>CM039675.1:415091869-415691869 GCA_022496015.1 Hordeum marinum
ACCGTGGAGCCGTCGCCGCCGCCGACACATCCGTCCCTTCATATTTGATATTGATGGTTTCCTTCCATGGTCATGTGTGGTGGAGTACTATTATACTGAACGCCGCACGCTTCAACCAGCCGCCATCGAGTTGCACGCTCCGCCGCCATGGCCGTTGAAGATCTCACCATCGCAATACTGCTCCCATGTTCTCGGAAGTGCCCAAAATATCACTACGATTCAATACTACTGTGAATTCCAATCCAGCTCTCAAGTTACAGATCAGTATACGTACATGCATGGTCATGCATCACCACTATACATGTTAACGTTGTATCCCCGTATTGTATCTAGGTCAGTTATGTTCTAGCTAGGACACGTACTCCGGGTTGCTTTTCCTGTTGGCCAGTACACGATATGCTGCAACAATGCATACATGGCATCATGTACATGTTCTGTTCGTTAAAGATCATGTAATGGATAACAGGTGTATCAATTAGATGTGGACATACTTCCAGACTTCTTTAGAATGAAGTATATGTATGTCGAAAAAATTACTTCCTTCGTTTTATAATATAAGACGAAACTAGCTTGTAAAAAGGTCTTACAATATGAAACAGAGTAGTATATATGTGTACTATATATAATATCTTCATAAAAAAATACTATATACTACCGAAAAATGTATATTCTACGTACTCACGTGTGCCTCTCCCAAAATATGTCCATACTCATGCATACCACTTAGTAGTATATACACATACTCTTGATTCATAATGTTTCGTGCTCCATTCTATGTAGAATAATATTTCATACTTTTTCCGAGATTGTAAACTAAATACATTCATTTCTAAATACCGCACATACCCCCTAATCCTGTGTAAACCTATACTATAAATTGTAATGTCATATTTTTTTGGTAATATATTAATGGTCTAGAAAGTAGTTGCACCGTTAAATTTTCTAGTTTCATTATTTAGGCTCCAATTTTATTTGGTGGCAGTATGTGTACTGCTATATTTATTAGAGTAGCACGTGGTTACGTGGCACGTACCAATTTCAACTTGATGCATTTAAATTCTGATTGGCCGGTAAAAATGTAGGAGGTTGTTAGTACAGCTCCGTCATGAAACTGATTAACTAACAAAATCAGCTAGTTTTTTGTTTCTTTTGTGTTAGTTGCACCGTAGTGGATCTTTGCCCATGGACACGTGGAGAGCAAACACTTGGGGGGTAACTACTCCCGGGTATAGCAAAAATTGTCATATATATATATATGACAGGGCTATTCTGTTAATAGTAACAAAATATTATTTTGTTACTATGACCATTATAAGGAGCGACATGTTCAACATGTACGAGGCTGGACTCTGTTGTGACCCGTCCCATCCTGACCCGCCTCCTATCGCTGGATGCAGTCGTCGCGCCGCCCCATCCTGCCGGCCCCGCGCGCCGCTCTTGCTCAACGATTAGTTCGACGAGATGGAAAGCGCTAGTACAACTGCTCCAAGTCATCAGTTCGAGAATACTATCAGAATAATATAATTTGCTGAACTCCGACAAATGGTTGAAAATTTCTAACGAAAACAGTAAAAAAAATAGAGTAAAGTACAGTTAGTGAATAACGTTCAGTACAAACACACACATTTATCTGTACGAGTACTTTGTTTTCAGACGGAAAAACAACAAGATGGGTCTCACCGTATTCAAAATTACTCTTTGGCTGCGAATTTGAGAAAATGTTCAACATGACTAAGTTTTGCATTTTTAATAGCTTTCTATCGGTATATTATTTGCCTTATTTTGACCAACTTTTCAAAAAAATCACGTTCGAAACCAAATTTCACTGAATTCGAATTCGATTTCAAACCGTAAAGAATTAGAAAGAACTTTAAATACGCAAAAGTTATGCATTTTCCATAGCTATCCAATGCCATGTCATCTGCGTCAACTCACAAGCCATTTGCAAAAAATCGCAAAAATACGTTTTGCCCGGAATTTCATCATTTTCCAAATTACTTTTAAATCATACATAATTAAAAAAATCAATCTGCATATATAAGATGCGGATTTTTACCAGCTTTCCAAGGCCATCTCAGTTGCTCAATTCCAACAAACCGTTTGAAAATTAACTCCAAAATACGATTCGCGTTTTCGGTATAAAAACATTTTTTTTAAATTGCTCTTAAACCATGATGATTTACAAAAACAAATTATATGACTGTAATTTAGATGTCAAAGGCTTTCCAACGATGTATTACACGCCCCGTTCTGATAATTTTTTCTTACAATGTTTGATTATTATGTTTTTGAACTAAACAAGATGATCAGTTCGACGTAATGAAAGCATGAGTACATCCGCTTGAATTCACCAGTCCAATTTGTAAACTACGTCAGTTCAAGTAGGATAACAGAATACGCGAAACAGAATAGCCCAGATGTATATATATTTCATATTTTTTAATAACTTTTAAAACGTTAAAAGCACAACCAATCTAAACAAGTTTTGTGACAAGCTATGATACACACAATTTTGCCTATATATATATAGGGTCGCGATATTCGTCACCCTGGATGAGAAATAGTTATTCTTCACCCTCTCAATTTTAACATCAATGTATCGTAATTTTACGTCTCGTAATTTTTGTCTAATTTCATACTAAAGAAACTGTAAGAAAAATTATAATCAGCGTAAAAAATATTTATGTCAGGTAAAATTACAAACATACAAAAATAGTGGAAAATATACAATAAATTCATTTTTTTGGTCTTGCGACTTATATTTTTGTTTTCTTATATCAAATTTTACGTCGTGATTCAATATAAATGTAACTTTTTGTATTCCGAACGTAATTTATTTATAAATTGATCATAAGATTATCTCGGATGAAGAATAACTTATTCTGCACCCTGGATGATGAATAGAGCTTTTATTTTATATATATATAACAAATCAATACCATTAGATTCATTATTGAATGTACTTTCACGTCATATAGATTTATTACCATAAATATTTATATTGTCTACTATAAACTTAGTTAAATTTTATGAAGTTTGACTTCAATCAAGTCTAATATTTGAAGTAAATAAAAACAGAAATAATATATGTCTTGTCAGATTATAGTAAAATATCAGTCAATGTGTTTAAATCATGAGAAATATGGAAACATCAAACATGAGTATGTAATGTTTACAGAAATATATCTAACATGACCGGTAGTCTAAGGAACTGTAGGGGAAAAGTGTATAATATAGCTAATACTATGTTCCATGGCTGCTTAAATTTTGACTGTTCTATTTTGCTTCATTGCTTTTCTAGGTCGTAATTTCTTTTGCGGTGTAGATCGTATTTTGTTAATTATACATTAAAAAGGTTTCTAACATTCTTTTCAATCTATTTACAGCTCTTGTCAGCTTTCTTAGCACCTGCGGCTAGCTCCTTGCACCTGCCTATATGTGATGGAAAGTACGTGCTCTCTACTTTATATTGGCTTTCACTTGTCAACAATGTATGTTATATTTTTTGTTATTTTTAGGAAAGGAGGTTTACCCCCGGCCTCTATATCTGAACGATGCATGCAACCATTTTATCAATTATTCATAAAGACCTTACAAAGTACTACATCAGGTAGTCTGAGGCCATCATCTTAGCAACAATCGTCATTACTCCCTATCCACATGATGAAGGGATGCTGATAGTCCGAGCGTAATATCAAACTGACATTGCACGAAACCTAACATCTAAAAACCGGAGGCCCCAACCAAGCCACATACTAGGTTTGAGGTACAAAACGGTGTGACACACTCTCATGTGTCGTCGCCGCCGTCTTCCACCAATCCATCTTCACAAAAGAACCTAAGACACCGACCTTGACAGGCCTCCTACGCAAGTGCATCTCCGCGCATCAGATGTCCAGTCTCCATTGCGCCACGCCACCGAGATCCGCCGCCATCAATGTGTAAGATAAATCACTGCTCCACCAAAGAAGCCGCCCACTACCCCGTCGAGCCCGTGTACACCTTCAAGAATGACTCCTCCAAAGGGGGAAATGACACTAGAACATCGACGTCATCCGATCTGCTGATCTAGGGTTTTCCCCGGAGATAGCAAGTAAAGGTCTCAAGCTTCTCCACAGCGATGCCTTCAAGAAGGTAACGACACAAAAGAGTACCGCCATTGTTGGTCTTGGCAACAAGCCAGCAACGAGGTTTTCACCCGGATCCGCTCGACGTACCTACATCAAGCATCGTGTGCGCGGGTCGCCACCAATCTGAGCCACCATGCAATGAGTAGGCTGCACCGACCAGATCAGATTTGTTAGGAGGCCAGACCATGCATGACGTCGTCTTGTCCACCATGCGCCCTCCATGCCTCTGCTATCGATCCGGGGCCAGATGGCCCGTCGCTGCATATTCGGTAGCCACCGCCGAACATAGCCACCGTCGCTGCTCGACGCAAGGCAGACCATCGTGCCTGCAATAATTTTGCCCCAAGAAGAGCTGGCCATTATGCCGTCACCTATCAAGGTTGGGATGCCCGTCACGCCACCAAGGCCAGATCGGTCGCACCTCCTCGCGCCGTGGGGCTCCGCACCATCCCCATGACGCATGAGAGATGGAGGCCCCTGCCACCATCGTCGGCTCCCGCGGTATAGTCCGGTGGCATACTTCGGCGGCGACGGGGGGATGAAGAGAAGGAAGGAGATCCTCGGCGGCTAGGGTTTCGTCCCGCCCAAGTTGCCCGAGCGGGGGCAAGGGCGGGTGGAAGTTACACATATCTAAATAAGGTTAGCAAACATGCATGTCCAAACCATCATATATGTGAAAACCGAGATGGACATAGGGTATATACATAGGGGATGAGCCATAAGCCTCCCTCTTCCACTAGACCTCCTCCCAAAAAGCAAAGTTGGCTTGACGAGCGCAGATGAGGAAGCGGGGTCACTATAGAATCTTCTAGAAGCAGGTTCTCCAGGCACTATGGTAGGACGCTTTTCCTCCCACCCACAAAGAGTGCTTTCCTTCTTCCCAGCTATGTTCCTATTCGTCTCGTTCTCAATGGTGACAGTCTCTTTTTCATACCCTCGCCGCGGTCCTTGAATCCACGACCCTTGTGCGATATAGTGTCTGCAGTTGAGCGTGGAGTTGCTCCGGTTCGGATCCACAACATTGAACGTCTTGGAGGTTGTGGAGTTGGAGATGGACCTCTATGGCCAACATCTTGGCCGGCGATGGCCTACACAATGATGTCATCCCTAGGACTCCACGCCATCTTCGTCGGCACTATCGGGAGGGAGGCCAGAATCATGGAGGTTGTGACTATCGTAGGGGACTCCGACTCCGACATCTCCACCATAAGGTACCATGCCGTTGCTCGCTTTGTCAATTGCATAGCCTCACTATGCGTCGATATTGTAGTTGCCACTATAAAAGGCTCCATTGACCTTATACATATCACTTGATCATCTGTTTGGTTCATTTAATTGTACTGTCATCTGATTTATGATAATTTAGGTTTGGTTTGTGGCGAAGCATAGTCTTATGCGTCTTGCAATGCACGGGCTCAACAATGCATACATAGCCCTTTTACGATGATGGTTCACCAGAAAGACCAACACAGAACACAGTATAGGAGGTCCCTACTGCATAGGCCGACCCAGACAGGAGATTCTCCCGTGTGAAATGTTTATTATTGTTTATAGGTGGCATTGGTGGATAATAGTTTACAAGTTTAAGGGCAATTTTGCATGACGTGCCGCAAGAAGAAATAGCCGGGTGTAGTTACTCCCACTTTTGTTTCGTATGTTCTAGATAGTACATATCATATTGGAGTATATGCACGCGTAGTATGTAGTATATAACAATGTTTAAGTAGTATATATATAGGATGCAAATTTGGTGAACATGGGTGCGCGCGCACCCTTTATAAAAAATAAATTCAGAAAAATGGTAGAAAAAAATTCAAAAAATCATGAATTTATTTTCTAACATACATAGTCGATCCGTATGAAGTTTCACGAAGAAATCACATTCATGGTAACCTGGACAAAAATGACAAAATCGAAGCTATATTAAAAAACACTATTTGATGAATAGTATGGCCACAACCGTATTTTCTTTACTGAGAATACCATGGATGGCAATACATCATGAAACTTTTCACGTGAGTAGAACGATCAACTAAGTTTCTTAACGCGAAATTTCAGAATTTTTAAAAAATTTCTAGTATTTTTTATGAATTTACTATCCCCATGTTCACCTTTGCATTTTCGGTACATATACTACTTTTTAGATAGTATATATATCATATTTTGAGCATACTCTTTTTGACGTACAAATATATACATATTTCATAAATCTAATAAAAATTATGGGCTTCCTTACAATTTTTTTAGATAACTCACTTTGGACTATCTTAAATACATTATATGAACATACTAAAAATGATAGGATAGTATATATATTATCACAAGGTAGTATATGAGACATGGGTGTAACTACACCTGATGAGGAATAGTTATTCTTCACCCCTTCTATTTTAAGACCAATGCACCGTTATTTTACATTCCGTAAATTTTGTCTTATTTATATGTAAAAAAAGACCGTAAGAAAATATATAATCACTGTAAAAATATTTTGTCATGTAAAATTACAAACATAAAAAAATAGTGTAAAATATACAATAAATTCAATTTTTCTGGTCTTGTTCCCATTTTTTTGTTTTATTAAGTCAAATTTTACGTACTGAATCAATATAAATTTCAGTATTTATATTTCAAATGTAATTTATTTATAATTTCAAATTTCATTTATTTATTCAAAAAATAAACAGAATTTCAAATATGTTTAAATTTTTAAAAAGTTATCAGAATTTAAATTTTTCAAGAAAATGTTCAGGATGTCTACACGCATGCAAGCTCAAACAAAATCTCAGCTCAGCATTTCTCATCGCATACATCACTGCCAAACAAAGTCAAGTGCATGGACTCATCATGTCTACACTTAGCATGGATGAAAAAAAAACAACTAAGCCAGACCATACATGCTCCCGAACTCACCGGCTGAGAAAAAAAATCCCTCCCAACCTTATCCCCACCTCCCGCACGAGGCACCAGCCATCTCCCCCGACCAATCGTCGTCCACCTTCTCCCCAACCACGCCGCCCCGCCGCCCCACTTCGTACCGGCTCCCGCCTCACAATGCCGTTGCCCGGCCCCACCACACGCCGCCAGAACAGCCCCCTCCCCTCGGGCGTCGCCGAACCCCCGCCGCTTCCTCCCGGGCGCTGCGGGAACAACCCCTCCCCGCGGGCGCTGCCGGACCGCCGCCCCGGGGCGCCACCGGAACCGCCCCCTCCCCCCTAGCGTCGCCGGACCCCCGCCCCCCGAGTGCCGCCGGGCCCCCGTCCCTCCCCCCGGGGTGCTATCGGATCCTCCCCTCCCCTCGGGCGCCGCCGGAACCTTCAGCAAGTCGGGCGCACCACCGATGCGTGGTCCTAGCAATAGCAGCAAGCATGCTCCGCCGCCACATCGTGGTGACAGCAGCAGCGGCAACAAGTCTCGTCCGCCGCCAGACCGTAGTGGCTCCAAGGAAGGGCAGCCCTCGAAAAAATGGCCGTCGTCATTGGCTGCTGCTGCTACGAGGCCTTCTCTCTTTGCTAGCGAGCGCTTCTTCTTCCAGCCGGCCCAAAACTTTCCATCGTCGTCGACTTGGGTCGTTCAACCGCACATCCCCGGGCAGTTCAAACGGTATTTGTTTATACTTCTCCCTGCCTTCGGGCGTCCTCTAGACACCTCCACGTCGCCCCTGCATTTCCATGCTCCGATGCGAACTTGCGATGCCTGCATCTACTCCCTACAAAAAAGTAGTGTTCAATGCTTCTGATTTCTTGCAGCAGTTCAATGTATATTACAGAAGAAGAAAACAGCAGTAGGTTGCAGATGTTGTGTTTTGTGGTTACAGGCTTGCAGGAGTTTAGATGTGGTTTCAGTTTGAAAAAGGTTCCCAGATTACATGAATCATGCAGAAGTGGAAATGGTGTATGCATATTGGCACTCACTGAAAAAATGATGGTTGCACTTTGACTGATTATGCTAAAAGAGAACTCTTATATGTTCATACGTAGCACATGCTGGTAATTGTGGGCATCCTTTAAGTTAGCTTGCTGAATTTAACAGGGATGTAGTTTAACTAATGTATGTGAAGAAGGAACTCGTATGTGTATGGTAAAGGATGCAGATGTTCAGATCTAATACTATTTGTTTGGTTTGTTATGTTTGTATAGTTTGGTTAATATTTTGTTTCCTAAAATAGTCAAAGAACATCTATTGAGGCTACACTTCGCAGTCAAATGTATAAATTTGTGTTTACTATAATCATAGTATCTGATGTTTTGGGTCGGTCCTAAATAGGTTAGGAATTATTCGATGTTGGTGGGATGTTGGAGCGTGTGTGTGCGTGTGCGCGCGCGTGTGTGATGTAGACAAATGACTAGTTGGTGAGCATGTATTGAAGTTCAGCTGTATCTGCAGGTGCAAAAAACTGGTGTTTTTGACCATTGGTTTCACTCCAATATCGGCTTGATTTCACTCGATGGCATGTACGGAATTACAATACTACAATATTTCTGTTACTAAAAGAAAGAAACTAAGAAGTCCAAATTACAAAAATACAAAAGTTCGATAATTATAAAAAACTCAGGTTTTCCTAGTTACTAAAGAATAAATCGAACAAGTTCAAATTAAATAAAGGATTAGTTCGATGTAAATGGAGAACTCAAATTATTTCCATTTCTAGTAAAAACAAAAGTATAAGTTAAATTTAGAAAAAAAATGTTTCATCCTTATTTAAAAATATATTTCCTTTTTATAGTTCAAATTAAAATAACAAAGAAGTTCGAAGTATGTAAAAACTCAGATTTCTTGCAAGAAGTTCACATGCCCCTCCGTGCACGGTTTAGGATTTATATTGTGGAATGCCCCGAGCTCCAATTACATGTTTTAAAATGGCAAAAAATGACGTCCGACCTTCAATTACGTGTAATTCGATGTATACACAAAAACATTACACAAGTTCATAGTGAAAACAACGATAAGTTCAAGTACTACAAGCAATGCGTTTCAGGTGAGAATAAAAGAATAGAAAAATAAAAGCTTAAAAGGTTTGTTGAAAGAAGTTCATGTGCTCTGCACGGCAAAGTCTGATGTGTATAAAAAACTCAAATTATATAACTAACGGTCCAATATTTCTTAAATAAATTGTTTTTAAGTAAACATCAAAGTACTTTAAAAAAATTAATTTCTCTACTTAAAAAAAATAACAAAGAAATTCAAATTATATAAACTGCTCAGATTTTTTCTCGTTACTAAATAATAAAATGAAGAGGTTCAAATTAAAACAGCAGAGAAGTTCAAAGTTTATGAAAAACTCAGATTTTTTTCTCGTTACTAGAATTCTTTACTCAAAAATAGAAAACGTGAAGTCCAAATAAAAATAACACAGAAGTTCAAAGTGAAAGCAGCCAGAAGTTCACGTCTTGCATGGTTTGTGTTTTCATATGAGAAAAAGGAATAAAAAGACAAAGTATACAAAATTTGTTGCTAGAAGTTCAGGTGCTCAACACAGGATGGTTCAAAACTTCTTGTGAATGTGGTTCACTATGTATTTCTCGCCCCTTCTTGTGAGTGAGAAAAATGAATAAAGAGGTAAGATTCAATTTTTTTATTGCTGTAAGTTCAAGTTCACGGTCGAAGATAGTTAGAAAAATATTGTAAGAAAGGTTCGTACAAAAATAAATATCATTTGTGTAACATCGACGAATGGGTAAGAAATTACAAACAAAAATACGTGACAGATTGTTCAACGTGGAAACAACAGGAAGTTTAAATACTACGCTAAATGAATTTTAGATGGAAATCTTTTAAACCGTCATGAGTATGAGAAAAATGATCAAGACGGAAAAGTTGCGTGTTTACAGCAGCTTTCCATCGGTATACCACTTGCTCAATTCCGGTGAGTGGATGGAGAGCTACGAGCAAAAACAATGCATGAAGAAACATAGTGAAGTTCAGGTATACGTGCCGATGAAGTTCAAGTTCTTCACGCGGTGCATTTTCGAAGACCATGTTTCGCGATAAAAGACAGAACGCATCATCTTACCATTTTCGAAATTGAATGAAAACAGATAGGAATTAGAGAAAACCATCTACATGAAAATGTTGTGCATTTTCCGTAGCTTTTCAACGGTATATTATTTGCCCTATTCCGATAAAATTTCTAGAAATTACGGCCTAAATACTTTTTCAGCCATTTCCGAAATTGAATTAAAACTATGAAGAATTGGAAAAATAATCTACATATAGAAGTTCTGCATTTCTTCAAGCTTTCCAACGTCATATCATTTGCCTCATTCCGACGAACCTTTGAGAAAAGAACGTGAAAATACGCACTCGGTACAGATTCGAGCATTTTCTAATTTACTTTTGTACCGTTCATAGTTTGAATAATATTTTTATATGGAAAGATGCGCATTTTCATAAGTGGACTAGCCGTTTTGAAACAAACCTCGAAATACAAACTCGGCTGTTTGGTTTCAGAAATTCCGCCATTTTTGAAATTCTCTTTAACCGTAGGGAATTTGGAGAAACGTTTAACACGTGAAATGAGCAGATTTGTAGCTGCTATCGAACGCCATCTTATTTGATGCATTCCGATGAACAGTTTAGAAATAACGTCGAAAATACAATTCAAGTTTTTTGTATGAAGAAAAACGGTTTTCAAAACTGCTCTTAAACCGTGTACATTTTGCCAAAAATTCAACCAAGACTGTTATACTGGTGTCCATAGCTTTCAAACTGTATATTGGAAGACCCATTTGGGCACTTTGCCGGAAGTTAAACCTATCACTCGGGGAAGTTCAGGTCGAACAACTCAGGCATTAAAATTGCAGCAGAAGCAAGTTCATCACATTCCAAGAGCAAATCCTCCAACGAGCGAGATTCCTATTTAAAGTGGACATTTAGTTGCTAAAAACCGTTCTCAGATTACACTTACATCACATAGAACATAACATACCATAAAAATTCACGCGGTAAGACACGGTTGCGAAGATAGCCCGAATGTCGGGTTCCTACAAAGGGAAGTTCATGTTTGTGTAACTCAGGAAGTTCAACCCGTGATCAGAATATATATATATATATATTTTTCCTAGACATCTAGATATATATATTTCCTATGACATCTAGATACATCCAATCCTATAAAAAAACATTTTTGGACTCACGGAGTAATGAGCAGTGCGAGGGATCGAACTCCGTACCCATCGATCACCGCTATCCAACTGTTCTATTTCATGGCTTTGGTTTATATGAGAAGATTTTACTTCATATTAAATAGTACCGCCCCTTTTCTTTACATCTTATCTTTTCCTGATAATAAAGTGACTATTACCTCCGTCGGGTTCACCCTCATGCTATTTTTATAAAAAGACCCTATTATTTTATGTTTCTTCATCCGTCCACCCCTTGAGACTTTAGTTTCTATTCGACGTGGTACTAAATTTGTACGAGTCTGTATGCTAGAGAGAATTTCGTACATGGACCATGTGATTTGTGGCTGAGCGAAGGCAGCCCACTTATTCGCTGAAAAAACTAACCCAACGAAAAGCAAAAATTTATCAGCAACTGGAATCGAACTCACAACCTGACATCCACGAACTATGTGGCGTTGCTGACTGAGCTAGCACATCTTTTCTATTTCTGATAATAAAGTGAATATTACTTCAGTCGGATTCACCGTCATGCTATTTTTTATAAAAAAGACCCTGCTATTTTATGTTTCTTTGTCCGTCCACCCCTTCAGACTTTAGTTTTGGCAAATGGAATCGAACTCACAACCTCATGTCCACGAACTATGTGGCGTTGCCGACTTTGCTAGCACATTTATGCGTATTTGTTGGCTTTCCATATTTCTTAAAAATACTTGCATCCGCTAGCTCGCCAGCACTGCTGGTCCTTATGGGCCGACAGCCACGCCTCGACTTAAAAAGGCCGCAAACATAGTTTGATGCATGCGTACTATTTTATCAATAGTCCCACCTCGTCCCATTAAATCGATTCTCATCAATTTAGATATGTTTTGAAGTTCTTTGTAACGTCAAGCAGCCTCCTCATGAAACAAGCAATGAGCTGAGAAAGAGAAATGAAGCGAAATCGTGATCCTGAAAGAAAGAAAACAATCACCGACCGCTCAGACGTACAACAATGGCCTAGATATGACTTCTAATTATCTGCTTATCCAATTAATTTTGTAAGTTAGAGAGAGAGTGATTGACGCAGAGACTGGACCGAAATCCCTCGAACGTCGAAGTTGGTAGTCCCTTAGTCATGAAATCGGCGAACTACTGATTGGTGGACACATGTAGAACTCGAATGCGGCCAAGCGCAACCTGCTCATGCACAAAGTGGATGTCGAGCTCGATATGTTTGGTGCGTCGATGATGAACGGGGTTTGCCGAGCGGTAGACCGCTGAAACGTTGTCACAAAAGACAAGTGTGGCCTGGGGAACCTCACACAGCAACTCCTGAAGAAGCTAAGTAACCAGGAGCACTCCGCATCTGCATTCGCTACAGCACGATATTCTACCTCAGCACTCGAGCGAGACATCGTGGGTTGTCGCTTAGACGATCACGATATCAGGGAAGGCCCAAGGTAGACATAGTAACCGGAGGTGGAGCGATGAGTGTCGGGGCAGCTCGCCCAGTCCGCGTCGGAGTAGGCGATGAGATCAGTGGCAGGGGAGGCCGTTAGGGTGAGGCCCATCGCCATGGTGCCACGGATGTACCGGAGAATACAACGCACCAAGGTCCAATGAGTGTCACGCAGAGAGTGCATGTGAAGACACACCTGCTACACGACATACTACAGATCCGGCCGCGTCAGAGTAAGATACTGAAGAGCGCCAACAATGGAACGATAGAAGGCAGCATCGGACGCATGAGTACCCTCGACAGCGGATATCTTGGCCTTCGTATCACCAGGCATAGACACAGGCTTGTAGTTAAGCATGCCTGTGCGCTCCAGAAGCTCGTGGGCGTACTTCTGCTGATGCAGAAAGAAGCCCGTAGTGCGGCGAACTACCTCCGAGGAAGTAGTGCAGGTCCCCCAAGTCCTTGAGAGCAAACTCGGCGCTGAGACAAGCAGTGATCTGCTGAAATAGTGCAGGAGAGGATGTTGTAAGGATGATGTCATCGACGTAGAGGAGGAGATACGCGGTGCCGGCACCATGATGGTAGATGAATAAGGAGGCGTCAAAATGGGTGGACCGAAACCCCATCTGGTGAAGAAAAGCCTCCATACGCTGGTACCAAGCCCGGGGTGCCTGCTTCAACCCGTAAAGGGATCGGGAAAGCAGACAGACGTGATCCAGAAGTGCCTCATCGATGATGCCTGTGGGCTGCTGGCAGAACACCTGTTCCTGAAGATGACCATGCAGGAAGGCGTTGGACACGTCCAGCTAGTGAACAGGCTAGACACGTGAGATGGCAAAGTGGAGAACTACTCGTATTGTGCCCGGTTTAACAACCGGCGCAAAGGTGTCATGAAGTCCACTCCTGCGTTGTCACGCCCGAGATGCACGCCTATCCGTTTTGAGGCACGAGGGCCCTACAAAGGATAGATGCGCATCTTGCCGTTAGCAAGAATAGTAACATCGCAACATACAATACAGAAAGAGATGAGTATACAAGATTGGCTTACACTCGCCACATGCTAACTTACAATTCACCCAGATCATAACATCATGTTGAAGATAGGGTCCGGCTACGGACGAAAACAAACAGACAAAGAAACAGTTGCAAATGATACTACCAAGCTATCCCAAGGATCACGACCAGGTCCTCTACTCGTCCGGATATGTCACATACATTCTTCCACGCTCCTCATCATATTCCCACTACAGCTGCGTAAGATCATCCTGCTCACACATATCTGTACCTACACCTGGAGTGTTGTAGTAAACTGTGAGCCACAGGGGACTCAGCAAATCAAGCCACCGGGTTCTGAGACTATGCAAGCTTATGGGTAGGGAAAGGTTAAGTGTTTAGTTTGCAGCAGCACTAAGTATATATGGTGGCTAACTTACGAACATGTAAATACAGTATGAGTGGCCTACGATGAACGATCGAAACTAACATGATCTCTAAGAGACCCTGAACACCTACTTACGTCAAACATAACCCCACCGTGTTCTCTCCCGGTTCATGTTCACGAGCAGAGACGATCACGGTTACTCACACAGTTGGTTCATTTTATTAGAGTTTACTTCAAGTTAATTATAACCGGGTGTTAAACAATAATCCAAGTTGCCACATGACCGCGGGCACGGCTTTCCGAAAGATCTAACCCTGCAGGGATGCTCCAACTAATCCATTACCAAATTAACCACACTCCGCGGGAATAGCCTCGGTCACGGATCTCGCGATCATCATCGGTAATTCCAAAGGAACTCCAACACCTTGAGTAATCCTGAAGAAAGTCAGAGTCCACACGCAAGACATTCGATAAAGGTAAAACAAATCTAGCAAGACCTCCCGACGTGTCGACGATCCCGATAAGAGCCGCATATCTCAGTCTCAGGACATGACGGATAAGCGACGCGTACGGAGGCCTGATAGAAATCTCCCAAGTTGCCGTGGGTTGGCCCCGCACTGTGCTCTAGTTTGGACCAACACTCATGAGGAGCACTGGCCCGGGGGTTGATTAATTATCGATGGGGTTGCAAAGCCCTACGCAAGTTTTATTAAGTTATTAGCAAATGTAGTACCAATGTTGGGTCTTGCCAAACAAGTTTTAATCTCAACCGAATAAACAAGGGTGTCCCCATAACAACCCCGAGCATGTTAGGAGTGCAAAGTATGGAAAACATAACACCGGTAACAAGAAACTATGGCGGTAACATCGGAACAAATCACTTAACAAAAGTCTAAGCCTTCCACCAATACCAAGATATATATGTGCATTAAATTAAATATCAGATGATAAGATGATATCCAAATCCATGTTATCACATGGAACAACCTGCACCTGCAACTAAGAACGCTATAAGAGGGGCTGAGCAGCGGTAACTTAGCCAAATAAGGTTTGCTGGGAAGTGGATGTTAGAGGCTTTTATGGTAATTAGGAGGCTGATATCAAGTGGTAGGTAACGCAATTGTAACGATAAGAGCGGAAATCTAGCAAACAAGAATAGTAAGAGAATCCGGGCATGATCATCTTGCCTGTTGGTTCCTCAGTGAAACAAGTAGCTGGGTCCTCGTAGTGGTACTCTCCTGGATCCTCGTACTCAGATTCAACGCTCGCGTCTATCCAAGAGAAACAGCAACAATAAACAACCAACCAAGGTGCAATGCACAATCAAGATGATGCATCATCATTTTTTATGAAGAACTTAACATGGCAATCCAACTCTAGTCAAGTTTCACGTGTAAAGTTGGTATATTAGTGAATCTGGACAGAACCTCATGTTAAGTTATTTAGACATACATGAACATGGCAAATATGGATGCATCATGCAAAATCGATGTAAATGCATATAAAGATCATAAGAAACGGAGTTACGGTTCTCGAGATACGCTCACGACAAGGTACGGAGGCAAAACACAAGATCAACCAAAACCTGGGCTCATTCTTGGCATTCCAAGGCAGCCACTGGGTAGGTGATTAAAAACCAATCAGAATAGGCTCAAGAATCAATTCGTTCCATGGAGTATAGCTCTCACAACACTCAAAACAATAAAACACTAAATCTGCCACAAAACAGCAACATATCAACTTCTACAGCTCACAACTTGAGCTACAGGAACCCTACAGCCACAAACAAGACATGAACATAATTTACTCAACATAAACTCCAACAAATCCAACTACACCAACAGCAAAAGAGGCACACATCACTATGCATGAAGCAATCAAGTTGGCATGATGAATCAGATTTTTAGGGACAGTGAAAATTCCAGTTTTCCGGAATCTGGGTTTATAAAGTAGCAAGTTGACATCACTGGTTAAATATGCTAGAAAGCTCCAAATGACATGAAAATTAACAGGATGGTAGATGGCAATATCTACTACAAATAACTAACACTGGGCATGATCAAATTCACAACACATCACTAGTTACAGCCCACTCCACATGGCAAAACAATAACAGCAGAATCTCCAGAGTCATTTTTAAGCAAGCTGAACAGAAACAGAAAGTAGCTTACTAAACAGCATGGTACCCACTGATCTGGTGACTTAGCACAAATAACAAAAATACAGGGATGTTCACAGCAACTTTGACTAGCAATTGACAAGAACTCCAAAGCATGCATAGATTAAATCATAGGAAAAAGACAAAAGGGCATCGCAATATAAAATTGCAGTTTTGTGAAGTTGCCCCAAAGTCAAATCTGACTTCACAGATGCATTCATGGGTTGAAACTACCCCAAATGCATTACTCATACCCCTATACTTGCATGGAAGAAGAGGGAGAAAAGCTAGGTCAAAATTTGACCTATAAATCATGGGTGACTTATGTCACTTATGCATATGCAAGGAAATGGACTTATAATGACATGTAGGCTATTGATACATGTTGAAAATGGATAAATAGCATACTAGGAACATGTTAACATGGCATAGTATCAAATAAAAGAATGGAACTAGCTAGAGAAGGATCTATGCTCATATGCTCATATAAGGGAAAACCTACACATGGAGCTACACATGCACATCGGTGAGTGTATGTAGAACATACACACACCTCTCACACCAACATTCATCACATGGCACACCCCTATATGCCAAGCACACATCACTAGCACCTACACATGTATGTGTGTGTGAAACACATGCATACACACACATAGCACCACACTATGCTTACACTCACTCACTAACACTCATATGTGGGTATGTGCAAGGGCACATACACACACATGACCCACACATACACTCACAAGCACACACATACATACATACATTGCATACATACATATGCATGTGTGTATATGCACATGGGTGCATACACACACACACCTCACTTACACATGCACAAGTGCATGTGCAAACATGCACACACACTCTCTCTCACAACACTAACACACACATAACCAAATATGGGTGTATATGCACATGGATGCATATAGACACACTCACACACACATACACTCATGTGTGTGTGCAACACATGCACACACACACTCATCTATGCACAACCAGCAACAGGAAAAAAGAAAAGCAGGTCCTATACATACCTACATGAATATAGGAGAAAGAAAAGAAAACAAAAGAAAAACAAAAGAAAAGAAAACACAAAAAAAGGGGGGAGAAGGGGGGATCAAACCCCTGACCTTGCAGCCAGCTCCCTCGACCCAGACCACTGGGCTACGAGCGCGGCTGTTAACAGAGGAGGGGGATCTGCTCCCTTATACACACATACGCGGATGACTGACGAAACTAACGAAACAACAAGCAACGACGACAGGGCCACGGCGGCGACGCTCTCCGGCGATGCACGGCCGAATCGGCAACTCCAACAGCACACACACACACACAGGGATACACGGGGCATCGGACCCTTCACTCGTCTCGTGAAGAGGAGGACCAGAGGTGAGCCCACGCTCGACAAAAGACACCGGCGGCGACAGAGCTACAGCGAGGCGATGATGACAGCGACAGAGCAACAACGAGCTAATCCGGCGACCTACGACGCGAGCGACACTAGGGAAGGACGTGGGGACTACGGCGAGCTCATCCCTCTGCTCATCTTGCAACGAGGGGGACGGAGGCGACCGGCCGGTGCTCACCAGCGGACGGCGGCGACCGAAACAACGGTAGACATGACAACAAAGGAGGAGAGGGGAGGAGGAGCTTCGGTTGCTCACCTCGAGGGGTTCGGGGAGAGGCGGAGCGCGACGTCGAAGGGGGAAGGAGAGGCGGGGATGCGACGGCGACGAAGAGGAAGAAGACGGCGGAGCAGGATGTCCGGCGACGACGTGCTCCTCGCCGCAGGGCTCCTCTGAGCCCCCTAGCGACGGGAATGGAACAACAGGAGGACCCACGTACCCCACACCATCTTGGACGCGGAGGGGAACCACCGGAGACGCGCTGCGACGGCGACGAAGACCCGACGGAGCTCACTGATTCTCTCTGAACCTTACCTTGACAGGGAGGAAGAAGAGAGGAGGGAGAGCGGAGGAGAGATCGATGGAGGCTGTGGCGGCGGCGGAGGGAAGAGGAACCCTAGGCGGGGATGCACGCATGCCGAGGGGGCTTTATAGCCACGGGGCTGACGGCGACGACGACGAAAAAGGCGACGCGGGTAACGGCTCTCTCTGAAAGTCTGACGGAGGAGGATGACGGGGCAGGTAGCAGTTAGCTACCGGCTGGGCCTCGTGGGCAGCTAGAGTGAGCCCATGCGCACCTGCTCTCTCTCTCTCAGAAATAAAAGGGTTTTCCTTTTTTAAAAATAAACAGAAACAAGGGACTAAATGTCCAGAGGAAAATAAAGAGTTTTTAGAGAAAATGAAAATAGTTTTGAGAAGGAAATAATGTGCTCATATTAAATAAAGTATCAGGTTGATTTATTGAAAGGTTATATTAAATGTTATAATAAAATCAGCCCCTGTTTAAATGGGATTCAAAAACCAAAAACACTCAAACAACAAATACTCCATGCTCATAAATCATAGTAATATTGGGGCCACCACTTGAACATTTTTAAAAGAATTTTGAAAGCAAGAAAAAGTCTGCCAAGTAATACATGGGAATAAAAGCATAAAGAAGGGGTTTTGAGAAGAAGAAAAAGAGGGAGAAGAGGGAAAGGTTGCACCCAAGGAGACCACCACTCGCAAGGCCAAAACCACTCAAGGCACATCACATACATCCACCACCACAAACACATGAACAAGATGAATGCATGATGATGAAATGATGGATGACATGGTGCATGATGAATGAATGAATGAACAACACATGGGGGAAAGGTGCATAACACATCATAGCTCATGTTACAAGGTTCATACATGGGGTTACATGCCAAATAAGGTAGGGACATCACTTGGGATGTTACAACTCTCCCACACTACAAGAGGATCTCGACCCGAGATCTAGGAACGAAAGAAATCCGGAAATTCGAAACGGAGAAGGTCCTTGCTCTTTGTTGGAATGATGAGACCACTTCACCTTGAGGAATTTGATAGACTTGTTGCGAGTCTTACGCTCAGTTTCTTTAAGAATAGCAATTGGATGCTCACGATAAGAGAGGTCTTCTTGGAGATCAATGTCTTGGAGGTCAATGGTTCGCTCAGGAGTCTTGAAGCACTTCCGGAGCTGAGAAACATGGAAAACATCGTGCACATTTGCGAAATTCGGAGGAAGCTCAAGTTTATATGCAAGACCACCTCTCTTGCCAAGAACTTTGAAAGGACCAACGAAACGAGGAGCTAGCTTCCCTTTGATTCCAAACCGCCGAGTGCCTCTCATGGGAGAAACTTTGAGATAGACAAGATCATCCACTTGGAAAGAAACATCCCAATGTTTGTTATCGTAATAACTCTTCTGTCGGGACTGAGTTGCTTTGATGTTCTCACGAATGACATGGCACATCTCCTCTGCTTCGGTGATCATGTCATTGCCCAATATCTGACGCTCACTGGTTTCAGACCAGTTAAGCGGGGTACGACACTTCCTACCATAGAGAATCTCGAAAGGGGCCTTGCCTGAGCTGGCTTGAAAGTTGTTGTTGTATGAGAATTCAGCATATGGAAGGCAGTCTACCCATTTCATACCAAGCTAAATCACACAAGCTCTGAGCATATCTTCAAGGATCTGATTGACTCTCTCCACTTGACCACTAGTCTGCGGATGGAACGCCGTGCTGAAACGGATCTTAGTACCCATAGTAGTTTGGAAGGACTCCCAAAACTTGGAAGTAAAGAGACTTCCACGGTCAGAAGAGATGAGCTGAGGAATACCATGCAAAGACACTATCCTTGACGTATACAACTCTGCAAGCCGAGCTGCCGAGATAGATTCTTTGACTGGCAGGAAATGAGCAACTTTTGACAACTTGTCGATGACCACAAAGATGGCATCGTTGCCTCTCTTGGACTTCGGAAACCCAGTAACGAAATCCATCTCAACATGATTGAATTTCCACTCTGGGAAAGGCAAAGGCTGAAGAAGGCCTGTTGGACGTTGATGCTCTGCTTTCACTCTGCGACAGACATCACACTTGTTCACGAACTGAGCAATTTCACGTTTCATGCGAGTCCACCAGAAGGTTTGCTTGAGATCCCGATACATCTTGGAACTGCCTGGATGAATGGATAGAAGAGAATTGTGCGCTTCGTCCATGATAACTTTTCTAAGATCACCTTTTGGAACCACAAGACGGTCCTCAAAGAACAAGGTGTCCTTGTCATCAACTCGAAAGCACTTATACTTCGGAATGCCCTTGGACACACCTTTCTTCACTTTCTTCACCATAGCGTCAAGGAGCTGCGCTTGGTGAACCTGATCTTCCAGAGTCGGAGAAACTTGAAGGTTGGCAAGAAATCCATGCAGAATCATCTGGAGGTTGAGCTTGCGGAAGGCTTCACAAAGCTCGGGTTGAAGAGGCTTGAGAATGAGACTATTGCAGTACGCCTTACGGCTGAGCGCGTCTGCAATGACATTAGCTTTACCGGGAGTATAGTCAATACTTGGATTGAAGTCTTCAAGCATTTCCACCCAACGAGATTGCCGAAGATTCAGATTGGGTTGAGTGAAAATATATTTCAGACTCTTGTGATCGCTGTACACCTCAACTGGTGTACCCAAGAGCAAATGTCTCCAAGTCATAAGAGCGTGCACAACCGCCGCCAGCTCTAAATCATGAGTGGGATAGTTCTTCTCGGCAGACTTCAACTGACGCGAGGTATAGGCAACTATCTTCTTATCTTGCATAAGAACACCACAAAGACCTTGGAGGGAAGCATCACAGAACACCTGGAACGGCTTGGACTGCTCAGGAGGAACAAGAAGTGGAGCTGAAGTCAATCTCTGCTTGAGTGTATTGAACGCCACATCACACTCAGGAGACCAAACATATTTGACACTCTTCTGAAGGAGGTTGGACAAAGGCTTAGCAATTTGAGAGAAGTTCTCCACGAATATTCTACAATAGCTAGCAAGCCCGAGGAAGCTCCGAAGCTGCTTCACATTCTGAGGAGGTTCCCACTTCAAGATAGCCTCAGCTTTCTCAGGGTGCACTTTAATTCCCTCGACAGAGATCAAATGCCCGAGGTACATCACTTCTTTGAGCCAGAACTCACACTTGGAAAATTTGGCATAGAAACGATGCTCTCTCAACTTGTCAAGCACAAGCCTGAGATGCTCAACGTGTTCTTCTTCTGTCTCTGAGAACACAAGGATATCATCCAAATAGACCAAGACGAACTCATTCTTGAAAGGAGAGAAAATGAAGTTCATCATTCTTGAGAATGTTGGAGGAGCATTGGCGAGACCAAACGACATGACGATGTACTCATAAGAGCCAAAACTTGTCCTGAAAGCGGTCTTCGGAATGTCTTCTTCGCGAATGCGAATCTGATTATAACCCATGCGAAGATCAAGCTTCGAGAAAACCTTGGCACCTTTCAGTTGTTCAAACAACTCGTTGATGTTGGGAAGTGGATATTTGTTCCTGATTGTCTTCTTGTTCAATGGACGATAGTCAACACAAAGACGATTCGTACCATCTTTCTTCTTGACAAACAGAACTCCACAACCCCATGGAGAAGAGCTTGGTCTGATCTGGCCCAGACGTTCTTGCTCATCTAGCTGCTTCTTCAACTCTTTTAGCTCTTCGGGGCCAAGTTTATACGGGCGCTTGCAGACCGGTTCAGTTCCGGGCTCGAGATCAATCACGAACTCAACTGGCCGGTGCGGAGGCATTCCTGGCAATTCTTCTGGAAAGACATCTTCATACTCATTAACCACCGGAATCTGAGAAATTGCCGAGATTTCACCCTTCTCATTAAGAGCAGAGAGACGGATTGTGTCATCACGAGCTGCGAAAATAATCACGTCTTCTGAAGGATGAGTCAGCTTGACTTCTTTAGCTTGACAATCAATGTAAGCCTTATTCATTGCCAGAAAGTCCACGCCCAAAATAAGATCAATATCGGAATTGCCGAGAACAATAGGAGAAGCCAGAAAGGAATAATTGCCCATCTTGATAGAAACATCCGGAACAACTTTGTTGGCGCTCATGAGAGTACACGGCGAAACAACACGCAAAGCCTTACTCAGATAATCAGAATCAAAATCATGCTTGACGAAGAATGCTTTAGACATGAATGAAATGCGATGCACCAGAATCAAACAAAACTTTAGTAGGGAAATCATTAACTAAGAGATTACCCATAATCACATCATGAGACCGCTCTGCTTCAGCTGCGTTCACCATGTTCACTCTTGCGGTCTTGGGATTATGCTTCACCATAGCATTGCCTGGAGGCTTGACTGGAGGAGGAGGCCGAAGACGCCGCTGGTTGCACTTGTTAGCGTAGTGACCCTTCTGGACACACTTGTGACAAGTCACCTCTGAGAGCAGACGAACATTGCTTGGAGGAGGAACAAGAACAGCCTTGGATGCCTGGGGTCTCTACTGGAATCCTGGGTTGGGTGGGTGGGAAGAACCACGACCACCGAACTGCTTCTGCTGCTACTGAGGATGAAACGGAGGAGGATTAGGCACCCAATACTTCTGCTGCTTGGGAACCATCTGAGAGATGGAAGAAGAATAAGAATCCCTTGAGCGCTTCTTGGATTTCTCCACCTTGAGCTGAGTTGCTTCCACCTTGAGAGCCATGTTGTAGAACTGATCAAACTCACGAGGCTCTTGCAGAACTAGACCTGGCAGAAGTTCATCCTTGAGACCATTCCTGAACTGATAGATCATCGCCTTGTCATCCGACACATCCTGCTTGGCATAACGGGCAAGATTCTGGAACTCAACGTTGTACTGGTAGACAGACTTGCTTCCCTGCTTCAGGTGCCTGAACTTCTCACGCATCTCCTCGACAAAGCTAGTCGGAATGTAATGAGCCCTGAAGTCATGACGGAAATCGTCCCAAGTAACAACACGATCGCCCCTGGAATCCTTGTACTGCTGCCAACAATCAGCTACTTGCCCCTTGAGCTAGAACGACACAAACCTGACGAAATCCTCTGGCCTTACATTGCTGCACTCAAAATGCTTGGTCATATCACGCAGCCAATCATCAGCATCGAGCGGCTGGTCACAATAGGTGAACGACTTTGGTTGATTGGCGAGGAACTGGTTCAGCGTTGCAAACTGAGGCTGATTCTGAAAATTCCCTTGAAAACCTTGCTAACCCTGCTCCCTTTCTTGCAACAGCCTAAGTAACATCTGAGTGTTTGCATTGGTCGCGGCCATCACTGCTTGCCAAGCTTCAGGCGAAGGAGGCGGAGGCGGGGGTGGTGGTGGAACATCAGATTGCTCCTCACCCTGACTCGGATTGTTGCGAGTTGGTGGAGCCATCCTGAAGATGGACAAAACGCAATCAACACCTCATTGATAAGAAGAATTCAAAGCTGAATCAATAACTTGAAAGAAATTGCAGAATTAACAACACAGCCTTCCTACTGAAAGAATAGTAAGAAAACTTCTTCGGTTTGTGATCACATCAACTGACAACATAAGCCACTTGCAATAACACAAAATATTGAGCTAAGCGCTCGGAACAAATGTACATGCCCAATACATCTGGAGAAGATGATCCTAGATAACTACAAGACTTCCCACCTATGAACTTCCGAAAAGTTTCTTGTTTATGCGATTCGGGTTGCGGAATCAGGAACCTGCCCTAGGCAATCAGCTGCGACAGCATCCGCAACCTTCCACACCATAATTCAAGAAATTCTGCAAACTTATGTAATCTCGAATCCTCAAACTCACAACGATACTAAACCATGGTGGTACCCCGGATGCCTCCCCAGTACTGGGTGACTCCGACCTTATCTCACCACGATAAGTATTGAAGTAATTCCGAACATTCTCCGTCCTGAGATATCAAGGAAGCTGAATGATAACGATGTGCCAACATTCCTCGGAGCTCGACTTCCCGGAAGAAATCAAGTCAGACAGGAGGCACCAGGACAAAACCCTGTCACATCGGTATCATATAGACTCCAAAATACCCGCGTGATCCTAATTTTTTTTGAGCGAGAAGAGGAGTAGAATCAAAATTCCTAAGTCGGAAACCTCACTAGAGCATAGAAGAGGAGTAAAAAGAATCCTACTCTCCGATATAACTAGACTCAAAACAGTTTTCACTAGACGCAACTCGGCCAAGTTCAAATAAGCAAAGGCTCCTATGGTCGTATGGCTCTGATACCAACTTGTCACGCCCAAGATGCGCGCCTATCCGTTTTGAGGCACGAGGGCCCCACAAAGGATAGAGGCGCATCTTGCCATTAGCAAGAATAGTAACATCGCAACATACAATACAGAAAGAGATGAGTATACAAGATTGGCTTACACTCGCCACATGCTAACTTACAATTCACCCAGATCATAACATCATGTTGAAGACAGGGTCTGGCTATGGACGAAAACAAACGAAGAAAGAAACAGTTGCAAATGATACTACCAAGCTATCCCAAGGATCACGACCAGGTCCTCTACTCGTCCGGATATGTCACATACATTCTTCCATGCTCCTCATCATATTCCCACTACAGCTGTGTAAGATCATCCTGCTCACACATATCTGTACCTACACCTGGAGTGTTGTAGTAAACTATGAGCCATAGGGGACTCAGCAAATCGAGCCACCGGGTTCTGAGACCATGCAAGCTTATGGGTAGGGAAAGGTTAAGTGTTTAGTTTGCAGCAGCACTAAGCATATATGGTGGCTAACTTACGAACATGTAAATACAGTATGAGTGGCCTACGATGAACGATCGAAACTAACATGATCTCTAAGAGACCCTGAACACCTACTTACGTCAAACATAACCCCACCGTGTTCTCTCCCATTCATGTTCACGAGCAGAGATGATCACGGTTACTCACACAGTTGGTTCATTTTATTAGAGTTTACTTCAAGTTAACTATCCCATCCCTGAACTGATAGATCATCGCCTTGTCATCTGGCACATCCTGCTTGGCATAACGGGCAAGATTCTGGAACTCAACGTTGTACCGGTAGACAGACTTGCTTCCCTGCTTCAGGTGCCTGAACTTCTCACGCATCTCCTCGACAAAGCTAGTCGGAATGTAATGAGCCCTGAAGTCACGACGGAAATCATCCCAAGTAACAACACGATCACCCCTAGAATCCTTGTACTACTGCGACCAATCAGCTGCTTGCCCCTTGAGCTGGAACGATGCAAACCTGACGAAATCTTCTGGCCTGACATTGCTGCACTCAAAATGCTTAGTCATATCACGCAGCCAATCATCAGCATCAAGCGGCTGGTCACAACAGGTGAACGAGTTTGGTTGATTGGCGAGGAACTGGTTAAGGGTTGCAAACTGAGGCTGATTCTGAAAATTCCCTTGATAACCTTGCTGACACTGCTCCCTTTCTTGCAACAGCCTGAGTAGCATCTGAGTGTTTGCATTGGTCGCAGCCATCACTGCATGCCAAGCTTCAGGCAGAGGAGGCGGAGGAGGCAGCAGCGGGGGTGGTGGTGGACCATCAGATTGCTCCTCACCCTGAATCGGATTGTTGCGAGTTGGTGGAGCCATCCTGAAGATGGACAAAACGCAATCAACACCTCATTGATAAGATGAATTCAAAGCTGAATCAATAACTTGAACGAAATTGCAGAAATAACAACACAACTTTCCTACTAGAAGAATAGTAAGAAAACTTCTTCGGTTTGTGATCACATCAACAGACAACATAAGCCACTTGCAATAACACAAAGTATTGAGCTAAGCGCTCAGAACAAATGTACATGCCCAATACATCTGGAGAAGATGATCCTAGATAACCACAAGACTTCCCACCTATGAACTTCCGAGAACTTTCTCGTTTATGCGATTCGGGTTGCAGAATCAGGAACCTGCCCTAGGCAATCAGCTGCGACTGCATCCGCAACCTTCCACACCATAATTCAGGAAATTCCGCAAACTCATCTAATCTTGAATCCTCGAACTCATAACGATACTAAACCATGGTGGTACCCCGAACGCCTCCCCAGTACTGCGTGACTCTGACCTTGTCTCACCATGATAAGTATTGAAGTAATTCCAAACATTCTCCGTCCTGAGATATCAAGGAAGTTGAATGATAACGATGTGCCAACATTCCTCAGAGCTCGACTCCCCGGAAGAAATCAAGTCAAACAGGAGGCACCAAGACAGAACCGTGTCACATCGTCATCATATAGACTCCAAAATACCCGCGTGATCCTAAATAAAATTTGAGCGAGAAGAGGAGTAGAATCAAAATTCCTAAGTCGGAAACCTCACCAGAGCATAAAAGAGGAGTAAAAAGAATCCTACTCTCTGATATAACTAGACTCAAAACAGTTTTCACTAGACGCAACTCGGCCAAGTTCGAACAAGCAAAGGCTCTTATGGTCGTATGGCTCTGATACCAACTTGTCACGCCCAAGATGCGCGCCTATCCGTTTTGAGGCACGAGGTCCCCGCAAAGGATAGAGGCGCATCTTGCCGTTAGCAAGAATAGTAACATCACAACATACAATACAGAAAGAGATGAGTATACAAGATTGGCTTACACTCGCCACATGCTAAATTACAATTTACTCAATTCATAACATCATGTTGAAGACAGGGCCCGGCTACGGACAAAAACAAACGAAAACAGAAACAGTTGCAAATGATACTACCAAGCTATCCCAAGGATCCCGACCAGGTCCTCTACTCGTCTGGACAAGTCACATACATTCTTCCATGCTCCTCATCATATTCCCACTGCAGCTGTGGAAGATCATCCTGCTCACACATATCTGTACCTGCACCTGGAGTGTTGTAGTAAACTATGAGCCACAGGGGACTCAGCAAATCAAACCACCGGGTTCTGAGACTATGCAAGCTTATGGGTAGGGAAAGGTTAAGTGTTTAGTTTGCAGCAGCTCTAAGCATTTAAGGTGGATAACTTATGAACATGTAAAAGAGTATGAGTGCCCTACAATGAACGATCGAAGCTACCATGATCTCTAAGAGACCCTGAACACCTACTTATGTCAAACATAACCCCACCGTGTTCTCTCCCGTTTCATGTTCACGAGCAAAGACGATCATGGTTACTCACACGGTTGGTTCATTTTATAAGAGTTTACTTTAAGTTAACTGTAACCGGGTGTTAAACAATAATCCAAGTTGCCACATAACCGCGGGCACGACTTTCCGAAAGATTTAACCCTGCAAGGGTGCTCCAACTAATCCATTACCAAATTAACCACACTCCATGGGAATAGCCTCGATCACGGATCTCGCGATCATCACCGGTAATTCCAAAGGAAATCCAACACCTCAAGTAAACCCGAAGAAAGTCAGAGTCCACACACAAGACATTCGATAAAGGTAAAACAAATCCAGCAAGACCACCCGACGTGTCGACGATCCCGATAAGAGCCGCGTATCTCAGTCTCAGGACACGACGAATAAGCTAGTGTACGGTGGCCGGATAGAAATCTCCCAAGTTTCCCCGGGTTGGCCCTGCACAGTGCTCTAGTTTGGACCAACACTCGTGAGGATCACTGGCCCGGGGGTTGATTAATTATCCACGAGGTTGTAAAGCCCTATGCAAGTTTTATTAAGTTGTTAGAAAATGTAGTAGCAATGTTGGGTCTTGCCAGACAAGTTTTAATCTCAACCGAATAAACAAGGGGGTCCCCATAATAACCCCGAGCATGTTAGGAGCGCAAAGTATGGAAGACATAACACCGGTAACAAGAAACTATGGCGGTAACAGCGGAACAAATCACTTAGCAAAAGGCTAAGCCTTCCACCAATACCAAGATATATATGTGCATTAAATTAAATATCATATGATAAGATGATATCCAAATCCATGTTATCACATGGAACAACCTGCACCTGGAACTAAGAACGCTATAAGAGGGGCTGAGCAGCGGTAACTTAGCCAAACAAGGTTTGCTGGGAAGTGGAGGTTAGAGGCTTTTATGGTAATTAGGAGGCTGATATCAAGTGGTAGGTAACTCAATTGTAATGATAAGAGCGGAAATCTAGCAAGCAAGAATAGTAACAGAATCTGGGCATGATCATCTTGCCTGTTGGTTCCTCAGTGAAACAAGTAGCTGGGTCCTCGTAGTGGTACTCTCCTGGATCCTCGTACTCAGATTCAACGCTCGCGTCTACCCAAGAGAAACAAAAACAATAAACAACCAACCAAGGTGCAATTCACAATCAAGATGATGCATGATCATTTTTTATGAAGAACTTAACATGGCAATCCAACTCTAGTCAAGTTTCACGTGTAAAGTCAGTATATTAGTGAATCTTGACAGAACCTCATGTTAAGTTATTTAGACATGCATGAACATGGAAAATGTGGATGCATCATGCAAAATCGATGTAAATGCATATAAAGATCATAAGAAACGGAGTTACGGTTCTCGAGATACGCCCACGACAAGGTACGGAGGCAAAACACAAGATCAACCAAAACCTGGGCTCATTCTTCGCACTCCAAGGTAACCACTGGGTAGGTGATGAAAAACCAATCAGAATAGGCTCAAGAATCAATTCATTCCATGGAGTATAGCTCCCACAACACTCAAAATAATAAAACACTAAATCTGCCACAAAACAGCAACATAGCAACTTCTACAGCTCACAACTTGAGCTACAGGAACCCTACAACCACAAACAAGACATTAACATAATGTACTCAACATACACTCCAACTAATCTAACTACACCAACAGCAAAAGAGGCACACATCACTATGCATGAAGCAATCAAGTTGGCATGATGAATCAGATTTTTAGGGACAATGAAAATTCTAGTTTTTTGGAATCTGGGTTTATAAAGTAGCAAGTTGACAACACTGGTTAAATATGCTAGAAAGCTCCACATGGCATGAAAATTAACAGGATGGTAGATGGCAATATCTACTACAAATAACTAACACCGAGCATGATCAAATTCACAACACATCACTAGTTACAACCCACTCTACATGGCAAAACAATAACAGCAGAATCTCCAGACTTCTTACTGCTGGGTCAGTCAAGGATTTTTTGGACCCAGCTGTCAGTGACACGTTGCCTTTGCAGTTCAGAATGGGTTGGTGATTCAGGGGTTCTACCCGCTCTCTCTCTCTCTCAGAAATAAAAGGGTTTTCCTTTTTTAAAAAATAAACAGAAACAAAGGACTAAATGTCCAGAGGAAAAGAAAGAGTTTTTAGAGAAAATTAAAATAGTTTTGAGAAGGAAGTAATGTGCTCATATTAAATAAAATATCAGGTTTTTATTGAAAGGTTATTTTAAATGTTATAATAAAATCAGCCCCTGTTTAAATGGGATTCAAAAACCAAAAACACTCAAACAACAAAAACTCCATGCTCATAAATCATAGTAATATTGGGGCCACCACTTGAACATTTTTAAAAGAATTTTGAAAGCAAGAAAAAGTCTGCCAAGTAATACATGGGAATAAAAGCATAAAGAAGGGGTTTTGAGAAGAAGAAAAAGAGGGAGAAGAGGGAAAGGTTGCACCCAAGGATACCACCACTCTTAAGGCCAAAACCACTCAAGGCACATCACATACATCCACCACCACAAACACATGAACAAGATGAATGCATGATGATGAAATGATGGATGACATGGTGCATGATGAGTGAATGCAAGAACAACACATGGCGGCAAGGTGCATAACACATCATAGCTCATGTTACAAGGTTCATACATGGGGTTACATGCCAAATAAGGTAGGGACATCACTTGGGATGTCACATGCATGTTGTCGGAACCCGCGCAACACCTAACACGCCTTATAGCGCTCAAGAGAACTGTCGGGACGTGTCTTGTGGCGGAACACCCACTTGCCGGTCATGATGTTGGCATGAGGGGGCCGCAGAACAAGCCGCCATGTGTGATTGCGCTGGACGGCGTCAAGTGCCTCACGTATTGCTGCAAGCCAGTTTGGATCCCGAAGGGCTGCACGAACGGAGGATGGGAGCGGTGATGATGACGATGTTGAGGCAGTGCACGCGTAGTCATCCAAGGAATAGCACCGAGTAGTACGAAAGGTCCCGGCACGAGCCCGGGTGATCACCTTGGAGCAACACCGGCCGAAGGAGCCCAAGCGTCGACGACGCTGATGAGCCTGGTGCCGAAGCAGTCGAGGGCCCCGAGCTAGAAGCACCCACACCAGGGGTGTTTGATGGGACCACCATGGCAGGGATGGAGGCGCCAGAGGAGGACCTGGCAGAGCCGAAGGGAGCCCCAGCAGCCACGCCGGGGGGAGCCGCACCTGAGGGGCCGGGCGAGCCAGAGGCCTCTGAAGGGACCGCCGAGGCTATGGGCACTGTGCTTCGGTGCGAATCTGGGGTAGTGCTCAATGGAAAGCGTGGCCCGCCAGTGGTGGTGACCGGGGCGGACTTCAACCGCTAGCCATGCCAGGGTAGAGGCACGACGCGAGGTACCGCGGGAAGCTCGGTGGAGGTTGGTACCTGCTGAAAAGAGAAGACCATCTCATCAAAGTACACATGTCGCGAGGTGTAGACGTGATGTGACACAGGATCATAGCACTGGTAACCTTTGGTGTTGGGTGGGTAGCCGAGAAAGATACAAGGAACAGACCATGGAGCGAGTTTATGATGTGTGGTGGATGCAGTGCTAGGATAACAGAGACACCCGAAAATGCGAAGACCGTCATAAGATGGAGGCAGACCATAGAGGAGCTGGTGAGGCACATAGTTCCAACACGGACGACAGGGACAGATGTTGATGAGAAGGGTGGCAGTGGCAAGAGTGTCCGGCCAAAACCGAGGGGGGGGGCACTGTTGGAAATATGCCATAGAGGTAATAAAAAAGTGTTTATTATTATATTTCCTTGTTCTTGATAATTGTTTATTATCCATGCTAGAATTGTATTAGTTGGAAACATGGATACATGTGTGGATACATAGACAAACACAATGTCCCTAGTATGCCTCCAGTGAACTAGCTCGTTGATCAAAAGATGGTTAAGGTTTCCTAGCCATGGAAATGAGATTTCATTTGATAATGGGATCATATCATTAGGAGAATGATGTGATGGACAAGACCGAAACTACAAACGTAGCATATGATCGTGTTAGTTTATCGCTACTGTTTTCTGCATGTCAAGTATATGTTCCTATGACCATGAGATCATGCAACTCACTGACACTGGAGGAATGCCTTGTGTGTATCAAATGTCGCAACGTAACTGGGTGACTATAAAGGTGCTCTACAGGTATATCCGAGGGTGTCTGTTGGGTTGGCATGGATCAAGACTAGGATTTGTTACACCATGTGATGGAGAGGTATCTCAGGGCCCACTCGGTAATGCAACATCCCAACAAGCCTTGCAAGCAATGTGACTAAGTGTTAGCCACGAGATCTTGTATTACGGAATGAGTAAAGAGACTTGCCGGTAACGAGGTTGAACTACGTATGGAGATACTAACGATCGAATCTCGGGCAAGTAACATACCAAAGAACAAAGGGAACGTTATACGGGATTAACTGAATCCTTGACATAGAGGTTCGACCGATAAAGATCTTCGTAGAATATGTAGGAACCAATATGGTCATCCAGGTCCCGCTATTGGTTATTGACCGTAGAGGTGTCTCGGTCATGTCTACATAGTTCTCGAACCCGCAGGGTCTGCACACGTAAGGTTTGGTGACGTTTCGGTAGTATATAGTTATGTATGGTGGTGACCGAAGGTTGTTCGGAGTCCCAAATGAGATCCCGGACGTCATGGGGAGCTCCGGAATGGTCCGGAGGTAAAGATTCATATATAGGAAGTCCTGTTTTGGTCGCCGAAAAAGTTTCGGGCTCATCGACAGTGTACCTGGAGTGCCGGGAGTGTACCGAGGGACCATCGGGAGAGGTATTTCGACCCAAGAGTCTACATGGGCTGTGGGAGAGTGGAAACCAGACCTTAGTGGGCTGGTAGAAGTCCTACAAGAGGCCCATGTGGCTGGAGTTGAAAGAACAAGAAAAAGGCAAAAGGTGAAAATAGTTTCCAAGTAGGAAAGGAGGAATCCTAGTCCTACTAGGATTGGAGGAGGATTCCTCCTCTCCTCCTTGCGCAAGAGGCAGGCTTGTGAGCCAGCCCTCCTACTACCTCCCTCCTATATATACTGGTGGTATTGGGTGTCTTGCACTTGATTTTACGACCACGTGCTACCCGTTCCACCGGTGCATAGTTTCTCCTCTAGATCGGTTTTCAACAGTGCTTAGGCGAAGCCCTGTCGGAATAGCTCCACCATCATCGTCGGAGTGCCATCATGCTTCCAGAGAACTCTTCTTCCTCTCCATTCTCTCTTGCTGGATCAAGAAGGCGGAGATCATCATCAAGCTGTACGTGTGCTGAACGTGGAGGTGCCGTCCGTTCGGTGCTTGATCGGGATGGATCGTGAGAACAATTCATGATTGGATGGCAGGACGCTCGGCGATTTGGATCGCAAAGACGTTCGACTACACCAACCGCGTTTCTTAACGCTTCCCGCTTAGCGATCTATAAGGGTATGTAGATCCACTCCCCCTCTCGTAGATGCTCATCACCATGGATAGATCTGCGTGTGCGTAGGATTTTTTTGTTTCCCATGCAACATTCCCCAACAGTGGTATCAAAGCTAGGTCTATGTGTAGATGAGATCTCGAGTAGAACACAAAAGGTTTGTGGGCGTTGATGCTTAGATTGCTTCCTCCCTTGGTCGTGTTTTGGTTCAGCGGTATTGTGAGATGAAGCGGCCCGGACGAACATTACTCGTACGCTTACGAGAGACCGGTTCCCTTAACCGCAACCTGTTGCCTAGATGGCTTGCGCGTGATAGTTTCTCTCACTTTAGTTGGATCAGATTCGACAAAGGCGGTCCTTGAGAAGGTTGAAAAGCAGCTTATGTATCACCGTTGTAGTTTATGCGTAGGTGAGAATCGTTCTTGCTAGATACCCGTAGCAGCAACGTAAAACATGCAACAACAATTAGAGGACGTCTAACTTGTTTATGCAGGGTATGTTGTGATGTGATATGGCCAATTACATGATATGATATATGTGATGTATGAGATGATCATGTGATGTATAGAATTTCATGACTTGCATGTCGATGAATACGGCAACCGACAGGAGCCATAGGTTTGTCTTTAATTATTGTATGACCTGCGTGTCAATCATTAAGCGCTATGTAATGCTTTACTTTATCGCTAAACGGTAGCAATAGTAGTAGAAGCATGCAGGGCATGACAACCCCGATGGCAACACATTGATGGAGATCAAGATGATGGAGATCATGGTGTCGTGCCGGTGACGATGGAGATCATGCTGGTGCTTTCAAGATGGAGATCTGAAGCACAAGTTCATGGCCATATCATGTCACTTATGAATTGCATGTGATCTTAATCCTTTTATGCACCTTGTTTTGCTTAGTACGACGGTAGCATTATAAGGTGATCCCTCACTTAAATTTCAAGATAAAATGTGTTCTCCCCGAGTGTGCACCGTTGCGAAAGTTTGTCATGTCGAGACACCACGTGATGATCAGGTGTGATAGACTCTATGTTCACATACAACGGGTGCAAGCAAGTGTTGCACATGCAGAACACTCGGGTTAAACTTGACGAGCCTAGCATGTATAGACATGGCCTCGGAACTCAAGAGACCAAGAGGTCGAACATGAGTCATATAGTAGATATGATCAACATAATGATGTTCACCATTGAAGCCACCTGAACTCACGTGATGATCGGATTTGAGTTGGTGAATTTGGATCATGTGTCACTCAGATGACTTGAGGGATGTCAATTTGAGTGGGAGCTTTAGTAATTTGATTAACTAAACTCATTATCTTGAACAATAGTCTAAATAACCTTTGAATATTTATGTTGTAGATCAATGGGTCGCACAGTAGCGCCCCTGAATTTTAATGCGTTCCTAGAGAAAGCTAAGCTAAAAGATGATGGAAGTAACTTTGTTGACTGGGCCCATAATCTGAGGATTATCCTCATGGCTTCCCAGAAATCATATGTCCTTGATGCACCGCTCGGTAACCAACCCACAGACTTGTCATCCGAAGACGTTAAGAACGCTTGGGAGACACGTTCTGGAGATTACTCAATAGTTCAGTGTGCAATATTGTATGGCTTAGAACCGAGACTTCAAAGACATTTTGAATGTCATGGAGCATATGAGATGTTCCAGGAGTTCAAGTTCATCTTTGAGAAGAACGCTCGGATCGAGAGGTATGAGACCTCCGATAAGTTCTATGCTTGCAAAATGGAGGAGAACGGGTCTATCAGTGAACATGTACTCAGAATATCTGGGTACTCGACTCGTCTGGCAGAGTTGGGAATTGCCCTTCCTATAGAGGCAATCGCTGACAGAGTTCTTCAATCACTACCACCTAGTTACAAAAGCTTTGTGATGAACTATAACATACACGGGATGAACAAGTCTCTCGCAGAGCTATTTGTGATGCTGAAAGTCGCTGAGTCTGAAATCCAGAAAGAACATCAAGTGTTGATGGTCAATAAAGCCACTAGTTTCAAGAAGAATGGCAAGGGCAAGGGCAAGAAGGGTAAAACCAAGAAGGATGGCAAAGCAGTTGCTACTCCTGTTAAAAAGCCTAAGCATGGACCTAAACCAGAAACTGAGTGCTTTCATTGCAAGGGAACTGGTCACTGGAAGCGGAACTGCCCCAAGTACCTGGTTGACAAGAAGGCGGCCAACGACAAACAAGGTATATATGCTCGTTGTAGTGCCTGGGTATTTGATATCGGTTCTGTTGCTCACATTTGCAACTCAAAACAGGAACTACGGAATAGACGGAGGCTGGCAAAGGACAAAGTGACGATGCGCGTGGGAAATGGTTCCAAGGTTGATGTGATCGCCGTCGGCACACTCTCTCTTCGATTACCATCAGGATTAGTGATGAACCTGAATAATTGTTATTTAGTGCCTGCGTTAAGCATGAACATTATATCTGGATCTTGTTTATTGTGAGACGGTTACTCATTTAAATCCGAGAATAAAGGTTGTTCTATTTATATGAGTAATATCTTTTATGGTCATGCACCCAATGTGAGGGGTTTATTCATCTTGAATCTTGATAGTGATGACACACATGTTCATAACATTGATGCCAAAAGATGTGGAGTTGATAATGATAGTACCACTTTCTTGTGGCACTGCCGTTTAGGTCATATTTGTGTAAAACGCATGAGGAAGATCCATGCTGATGGACTTTTGGAGTCACTTGATTTTGAATCACTTGACACATGTGAACCATGCCTCATGGGCAAGATGACTAAAACGCCGTTCTCTGGAACAATGGAACGGGCAAGCGACTTATTGGAAATCATACATACTGATGGGTGCGGTCCAATGAATGTTGCAGCGCGTGGTGGATATCGTTATTTTCTCACCTTCACTGATGACTTAAGTAGATATGGGTATATTTACTTAATGAAACACAAGTCTGAAACGTTTGAAAAGTTCAAGCAATTTCAGAGTGAAGTTGAGAATCATCATAACAAGAAGATTAAATTCCTGCGATCTGATCGAGGAGGTGAATATCTGAGTTATGAGTTTGGCAGTCACTTAAGACAGTGTGGAATTGTTTCACAGTTGACACCACCCAGAACACCACAGCGTAATGGTGTGTCCGAACATCGTAATCAGACCTTATTAGATATGGTGCGTTCTATGATGTCTCTTGCTTATTTGCCACTATCGTTTTGGGGTTTTGCATTAGAGACAGCTGCATTCACTTTAAATAGGGCACCATCAAAATCCATTAAGACGATGCCATATGAACTATGGTTTGGCAAGAGGCCAAAGTTGTCATTTCTTAAAGTTTGGGGATGTGATGCTTATGTCAAAAAGCTTCAGCCTGAAAAGCTGGAACCCAAAGCGGAGAAATGCGTCTTCATTGGATACCCGAAAGAGACAGTCGGGTATACCTTCTATCTTAGATCCGAAGGCAAAGTGTTTGTCGCTAAGAATGGACAATTTCTTGAGAAAGAGTTTCTCTCAAAAGAATTGAGTGGGAGGAAAATAGAGCTTGATGAGGTTGTTGAACCTTTACTTCTACCAGAGAGTAGCGCAGCGCATAAAGATGTTTCTGTTGAGCCTATGACGGTTGAAGAAGAAGTTAATTATGATGATCATGAAGCTTCGGATCAAGTTACTACTAAACCTCGTAGGTCGACAAGGACGCGTACTACTCCAGAGTGGTACGACAATCCTGTCTTGGAGGTCATGTTGTTGGACAACAATGAACCTACGAGCTATGAAGGAGCGGTGATGCGCCCTATCGTGGATTTGTCACGGTAGATGTCCGGGTGAACGGAATTAGGGTTCGGGCAGAAGCGCAACCATGTGGCGGCTTGAAGGGGTTGGTCGGAATCGAGAGACGTGGAGTTTACCCAGGTTCGGCCCCTCCGATGGAGGTAAAAGCCTACATCCTGCTTGTCTGATATTGATGATGAAGGAGATCTCTCAGTTACAAGGGTGCTGTTTGCTACCTCTAATCACGAGAGCCTCTAATCTGTCTATCTCTAATCTCTTATGTTGTCTAAACTTGTGGACTTGTGAATCTTGTCCCTCTAGGGGTGCTCTACCCCTCCTTATATAAGTGGAGAGGGTAGGTTTACAAATAGAGTCCTACTAGAAGTAGGATTAGGACTAGTCTCTCTAGAATCCTATTTCGGGTCTTGTTTCCTTCAGCAGGGAGTCTTTCTCTCTTTGGGCCTTCTCTTGTGAGTCGCCTGGCACCGGCTCACATGTCGGGTCTTGGGCTTGGTCGTCCTGCGGCCCGCCTGCCGGGTCATTAATAAAATGTCATGTCTTCTTCGGGTCTCCTGTGAGTCGCCAGGCCGGGTCATACCGCGGGGTATATCCCCGTCAAGACCGGATTCCGAGAAATGGTTAGAGGCCATGAAGTACGAGATGGGATCCATGTATGAAAACAAAGTATGGACTTTGGAAGTATTACCTGAAGGGCGAAAGGCCATTCAGAACAAATGGATCTTTAAGAAGAAGACAAACGCGGACAGCAATGTCACCGTCTATAAAGTTCGACTTGTGGCAAAGGGTTTTTCACAAGTTCAAGGAGTTGACTACGATGAGACCTTCTCACCCGTAGCGATGCTTAAGTTTGTCAGAATCATGTTGGCAATAACTTCTTATTTCGACTATGAAATTTGGCAGATGGATGTCAAAACAGCGTTCCTCAATGGTTTCCTTGAGGAAGAGTTGTATATGATGCAACCAGAAGGTTTTGTCGATCCAGAGAATGCTGACAAAGTTTGCAAACTCCAACGATCCATTTATGGACTGGTGCAAGTATCTCGGAATTGGAATAAGCGCTTCAATGAGGTGATCAAAGCGTTTGGGTTTATACAAGTTTATGGAGAAGCTTGTATTTACAAGAAAGTGAGTGGGAGCTCTATAGCGTTTCTAGTATTATATGTGGATGACATATTGCTGATTGGAAACCATATAGAAATGCTGGAAAGCGTGAAGGAATATTTGAACAAGAGTTTTTCAATGAAGGACCTAGGAGAAGCTGCTTTCATATTAGGCATTAAGATCTATAGAGATAGATCGAGACGCTTGATAGCACTTTCACAGAGCACATACCTTGATAAAGTTTTGAAGAAGTTCAAAATGGAACAGTCCAAGAAGGGGTTCTTGCCTGTGTTGCAAGGTGTGAAGTTGAGTAAGACTCAATGCCCAGTGACTGCAGAAGATAAAGAAAAGATGAGTGTCATCCCCTATGCTTCAGCCATAGGCTCTATCATGTATGCAATGCTGTGCACAAGACCCAATGTCAGCCTTGCCATAAGTATGGACGGAAGGTTTCAAAGTGATCCTGGAATGGAGAACTGGCAAGCGGTCAAAAATATCCTTAAGTACCTGAAAAGGACTAAGGAAATGTTTGTCGTTTATGGAGGTGATGAAGAGCTCGTCATAAAGGGTTACGTCGATGCAAGCTTTGACACTGATCCGGATGACTCTAAGTCGCAAACCGGATACGTATTTATTCTAAACGGGGGAGCGGTAAGCTGGTGCAGTTCCAAGCAAAGTGTGGTAGCCGATTCTACGTGAGAAGCGGAATACATCGCAGCCTCGGAGGCGGCAAAGGAAGGTGTCTGGATGAAGCAGTTCATGACAGGTCTTGGAGTAGTGCGAAGTGCACTGAATCCAATGAGCCTGTTCTGTGCAACACTAGTGCCATTGCTCTGGCCAAGGAACCAAGGTTTCACAAGAGGACCAGACATATAAAGCGATGCTTCAATTCCATCCGATATTACATCGAGGAGAAGGACATAAATATTTGCAAAGTACACATGGATATGAATGTTGCAGACCCGTTGACTAAACCTCTTCCAAGAGCTACACATGATCAACACCAGAACTGCATGGGTGTTCGATTCATTACAATGTAAATCACTTAATGATGCGAGCTAGATTATTGACTCTAGTGCAAGTGGGAGAATGTTGGAAATATGCCCTAGAGGCAATAAATAAAGTGTTTATTATTATATTTCCTTGCTCATGATAATTGTTTATTATCCATGCTAGAATTGTATTAGTTGGAAACATGGATACATGTGTGGATACATAGACAAACACAATGTCCCTAGTATGCCTCTAGTGAACTAGCTCGTTGATCAAAAGATGGTTAAGGTTTCCTAGCTATGGACATGAGATGTCATTTGATAACAGGATCATATCATTAGGAGAATGATGTGATGGACAAGACCCAAACTACAAACGTAGCATATGATCGTGTCAGTTTATTGGTACTGTTTTCTGCATGTCAAGTATATGTTCCTATGACCATGAGATCATGCAACTCACTGACATCGGTGGAATGCCTTGTGTGTATCAAGCGTTGCAACGTAATTGGGTGACTATAAAGGTGCTCTACAGGTATATCCGAGGGTGTCTGTTGGGTTGGCATGGATCAAGACTAGGATTTGTTACACCGTGTGACGGAGAGGTATCTCAGGGCCCACTCGGTAATGCAACATCACAACAAGCCTTGCAAGCAATGTGACTAAGTGTTAGCCACGGGATCTTGTATTACGGAACGAGTAAAGAGACTTTCCGGTAACGAGGTTGAACTAGATATGGAGATACCGACGATCGAATCTCGGGCAAGTAACATACCGAAGAACAAAGGGAACGTTATACGGGATTAACTGAATCCTTGACATAGAGGTTCGACCGATAAAGATCTTCGTAGAATATGTAGGAACCAATATGGTCATGCAGGTCCCGCTATTTTTTATTGACCGTAGAGGTGTCTCGGTGATGTCTACATAGTTCTCGAACCCGCAGGGTCTGCACACTTAAGGTTTGGTGACGTTTTGGTAGTATAGAGTTATGTATGGTGGTTACCGAAGGTTGTTCGGAGTCCCGGATGAGATCCCGGACATCATGAGGAGCTCCGGAATGGTTCGGAGGTAAATATTCATATATTGGAAGTCCTCTTTTGGTCCCTGGAAAAGTTTCGGGCTCATCGGTAGTGTACCGGGAGTGCCGGTAATGTACCGGGGGACCATCGGGAGAGGTATTTCGATCCAAGAGGCTACATGGGCTGTGGGAGGGTGGAAACCAGCCCTTAGTGGGCTGGTGGAAGTCCTACAAGAGGCCCATGTGGCTGGAGTTGAAAGAAAAAGATAAAAGCAAAAGGTGGAAATAGTTTCCAAGTAGGAAAGGAGGAATCCTAGTCCTACTAGGATTGGAGGAGGATTCCTCCTCTCCTCCTTGCGCAAGAGGCAGCCTTGTGCACCAGCCCTCCTCCTCCCTCCCTCCTATATATATTGGTGGTATTGGGTGTTTTTCACTTGATTTTACGGCCACGTGCTACCCGTTCCACCGGTGCATAGTTTCTCCTCTAGATCGGTTTTCTGCAGTGCTTAGGCGAAGCCCTGCCGGAATAGCTCCACCACCATCGCCGGAGTGCCGTTACGCTGCCCGAGAACTCTTCTTCATCTCCGCTCTCTCTTGCTAGATCAAGAAGGCGGAGATCGTCATCAAGTTGTACGTGTGCTCAACGCGGAGGTGCCGTCCGTTCGGTGCTTGATCGGGACGGATCGTGAGGACGGTTCGTGATTGGATGGCGGGACGCTCGGCGATTTGGATCGCGAAGACGTTCGAATACACCAACCACGTTTATTAACGCTTCTCGCTTAGCGATCTACAAGGGTACATAGATCCACTCCCCTCTCGTAGATGCTCATCACCATGGATAGATCTGTGTGTGCGTAGGAAATTTTTTGTTTCCCATGCAACGTTCCACAACAGGCTCGTTATAGTGGAAGAGCAACATGCGAATGCAATCATTAAGAGTGTGAAGAATGCGCTTGGCGCGACCGTTTTGTTGTGATGTGTAGGGACAAGTGAGGCGAAAGATAGTGTCGTGAGAGGAGAGAAGATGTCAAACGACAACGTATTCAAATTCTTTTCCGTTATCAGTTTGTAGTGCGAGGATGGGACGACGGAACTGTGTCATGACATAGGAATAAAAAGCGGTGAGTGTGGCCAAGGTGTCAAACTTGCGACGAAGAGTAAATGTCCACACATAATGTGAGAGGTCATCTCAAATCACCAAATAGTAAAGATTGCCCATGTTGCTAGCAACCGGGGATGTCCACACGTCGCTGTGAAGTAACTGAAACGAAAAAGTAGAAATAGTGGTAGAATCTCTATAGGGAAGATGAACGTGCTTGCTGACATGGCATGCCTCACAGTTATGGTCACCAACCTTATTAGATGAGAATGCAAAAATCTAAAGAATGCGACACAAAACGGTGGAGTTGGTGTGTCCCAGACAAGCATGCCAAAGATCTACGCCGGCGGCGAGGGAGACTGGACGGGTGGAGGCGGCGGTGGAGGGGTGTACCTGGCAGATCTCGTCAAGGCTATCACATCAGTGAAGTACCATCTAGGTACGGGCATCCTTCACAAAAAAACCAATAATGTCAAATTCAACAGTAACACGGTTCTCATGAGCAAGACAACGAACAAAAACAAGGTTCAACACTAAGTCGAGAGAAACAAGAGCATTGGACATGTTGATGGGCGTAGATAAAGATGGAAAAGAGGTGTGACCTATGTGAGTGATGGGTAATGAGGACCTGTTACCAACGGCAATACGAGTGGGAGTATTAACAAGAGTGGAGGAGGTTAGGTTACCGGGGTGAGAGGTCAAGTGAGAGGTGGCACCTGAGTCCATGTACAAATCTCCGCCAGCTCCATAGTTGGTCGGTGACGGGGCCGAGTGTAGAGCAGCCAGAAGGGTGGGGTCCCATGGCGACGGAGTCGGCGACGGGTAAGAGCCTCTGTAGGGTGGGCCGCCATACGAAGAGGCCGGAGCAGCAGGATAGCCACCGACCATCGGTGGCGCGGGAAGGGCCCCATAGCCGGCGGCGCCAGGCACCACGAGGTAGGCCTGGTGGCCTACCGGAACTCGCCCAAGGAGGCCTGGTGCAGGGGCCTGAGGCACCGGCATCGAACACGCGTGGACAACACCGGTCCACGGGTTCGTGTCGTCGGCCCAGGGTGAGGAGGGCTGCTGCGGACAGGGCACCCCTCGGGCGGCTATTGCTGCTTCTTCTGGCGGCCGCCACCATGGCGGTTGTTGCATCAACCGCCGCCTCCGCCACCACCGCTGGGCTGCTGCTGGTGCGGCATGGGAGGGGCGGGTGGCCATGGGAAGAAGCTTGGGGGCGCGGAAGGCGTCGGGCCCCGAGGGGCCGTTGGAGCGGGAGGCGGGGCACCGTGGGAAGTGCCCGCGGCGAGGGTGGTGTGCAGCACCCGCTTCTTCACATGCTTCATCCGTCGTTCCTCCAAGCGGAGATAAGCGACGAACTTGGGTAAGGAGGGCTCCGTCATCAAGGTGAGGTTGGAGGCAACGTTGCCGAAATCCTCATTGAGGCTGGCGGTGAGCGTGTTGAGGAGAGTGTCATCGTTGATCTTGGCACTGATGTTACGAAGTTCATCCAACTACGTCTTGAGGCGATGGCAGTAGTAATCAATGGACTAATCATCTTAATGATAGCCATAGAATTCTTGTTGCAAAAGAACACGGTGTTGAAGCTTGTTGTCGATGAAGAGGCCATTGAGTTTGACCCACACGGCGTGCGCATCGTCACCGTCGGTCACGACGGTGTGGAAGATGTCCTTCTTGATGGTTAGGAAGAACCACCTAATGAGCATCGCATCAATGGCGGTCCACTCGGAGTCATCCTTCATGGCACGGGAATCGATGGAGCCATTGATGTGATCCACGATGTTATACTCGCGAAAGACAAGCAAGAAGTATGTTTTCCACGCATAGTACGTGGATTCATGAGGATCGCGGGTGACGGGAACTCGCCCGTGGATGTCGAGGTTTCGGTTGTTGGTGTGGCCGGAGAGGGAGGAGTGGCTCGACATGGTGGGGAGGAGAGAGGGGGAGCGGCGGCGCCGTGGGAAGGAGGGGCGGGGCGGCGGCTAGGGTTAGATCGGGTGGGAGCAGCGGCACGGCTTTAGGGTTGGGAAGTGTTGTGCGGCGGCTTAGTGTGTGGAGCGGATGCGAGAGGGGAGGGCAGCGGCAAAGGAGAGGGGGGAGCGGCGACAGCACAGGACGGTGATGACGGGAGAAAGCGGCAGCGGCGACATGGGGCTGCGGCGGCTAGGGCATCGGAGAAGAGAGCATTGACGTGCTATCTGATACCATGTAAGTTGGAGAGAGAGGGATTGCCTGCATTGATGATTATCATGCACTAGGCACATATATATAGGTACATGGGGGTGCATCTCATGTCTTGTCTACCAAGGTACATACAAGTTACAAAGAGAGGGAGACGTGACAGCTGTGATACGTCTCCATCGTATCTATAATTTTTGATTGTTTCATGCCAATATTCTACAAATTTCATATAATTTTGGCAACTTTTTATACTATTTTTGGGACTAACATATTGATCCAGTGCCCACTGACAATTCCTGTTTGTTGCATGTTTTTTGTTTCGTAGAAAATCCATATCAAGCGAAGTACAAACGAGATAAAAACTTAGGAAGACTTTTTTGGAATATATGTGAATTTTGGGAAGTGAAATCAATAGAAGGCGGTGCCTGAGGGGCCCACAAGCCATAGGGGTGCGCCCTGGGGGTAGGGCGTGCCAGGCTGACTTGTGGCCACCCCGTAAGGAGGTTGGTTCCCTTCTTTCACCGCAAGAAAGTTAATATCTGGATGAAAATCGTGTTAACATTTCAGCCCAATCGGAGTTACGGATCTCCGGGAATTTAAGAAATGGTGAAAGGCAAGAATCTGGAAACATAGAAATAGAAGGAAATAGAGAGAGACCCAATCTCAGAGGGTCTCTTGCCCCTCCGCCACCATGGAGGCCAAGGACCATAGGGGAAACCCTCCTCCCATCTAGGTGGGAGGCCAAGGAAGAAGGAGGAGGAGGGGGGCTCTCTCCCCCTCTCTCCTAGTGGCACCGGAACGCCGCCGGGGCCATCATCGTGATGGCGATCTACAACAACAACTTCACCGCCGTCATCACCAACTCTCTCCCCCTCTATGCAGAGGTGTAACACCCCTTCTCCCCGCTGTAATCTCTACTTAAACATGGTGCTCAACACTTTATATTATTTACCAATGATGTATGGTTGTCCTATGATGTTTGAGTAGGTCCGTTTTGTCCTATGGGTTGATTGATGATCATGATTGATTTCAGTTGCATGTTTTATTATTGTTGCTGTCCTATGGTGCTCTCCGTGTTGCACAAGCCTGAGGGATCCTCGCTGTAGGGTGTTGCAATGTGTTCATGATCTTCCTATGGTGGGTTGCTTGAGTGACAGAAGCATAAACACGAGTAGGTGGGTTGTTGCATATGGGAGTAAAGAGGACTTGATACCTTATAATGCTACGGTTGGGTTTTACCTTAATGATCTTTAGTATTTGCGAATGCTTGCTAGAGTTCCAATCATAAGTGCATATGATCCAAGTACATAAAGTATGTTATCTTATGCCTCTCCCTCATATAAAATTGCAATAATGATTACCGGTCTAGTTATCGATTGCCTGGGGACAAATAAATTTCTTGTGACAAAAATCTCTCTACTAAGACTAACTTACTTGTTTATTTACCTAAGAATCCCCTAGTTTTTATTTATGTGTTCTTTATTATCTTGCAAACCTATCCTGTTACACCTACAAAGTACTTCTAGTTTCATACTTGTTCTAGGTAAAGCGAACATTAAGAGTGCATAGAGTTGTATCGGTGGTCGATAGAACTTGAGGGAATATTTTTTCTACCTTTAGCTCCTCATTGGGTTTAACACTCTTACTTATCGATAAAGGCTACAACTGACCCCTATAATTGTGGGTTATCAAGACCTTTTTTTGGCACCGTTGCCGGGGAGCAATAGCGTGGGGTGAATATTCTCGTGTGTGCCTTTTTGCTTTATCACTAAGTAATTTTTATTTTTCTGTTATCAACTTGTTTTCTAACTTTAGATATGGGTAGGAAACGCATAATACCAAAAAAAGATGTACTTGCTTCTCCAAAAGTTGAGGAACCACTAGTGTTCCGTACCACCAAAGAATATTACTTGGGTCATCTTCGATCCACTTGTGCTCGTGCTAAAACCCCAACTAGCTTAGTTAAGGGCAAACCATTAAATTAGCATGCTTATTATGTGCGACACCGCTTATCTCAAAAAGGGATACTTTTATGGCATCATATTAATACTTTGCAATGCTATGCTTGTAATTTATGCGAAATTTATGATTCTACTTGTTGTTCTGAAGACCCTAAAAACACCTTCCCTATCAATGTGAGTTTAAGTATAATGGAATCGTATCTTCTTATGCCAAGGGTGTTTATAACTACTATGATATTGAGCTAATTGAAGAATTTGTTGCTTTTAAGGGTGCCTATGAAATTTCTTCTTTTATTGAAAATTATGATGCTACTCTTTACAAATCTCAAAGTTTTTCCATACTTAAATATTGCTATGAAAACTATGCTTCTAATTCTTATGTTAAGACATATATTGAGGACTCCTCCGCTGACCAATAGGAGACTAATATTTTGTAGGAAACTATGGAACAATAAATTCCTGACACTGTGAGCTCATTAGATGAAAAAGATGACAAGGAGAGCGAAGAACAAAAGGAGGAAGAGCGGATTAGCTACCCGTGCCCACCTTCCAATGAGAGTAACTCTTCAACTCATAGTTTGTTTAATTTCTCTTCGTGCTTACCGAAGGATGAATGCTATGTTGATTGCTATGATCCCTTGGATTCATTTGAAATATCCCTTTTTGATGAAATTGATGATTTCTATGCTTGTGGCCATGATGCCAATATGAATTATGCTTATGGAGATGAACTTTCTATAGTTCCTTATTTTAAGAATGAAATTGTTGCTATTGCACCCACGCATGACAGTCCTATTATCTTTTTAAATTCTCCCAACTACACTATATCGGAGAAGTTTGCGCTTATTAAGAATTATATTGATGGGTTGCGTTTTACCATTGCACATGATGATTTTGATAGATGTAATATGCTCTGTTCCTACTTGCAGTTATTATGAGAGAGGAACTACATCTTCACCTCTCTATGTTTTCAACATGATAAAATTGCAAGAAACTGCTTATGCTATGTATTGGCCTTTACTTTGTGTGCATGAATTGTTCTTTTACGACATGCCGATGCATAGGAAGAGAGTTAGACTTCGTCATTGCATGATATATATTACTTTGTGCTCAATACTAAATTACAAATCATTGTTAATTAAAATTGGCTTTGATATACCTTGAGATCTGGGTGGAGCAATTACTTGATCACTTTATATCTAGCCTAATGGCATTAAAGAAAGCGCTGCCAGGGAGACAACCCGGAAGTTTTAGAGTCATTTTTTTGTGCTTTTATATATTTAAAAAAACTAAATAAATAAATAGGGGAACCTAATTTTTTTTCAAAAAGAAAAGTGAAAGTGAGAGGGACGAGCATTGTGAAAGTGGGAGCTAGCCTTGAACTTTGTTCATGCCCATGGAAACCTTGTGAATCTTAATTACAGAAACTTTTCAACAAAAATAATTACCCCCTTGTATAAATCCATTGTATTATAAAATAATAATCCAAGATTTTCCTTTAGGATGATTAGATTGCTTGTTTGGTGTGTGCAATGCAGAAACAGAAACTTTGGCTGTAGTGCTTAAATTTACATTTTTTACTGGAATGTCAAAAGTTTCTGAAATTTTTACATAGTACTGCTATGAAAATTGTTTATTTTTCATAATTTTAGGATTTTTAGAGTTACATAAGTATGGTGAATGTTCAGATTGCTACAGACTATCCTATTTAAGACAAATTCTGATTTTGATGCATTGTTTTGCTAGTTTCGATGAAACTATCGATTTTGTTGGTGGCATAAGCCATAAAGAAGTTATAATACAGTAGTTAAAATGCAAAAATAAAATTTTAATGGGTTTTCAATAGTACTTAAAGTGGTAATTTGCTTTATTATAATAATGGATCCCACGAGGGTTTTGTTAACTTTTGTGTGATTGAAGTTTTCAAGTTTTGGGTGAGCTCACGATGGATGAAGGAATAAGGAGTGGAAAGAGACTAAGCTTGGGGATTCCCGAGGTACCCCAAGGTAATATTCAAGGACTTCCAAGAAACTAAGCTTGGGGATGCCCCGGAAGGCATCCCCTCTTTCTTGTAACAACCATCGGTAATTTTACTTGGAGCTATATTTTTATCCATCACATGTATGCGTAAATCTTGGAGCGTCATGTGCTTTTTTATTTTTATTTTATTAATGCAACATTCTGGTATGATAAAGTCCTTGGTTGATTTATAGAAGGCTCTTTGCACCTCACTTACATCTTTTGAGTATGGCTTTATAGAATGCTTCATGTGCTTTACTTATATCATTTGAAGTTTGGATTGCATGTTTCTCTACACATAGAAAACCACCATTTGTAGAATGCTCTTTTGCTTCAATTATATTTTTTAGAGCGTGGGCATATATTTTTTAGAAATAATTAAACTCTCATCCTTAACTTATATCTATTTAGAGAGTTAACAGGAGTTGGTCATTCACATGGTTAGTCATAAAATCCTACATAAAACTTCTAGATCACGGAATATGATATGTTTTATTCCTTGAAATAGTTTTGCGATATAAAGATGGTGATACCAGAGTCATCCTAGTGAGTAATTGTGGATTGGTAGAAATATTTGTGTTGAAGTTTGTGATTCCCGTAGCATGCACGTATGGTGAACCGTTATGTGAAGAAGTTGGAGCATGATTTCTGTATTGATTGTTATCCTTTGTGTGGAGGTCAGGAGCGCGCGATGGTTAACTCCTACCAACCTCTCCCCTAGGGGCATGCGTCTAATACTTTGTTTCGATAGCTAATAGATTTTTGCAATAAGTATGTGAGTTCTTTATGACTAATGTTGATTCCATGGATTATACGCACTCTCGTAATTCCACCATTGCTAGCCTCTCTAGTACCGCGCAACTTTCGTAGGTGCATTACACCCACCATATATCCTTCCTCAAAACAGCCACCATACCTACCTATTATGGCATTTCCATAGCCATTCCGAGTTATATTTCCATGCAACTTCCACCGTTCCGTTTATAATGACATGCATCATCATTGTCATATTGCTTTGCATAATCGTAAGATAGCTAGCATGATGTTTTCATGGCTTGTATGTTTTTTGATGTCATTGCTATGCTAGATCATTGCACATCCCAGTACACCACCGAAAGCATCATATAGAGTCATATTTTGTTCTAGTAAATCTTGAGTTGTAAGTAAATAAAAGTGTGGTGCTCATCATTATTAGAGCATTGTCCCATGAGAGGAAAGGATGATGGAAGCTAGGATCCCTCATAAGTTGGGATGAGTGTCCGGACTTTACAAACAATAAAAGAGGCCAACGAAGCCCAAATAAAAAAAATAGGCCAAAGATGCCCACCAAAAAATGAGAGAAAAGAGAGAAGGGACAATGCTACTATTTTCCTCCGCACTTGTGCTTCAAAGTTGCACCATGATCTTCATGATAGAGAGTCTCCTATTTTGTCACTTTCATATACTAGTGGGAATTTTTCGTTATATAACTTGGCTTGTATATTCCAATGATGGGCTTCCTCAAATTGCCCTAGGTCTTCATGAGCAAGCGAGTTGGATGCACACCCACTTAGTTTCTTGTTGAGCTTTCATACACTTATAGCTCTAGTGCATCCGTTGTAGGGCAATCCCTACTCACTCACATTGATATCTATTGATGGGCATCTACATAGCCCATTGATACGCCTAGTTGATGTAAGACTATCTTCTCCTTTTTCCTCACAACCTCCACCATATTCTATTCCACCTATAGTGCTATATCCATGACTCACGCTCATGTATTGCGATAAAGTTGAAAAAGTTTGAGAATACTAGAGTATGAAACAATTGCTAGGCTAAAACCGGGGGTTGTGCATGATTAAATACTTTGTGTGATGAAGACGGAGCATAGCCAGACTATATGATTTTGTAGGGATAACTTTCTTTTAGCCATGATATTTCGAGAAGACATGATTTCTTTATTAGTATGCTTAAAGTATTATTGTCTTAATGTCAAATGATAGACTATTGCTTTGTATCACTCGTGTCTTAATATTCATGCCATGGTTAGATTATATGATCAAGATTATGCTAGGTGGCATTCCACATAAAAAATTATCTTTGTTATCATTTACCTACTCGAGGACGAGTAGGAGTTAAGCTTGGGGATGCTGATACGACTCCGTCGTATCTATAATTTTTGATTGTTTCATGCCAATATTCTACAACTTTCAAATACTTTTGGCAACTTTTTATACTATTCCTGTTTGTTGCATGTTTTTTGTTTCGTAGAAAATCCATATCAAACAAAGTCCAAACGGGATAAAAACTTACGAAGATTTTTTTGGAATATATGTGAATTTTGGGCAGTGGAATAAACAGAAGGTGGTGCCGAGGGGCCCACAAGCCATAGGGGCATGCCCTGGGGGTAGGGCGCGCCAGGCTAGCTTGTGGTCACCCCGGAAGGCAAATGGTGCCCCTATTTTGCCGCAAGAAAGCTAATACCCGGATAAAAATCGTGTTAAAATTTCAGCCCAATCGGAGTGACGGATCTCTGGCAATTTAAGTAACGGTGAAAGGCCAGAACCTGGAAACGCAGAAACAAGGAAACACACAGACACACACACACACACACACACACACACACACACACACAGAGAGAGAGAGAGAGAGAGAGAGAGGATCCAATCTCGGAGGGCCTCTCGCCCCTCCGCCACCATGAAGGCCAATACCAGAGGGGAACCACCCTCCGATCTAGGGGGAGGCCAAGGAAGAAGAAGGAAGGGGGCACTCTCCCCCTCTGTCCCGGTGGCACCGGAACACCGCCGGGGCCATCATCGTGATGGTGATCTACACCAACAACTTCGCCGCTGTCATCACCAACTCTCCCCCCTCTATGCAGCAGTGTAACACCCCTTCTCCCCGCTGTAATCTCTACTTAAACATGGTGCTCAACGCTATATATTATTTCCCAATGATGTATGGCTATCCTATGATGTTTGAGTAGATCCGTTTTGTCCTATGGGTTGATTGATGATCATGATTGGTTTGATTTGCATGTTTTATTATTGGTGTTGTCCTATGGTGCTCACCGTGTCGCTCAAGCATGAGGGATCCATGCTGTAGGGTTTTGCAACATGTTCATGATTTGCCTATGGTGGGTTTCTTGAGTGACAGAAGCATAAACCCGAGTAGGTGGGTTGTTGCATATGGGAGTAAAGAGGACTTGATACCTTATAATGCTATGGTTGGGTTTACCTTAATGATATTTAGTAGTTGAGTATGCTTGCTAGAGCTCCAATCATAAGTGCATATGATCCAAGTAGAGAAAGTATGTTAGCTTTTGCTTCTCCCTCATATAAAATTGCAATCATAATTACCGGTCTAGTTATCGATTGCGTGGGGACAAATAACTTTCTTATGACAAAAAGATCTCTACTAAGACTAATTTAGTTGTTTCTTTATCTAAGCAGCCCCTATTTTTTATTTATGTGCTCTTTGTTATCTTGCAAACCTATCCCGTTACACCTACAAAGTACTTCTAGTTTCATACTTGTTCTAGGTAAAGCAAACGTTAAGCGTGCGTAGAGTTGTATAAGTGGTCTATAGAACATGAGGGAATATTTGTTCTACCTTTAGCTCCTTGTTTGGTTTGACACTCTTACTTATCGAGAAAGGCTACAACTGATCCCCTATACTTGTGGGTTATCAAGATGCAATATAAAAAACCCAGACCTATACATGTGTACGCAGAGTATGCATGTTCAACAAATTTTCCAACCCATCCAAAGCTTTTTTTTTGCCTAAAAGTTCTAATTAGAAAATATTACATCAGGATGATCCCTTTTAATTTATTAAAAATAGACAATTGGCTGCTTAGAATCATCTTATGTGTCCCTAAAAAAATCATCTTATGTGCATATATATCGGTTGTGCCATCATAAGCATATTTCTAACCAAAAATCCAAAAGTAAAGTTCTGCATTCTCTGTCAAGAATTTGTGCTTTGCTATTTTCCACAAGAGAAATGGCTATTTATTTTTTTGGAGATCTCATGCAGCAATTTTATCCTCTTATGCATAATTATTTTTTCTAGCATGATATTATGAATATTGCTTCTTTTACTTAAATGTTGTAGTTAAAACAAATAGGTGTCTAACCATTTTTCGATAAAAAAGCAGCCCTAGGGATGATGACAAAGCAGCCCCAGCGATGATGTCGGACACCTATATGAAAGCACATTTGCTCCCTTGGTGGTTTTGGTAATTAATAACAACATATAAGTCATTGAACTAATGTTTCCACTAAGCATATTTCAGGAAAAGCTCAATGATAGGGATGGCAAAAAGATTGTGGAGAACCCCAAGATGCAAGAAAATGGATTGGCAAAGCTTCAAGCAAGAGGACTCTACATTTTAATTTGTGAGAAATCACTTTGAGTCCATAGGAAAGCCAATACTATTAAAAGGGGGTAATGTATTGTTGGTGAACAAAATGCTCATACGTGCACAAGTGATAGTCACCAAAAACACCCACAAGCTCTTCTACAAGTCTGTCCAAAGTCAAACATCCAAAATCGGTGAAACCAACACTTTCCACTCGGTGCCACAGATTCCCAAACTCAGACAAACCTAAGCCAAACCCTAACCTTTCGATGCAACGATTCCGCTTTGGTGCCACCGAGTTTGGGTTGCCTACTTTATGTTACCCAATTTCACAAAATCGGTCCGACCGAGTTTGTTGAATCGGCATTATTGAGTTTAGCAATCTGACCGTTGGTCACCTAATCGGTGCTACCGAGATTTATATATCGGTCTCACCGAGATTCAAAAGTTGATACCTTTGCAGCAACTCGGTACCACCGAGATTCACACATCAGTGTCACTGAGTTGGTCACTTAAGGTGTACCGGTTGGATTTTTGGAGTTTCCTATATATACCCCTTCACCACAACCTACTCGAGAGAGAAGCACTCAGAACTATTCCATACTTGCCCCATCATATTTTCTGAGAGAGAGCCACCTACTCATGTGTTGAGGTCATGCCATTCCATTCCAACCATATGAATCTTGATCTCTAGCCTCCCCAAGTTGCTTTCCACCAAGTCAATCTCTCCACCAAGCCAAATCTGTGAGAGAGTGATTGTGTGTTGAGGAGTCTATCATCTTGAAGTACAAGAGCAAGGAGTTCATCGACATTACCGAGCCTATTGCCTTTTGGAGGGTGGTGCCTCCTAGATTGGTTAGGTGTTGCTTGAGAGCCTCCTACTTCGTGTTGTGGAGTTGAACCAAGAAGTTTGTACGGGCAAGGAGATCACCTCCTTCGTGAAGATCTACCCATAGTGAGGCTAGTCCTTCATGGACGGAAGCCGTTATGGAATAATCAAGGTTGCTACTTCGTGGACACTTATGGGCGGAGCCCTCCATGGACTCTCACGACTGTTACCCTCTGTGGGTTGAAGTCTCCATAAACGTGGACGCACAATAACACCACCTATTGGAACCACGGGAAAAATCATCGTGTCTTCAAATTCCTACCTATGCTTTACTACTCATGCTTGTTATTACTTTCCGCTGCTATACTCTTAGACATGCATGTGTAGGCTGTGCTTTACTTGATATGTATGCTAAAATCTGCCAACACTTAAAATTGGGAAAAGGTAGATTTTTATTTAGTCAAGTAGTCTAATCACCCCCCTCTAGACATACTTTGGGTTCTACAAGTGGTATTATAGCTTTGGTCTCCATTGCATTGGTCTCACAACCTAGGAGAGTATGGCGTCTAGTGAGGGAAATTATCACTATAGAGGTCCGTACTTTGATGGCCCTAATTTTTCTAGTTGGAAGCACAAAATGAAAATGCATATTCTTGGTCATAACCCCCCCGGTATGGGATGTTGTTTGTGTTGGCTTGCAAGGTGAATTATTTGGTGATGAAAAGGAACCGGACCGTGAAGCAACCGCGGAAGAATTGAAGATGTTGCAATACAACACTCAAGCATGCGGCATTCTCTTCAACTGCCTATGCCCCGAAGTATTCAACAAAATCAGCCATCTTGAGAATGCAAAAGAGATTTGGGATACTTTGGTTCATATGCATGAAGGAATCGAGTCCGTGAGAGAATCCAAGTTGGATGTTCTTCAAAGTCAGCTTGACAAGTTCAAGATGAAGGATGGTGAACGAGTCGCGGAGATGTACTCTAGGCTAGCTCTCATAACCAATGAGATTGCCGGCTTAGGAAGCGAAGAAATGACTGACAAATTCATCATAAAGAATATACTTCGAGCTTTGGATGAGAGATATGACACCATGTGTACATTGATCCAAATGATGCCCAACTACAAAGATCTCAAGCCTACGGAAGTCATTGGAAGGATTGTTGCTCATGATATGACACTCAAAGACAAAGAAGAGCTTCACAACAAGTCTAGCAGTGCTTACAAAGCCACTAGTGATGCTCCTGCATCTTCAAGCAACAACCTTATCACCAGTGAAGAGATAAGCCTCATGGTCAAGAAATTCAACAAGTTCTACAAGAATAGCGGCAAAGAACAAAGCTCCAACTCAAGAGATGAAGAGAAGCGTCCGTCAAGTTGTGACCGCTGTTGCTACAATTGTGGGAAGCCCAAGCACTACTCCAATGAGTGCACAGATCCCTACAAATGAAGAGAAGAGTCACCTAGAAGACGAAGCTCAAGGAATGAATCACCTCAAAGAGAGAGAAGTGTTGGAAATATGCCCTAGAGGCAATAATAAATTAGTTATTATCATATTTCCTTGTTCATGATAATCATTTATTATCCATGCTATAATTGTATTGATCGGAGACTTAAATGCATGTGTGGATACATAGACAAAACCATGTCCCTAGTATGCCTCTAATGGACTAGCTCGTTGATCAAAGGATGGTTAAGGTTTCCTAGCCATGGACATGAGATGTCATTTGATAACGGGATCACATCATTAGGAGAATGATGTGATGGATAAGACCCAAACTACAAACATAGCATATGATCGTGTCAGTTTATTGCTACTGTTTTCTGCATGTCAAGTATATGTTCCTATGACCATGAGATCATGCAACTCACGGATATCGGAGGAGTGCCTTGTGTGTATCAAACGTCGCAACGTAACTAGGTGACTATAAAGGTGCTCTACAGGTATCTCCGATGGTGTCTGTTGAGTTGGCATGGATCGAGACTGGGATTTGTTACTCCGTGTGATGGAGAGGTATCTCAGGGCCCACTCGGTAATACAACATCACAACAAGCCTTGCAAGCAATGTGGCTAAGTGTTAGTCACGGGATCTTGTATTACGGAACGAGTAAAGAGACTTGCCAGTAACGAGGTTGAACTAGGTATGGAGATACCGACGATCGAATCTCGGGCAAGTAACATACCGAAGAACAAAGGGAACATTATACGGGATTAACTGAATCCTTGACATAGAGGTTCGACTGATGAAGATCTTCGTAGAATATGTAGGAACCAATGTGGACGTCCAGGTACCGCCATTGGTTATTGAGCGTAGAGGTGTCTCGGTCATGTCTACATAGTTCTCGAACCCGCAGGGTCTGCACACTTAAGGTTTGGTGACGTTTCGGTAGTGTAGAGTTATGTATGGTGGTGACCGAAGGTTTTTCGGAGTCCCGGATGAGATCCCGAACGTCACGAGGAGCTCCGGAATGGTCCGGAGGTAAAGATTCATATATAGGAAGTCCCGGTTTGGTTTCTGGAAAAGTTTCGGGCTCATCGGTAGTGTACCGGGAGTGCCGGTAGTGTACCGGGAGGCCTCCGGGAGGGGCATTTCGACCCCAAGAGGTCCATGGGCTGTGGTAGAATAATAACCGGCCCTTAGTGGGCTGGGAAAACAGCCACAAAGGCCCATGGCGCAGGAGAGAAAGTCCTAAAGCAAAAAGTGGAAAATCAGCCAATAGGAGGCAATCCTACTCCAACTAGGATTGGAGGTGAAGTAGGATTGCTTCCCACCTCCTATTTCAACCGACCCAAAGGCCTTGGATGTCTCTCCTCTCCTATCCTCCTATATATACTAGTGGATTGGGTGGTTTTGGGACAGAATTTCCGGCCACGTGCTACCCGTTACACCGGTGCATAGTTTCTCCTCTAGATCGGTTTTCTGCAGCGCTTAGGCGAAGCCCTGCCGGAATTGCTCCACCACCATCACCGGAGTGCCATCATGCTGCCGGTGAACTCTCTCTCCTCTCCACCTCCTCTTGCTGGATTGAGACGGTGGAGATCGTCATCAAGCTGCACGTGTGCTGAACGCGGAGGTGCCGTCCGTTCGGCGCTAGATCGGAAGGACCGTGATCGAGATCGCGAGACGGTTCGTGATGTGATCACGGAACGGATCGTGATGAGTTCGCGGGACAGATCGTGATCAAGATCGTGAGATGGATCGTGATGAGTTCGCGGGACAGATCATGATGTGTTCGCGGGACGGTTCGTGATTGGATCGCGGGACGCTCGGCGATTTGGATCGCGAAGAAGTTCGACTACACCAACCGCGTTTCTTAACGCTTCCCGCTTAGCGATCTACAAGGGTACATAGATCCACTCTCCCTCTCATAGATGCTCATCACCATGGATAGGTTTGCATGTGCGTAGGAAATTTTTTGTTTCCCATGCGACGTTCCCCAACAATAAGGAGTAGAGATGATCGTTATGAATAAATACCCTCAAGGAGAAGTAGGAATTCGGATAAGAAGGACAAGTACACCAAGATCTACACTAGAAGAAAACATCAAGATCATGTTGGTGAATGGGTTTCTGGCTCCGACTCCACAACAACTCTGAGAGAAGCTATCACTCCAACTCCGACTATAGTCAAGATGAAGGTGTTGTTAGACTTGCACTAGTGACTACCAACTCCTATGATCTATATGATTCACCAAACGAAGGGAGTGGAAGTTGCTTCATGGCTAAAGCCCCCAAGGTATCACACCCCGAGTATGTTGATTTCAATAGTGATGAAGATGGTTTGCTTTGTGATGATGACTTGCACTTTGATGAAACTAGTGATATTAGTCAAAATGAACTTGATAATTCGCATTCTAGTCAAGATAAGTCATTTGATGATGATAAGAAGAAAATATAACAACTAACTAAAGAACTAAACACAATTAAGTTAGCCCATGAATCTGCTCTCGAATATCATAGAGAGCTTGCAAGAACTCATGAGAAGCTACGCTTTGAGAAGCTCAACTTGGAGCAAGAGCATGAGTTTGTTAAAGCTATCAATGAGGATCTCTGAAAGAAGAATTCATCTTATCTAGCCAAACGACTACTCTTGTCTACATTCATGCCACAAGTTAAATCTAGACAAACTAGTAACAAAGGCAAGAAAAGTTCGTCATTTAGTAGCAACAATAAAAATGTCAAACCTAATGATGTTGCTTCTAGTAGTTCTACTGATTCTACTAATTATGATTCTCTTAACCAAGTTACACTTGAGAAAGAAAATTCTTTATTGAAAGGAATTATAGAGAAAGGTATGTACAAGAGTCTTGCCGGGTGTAAGCAATTTGAGGAAATTGTATGCAAGAACGGAGGATACCAGAAGAACCATGGCATTGGCTACTTCAATGCAAATGGAGTTGAATGGGAAGAAGGTTAATACCCCAAGCCCAATTTTGTTCCTCAAAAGGAGAAGTATGAAAATACTCTTCCCAAGGGAACGAACACTCGAGATGACCTTCCACCACAAGACCACAAGCTCAAGGGAAAGAACCAGCTTCAAGAGGACATTGGCTCATATGAAGATGAATCCCTAGATTTGGTGCAGTGGGTTTCCAATGCTACTTCAAGCTCAACGTCTACAAAGGCTACTTCAACACCAAGGATCCCCATCAAGTTGATGTGGGTCCCCAAGAAGAATAACTAGAGGGTTCTTGAGGGGTGACTCCCCCAATGAAATTCACTCACATTCATTATTGGAAAGAACTATTTGTAACCAACATCAACTCTATGCAATAGTTAAAGGAGTCACACATTCCCTCAATGGTAAGCAAAGGACAAGGTAATAAACAACTCAATGGACATCATCACACATGCTTTGAACTCCATGTCCATAGATATCCTTGTATTTGTCTCTTGTGTGTTGGGACTAACCCATGTAGGTGAGAAGAGTAAGGAAACAAAAAGGATGCTCCCAACTCATAGTGATCTTCATCAACCTTGAGCATCCACCACTACATCACCAACATGAAGTCTTCATCGACAAAACCCAAGGTTAGTTTATCCCTCCTATGAGGGATGTCACATCAAGGGGGAGCTTTACTCTAAGACTTGAGTTAAAGCATCTCTTAGAATGTGACAACATTAAATGCTTTATGTAAAAGTGGTAACCCCACTTGTGCTTCAACAATGCGTATGACCTATGATCAAGTATTCTTACTTGGCTCCTAAGTCAATATACTCATATATAGATAACTCCATCATCACCAAAGTGCTTGATAGATGCTAGCATGTATGTGCATGTTTGCCATGATTTCATTTGATATCTTATTGTGTGAGCATGTTGGTTTGCATTTATTTATCCATTTGGGGACATCCAATTGTTGCTATTTGGATTTTGTTTTCTCTTTTGCCAATTGGATGGACAAGAATGCCTAGGACCACTCTCTAGCTATCTATGCTTTCTCACCTCATATTCTATTCATGTTGCATCACAAAATTTGAACTACTTTTCGATCCCTTTGTGTGAGGAGCACTCGGAGTTCCGTATCAACAAAGGTCTGACCATTAAAATCTCCCAAGTGCATCTCGGTGGAACCAACCCAAAAATCTCGGTCTCACCGAATGCCTAGGGTTGATCTGTTTTTTCAATCTCAGTACCACCAATTCCATAGTCTCGGTTACACCAAGTTTCCCTGTCAGCTGACAGTTCAAGAACTCGGTGACACCGAAAATTTATAATTGGTGTCACCGATAGCCGAGGGTATAAAAGAGGCGGACCCGATCTTTGAAAATTTCTTCAAACTGTCGCCCCTCCAAAACCCTATGCTGCCGATTCGTGACCCCCTGGTCGTCGCCTTTGCTTCCCCGAGCGTCTCTGCCATTGGGAATCGCTGCCGCTGAAAGCACATTTGCTCCCTTGGTGGTTTTGGTAATTAATAACAACATATAAGTCATTGAACTAATGTTTTCCACCAAGTATATTTCAGGAAATGTTCAATGTTAGGATTGGCAAAAAGGAGATTGTGGACATACCCCAAGATGAAAGGAAATAGGTTGGCCAAGCTTCAAGCGAGAGGACTCTACATTTTATATTTGTGAGAAATCACTTTGAGACCATAGGAAAGCCAATACTATTAAAAGGGGGTAAGGTTTTGTTGGTGAATAATATGCTCAAACGTGCACAAGTGATAGTCGCCAAAAACATACACAAACTCTCCCACCAAAGTCCGCTCTATACCTAACACTCAAATTTGATGCAACCAACTTTTCCATATCGGTGCCACCGAGTTCCAGAACCTAGACAGACTCAGCCAAACCCTAGCCACTTCGGTGCAACCGATTCCATACCGGTGCCACCAAGTTTAGGTTGCCAACTTTGTGTTACGAAAATTCATGTTTTCGGTCCCATCAAGAATGTTGGATCGGCGTCACTGAGATTTGGAATCTGACCGTTGGTCACCTTATCTGTGCAACCGAGATTTCTATATTGGTCTCACCGAGATTCAAAAGTTGCCACCTTTTGGTCACTTCGATATCACCGAGATTAACACATCGGTGTCACCGAGTTGATCATTTTTTGTGTAACGGTTGGATTTTTGGGGTTGCCTATATATACCCCTTCGCCACCACCTACTCAAAATAGAAGCACTCAGAACTATTCCATACTTGCCCCATCAGTTTTCTGAGAGAGAACCACCTACCCTTGTGTTGAGGTCAAGATATTCCACTCCAATCATATGGATCTTGATCTCTAACCTCCCCATGTATCTTTCCACCAATCCCATCTCTTCCACCATGCCAAATCTGTGAGAGATTGATTGTGTGCCGAGGAGTCTATCATCTTGAAGCACAAGAGCAAGGAGTTCATCGTCATTGCCGAGCCTATTACCTTGTGGAGGGTGGTGCCTCCTAGATTGGTTAGGTGTCGCTTGGGAGCCTCCTACTTCATGTTGTGGAGTGAACCAAGAAGTTTGTAAGGGCAAGGATATCGCCTACTTCGTGAAGATCTACCCATAGTGAGGCTAGTCCTTCGTGGACGGAAGCCGTTATGGAATAGTCAAGGTTGCTACTTCGTGGACCCTTTTGGGTGGAGCCCTCCATGGACTCTTGCGACCGTGACCCTCCGTGGGTTGAAGACTCCATAAACGTGGATGTACGATAGCACCACCTATCGGAACCACGGAAAAAATCATCGTGTCTACAACTGTGTTTGATCTACCTACCCTATCCCTTCTATACATGCTTGTTGTTACTTTCCGCTTCTATATAATCTTAGACTTGCATGTGTAGGGTGTACTTGACTTGCCATGAAATGCTAAAAACTGTCAACCCTAAAACTTGGCATATGCAAAAAATTTATTTGGTCAGGTAGTCTAATCACCCCCCCCTCTAGACATACTTCTGGTCCTACAGCCACCGGTGAAATCTTCACCCCCGTCATCGCCGTAGCAGATCCATCGCCAAGTTAGGGTATGGATTCGACCCTTCTTTGCGCTCCCTGTCTGATCTTGTGCGTTGAAGCTTATTCCATCGATGATACACCGTTTGCAAACCTCTCCATCCACTGGAAATCCCGTTAGATTAGCGAATCAAAATTTTTTTAGGTTTAGTTGCCCGCAAAATCGCATCTGGGTGATACCGAGTCAGAAAAATCGGTTCCACTGATTTTATTTTTGTGCTACCGAGGATAGTACTGGGTGAAACCGAGTGGCAGGTGAAAGGTTCGATATGGTTGACTAGAGGGGGGGGGGGTGAATAGGCAACTGCCACTTTTTAACTTTTCTTTAACAATTTAGGCTTAGCAACAAATAGGTTGGCTAGATGTGCAACTAGGTGAGCAACCTATATGATGCTAATCACAACAAGCACATGAGCAAGCAAGGAATACAATAGAATAAAAGCTTGCAAGAAGTAAAGGTAAGAGATAACCAAAAGTGGAGCCGGTGGAGACGAGGATGTGTTATCGGACTTCCTTCCCTTGTGAGGAAGTACGTCTCCGTTGGAGCGGTGTGGAGGCACAATGCTCCCCAAGAAGCCACTAGGGCCATCGTATTCTCCTCACGCCCCCACACAATGCGAGATGTCGTGATTCCACTATTGGTGCCCTTGAAGGCGGCGATCGAACCTTTACAAACAAGGTTGGGGAAATCTCCACAACTTAATTGGAGGCTCCGAACGACACCACAAAGCTTCACCGCGATGGAATGTGGCTCCGAGGTGACCTCAACCGTCTAGGGTGCTCAAACACCCAAGAGTAACAAGATCCTCAAGGGATTAGTGGGGGGATCAAATTTCTCTTGGTGGAAGTGTAGATCGGGGCCTTCTCAACCAATCCCTAGAAAATCAAAAAGTTTGATTGGCTAGGGAGAGAGATCGGGCTAAAATGGAGCTTTGAGAAACAGTGGAGCTTGGGGAAGGAAGAGGTAGTCTTATTGGGGAAGAAGACCTTCTTTATATAGTGGGGGTAGGATCCAACTGTTATCCCCACTCTCCGCCTGCGCGTTGCGGTACTACCGCACACAACCATGGTACTACAACAAGGGACTATGGTACTACCACAGCAGGGTGCGGTACTACCGCTTGCACGGTAGTGACTAGATGCAGGCCGATTGCACAAGGCAACTAGCGGTAGAACCGCCAGAGCGGTACTACTGTGAGCCCGTACGATACTATCACATGGTCGGTAACGACTGGCATAGGAGATGCACGGAAGTAAAAAAATTACTTATGTGCCTACCTCTGCTGAGGGCGGATCTACGAAAAAGTCTGGCACGGTGGTACCAGAAATACATCACGGTACTACTGCACGAGGGCTGATGTAAAAAATTACATCTGCGCCTACTACCGTAGGCGCATGCACCAGGGCTGGGGATAGTGGTACTGCCCCTCCTTCGAGCGGTACTACCATGGGAAGCTGTGGTACTACCGCTCCCTTGAGCGATACTACCGCTAGCCACTGAACACTAGCACCATGCAGCCTTCACTTTGCACAGACAAGGAAAACAGACTGGAGCTCCATTGAAGCGAAGGAAAGGTGGTGCAATAGAACAGATGTGTACCTGTTGATTCCACCCAAACCTTTTCGAAGCGGCTCCCCTCTTAATAGTACGGCTTTTCTACGACTCAAATCCACCGAAAGGAAACGTAGAGAACAACTGTCTTCGTTACGTCTTGTGCCTAGACATGAGATATCTGAAATGCTCAATGCACACGATTAGTCCGCAAGAGCATTGTCATCAATCACCAAAACCACTTAAGGAGAAATATGCCCTTACAATCTCCCTCTTTTTGGTGGATTGATGACAATATGTGATTTGCACATAAAGATATATAATGAGCATATGCAAACCCAAAATCTATAAAATATAGACAGGCTCCCCCTAGATGTGTGCACTCTATAGATATGCTTTGGACTGCAAACACACACACTAGGATCAACACCCCCCCTATATTTTATAGACAAGGCAATCCTTATAACATAATGAATAACACTAAGCATGGAAACAAGGCATAACATGTGAGCATGAAGATAAGGGAACATAACAGATAAACTCACAAGCTACTAATCATACTAGACAAGAATAAGATAAGAGTGATAGCATATGTCTCACACCATATGATAGAAGTCTCCTGGTCTCACACACAAATACCATAAACCAAAGTTCAATGAAAGCAAGGAGACAATGAAAAACAGACGCAAACACTCGCAAATCCTACACTCTCTCCCCCTTTGGCATCGAGACGCCAAAAAGGCAGAGAGGACACCTAAGACAAAGGTGGTAGCTCACATGCAGAAAGATCAGTCATCAAGCTCCTCCTCTGATGCAGCTGGAATAGACTCCTCATCTGAATCATCCCACTAGTAGTGTTGCTTCTCCATCCAAGTAGCCTCAGGAGTGATGTCCTTCTCAGACCCACTCGAAATGGTCTCACCAAGCTTCCTCAGAATCTGCTTGTCACGCTGACGACTCTCCTTCTGAGCAACATGAGTCTGATACTGTCCCTTTGCCTGTATGCAGAACAATGTCTTCATCCTGGGTGTGAGCTTCTTGGCCCAATATGGCTCGATAGACTGTGGCTCATACATCTATGAATTGTCCTCCTCCTCCTCCTCTTCGATCTCATCCTCATCAGCATCCATGTGAGCATCAGCAGACCTAGTCCTAGTGGTGGTGTTAGCCCACTTGTCCTTCTGACGCAGCCGAATGGGCTCATGACGGATCCAATGGGGAGCATCAAGGTCTTCTCCTGGAAATTTCTTCTCCCACGTTGTTCGAATCAAGAGGAACAAGTAGGGTCCATAAATGGGGACCTTACGATGGAACACAATAGTCCGAAGATCACTCCACATAATGTGAGAAACGTCAAGTGGGTCAAAAATTTGGAGTCGCCCTTTCTCATAGAGGAGCAACATATCCACAAGATAGGAATGCACCTTGTCCTTGTCTCCCATGCGAGGAAAGAGAGTGTTGCGAAAGATCCGGTGCATGACATCGAGGAACGAGTTGAGCACCAAAGTTTTCTCACCAGAGGGTAAAGACTTCTCAACATACAAGGGTATAAGCTTCTCCTTGCGTTCAGGTTGTGGGTTGGTGTGCGAGCGCAAACCAATGGGCTCATCAAGCCCCTCATCACGAATGTGCAACAGATCCATGAAATCCTTCCAGTCAATAGTCATCCTCTCTCCATTGGTCATCCAAGTCATGGTCCGCTTCACATCCGAGTGGAAGTGGACGAAAGCAAAGAACTGACCCACAATCTCGGGATCGAAGTCAAGATGGAACGAGATGATATTCTTGATAGTAAATTGCTCCACCATATTCAGAGGCTCACCAAAATATGTCAGGTTCTTCCTCAGATGAGCCATGTCAGGCCACTGAAAAGGGACATAGAGATTCTTCTTTCCCTTGATTACCTCAATATGGATGAGATGTTGTTTCTTGGTCCAAAACAAGTCATTGCCCTTGGAATGTTCCCTGGGTTTGATATAGGGGTCGATCATCCAATGAGACAGAAACTCTGCTTGAGGCATATCTTCCCAGTTGTTAATTGGCTCCTTGAGCTTGGTTGCGATTCTCTTGAATCTGCGTTGCGGGGCATTGGATCCCTCAGGTGTATTAGGATTGCGTAGACGCTTTGAACTTGTGTCGCGAGAGGGATTCGAGCATCTTGAACCGGAACTGGAGCCACCACCTATGGCACACAACACAAACACAAGAGAAGAATGAAAAGGAGTTATTGCAAAGACCAAGGCAAACAAGAAAACCATATAGAAGTGAGAATAGGCAGGACAAAATGGGGTTGTTTGAGATCGAGCGTAAGTACCACACGGGGCGGATTTCACAAGAACATCGGATCTAAAACCAGATCGGTACTACCATGGATCAAAGCAACCACGTTGTATCCTACCAATTAGCAATTCTACCACACACACACTCTCCAACCATCACCACATGCACAGATTTGGCCAAAAATCACAAGACCAACTCATATTTCCCCCTGAACCAAGATTCGAAAATAGAGGGGCAAAGAGAAAAGAACTAAAGGAAATACCAGGTCCATGGCAAGAGGACGAAGTGGGGAACGATCCCACCGATTGGAATGAGAGGAGAGTGGCCGAAGACGGAGATCCGGCGAGGTCCGCCGGCGCTGTTTGTGGGGAGGAGAGAGAGAGACGTAAGGGGAAGATATGAATGGGTATGGGGGAGTTTGAACTCCCCCTACCGGCTCTTAACCCCCATGCGGAACTGACGACATGGTAGTACCGCAGGTCATTGCGGTAGTACCGCTCCTCAAGCGAGAGTAATTTTTTTTACTTCCGTGCTTGAAGCGGTAGTACCGCTCCTCGAGTGGAAGTAATTTTTTACTTCCGTGCTGGAGGCGGTAGTACCGTGCTGGGCCGCTGCTGTGCAAGAGCAGGAACAACCCAACTCCAGCGGTAGTATCGTGGCGTACCATGGTAGTACCGTACTGCCCACAAAGTGCAGGTTTTGAGAGGAAAAGCCTTTGCACACAAAATTAAAGGAAATATGAAAGACACAAAGGAACGAAGATAAGTCAATAGGCTTCATGCAACAAGGAGACATATGAAAAGCACAAAAGGAAGCGAATCAAAACAAGAACATGGTCCAAAAGATTAGAGAGGAGAAACGAGGACCAAATATCGAACCACTACCTCTCATGAAGAGAGGGCGGTGGCCGAAGCCACCTATGTTTGAGTCAATTGGTATGGCACCGCGAAGAATTATCCTTGGGCCCATGACTAAGACTCGTCTTTGAAGCATAGTAACCATCATAAAAATGGCGGATGTGAAAGACTTTGATTAGTTTACGCATAATAAGGGGAGGGATAATTCATTAAAAGAACTAGACTCCCCCTAAATCCATGCCTACACCTAGACAAGACATAATGATGAGTGTGGTGGGGTGTGCACTAAGTCAATCCACACTGCTCGAATCAAAGATATTTAGTCCATGCCTTAACTCGCGAAATCTTGCTTCATCCAATGGCTTCGTAAAAATATCTACAAGTTTCTCATTAGTGTTGAGGTGGATAAGATTGATATCTGCCCGCTTGACGTGTTCCCTAAGGAAGTGATGACGAATATCAATGTGCTTCGTCTTGCAATGTTGAACCGGGTTGCCGGAGATCATAATTAATTATCACAGTAAAGAGGCACTTTGTCACAACTGACACCATAATCCTTTAAAGTTTGCCTCATCCAAAGAATCTGTGCACAGCATCTGGCAGCAGCTACATACTCGGCCTCGGTGGACGAGAGAGAAAGACAGTTTTGTTTCTTTGAAGACCAACTTACCAAAGCCGACCAAGAAATTGGCAGCCTCCAGAAGTGGACTTCCTATCCACACGGTCTCCCGCCCAATCCGAGTCATTACATCCAATAAGATCAAACAAAGCACCCTTGGGATACCATAAGCCAAAGTTTGGGGTATGAGCCAAATATCGAAAGATTTGCTTGACAGCCACATGGTGACTCTCCTTAGGTGCGGATTGAAATCGTGCACAAATTCCTACACTTAACATGATATCCGGTCTAGATGCACAAAGGTAAAGCAAGGATCCAATCATGGAGCAATATACCTTTTGATCTACAACTTTACCATTGGGATCACTGTCAAGTGGCATTTGAGTGGCATAGGAGTGTTGGCCTTGGGAGGATTGAGCTCATCCATCTTGAACCTCTTGAGCATGTCTTGAGTGCATTTTCTTGATTGATGAAGGTACATTGACTTTGTTACTTGACTTTGAAACCAAGGAAGAACTTGAACTCTCCCATCATAGACATCTCAAACTTTTTTGTCATCAGAGTGGCAAATTCTTCATTAAAAGCTTTGTTAGGAGAACCAAATATAATATCATCAACATATAGTTGGCATATGAAAAAGTTCCCGTTGACCCTATTTGTGAAAAGAGTGGATCGATTTTCCCAATTTCAAACCCACGGTCTTGCAACATCTCGGTAAGGTGCTCATACCATGCACGTGGGGCTTGTTTAAGGCCATAGAGATCCTTATCAAGAACGTATACATGATTGGGGAAGTTGGGATCCTCGAACCCTGGGGGTTGCTTAACATATACCAACTCCTTAAGAGGACCATTAAGAAATGCATTTTTAACATCCATTTGATATAATTTAAAGTTATGATGAGAAGCATATGAAAGCAACATGCGAATAGATTCAAGGCGAGCAACAGGAGCAAAGGTTTCACCGTAGTCGATACCCTTTACTTGGGAGTAGCCTTGTGCCACCAATCTTGCCTTGTTGTGAATGACGACACCATTTGCATCTTGCTTGTTTTTGAAGATCAATTTAGTTCCAATAACATTGTGGTTCTCCTTAGGTCTTGGCACCAATCTCCACACTTGGTTGCACTCAAAGTTGTCGAGTTCATCGTGCATAGCTTCAACCCACTCCATGTCCTCAAGCGCATCTTGTACCTTGAGGGGATCAATGCAAGAAAAAAACGCATGATGTTCATAAAAGTTTGTTAATTGTCTAAGAGTGGTTACCCCTCTTTTCAAGATGTCGTAGATGTTCTCCATCAAATGTTGATTGTGTACAAGCTTGGCAGCATTCTTGGCGGCTCGTCTCTCTAAGATTTCCTCCATGGAAAGTTGAGGGACAATATTCTGAGGAGCATCTTATTGATGATCTAGAGCGCCTTCGTGAACTTGATCTTGATCTTGAAGAAGATCTTGATCTTGAGCTTGCTCGGGGATGTGGACTTGATCTTGGGCATCACTTGGTGAGACACCATCATCAGTATATTGATCTTGCCCTTGATCTTGTCCATGTGGTAGAGGACCTTCATTTTGTTCTTCGGAAGCGTGTGGGTCTTGTGTCAGTGATGGTTCCACTTGAGTGGAACATTGTCCTTCTCCTTCGGCCACAAGGGGTTCCTCAGCAGGTAGGAAGTGTCCCACACCCATTCTTCTTATGGCTTGGGGAGTAATTTCATCACCTAAATCACAAAGACCACTTTGCTCCACTTGGGAGCCATTATTTTCATCAAACTCTACATTACACGTCTCCTTAATGAGTCCGGTGGACTTATTGAGGACACGATAAGCATGAGAGTTTGTAGCATAACCAACAAATATGCCCTCTTGAGCTCTAGGTTCGAATTTAGACAAACGGACACCTTTCTTGAGAATGAAACACTTACACCCGAACACCCTAAAGTACTTGAGATTGGGCTTGTTACCAGTAAGAATTTCATAAGGAGTCTTGTTCAAGCTTTTCGGAGATAGATCCAATTGGATGCATGCCAAGCTGTGTTGATGGCTTCGGCCCAAAAATTGTACAAAGATTTTAATTCCGCCATCATGGTCCTTGCCGCATCCATCAACGTCTGGTTCTTTCTCTCGGCAACACCACTTTGTTGAGGGGTATATGGTGCGGAGTATTGATGCTTGATCCCTTCATCACTAAGGAACTCATTCAAGGTGCAGTTCTTGAACTCGGTGCCATTGTCACTTCTTATCATCAGAATCTTTGCCTCATATTGTCGTTGAGCTTCATTTGCAAAGTTGATGACTAGTTGTTGTGTTTCACTCTTCCTCTTGAAGAAATATACCCAAGTGTATCTTGAGTAGTCATCCACGATCACCAAACAATACTTTCTTCCCCCAAGTCTATCAAAAGATGGAGGACCAAAGAGATCCATGTGGAGGAGCTCCAAGGGCCTCTTCGAGTAAATGGTTGTTGTGGGCGGTGAGCAGTCTCATGTAGCTTTCCTTCAATACAAGCACTGCAAGCACGATCTTTGGAAAAACTTACATTTGTTAGTCCAAGGACGTGATACCCTTTGAGGATACTTTGCAAAGATCTCATATTGACATGGGCTAGCCGACAATGCCAGAGCCATCTCACATCAACTTTAGCCATTAGGAAAGTCTCGGTCTTAGTGGGTCGCTCCAAGAAGTTCACCACATAGAGACCATTCTCGACATGCCCAACAAAAGCTACTTTAAGAGTCTTGCTCCACAAAAGTGCCACATAGTCAATACCAAAGAAGGTACTAAAACCCATGAGTGCAAGTTGATTAACAGAAAGTAAATTGTATGTGAGGGTCTCAACAAGCATAACATTCTCTACGGAGAGTTCCGGAGAGATTATCACCTTGCCAAGACCCAATACCTTTGAAATTGCATCATCACCAAATGAGACTTGGGTGGCCAAAGATGGGTCAGGATGAATGTCCACCACCAAGTCCTTGCTTCTGGTCATAAGATTTGTCGCTCCACTATCGAGCAACCATGACACTCCTCTAGAAGCAAACCCCTACAAGAGATCAATGTTTGGTTTTAGGTACCCATTATTTAATGGGTCCTTTCATGTTAGCAACAAGGGTCTTAGGAAACCAAATACACCATTCAATGTACTCATAAGAAGAACCAACATATTTGGCATAAACATGCCCATCACTAGCACGACACAAAACATAAGAGGGGTTAAAGTCGTCGGTCTTGTTGGGGTGGGTGGTCTTGCCCTTCTTGGCATTACCAACCACAACTTTGTATTTCTTCTTCTCATGAGGACCATCTGCTGCTCTTACAAAAGTTTCCTTGAGCGGTGAAACTTCCTTGGTGTTCACCTTCTTCTTGTTGTTGTTTTTGGGTGCAAACCCAACTCCTTCTTTTGCAACAACTTCCTTCTGATTACTCAAAAGGTCATTGAGCGTCTTCTCACCTTGGATACATGTCACCAAACCCTTTTCAAGCTGCTCTTTTAGCTTAGCATTTTCCTCCACAAGATGTGCATGCTCACAACATGGGTTAGTAGCAGATGCATTATCAATTAGAACAAAAGGAGGACACGTGAAAATTTCCTTAGTGAGTTTTACTTGGAGTTGATCATGCGACTCCTTAAGAGAGGCATGAGCACACTTCAATGCCTTGTGAGCATTGTCAAGTGTGTCAAGCTCAACCTTGAGTCGATCATGGCCAACCCCAAGTGCAACCTTTTTCAGACTTGAGAAACCGGTTAAGAACAATAGCATGATCATACTCTTTATGTAATTTATCAAGGTCATCATTTTGTGACTCCTCAAGAGTAATACAAAGACCTCGCTCTTCCCCAAGAGCAATAGATAGATCCGCTATCTCGTTGTCATAATCACGACTATGGCCTCTCAACTCCTCAAGATATTATTCTTGAGAATCAATAGTGTCATTTGCCTCACAAAATTGTTCCAAGAGAGCAACGAAGTGCTTCTTCAATTCTCTCTTGAGTTTACACAAGAATTTGTCGAACTCATTTTTATCCTCTTTCACCTCCACACAATCTAATAAAGACAGAGTGTGTCGTGGTTTTGTCACGATAGATGTCCGAGGACTTATATTCGAGGCCATCGCTAAGGTGATGGACTCAAAGGGGTTGATCGGGACGAAGGACACGGGTTACCCAGGTTCGGCTCCTCAAGTAGAGGTAAAAGCCTACGTACTGCTTGTGTCTGTATTGCTTGGAGTATCGATTACAAGGGAGAGGATTCACTTGACCTAGTTCTCGATAGTTAGTCTCTGTCTAAGTCACCCCGGGTCTCGCCTTTATATAAGAGGTCAAGACCACGGGTCATAAAAGTCGTATACCGACTCTCACAACGTGTCCGAGTCTATCTCTATGTTGTCTTGCCTTCCTGAGAAAGTTGTCTCCGGGTGGCTTATCCGCCCGGGTCTTCATGCCTTCTCCGCCTGGGCCTCCTCTTAGCCCATCTTGGCAAGCCGCCAAACATCTTGGTCTTGAGTCTTTTAGGCCCAGCCTTAGGATGGCCTATGAGCCGCCAGGTGTGACCCGACCCCTCCTGGGCGGGTCTTACCATGGGATTATATCTCCAACATTAGGACCGAGGTTGATTTGAGCTCGCTCATTTCAACCTTCCATCTTTCTTGGTGGCGAGTCTCGCTTGTTATCACCTGTAAATAAGATAAGAATGACCCGCCATGATGTCACACCAGACTTATCAAAAATATTCCTCGACGACCGCAACGGATCTTTCCGCTTATAAACCGATAGCCTGAAAATCGAGGCGTCCGTCTCGGTCAATCAACATCCGTCGCCTGGATTCTCGTGCCGATTTCCACCTTTAACTTGTTAAATAGGACCGGGAAGGGTGGCATTCGTTTCCTTCCCAGCTCTCGCTTCTTCTTCCACCTTTCAACGCAGTCGCTCTAGCGCACCTCGCTCCGGTGAAGTTTCCACACCGTCGTCGCTCCAGGCCGCTGCATCAACCTGTTCGTACCAGAGCTCTGCCCGCGTCCGTTGCGCCATCTCCGGTGAGTTCTTCTCCTCCCCTAGATCCGATGTTCTCGGTAGGGTTTTCATGGAGTCCTCCGTCGGCTTAGAACACGAGCTTCTCCGTAATGGCAGATAATGTATACATCATTGAATATGATAATTCCTTATTTTCCATTGTGGCATACCATAGGAAGTTGATAATAGCACCACACAAATCTGTACTTGCTCTTTTTACTGTCTTTAAAGACGTCACTGGTTCAACTATTCGTCACTAGGTCTAGAATAAACCCGATTTTCCTCTGTTTTGTAGATCCATAACTACATAGGTAGTTTGTGAAACTTGTTTTCCACACTTAGTGAAATTTTACCTCGCCTTCTTGTAAATTTGACTCGCCAGCGAAATTCCGGCTCTCGTCAAGCAACCCTTGGCGACTTAGCTTTATAGTACTTAAAACTTTTTAACCGCCCTTAGTCCGTCTGTCACCTTCTGACTTGCCACAAATTGTTACTTTGCACAGTTCTTAGTCGCCACCATGTCTCGTGCATCCAATTCATGCAATTGGGTCAGCTCCGTTGTCACAGAGGAGTACCTCATGGATTTTGTAGACGCGGGGACCCTTCATTCCAAAGAAGTTATCCATTGGCGGGTTCCAGGCAAGGAGATAAAGCCCGTTCCTCGGGGGGGGGGGGGGGTGAAGTAGTTGTATTTACGGATCATCTCGTGCGCGGGTTTAGCCCACCCGGCTCAAAATTCTTTTGGGACGTCCTTCACCTCTTTAAACTGCACCCTCAAGACCTCGCTCCCAATTCCGTCTCCAACATGTGCAACTTCCAAATACTCAGTGAAGTTTACTTCCAAGAAGAGCCATCCGTTGGTCTATTCCGTGAGTTCTTTTATGCGAACCGCCAGACGAAGGTGAAAGCTGTTCCAAGCTTAGAACTTGGCGAGATTTCCATTCAGAGGCGACGGGATATAACCTTTCCGGCTTTTCAGTTGCCAAGTCATCCTAAAGATTGGATAAGACTTGGTTTTCCTACCAAGACACCTCCCCTGAAGGAGAACTCCCCTTGTCGGGTTATCGTCCATCCCGGCTCAAGACAACAACTGAGCTCCCTAGCCGGCTGTCAGCCTCTGAGCGGGCGAAGTACGCTCTGACTCACGCAAAGATTAAGGCTCTTATGGCCAATGGACTGATAGGCCTGGATTTAATCCGCTGCTGGATTTCTTGGAGGGTCATGCCCCTGAGCCGGGGAAGCCACCTCATGTACGAATATACGGGCCAGTCTGACGACCCCCTCTGCTTTAACTCGGCAATGTTATCAGAGGATAACATCACGGCTGCCATCAAGAGCCTTGTCCATGAGTCTTTAGGAGCTTGAGGTGCCATTGGGTTAGCACCTTTTTGTGCCGCAAACCTGGCCCCAGACGTAAGGGCGGCTCTCGAACTTTCGCTTCTGTGTTAACTTTATCCGTTCATATCTTGCAATCTTTTGACCTCTGTCGGCTTACATCTTCAGGCCAATTCCGGCTTCTGGAAGAAAAAGTGCGTCCCTCCTCCGAAGAAGTCAAAGAAGAAGATCGACGACCGGAAGAAGAAATCTGCACCTCAAGAATAGCCCGAAGACCAGCTGGAATCTGACGACTTAGAGGTAAAAACTTGATTCTCTTGGATGTCTCCTTTATGCAATTTATTGACGACAATTACTCACAGGACGAAACGGAGACTAGCCATGCCAACGTTCCTGAGGTAACTTATGTTTCATCAGACTCAGAACATCTTGTACCATAGAAGATACGGCGGGTCGTCCAAAAAGTTCCACTTTCTCATCCTCTTGCTTACTTAGACCCCCACTTTCTTTTGAAAAAGCAACAACAAATATCCCGACGCCAGACCCGAAGCACCTGCTCTACCGATCTTATGGCCGGGCTACCTCACTTTACGGCTCAATGGAAACGGCCGGCTGAGGTGTCTAATCAATCTTGACTTTGTTTTGTCAACCTTGCTTTTATAATTCAAATATGCCTTATATTGTTTTAACTGCTTTTCAAGAATCGCCACCTTAGTCTGGCGACTCTACGGCGACTGCTCTTCCGCCTCCAAAGATTAACCCACTGTACGTGCTTTTTTCACACTTTATGTCCGTGTCTTCATTGGCTGTAGAATTAGGATTATAACCTTTTGTGTTCTTTCAGGGCTCAAGCCAAACGAAGGAAAACCAGCAAGTTCACTCCTGGTCCTAAGGCTCAAGAACCGGAGCCTACCCAGCCGGATTCTCCTGTGCAGCATGCTTATCCCTATACGGCTTCTAAGGAGGTGCCTGAAGAAGCTCGTCCTTCTACTGAGCCGATGGCTCATGATACTGTTCATGAGAGTCCCCAAAGGACCAATTCCAAACCGCCAAGCCCTTGAAAGGCTGCTGATGAGTCAACTACTCTAGACGTCTTTATTACCGGCACCGGTTTCCCAACTCCTCCGACTCGTGTTTTGAAAAAACATACTGAGAAGACCGAAGCTTCAGAGAAGATGGATTTTGAATTCTCCGCATTGAATAAGTTAACAGCTGACGAGCTGCACGCCGGCTATTTAAACCGCCTCTCCATCAACCGGGACATGGAGCTCAAGTTCGTTAACTTAATAAAGAAGAAATATGAGGTACTCATACTCTGTTACCTTATACCTTACTTAGCCCCCAAGGGCCATCTTAGTATTTAGCTAATGGTAAGCCAGGCCTTCAAGTCTTGTTTAGAAGTAGAAATAGCGAGCCTGTAGGCCTCAACCATTAACTTAGAGTTGGTAGCTCAAAGAATCATCCATAGCCCCCAAGGGCCGGCTCAATTTTGATGAAGTTGAGTCGGATCTTCAATATAGATAACCTTAAGAGCCAATTGTGGCCCCCAAGGGCCGGCTTAAATTTTGATGAAGTTGAGTCAGATCTTCAATATAAATTGCCTGAAGAGCCATATGTAGCCCCCAAGTTCCGGATTAACTTGACGAAGATGAACCGGAACTACATTGTAGTCTTGGAGAGCAAATAGACATTAGCTCCCAAGTGTCAAACATATTGGTTGCAATATGCTTGAGACTTGCATGACATTGTATTAATCTTCATCATCTTATAATATATCGTCATAGCGACTTAACCCTCATTTTGCTTTTGATATGTCACAGGAAGTTTTAACTGAGGCCGGCTCTGAACTGACCGGTTTGAGAAGCAATCTAGCCACTCAATAAGCCGCCTGAAGTGAGGCCGATGAGAAGTGTCGGCTACTTGCCAAAGAACTGACACAGATTAAAGCTGACTTTACTGCATTCAAGGAGTCTGCTAAAACAAAACAAGCCGCCCTGACTCAACGAGCAGATGATGCTGACCAGCGGCTCGTGATCATATTACATGAGCTGCAATCCTTGAAGCGCCATATCAGGAAGATGTCAGCCGCCATATTTGGTAAGTATTAAAAGACTTAGCCCAAACTTTTGCATGAATACTTATACTGGCGACTTATGACCAAAAATCCGTCTTATGCAGGTCCAAGGAGCCGCCAACTTGCTTCGGACAGCTTGCTGCCTCTGAAAGCTATCTATACTTTGACGGAGCAGCTGTATTGCGGAGCTCTCTACACGATCAAGGCGGTGCTCTATAAGGATAACATCCCCTCAACAATGAAGGGGGTCATAGAACTGCTGTCCACCCTGCCGAAACAGATCCAAGAGCTTAAGAAATAAGCCTCCCGACAGGGAGCCATCACAGCCATAAGCCAGGCGTTGGCTTTCGCTCCTAAGTTGACTCCTGAAGATATGATGGACAAGTTTCCATCCAAGAAGGATGACGGCTCAGAAAATTCACGGAGGCTGACTACGCTCGGTGCTTGAAGGCATCCAGAGTTCTCACCTTCGTCTTAGCAGACGAGGCGAACTTGTCAACATATCACGCGGCTTATGATGCTGAGCAGAAGAGAGTCCGTGGCCCAACCTTTGAAGCCAAGGATTTGACACCTGCACGCAGTAAGCACCTCTTTGCTTCTGATCTTGACCCGTCCCTCTCTTTGATTAGGGAAACATTTGCGGCTTTAACCCACTGCAACTGGGACATGGACAATCTTCAGATCCTGGAGGTCGAAGACCCGGAGTAGGGTGACCCGCCAGCCAACTGACGAATTTGATAATGCCATGGATAAGCCGGCTTTGTGACCTGCCATGAGCGGTGTAAAAAAACTTGGAATTACTTTTGAGCTCTACAAAGAACGTCTGTAATAGGATTGTAGTAAACTTTGTCTTTGCCTGAACTGTATCATCATGCACATATTAAATTGTCCTGCTTAACATATGACATCTTCCTTGCACTTTCAAATTGGATGTTTTGCCGACTCTTGGCGGTTTAAACAACCTCCAAGAATAGATGTATCTTCACATTGTTAGGAGGGCGGCTTAGAAGAAAGTAACCCAAAGATGTTGTATCTTTCCTAAGTTGTTTTTTCATAATAACTCATGTGCCGGTTCTACTGGGCTAACTCGTCACTTAAAACTCCTTAGCAGTACAGGGTCTCTATAGAGATTGGCCGTTAATTTCTTTGAGTGGCTGAGGGTCTCTAAGCGAGATTAACTAAAAGGAAGTGTGACATCCCAAAAGAGACACGACAGGGCATGAGCACCCTGATAGCCCATAAACTGCCTCTCACGTGACATAAATCATCCATTTTAACCTTAAACAATATAAGGTCCTTAAGGATTAACTGTCTAAGAGTACGAACATGCCACATAGCAAGGAGTCGGCAGTGGATGGGAGAGTTTATCCTTGCTTTCCGTAAGCCGGCCCTCTCATGACAAGAGCCGCTGTTTTAACCTTAACCAGTACAGGGTCTCTATGGAGATTGGCCGGCAATTTCCTTGAGCCGGCTCAGGGTCTCTAGGCGAGATTAGCTGGTAAGAGTTCGGTGGGTCACCTAGCGGAGTAGCATCAGCTTACAGGCAGGTTTAACCATGTTTGGCTACACCCGGTGGGTGGGAAGCCCCCAAGTGACCTTTGTTGATGGAATCAACTGTTTGGCTTAAGAGCCGACCAATAGGGTTTGATAAGCTACACCCGGTGGGTGGGAAGCCGCCTGGACGATCATGTTGACGGAGTCAACTATTTGGCTTAAGAGCCGACCGATAGGGTTTGATAAGCTACACCTGGTGGGTGGGAAGCCCCCTGGACGACCATGTTGATGGAGCCAACTATTTGGCTTAAGAGCCGATCGATAGTGGTTGATAAGCTACACCCGGTGGGTGGGAAGCCCCCTGGATGATCATGTTGAATCTTTTTTGCACAGATTGAGATACGCGAAACGGCAGAGGCCTCGGCTTACAGGGATGCCAACTTTTATTCATATATAAATATGATATGTACAATGATGGTGTACAATGTTGAGTCTCAACAACTTTAAGTATAGTAGGGTCGTAGATGCGCTATATTCCACGGTCGGCGGGTTTCCTTCCCTGAGGTATTTGAGTCATCTCGGATGTCAATGAGGTAATATGACCCGTTGTCGAGATTTATGCTAACCACAAAAGGTCCTTCCCATGGAGGGGATAACTTGTGCGCATCCATCTGGTCTTGAATCAACCTCAGCACTAAGTTGCCTTCTTGAAATGTCCGGGTCTTGACTCTGCGGCTATGATAGTGGCGCAGGTCTTGCTGGTAAATCGCCGATCGAGCCGCCACTAGATCACATTCCTATTCCAAGGCATCCAACGCATCTTGACGTGCCGTTTCATTGTCTGCCTCAACGTAAACCGCCACTCGTGGCGAGTCATGATGGATGTCACTTGGTAACACGGCTTCTGCACCGTAAACCATGAAGAAAGGTGTATAACCCGTTGATCTGTTGGGAGTACTTCTGATGCTCCATAAGACGGACCGTAACTCTTCCACCCAACAACCCGACGTTCGCTGCAAAGGAACCATAAGCCGTGGCTTGATACCTCTCAAGATCTCTTGATTAGCGCTCTCTTCCTAACCATTTGACTATGGATGAGCAACCGCAGAAACATCAAGCCGGATGTGTTCACTATCGCAGAATGCTTGCATGGCTCCCTTAGATAGGTTCGTGCCATTATCTATGATGATACTATGAGGGTAGCCGAAATGGTATATCAGCTTTTTAACAAACTGAACCGCTGGGGCCGCGTCACACTTGCTAACCGGCTCAGCTGATGGGGAACGTTGCATGGGAAACAAAAAATTTCCTTAGCACATGCAGAACTATCCATGGTGATGAGCATCTATGGGAGGGTGAGTGGATCTACGTACCCTTGTAGATCGCTAAGCGAGAAGCGTTAGGAAACGCGGTTGGTGTAGTCGAACGTCTTCGCGATCCAAATCGCCGAGCGTCCCGCGATCCAATCATGATCCTTCCCGCGATCCAATCACGATCCGTCCCGCGATCCAATCATGAACCGTCCCGCGATCTCGTCATGATCCGTCCCGCGATCCAATCACGATCGTCTCGTGGCCTTGATCACGGTCCTTCCGATCTAGCACCGAACAGACGGCACCTCCACGTTCAGCACACGTGCAGCTTGATGACGATCTCCGCCATCTTGATCCATCAAGAGGGAGCAGAGAGTTAGAAGAGTTCACCGGCAGCATGATGGCGCTCCGGCAATGGTGGTGGAGCTATTCCAGCAGGGCTTCGCCTAAGCACTGCGGAAATACGATCTAGAGGAGAAACTATGCACCGGTGGAACGGGTAGCACGTGGCCGTAAAAACTAGTGCAAAACCCTCAAGTCCACTGGTATATATAGAAGGAGAGGAGGAGAAGCTTGACGCAAGGGCCAAGCCTCCTTTGCTTCGGCCGAAGTGGGGAGGAGAGGAGGACTCTCCTCCTCCAATCCTAGTTGGACTAGGATTCCTCCTTTTGGCCTTTTTCCCACCTTTTTTCCTTTGGGCTTTTTTCTTCCAGCCGCATGGGCCTATTGTGGTTGTTCCACCAGCACCGTAAGGGATGTTTTCCAATCTCCCACAGCCCATGTAGCCTCTTGGGTCGAAATACCCCTCCCGGAGGTCTCCCGGTACACTACCGGCACTCCCGGTACACCATCGATGAGCCCGAAACTTTTCCGGCGACCAAAACAAGACTTCCTATATATGAATCTTTACCTCCGGATCATTCCGGAGCTCCTCGTGATGTACGGGATCTCATCTAGGACTCCGAACAACCTTCGGTCACCACCATACATAACTCCACACTACCGAAACGTCACCAAACCTTAAGTGTGCAGACCCTACGGGTTTGAGAACTATGTAGACATGACCGAGACACCTCTACGGTCAATGACCAATAGCGGGACCTGGATGACCATATTGGTTCCTATATATTATACGAAGATCTTTATCGGCCGAACCTCTATGTCAAGGATTTAGTTAATCCCGTATAACGTTCCCTTTGTTCTTCAGTATGTTACTTGCCCGAGATTTGATCGTCGGTATCTCCATACCTAGTTCAACCTCGTTACTGGCAAGTCTCTTTACTCGTTCCGTAATACAAGATCCCGTGACTAACACTTAGTCGCATTGCTTGCAAGGCTTGTTGTGATGTTGTATTACCGAGTGGGCCCTGAGATACCTCTCCGTCACATGAAGTAACAAATCCCAGTCTTGATCCATGCCAACTCAACAGACACCCTCGAAGATACCTATAGAGCACCTTTATAGTCACCTAGTTACGTTGCGACGTTTGATACACACAAGGCATTCCTCCGGTGTCAGTGATTTGCATGATCTGATGGTCATAGGAACATATACCTGACATGCAGAAAACAGTAGCAATAAACCGACATGATCATATGCTACGTTTGTAGTTTGGGTCTAGTCCATCACATCATTCTCCTAATGATATGATCCCGTTATCAAATGACATCTTATGTCCATGGCTAGGAAACCTTAACCATCTTTTGATCAACGAGCTAGTTCACTAGAGGCTTACTAGGGACACGGTGTTGTCTATGTATCCACACATGTATCCATGTTTCCAATCAATACAATTCTAGCATGGATAATAAAAAATTATCATGAACAAGGAAATATAATAATAAACACTTTATTTATTGCCTCTAGGGCATATTTCCAACAGTCTCCCACTTGCACTAGAGTCAATAATCTAGCTCACATCACTATGTGATTTACATTGTAATGAATCGAACACCCATGCAGTTCTGGTGTTGATCATGTTTAGCTCTTGGAAGAGGTTTAGTCAACGGGTCTGCAACATTCAGATCCGTGTGTACTTTGCAAATATTTATGTCCTTCTCCTCGATGTAAAATCAGATGGAATTGACGCGTCGCTTTATATGTCTGGTCCTCTTGTGAAACCTTGGTTCCTTGGCCAGAGCAATGGCACCAGTGTTGTCACGGAACAGGTTCATTGGATTCAGTACACTGGGCACTACTCCAAGATCTGTCATGAACTGCTTCATCCAGACACCTTCCGTCGCCGCCTCCGAGGCTGCGATGTACTCCGCTTCACACATAGAATCAGTTACCACGCTTTGCTTAGAACTGCACCAGCTTACCGCTCCCCCGTTTAGAATAAATACGTATCCGGTTTACGATTTTGAGTCATCCGGATTAGTGTAAAAGCTTGCATCGACGTAACCCTTTACGACGAGTTCTTCATCACCTCCATAAACAAGAAACATTTCCTTAGTCCTTTTCAGGTACTTAAGGATATTCTTGACCGCTTGCCACTGCTCCATTCCAGGATCACTTTGAAACCTTCCGGCCATACTTATGGCAAGGCTGACATCGGGTCTTGTGCACAGCATTGCATACATGATAGAGCCTATGGCTGAAGCATAGGGGATGACACTCATCTTTTCTTTATCTTCTGCAGTCACTGGGCATTGAGTCTTACTTAACTTCACACCTTGTAACACAGGCGAGAACCCCTTCTTGGACTGATCCATTTGGAACTTCTTCAAAACTTTATCAAGGTATGTGCTCTGTGAAAGTGCTATTAAGCATTTAGATCTATCTCTATAGATCTTAATGCCTAATATGAAAGCAGCTTCTCCTAGGTCCTTCGTTCAAATATTCCTTCACGCTTTCCAGCATTTCTATACTGTTTCTAATCAGCAATATGTCATCCACATATAATATTAGAAACGCTATAGAGCTCCCACTCACTTTCTTGTAAATACAAGCTTCTCCATAAAATTGTATAAACCCAAACACTTTGATCACCTCATCAAAGCGCTTATTCCAACTCCGATATGCTTGCACCAGTCCATAAATGTATCGTTGGAGTTTGCAAACTTTGTTAGCATTCTCTGGATCGACAAAACCTTCTGGTTGCATCATATACAACTCTTCCTCAAGGCAACCGTTGAGGAACGCTGTTTTGACATCCATCTGCCAAATTTCATAGTCGAAATAAGCATCTATTGCCAACATGATTCCGACAGACTTAAGCATCGCTATGGGTGAGAAGGTCTCATCATAGTCAAATCCTTGAAGTTGTGAAAAACCCTTTGCCACAAGTCAAGCTTTATAGACGGTGATATTACCATCCACGTCTGTCTTCTTCTTAAAGATCCATTTGTTCTGAATGGCCTTTCGCCCTTCAGGTAATACTTCAAAAGTCCATACTTTGTTTCCATACATGGATCCCATCTCGGATTTCATGGCCTCTAACCATTTCTCGGAATCCAGGCCCACCACCGCTCCTTCATAGCTCGTAGGTTCATTGTTGTCCAACAACATGACCTCCAAGACAGGATTGCCGTACCACTCAGGAGTAGTACGCGTCCTTGTCTACCTACGAGGTTCATTAGTAACTTGATCCGAAGCTTCATGATCATCATCATTAACTTCTTCTTCAACCGTCGTAGGCTCTACAGAAATATCTTTCTGCGGTGCGCTACTCTCTGGTAGAAGTAAAGGTCAACAACCTCATCAAGCTCTATTTTTCTCCCACTCAATTCTTTCGAGACAAACTCTTTCTCAAGAAATGTTCTGTTCTTAGCGACAAACACTATCCCTTCGGATCTGAGATAGAAGGTATACCCGACTATCTCTTTCGGGTATCCTATGAAGACGCATTTCTTCGCTTTGGGTTCCAGCTTTTCAGGCTGAAGCTTTTTGAGATAAGCATCACATCCCCAAACATTAAGAAACGACAACTTTGGCCTCTTGCCAAACCATAGTTCATATGGCGTCGTCTCAACGGATTTCAATGGTGCCCTATTTAAAGTGAATGCAGCTGTCGCTAATGCATAACCCCAAAACTATAGTGGCAAATCAGCAAGAGACATCATAGAACACACCATATCTAATAAGGTCCGATTACGACATTCGGACACACCATTACGCTGTGGTGTTCCGGGCGGTGTCAACTGTGAAACAATTTCACATTGTCTTAAGTGACTGCCAAACTCATAACTCAGATATTCACCTCCTCGATCAGATCATAGGAATTTAATCTTCTTGTTACAATGATTCTCAACTTCACTCTGAAATTGCTTGCCCTTTTCAAACATTTCAGACTTGTGTTTCATTAAGTAGATATACCCATATCTACTTAAGTCATCAGTGAAGGTGAGAAAATAACGATATACACCACGCGCTGCAACATTCATTGGACCGCACACATTAGTATGTATGATTTCCAACAAGTCGCTTGCCCGTTCCATTGTTCCAGAGAACGGCGTTTTAGTCATGTTGCCCATGAGGCATGGTTCACATGTGTCAAGTGATTCAAAATCAAGTGACTCCAAAAGTCCATCAGCTTGGAGCTTCCTCATGCGTTTTACACCAATATGACCTAAACGGCAGTGCCACAAGAAAGTGGTGCTATCATTATCAACTCTACATCTTTTGGCATCAATGTTATGAACATTTGTGTCATCACTATCAAGATTAAAGATGAATAAACCCTTCACATTGGGTGCATGACCATAAAAGATAACTTATGTAAATAGAACAACCTTTATTCTCTGATTTAAATGAGTAACCGTCTCGCAATAAACAAGATCCAGATATAATGTTCATGCTTAACGCAGGCACTGAATAACAATTATTTAGGTTCATCACTAATCCCGATGGTAATTGAAGAGAGAGCGTGCCGACAGCGATCACATCAACCTTGGAACCATTTCCCACGCGCATCGTCACTTCGTCCTTTGCCAGCCTCCGTCTGTTCCGTAGTTCCTGTTTTGAGTTGCAATGTGAGCAACCGAACCGGTATCAAATACTCAGGCACTACAACGAGAGATAGTTAGGTACACATCAATAACATGTATATCATGTATACCTTGTTTGTCATTGGCCGCCTTCTTGTCAGCCAGGTACTTGGGGCAGTTCCGCTTCCAGTGACCAGTTCCCTTGCAATGAAAGCACTCAGTTTCTGGCTTAGGTCCATGCTTAGGCTTTTTAACAGGAGCAGCAACTGCTTTGCCATCCTTCTTGGTTTTACCCTTCTTGCCTTTTCCCTTGCCATTCTTCTTGAAACTAGTGGTTCTATTGACCATCAACACTTGATGTTCTTTCTGGATTTCAGAATCATCGACTTTCAGCATCGCAAACAGCTCGGCGAGAGACTTGTTCATCCCGTGCATGTTATAGTGCATCACAAAGCTTTTGTAACTAGGTGGCAGTGATTTAAGAACTCTGTCAGTGATCGCCTCTACAGGAAGGGAAATTCCAAACTCTGCCAGACGAGTCGAGTACCCAGACATTCTGAGCACATGTTCACTGATAGACCCGTTCTCCTCCATTTTGCAAGCATAGAACTTATCGGAGGTCTCATACCTCTCGATCCGGGCGTTCTTCTCAAAGATGAACTTCAACTCTTGGAACATCTCATATGCTCCATGACGTTCAAAACGTCTTTGAAGTCCCGGTTCTAAGCCATACAATATTGCACACTGAACTATTGAGTAATCACCATAACGTGTCTCCCAAGCGTTCTTAACGTCTTCGGATGACAGGTATGCGGGTTGGTTACCGAGCGATGCATCAAGGACATATGATTTCTGGGAAGCCGTGAGGATAATCCTCAGATTTCGGGCCCAGTCAACAAAGTTACTTCCATCATCTTTCAGTTTAGCTTTCTCTAGGAACGCATTAAAATTCAGGGGTGCTACTACGCGAGGCATTGATGTACAACATTAATATGCAAAGGTTACTTAGACTATTGTTCAAGATAATGAGTTTAGTTAATACAATTACTAAAGCTCCCACTCAAATTGACATCCCTCTGGTCATCTGAGTGACACATGATCCGAATTCACCAACTCAAGTCCGATCATTACGTGAGTTGAGGTGGCTTCAATGGTGAACACCATTATGTTGATCATATCTACTATATGACTCATGTTCGACCTTTCAGTCTCTTGTGTTCCGAGGCCATGTCTGTACATGCTAGGCTCGTCAAGTTTAACCCGAGTGTTCTGCACGTGCAACACTGGCTTGCACCCATTGTATGTGAACGTAGAGTCTATCACACCCGATCATCACGTGGTGTCTCAACACGACGAACTTTCGCAACGGTGCACACTCGGGGAGAACACAATTTATCTTGAAATTTAATTGAGGGATCACCTTATAATGCTACCGTCGTTCTAAGAAAAACAAGGTGCATAAAAGGATTAACATCACATGCAATTCATAAGTGACATGATATGGCCATGAACTTGTGCTTTAGATCTCCATCTTCAAAGCACCGACATGATCTCCATCATCACCGGCACGACACCATGATCCCCATCATCTTGATCTCCATCAATGCGTCACCATCGGGGTTGTCACACCATGCATGCTTCTACTACTATTGCTACCATTTAGCGATAAAGTAAAGCATTACATAGCCCTTAATGATTGACACGCAGGTCATACAATAATTAAAGACACCCCTATGGCTCTTGCCGGTTGCCGTACTCATCGACATGCAAGTCGTGAAATTCTATACATCACATGATGATCTCATACATCACATATATCACATCATGTAATTGGCCATATCACATCACAACATACCTTGCAAAAACAAGTTAGACGTCCTCTAATTGTTGTTGCATGTTTTACGTGGCTGCTATGGGTATCTAGCAAGAACGATTCTCACCTACGCATAAACCACAACGGTGATACATAAGTTGCTTTTCAACCTTCTCAAGGACCGCCTTTGTCGAATCCGATCCAACTAAAGTGAGAGAAACTGCACCTGCAAGCCATCTAGGCAACAGGTTGCGTCGAGGTAACCGGTCTCTCGTAAGCGTACGAGTAATGTTGGTCTGGGCCGCTTCATCTCACAATACTGCTGAACCAAAACACGACCAAGGGAGGAAGCAATCTAAGCATCAACGCCCACAAACCTTTTGTGTTCTACTCGAGATCTCATCTACACATAGACCTAGCTCATGATGCCACTAATGGGGAACGTTGCATGTGAAACAAAAATTTTCCTATGCACACGCAGACATATCCATGGTAATGAGCATCTATGAGAGGGAGAGTGGATCTACGTACCCTTGTAGATCTCTGAGCGGGAAGCGTTAAGAAACACAGTTGGTGTAGTCGAACGTCTTCGCGATCCAAATCGCCGAGCGTCCCACGATCCAATCACGCTCCGTCTCGCGATCCAATCACAATATGTCCCACGATCTCGTCACGATCCGTCCCGCAATCCAATCATGATCGTCTCGTGGCCTAGATCACGGTCCTTTCGATCTAGCACCGAACAGACAGCACCTTCGCGTTCAGCACACGTGCAGCTTGATGACGATCTCCGCCGTCTTGATCCAGCAAGAGGGAGTGGAGAGGTAGAAGAGTTCACCGGCAACGTGACGACGCTCCGGCGATGGTGGTGGAGCAATTTCGGCAAGGCTTCGCCTAAGCACTGCGGAAATACGATCTAGAGGAGAAACTATGCACCGGTGGAACGGGTAGCATGTGGCCATAAAAACTAGTGCAAAACCCTCAAGTCCACTGGTATATATAGGAGGAGAGGAGGAGAGGCTTGGCGCAAGGTCCAAGCCTCCTTTGCTTTGGCCGAAGTGGGGAGGAGAGGAGGACTCTCCTCCTCCAATCCTAGTAGGACTAGGATTCCTCCTTTTTGGCCTTTTCTCCACCTTTTTCCTTTGGGCTTTTTTCTTCCAGCCGCATGGGCCTATTATGGTTGTTCCACCAGCCCACTAAGGGCTGGTTTCCACTCTCCCACAACCCATGTAGCCTCTTGGGTCGAAATACCCCTCCCGGAGGTCTCCCGGTACACTACTGGCACTCCCGGTACACTACCGATGAGCCCGAAACATTTACGACGACCAAAACAGGACTTCCTATATATTAATCTTTACCTCCAGACCATTCTGGAGCTCCTCGTGACATCCGGGATCTCATCCCGGACTACGAACGACCTTAAGTCACCACCATACATAACTCTACACTACCGAAACGTCACCAAACCTTAAGTGTGCAGACCCTGCGGGTTCGAGAACTATGTAGACATGACCGAGACACCTCTACGGTCAATAACCAATAGCGGGACCTGGATGACCATATTGGTTCCTACATATTCTACGAAGATCTTTATCAGTCGAACCTCTATGTCAAGGATTCAGTTAATCCCGTATAATGTTCCCTTTGTTCTTTGGTATGTTACTTGCCCGAGATTTGATCGTCGATATCTCCATACCTAGTTCAACCTCGTTACTGGCAAGTCTCTTTACTCATTCCATAATACAAGATCCCGTGACTAACACTTAGTCACATTGCTTGCAAGGCTTGTTGTGATGTTGTATTAGCGAGTGGGCCCTAAGATAAGTCTCCGTCACATGGAGTAACAAATCCCAGTCTTGATCCATGCCAACTGAACAGACACCCTCAGAGATACCTGTAGAGCACCTTTATAGTCACCCAGTTACGTTGCGACGTTTGATACACACAAGGCATTCCTCCGGTGTTAGTGAGTTGCATGATCTCATGGTCATAGGAACATATACTTGACATGCAGAAAACAGTAGCAATAAATTGACACGATCATATGCTACGTTTGTAGTTTGGGCCTTGTCCATCACATCATTCTCCTAATGATATGATCCCGTTATCAAATGACATCTTATGTCCATGGCTAGGAAACCTTAACCATCTTTTGATCAACGAGCTAGTTCACTAGAGGCTTACTAGGGACACGGTGTTGTCTATGTATCCACACATGTATCCATGTTTCCAACCAATACAATTCTAGCATGGATAATAAACAATTATCATGAACAAGGAAATATAATAATAATCACTTTATTTATTGCCTCTAGGGCATATTTCCAACATCAGCTTCTACCCACTTTGTAAATTTGTCAACCGCCACCAAGAGGTGGGTCTTCTTATCCTTGGATCTCTTGAAGGGCCCGACCATATCAAGCCCCAAGACCGCAAACAGCCAAGTAATTGGGATCATGCGCAATTCCTGAGCCAGGATGTGAGCACGCCGGCCAAACTTGACACCCATCGCACTTGCGCACTAAGTCTTCCGCATCTGTATGAGCCGTCAGCCAGAAGAAACCATGTCGAAAGGCCTTGGCCACCAAAGATTTTGAGCCGGCGTGATGACCACAATCACCAGCATGACTTTCATTCAAGATTTCCTTGCCCTCTTTAGGTGAGACACAACGTTGAAACACGCCGATGACGCTGCACTTATGTAACTCGCCATTGACTATTGTCATGGACTTAGTCCGCCTGATGATTTGTCTAGCGAGATTTTGAGCCTCCGGTAACTTGTCGCGAGTCAAGTATGCCAAGTAAGGCATAGTCTAGTCCGGAATAGCATGTAGAGCCGCCACCAGCTGTCCCTCCGGGTCAGGAATAGCTAAGTCCTCTGAAGGTAACTTAACTGACGGGTGATGCAAGACATCCAAAAATATGTTAGGCAACACCGACTTTCATTGAGAGCCTAACTTTGATAGGGCGTCAGCCGCCTCGTTCTTGCGACGATCAATATGATCCACCTGATTGCCCTTGAAGTGACCAGCGATGACATCCACCGCCCGACGATAAGCCGCCATCCGCGGATCCTTGGAGTCGCAAGTGCCAGAAACTTGCCGAGCCACAAGATCTGAGTCGCCAAAGCACCTAACCCGGCTTAGGTTCATCTCCTTAGCCACCTTGAGGCTTCGTACTCAGCTACATTGTTAGTACAAGGGAACATCAACCATAGCACATCACAAAACTTGTCACCTTTGGTGGAGGTTAAGACAACCCCTGCCCCTGATCCTTCCAGCTGCCTGGATCCATCAAAGTGTATTGTCCAATATGTATTATCCGGCTTTTCTTCGGGTGCCTGACACTCCGTCCAGTCGTTTATGAAATCCACTAAGGCTTGGGACTTGACGGTCGTATGAGGTACATGTTTCAGACTGAGAGGTCTAAGCTCCAACACCCACTTAGCAATCCTGCCAGTGGCTTCTCTGTTTTGAATTATGTCTCCCAATGGGGCAGAGCTGACCACGGTGATTTGGTGCCCTAAAAAATAGTGCTTCAGCTTGCAGTTGGCCATGAACACCCCATAGACTAGTTTCTGCCAATGTGGATATCTCTGCTTGGACTCTGTCAGGTCCTCACTGATATAATAAACCGGCCTCTAAACTGGATATTCTTTCCCTGCCTCCTTGCGCTCGACACACTCTGTCAGGTCCTCACTGATATAATAAACCGGCCTCAATGACGATTCCTCCCGCCATGGAGGTGAAAGCCTTAATCTTGTCCGGCTTAGCTTTAATGCCACACTCAGAGACTAGAAACCCCAAGAGCTTGCCAGCCGCAACTCCAAAGACACACTTAGCTGGGTTGAGCATCATCTTGTAAACCCATAGATTGTCGAAAGTCTCCTTCAGGTCATCAAGTAGAGTCTCCTTCTTTCTTGACTTGATCACAATATCATCCACATATGCATGAACGTTGCGCCCCATTTGGCTGTGAAGGCAGTTTTGTACATAGAGCTGGTAAGTCGCCTGGGCACTCTTGAGCCCAAAAGGCATAGACACGTAGCAGAAGGCACCAAAAGGCGTGATGAAAGCTGTCTTCTCTTGGTCCTTGACTGCCATCTTGATCTGATGGTAACCATAATAAGCATCCAGGAAACATAAGCTCTCACAACCCGCCGTCGCATCAATGATCTGGTCAATACGAGGGAGAGCAAACGGGTCAGCCGGACAGGACTTGTTAAGATCCGTGTAGTCCACACACATGCGCCACGTCCTATTCTTCTTAAGTACCAGCACTGGGTTAGCAAGCCACTCTGGGTGATAGACCTCGACGATAAAACCCGCCGCCAAGAGTCGGGCTATCTCTTCCCCAATGGCCTTGCTTCTCTCCTTGTTGAACCGCTGCAGAAATTGCTTGACAGGTTTAAACTTAGGATCCACATTAAGGTGGTGCTCAGCGAACTCTCTCGGTAAACCCGACATGTCAGAATGTTTCCTTGCAAAGAAGTCCCGATTCTCACGGATGAATTCGATGAGCGCACTTTCCTATTTGGGATCCATATTGGCCCCAATAGTGAAATGCTGAGATGAGTCGCCCAGAGTGAAATCCACCAACTTGGTATCATCCGCCGAAAATTTGAGGGGCAACTCAACCTCTATGGTAGGCATTTTCAGCGGAGTCATGTCCTCCGGGTCAACATTCTTCTTATAGAAGTTGAGCTCTACCTCAGCACAACTTGATTCCGCATAAGCCGCGTCTCCTTCCTCGCACTCAATAGCCGTATTCCGATCACCATGAATAGTAATCGTCCCTTTTAACCCGGGCATCTTGAGCTGCAAATAGACATAGCAGGGCCTAGCCATGAACTTGGCGTAAGCCGGCCACCCAAACAAAGCATGATAGGGGCTCTTTATTTTGACCACCTCAAACCAAAAGGGCTCCACCCTGTAATTGTACTCGTCTCCAAAGGCGACTTCCAGAGAGACCCTTCCCACTAGGTAAGCCGATTTGCCAGGCACCACACCATGAAAGACTGTTGATGAGGGTGTAAGGTCTTTATCAAGCAGCTTCATCCGTTGGAAGGTGTCGTAGTATAGGATATTGATGCTACTACCACCATCCATAAGTACCTTATTTAACATATATCCTCCCACTTGGGGGCAACTACCAGCGCCAGCCGCCCCAAGTTATGTCATACTCAGACCACTTCAAGTATTGTGGTAGAGCCGGCGCGATTGAATTAACCGCCTGCTTGCGCAACTTCTGATCCCGCTTGTTAAGGCTAGTCGTAAAAACATGATACTGGCCCGAGCTGAGCTGCTTTGGATTACTCTGATACCTAGACTGATTATTCTTTTGCTGATTGTTACCACCAGAGTGCTGATTATGTGCTCCTTGGTTGCCCTGGCCGTGATGACCGGATCCCAAGCCGCCGGACTCGAACCCGGCTCTTGACCCGCCTGGACCTGAGCTACCGGGCGGGCCACCACCATCGTTGTTATGTTGTCGCATGTTGTAGTCCTTGAACTTTTGCATGATGTGGCAATTGCCCCATGTGTGACCCGCCGGTCTGTCGGGCCGGCTGTGCTCCGAGCAAGGTTTGTTGAGCATCTCTTCCAAGTTGAAAGGAGTCTTACCCTTATTAAAAGGTGGTCTAAACTTCCCATTGCCCTTAGGACGATTGTTGTCGGTGCTGGAGTTGGCCACCAATTCTGACCCGCCATCCAGGTTCTTCCTCTTACCTTGGTTGCCATTTCCTGCCGCACTCTTGTCATGGTTATTCTTTTTACTATGGCCAGGTTTCTCCTCATCAGAGCCCGGATCCTTTGTATTGTCAGAGTCGACGTATTTCGTGAGAGCCGCCATGAGCTCCCCCATGTCCTGACATGTGCGCTTGAGCCGGCCAAGCTTCTGCTTCAAAGGTATAAAGTGACAATTCTTTTCCAGAATCAGAACCGCCTGAGCCGCCGTGATCTGTTCAGACGAGTGAATGATAGTTAAGGCCCGCCGGATCCAATGATGAGCCGAATCATTTTCCTGTTGCACACAGTGATCCAAATCCACAATCCTCATGGGCTGCTGGCACATTCCTTGATTTTTTTTGATGAACTTCGCCTTTAACTCAGCCTAGGAATTGATGGTATTGGGTGGCAAACCCTTCAACCACGTGCGAGTCGGCCCTTCCAGCATCATGATAAAATATTTGGAACATACAACGTCATTGACATCCAACATCTCCATAGCCATCTCATAGCTTTCAATCCAGGCCTCCGGAGGTAAGTCGGTGGTGTAATTCGGAACCTTGCGAGGGCCTTTGAAATCCTTCGGCAGACACTCGTTTCGCAGAGCCGACAACAAACACGGTACTCCCATGGCCCTGGTGGTTACTCCCGCTCCAACTGAGATGGAAGGTGCAGGCTCATGGTGAGCCGCTGCTGCCAGAGCCGCCGCTTCTCGCTGTCCCCTTGCCCGGTCTACAAGCGTCTGTGCATCTAGAGCAGCATGATCATCCCCTGGTCGGCCCGGTGCCGATCACTGATAGAAACCGCCAGCGACTCATAACGCCAGCTGAAGCTGTGGCTGGGGAGGGGTGTCGAATGCACGCAGCTCCGGCTGTAGGCATACTTGTCTTGCTGGGCCATCGCCATTTGAAGGTACCCGATGTCGTTCCGCACCTCTTCTGCAAAGGGCGCCTCATCAGGAATAGGGATCGCTTCAAGTCGGGTTGCTGCCGCCACCATGTTCTCTGCCGGGTTGGAATAATGACCCTCCGGCGTTGGAAAAGCCACTGGTGAGGTCTGGTTTCGTCGGGGCGGGTTAAGCTGTTGTCGAGCCGTCGGCCGACTTCCAGGCGTGTCCGCTGTCTGTCCCGTTCCTGGCGTGTTAAAGAGATTCCTGGCCTCATACTGTTCCGGTAGGCGGGACTGATGTCTCATCCACCGCACCGCTGACTACTGCTCTAGCTCAAGGCGGAAAGCATCTGTCATAAGGCGATCTGCCTCTGCATCCATCTAAGCCTTTAACTCACCAATCCCCTGTTGGACTTCCGCCATCCGGTCCTTAAGTCTTGTGATCTCCAAGTTTCGGGCGGCTTGATTATCTGGTGTGATTTCAGTCGCCATTAGGGCTGTGAGCTCATTCATTAGATCCACAAGAACCTTAGCCGACGGCGGCAGGTCAACCCCTGTGTTTGCCGCTCCGATGGCTGTGTTGCTCGTCCCCGGTGCTGACCCCTCCATGAACACGGCCGCATGAATCAGCAACATGTGATCGTCTGGCTCAGAACGCTCTGACTCGGGGTAAAGCTCGTTGTAGCCTCCGAGCCCGCCGTTGTGAAGCTGGTAGATTGATTCCGCCTTTCCTCTCGAAGATTCGTCCTTTGAATAGACGAGAGTCTCCTACGACATAGAAGCCTCAAGATCCATACCTTGAGTGAAGCCCATGCAGACATGCTTCCGGCCCGGGTTAACACAGGCGGGTCGCACGTGTTGGGCGGGTTGTGTGCGCCGAGCCGGCTAGACGATGTTGGTGCAGACGTCTGGCCCGGGTGTAGATCCGTCGATCTTGCCGATGAAGACGTGGATTCTGCCGAAGGCAACCCGGAATCCATACTCGACAAAGTCGGCCTCGAGGCCCCAGCCGGCATCGTCGATATAGAGCCGGCCGCGGCGACTCTTGCTCGTCCTTCCGACCACGTATCCCTCGAACACTGGGAGAGATCCCTTTGAGAACTCGACACCACCGAGCGCTAGCCCCACGGTGGGCGCCAACTGTCATGGTTTTGTCATGGCAGATGTCCGAGGACTTAGATTCGAGGCCATCGCTAAGGTGACGGACTCAAAGGGGTTGATCGGGACGAAGGACATGGGTTTACCCAGGTACGGCCCCTCAAGTAGAGGTAAAAGCCTACGTCCTGCTTGTGTTTGTATTGCTTGGAGTATCGATTACAAGGGAGCGGATTCGCTTGACCTAGTTCTCGATAGTTAGTCTCTGTCTAAGTCGCCCCGGGTCCGCCTTTATATAAGAGGTCAAGACCACGGGTCATACAAGTCGTATACCGACTCTCACAACGTGTTCGAGTCTATCTCTACGTTGTCTTTCCTTCCTGAGCAAGTTGTCTCCGGGCGGCTTATCCGCCCGGCTCTTCATGCCTTCTCCGCCTGGGCCTCCTCTTAGCCCATCTTGGCAAGCCGCAAACGTCTTGGGCTTGAGTCCTCTAGGCCCAGCCTTAGGCTGGCCTATGAGCCACCAGGTGTGACTCGGCCCCTCCTGGGCGGGTCTTACCATGGGGTTATATCCCCAACAGAGTGGGAGAAATAGAAGTCTTAATGTTTGAGGTTTTGGCATTGGAGGTTACCTTGGTGATACCTTTAGCCATTGAGATTTTGAAGAAGGACAAGAAGTTCGAATGGATCGCTAAGTGTGAGGAAAGCTTCCAGGAGCTCAAGAAGAGATTGACCACAACCCCTGTTTTGGCCACCCCTGATATTGACAAGGAGTTTGTGATTTATTGCGATGCATCAAGAGCCGGGCTTGGAGGTGTTCTGATGCAAGAAGGTAGAGTCGTAGCCTATCTATCTAGATAGCTACGTCCTCATGAAGAGAACTACGCAACTCATGATCTCGAGTTGGCAGCCGTGGTTCATGCCTTGAAGACATGGCAACATTACATTCTGGGGAAGCGATGTGCGATACTCACAGACCACAAGAGTTTGAAGTATATCTTCACTCAAAAGGAGTTGAACATGAGGCATCGAAGCTGGTTGGATTTGATCAAGGATTACGACCTCAGTGTTCAATACCACCCCGGAAAGGCCAATGTGGTAGCTGACGCCTTAAGCAGAAAGGCTTGTTCCTTGAATGCTATGATTAAGGAAAGGCTACCCACCCTGTATGAGGAACTTGAGAGCTTCGGCTTGGAACTGGTTGCACCAGGATTCCTCGCCAACCTTGAAGCGAAGCCTACCTTGATGTGTGATATGAAAGTAGCCCAGAAGGGGCACAAGAGCATTGAAGGCATCAAGAGGAAGATCAAGGCAGGCAAGGCCCCAGGATTCTCAGTGGATGAACAAGGAGTTGTATGGTTTGGGAATCGCTTATGCGTACCCAACAAAGAAGAGATCAAGAATTTGATCTTGCAAGAAGCTCATGACACTCCCTACTCCATCCATCCTGGAGGAACCAAGATGTATCAAGCCGTCAAGACAAGATTCTGGTGGCATGGCATGAAATGGGAGATAAGCACTTTCGTGGCTAAGTGTGACATATGCCAGAGGGTCAAGGCTGAGCATCAGCGACCCGCTGGGCTATTGCAACCACTCAAGGTGCCTGAATGGAAGTGGGATAAAGTCGAGATGGATTTCATCACCGGTTTACCAAGGTCAAGCAAGGGACATGACTCCATTTGGGTCATTGTTGATCACCTGACCAAGGTAGCCCACTTCATCCCTGTCCGGACCACTTACGATGGAAGCCGGCTCGCGAATCTCTACATCAACCACATCGTGAGTGTTCACGGAGTCCCAAAGGATATCGTGTTAGATCGAGGAACCCAGTTCACCTCAAGATTCTGGAAGAAGTTTCAAGAAGCTATGGGAACCAAGCTCTCCTTCAGCACTACTTTTCACCCCCAGACCAGTGGAAAAATGGAACGAGTAAATCAGATACTCGAAGACATGCTCCGCGCTTGTGTTTTAGCATATGGAGCCAAGTGGGAAGATTGCCTACCATTTGCCGAGTTCTCCTACAACAACAGCTATCAGTCGAGTCTTCAAATGGCACCGTTTGAGGGTTGTACGGACGCAAGTGTCGTACTCCCCTCAACTGGTCAAATACCGGAGAAGGATAAGTGTTTGGACCGGACATCCTCCGTGAAGCCGAAGAGCAAGTGCAACTTGTCCGAGAACGCCTCGACACTGCGAAGACTAGGCAGAAGAGCTACGCCGACTCTCACCGGCGAGACATGAGTTTCCGTGTTGGGGACCAGGTCTACCTCCGAGTCACACCTCTCAAGGGAACCAAGCGCTTCCTCATCAAAGGAATGCTCGCACCAAGATTCATCGCCCCCTTCAAGATTACGGACAGGCAAGGAGAAGTTGCATACCAGTTGGAACTACCTTCTGAGCTATCGGATGTGCACAACGTCTTTCACGTGTCACAACTCTGGAAGTGTCTACAAGTTCCCAACCGCCCTGACCTATACAAGGTCATCGACCATCAAGCCATCGATCTTTAGCCAGATCTCACTTATCGTGAGAAGCCAGTTCGCATCTTGGATGAAGCCAAGCGTTGCGCCCGAAGCCGCACCATCAAGTACTTCAAGGTCCAGTGGAGCAACCACACTGAAGCTAAAGCAACCCGGTAGCGTGAAGATTATTTTAGATCAAAGTTCCCTTATCTTTTTAGCACTTAGCCTAGGAATCTCGGGGACGAGATTCTTTTGAAGGGGGGAAGGTCTGTCACACCCTCTGTTCTAGAACATTGTTATGTTTGGTTTTATAAAATTTGGAACCAATTAAAACTTTGAGTGCATGCTTGTTTGAATTAATGCTTGTTTGAATTAATGCTTGTTTGATTGCTTGGTTGTTTATGATCATGGCACTACTAGGATCTATCCCCCATCATAATCATCTTCCTTGATCCAAACTCCTTGCCCTATGATCATGCCATGTGAATAGTACTCAAAACTATTTTTATCAAACTTTATTTTTACTAAAAAGGATTTATTCAATTTAAGTCTACTAAAACCCCTGAACTGAGGTTTGTACTACAAGTCCTCAAATTGGGGGGATCCCTTCTACCTAAAAGCTTTATTTGAGACCTACTATATATATGACTTCTCAAAACCACCAAATATTATTTTTAAAGATTATTTTCATATTTTATTTAAAAGTTTTTCTTAAGGCCAGAAATGGTTTCTCCTAGGGAAAAAATATTTAAATTCTTTAAAAATATTTGAGAATGTTTCTATAAGAAATATTCTCAATAAATTCCACGCAAATTCTAGCAAGTCAACACTATCATGGGTGATGATCTTGTAAAGTTTCATCTCAATCCAAGTTGGTTTGCTTCATCAAATGAACCCAAAACCATTCCTGTCCAAAATCAAATTTGAGCAACTTTACATTGTGAAGTATCTCCCCTTGGCCTCAAACTTTGTGGGCATGCTCTAGTGACCAAATGATGATGCTACACTAAGTGGTGCATCAAGGGTAAAAACTTAGCATGTCTAGATCTGTAGAAACTAGAATCTGTTGATTTCTAGGTTTTCTCAAAGTCCCATTGTGAACTTTCTTGAAACCATCTCAAACTTGGTGATCAGGCTTATTTTCAATCACCACTTGATCCTGTCAAATCTCATGGCAATAAAAGTCCATTTTCTTGCCCTAAACCCCATCAAACACCTTCTGGTGATTTTGGAAAACTAACATTTTCACCTTCAAACCTTTTACCCTTGGCCTAATCTTTTTACCACAGTCCCTCCAAGTCACCAGCTAACCCCAGTAACTCTCCCAAGCCGGAACTTCATGGGTAAGTGGGTGAAACCCTCACTTTTTACCCCTGGACAACACCATTTCTCTCTCCCTCTCCACTTTTCCTTCTCTCGTAAGGCTTGCCAGAGCATCCCCTGCCCATTTCTCCTTTGTTAAGTCCTCTAGATCCCCCTAGACTTGGCTGGCCACGCATAGGATGCCACAGACCATGCCATGGCATGCAATGGCCGCGCTCTAGAGCGCGCTATAGTGTCGATAGGCACTATAGCCGCTGCCCAATGGTTGGCCCTGACCGCCTTGGGCCCTCCCCTCGCGCCAGTCGAGGCGCCTCGACGTCTGCAGCACGCCAAGCTACCGGCCCCTCCTCTCTCTCCTTCCTCCTCCCTCCTCCCGCGCGTGTCGAGCGCCGCCCGGCTCAGACAACCCCCGAGCTCGCACGCGTGCTCTCTCTCGCTCCCTTTTTCTCCCGCCCGGGCTAGACGTCGCCCACGAAGCCCCCTGTCATGGCCTCGCCCGCCCCCGTGGTCTGAGGTGAGCACCCCGTGCTCACCAGAGCACGGCGCCCTCGGTGGAACAGCGGCCGTCTATAAAAGGCCCCCCGGACCTCCTTTTCCCCCTCTGTCGTCTATCTCACCCCAATCGAGCACCCGTTCCACCCTCTCTAGCTCTCGGGGCCCAATTCGCCGGGATCGAGCTGGAGATCACCGCGGTGGTCCACCGTCGATCTCACGGCGAGACGCCCCTCCGCCCCCTTCTCTTCAAGTTCCTCCTCCCTCGCCTCTCTGAACCATTCCCCCGTCGCCACCGCTCGTTTCGCAGGACAAAAAGGGCCCGGTGACGTCCTCCCGATCCTCCTCCGCCGCGGATACCTCATCGCCAGTGACCCCTTGCCCTTCGGCGCTCCTGTCAACCTCTACCCGAAAGGCGGCGATGCCCCTAAGCCCATCCATGTGCTCACCACCCCTCGCCATCGCCGGTTGCCCTGCCGGTGAGCCCCGCCTCCATCTGTCCAGAGGAGGGAGACGAACCCGACAGGTGGCCCCCACCTGTCGGCCTCCCTCTCGCCCGCCTCTCTCCCGCTCTCGCTGGCACCCGGGCCCTGCCCATCAAGTTTGAACCTGGCGAGCGCGGGCGCACCTGTTCGCCTGGGGCCGCTTTGCTCTAGGCCGGCCCTGTTGCGACCATTTTGGCCCAGGGCACAATGCCCATTTTTATTTTTATTTTCTGTCTGTTTTCCATAAATTCCACAACACTCAAATTAAATCCAATGCCCAATATTTTTCCACCATAGATCTTAGAATATTCCCTAGAATTTATAAGTGCCATTTTTATAAAGGTTTAAAAATGTTTTAGTAATGGTTTTATTTAAAACTTATTAAAAGGCACCCAATACTTCTGCTGGACATTGATGCTCCGCTTTGACTCTGCGACAGACATCACACTCGTTCACGAACTGAGCAATTTCACGTTTCATGCGAGTCCACCAGAAGGTTTGCTTGAGATCCTGATATATCTTGGAACTGCCTGGATGAATGGACAGAAGAGAATTGTGCGCTTCGTCCATGATAACTTTTCTGAGATCACCTTTTGGAACCACAAGACGGTCCTCAAAGAACAAGGTGTCCTTGTCATCAACTCGAAAGCACTTATACTTCAGAATGCCCTTTGTCACACCTTTCTTCACTTTCTTCACCATAGCGTCAAGGAGTTGCGCTTGGTGAACCTAATCTTCTAGAGTCGGAGAAACTTGAAGGTTGGCAAGAAATCCATGCAGAATCACCTGGAGGTTGAGCTTGTGGAAGGCTTCACAAAGCTTGGGTTGAAGAGGCTTGAGAATGAGACTATTGCAGTACACCTTACGGCTGAGCGCGTTTGCAATGACATTAGCTTTACCCGGAGTATACTCCATACTTGGATTGAAGTCTTCAAGCATTTCCACCCAACGAGATTGCCAAAGATTCAGATTGGGTTGAGTGAAAATATATTTTAGACTATTGTGATCGGTGTACACCTCAACTGGCCTACCCAACAGCAAATGTCTCCAAGTCATAAGAGCGTGCACCACTGCCGCCAGCTCTAAATCATGAGTGGGATAGTTCTTCTCGGCAGGCTTCAACTGACGCGAGGTATAGGCAACTATCTTCTTATCTTGCATAAGAACACCACCAAGACCTTGGAGGGAAGCATCACAGAACACCTGGAACGGCTTGGACTGCTCAGGAGGAACAAGAACTGGAGCTGAAGTCAATCTCTGCTTGAGTGTATTGAACGCCACATCACACTCAGGAGATCAAACATATTTGACACTCTTCTGAAGGAGGTTGGACAGAGGCTTAGCAATTTGAGAGAAGTTCTCCACGAATCTTCTGCAATAGCTAGCAAGCCCGAGGAAGCTCCGAAGCTACTTCACATTTTGAGGAGGTTCCCACTTCAAGATTGCCTCAACTTTCTCACGGTGTAATTTAATTCCCTCGGCAGAGATGACATGCCCAAGGTACACCACTTCTTTGAGCCAGAACTCACACTTGGAAAATTTGGCATAGAAACGATGCTCTCTCAACTTGTCAAGCACAAGCCTGATATGCTCAGCATGCTCTTCTTCTGTCTCCAAGAACACAAGGATATCATCCAAATGGACCAAGACGAACTCATTCTTGAAAGGAGAGAAAATAAAGTTCATCATTCTTGAGAAGGTTGGAGGAGCATTGGCAAGACCAAACGACATGACGGTGTACTCATAAGAGCCAAAACTCGTCCTGAAAGCGGTCTTTGGAATGTCTTCTTCGCGAATGTGAATCGGATGATAACCCATGCAAAGATCAAGCTTCGAGAAAACCTTGGCACCTTTAAGTTGTTAAAACAACTTATTGATGTTGGGAAGTGGATATTTGTTCCTGATTGTCTTCTTGTTCAATGGACGATAGTCAACACAAAGACAATTTGTACCATCTTTCTTCTTGACAAACAGAACTCCCCAACCCCACGGACTTGGTCTTATCAGGCCCAGACGTTCTTGCTCATCTAGCTGCTTCTTCAACTCCTTCAACTCTTTAGGGCCAAGTTTATACAGGCACTTGCAGACCGGTTCAGTTCCGGGCTCGAGTTCAATCACGAACTCAACTGGTCGGTGTGGAGGCATTCCTGGCAATTCTTCTGGAAAGACATCTTCGTACTCATTAACCACCGGAATCTGAGAAATCGCCGAGATTTCACCCTTCTCATTGAGAGCAAAGAGACGGATTGTGTCACCGCGAGCCACGAAAATAATCACGTCTTCTGAAGGATGAGTCAGCTTGACTTATTTAGCTTGACAATCAATGTAAGCCTTATTCATTGCCCGAAAGTCCATGCCCAAAATAAGATCAATATCCGAAACAATGGAGGTGGTTTTCATGGCCACACCCGGAGAAATGACACCCAATGGTCTACTCAACATCTCAGAAGAGAAATCATTCTTCATAGCAAAAGGTCTAGACATGAATGAATGCGATGCACCAGAATCAAACAAAACTTTAGTAGGGAAATTATTAACAGAGAGATTACCCATAATCACATCATTGGACCGCTCTGCTTTAGCTGCATTCACCATGTTCACTCTTGCGGTCTTGGGATTATGCTTCACCATTGCATTTCCTGGAGGCTGGACTGGAGGAGGAGGCGGAAGACGCCGCTGGTTGCACTTGTTTGCATAGTGACCCTTCTGGCCACACTTGTGACAAGTCACCTCTGAGAGTGGACGAACATTGCTTGGAGGAGGAACAAGAACTGCCTTGGACGCCTGGGGTCTCTGGTGGAATCCTGGGTTGGGTGGGTGGGAAGAACCACGACCACCGAACTGCTTCTGCTGCTGCTGAGGACGAAACGGAGGAGGATTAGGCACCCAGTACTTCTGCTGCTTGGGAACCATCTGAGAGATGGAAGAAGAATAAGAATCCCTTGAGCGCTTCTTGGAGTTCTCCACCTTGAGCTGAGTTGCTTCCACCTTGAGGGCCATGTTGTAGAACTGATCAAACTCACGAGGCTCTTGCAGAACTAGACCTGGCAGAAGCTCATCCTTGAGACCATCCCTGAACTGATAGATCATCGCCTTGTCATCTGGCACATCCTGCTTGGCATAACGGGCAAGATTCTGGAACTCAACGTTGTACTGGTAGACAGACTTGCTTCCCTGCTTCAGGTGCCTGAACTTCTCACGCATCTCCTCGACAAAGCTAGTCGGAATGTAATGAGCCCTGAAGTCACGACGGAAATCATCCCAAGTAACAACACGATCACCCCTAGAATCCTTGTACTACTGCGACCAATCAGCTGCTTGCCCCTTGAGCTGGAACGATGCAAACCTGACGAAATCTTCTGGCCTGACATTGCTGCACTCAAAATGCTTAGTCATATCACGCAGCCAATCATCAGCATCAAGCGGCTGGTCACAACAGGTGAACGACTTTGGTTGATTGGTGAGGAACTGGTTAAGGGTTGCAAACTGAGGCTGATTCTGAAAATTCCCTTGATAACCTTGCTGACACTGCTCCCTTTCTTGAACCAGCCTGAGTAGCATCTGAGTGTTTGCATTGGTCGCAGCCATCACTGCATGCCAAGCTTCAGGCAGAGGAGGCGGAGGAGGCAGCAGCGGGGGTGGTGGTGGACCATCAGATTGCTCCTCACCCTGACTCGGATTGTTGCGAGTTGGTGGAGCCATCCTGAAGATGGACAAAACGCAATCAACACCTCATCGATAAGATGAATTCAAAGCTGAATCAATAACTTGAACGAAATTGCAGAAATAACAACACAGCTTTCCTACTAGAAGAATAGTAAGAAAACTTCTTCGGTTTGTGATCACATCAACAGACAACATAAGCCACTTGCAATAACACAAAGTATTGAGCTAAGCACTCAGAACAAATGTACATGCCCAATACATCTGGAGAAGATGATCCTAGATAACTACAAGACTTCCCACCTATGAACTTCCGAGAACTTTCTCGTTTATGCGATTCGGGTTGCGGAATCAGGAACCTGCCCTAGGCAATCAGCTGCGACTGCATCCGCAACCTTCCACACCATAATTCAGGAAATTCCGCAAACTCATCTAATCTTGAATCCTCGAACTCATAACGATACTAAACCATGGTGGTACCCCGAACGCCTCCCCAGTACTGCGTGACTCCGACCTTGTCTCACCATGATAAGTATTGAAGTAATTCCAAACATTCTCCGTCCTGAGATATCAAGGAAGCTGAATGATAACGATGTGCCAACATTCCTCAGAGCTCGACTCCCCGGAAGAAATCAAGTCAGACAGGAGGCACCAAGACAGAACTCTGTCACATCGTCATCATATAGACTCCAAAATACCCGCGTGATCCTAAATAAAATTTGAGCGAGAAGAGTAGTAGAATCAAAATTCCTAAGTCGGAAACCTCACCAGAGCATAAAAGAGGAGTAAAAAGAATCCTACTCTCTGATATAACTAGACTCAAAACAGTTTTCACTAGACGCAACTCGGCCAAGTTCGAACAAGCAAAGGCTCTTATGGTCGTATGGCTCTGATACCAACTTGTCACGCCCAAGATGCGCGCCTATCCGTTTTGAGGCACGAGGTCCCCGCAAAGGATAGAGGCGCATCTTGCCGTTAGCAAGAATAGTAACATCACAACATACAATACAAAAAGAGATGAGTATACAAGATTGGCTTACACTCGCCACATGCTAAATTACAATTTACTCAATTCATAACATCATGTTGAAGATAGGGCCCGGCTACGGACAAAAACAAACGAAAACAGAAACAGTTGCAAATGATACTACCAAGCTATCCCAAGGATCCCGACCAGGTCCTCTACTCGTCTGGACAAGTCACATACATTCTTCCATGCTCCTCATCATATTCCCACTGCAGCTGTGTAAGATCATCCTGCTCACACATATCTGTACCTGCACCTGGAGTGTTGTAGTAAACTATGAGCCACAGGGGACTCAGCAAATCAAACCACCGGGTTCTGAGACTATGCAAGCTTATGGGTAGGGAAAGGTTAAGTGTTTAGTTTGCAGCAGCTCTAAGCATTTAAGGTGGATAACTTATGAACATGTAGTAGAGTATGAGTGGCCTACAATGAACGATCGAAGCTACCATGATCTCTAAGAGACCCTGAACACCTACTTATGTCAAACATAACCCCACCGTGTTCTCTCCCGTTTCATGTTCACGAGCAAAGACGATCATGGTTACTCACACGGTTGGTTCATTTTATAAGAGTTTACTTTAAGTTAACTGTAACCGGGTGTTAAACAATAATCCAAGTTGCCACATAACCGCGGGCACTGCTTTCCGAAAGATTTAACCCTGCAAGGGTGCTCCAACTAATCCATTACCAAATTAACCACACTCCATGGGAATAGCCTCGATCACGGATCTCGCGATCATCATCGGTAATTCCAAAGGAAATCCAACACCTCAAGTAAACCTGAAGAAAGTCAGAGTCCACACACAAGACATTCGATAAAGGTAAAACAAATCCAGCAAGACCACCCGACGTGTCGACGATCCCGATAAGAGCCGCGTATCTCAGTCTCAGGACACGACGAATAAGCTAGTGTACGGTGGCCGGATAGAAATCTCCCAAGTTGCCCCGGGTTGGCCCCGCACAGTGCTCTAGTTTGGAGCAACACTCATGAGGAGCACTGGCCCGGGGGTTGATTAATTATCCACGGGGTTGCAAAGCCCTATGCAAGTTTTATTAAGTTATTAGCAAATGTAGTACCAATGTTGGGTCTTTCCAAAAAAGTTTTAATCTCAACCGAATAAACAAGGGGGTCCCGATAACAACCCCGAGCATGTTAGGAGCGCAAAATATGGAAAACATAACACCGGTAATCGGAAACTATGGCGGTAACAGCGGAACAAAACACTTAGCAAAAGGCCAAGCCTTCCACCAATACCAAGATATATATGTGCATTAATTCAAATATTAGAATAAATGATGATATCCAAATCCATGTTATCACATGGAACAACCTGCACCTGCAACTAAGAACGCTATAAGAGGGGCTGAGCAGCGGTAACTTAGCCAAACAAGGTTTGCTGGGAAGTGGAGGTTAAAGGCTTTCATGGCAATTAGGAGGCTGATATCAAGTGGTAGGTAACTCAATTGTAACGATAAGAGCGGAAATCTAGCAAGCAAGAATAGTAACGGCATCCGGGCATGATCATCTTGCCTGTTGGTTCCTTAGTGAAACAAGTAGTGGGGTCCTCATAGTGGTACTCTCCTGGATCCTCGTACTCAGATTCAACGCTCGCGTCTACCCAAGAGAAACAGCAACAATAAACAACCAACCAAGATGCAATGCACAATCAAGATGATGCATGATCATTTTTATGAAGAACTTAACATGGCAATCCAACTCTAGTCAAGTTTCACGTGCAAAGTTGGTATATTAGTGAATCTGGACAGAACCTCAAGTTAAGTTGTTTAGACATGCATGAACATGGCAAATATGTATGCATCATGCAAAATCGATGGAAATGCATATAAAGATCATAAGAAACGGAGTTACGGTTCTCGAGATACGCTCACGACAAGGTACGGAGGCAAAACACAAGATCAGCAAAAACCTGGGCTCACTTTTGGCATTCCAAGGCATCCACTGGATAGGTGATAAAAACCAATCATAATAGGCTCAATAATCAACTCATTCCATGGAGTATAGCTCCCGCAACACTCAAAACAATAAAACACTAGATCTGCCACAAAACAGCAACATAGCAACTTCTACAGCTCACAACCTGAGCTACAGGAACCCTACAGCCACAAACAAGACATGGACATAATCTAGTCAACATACGCTCCAATTTATCCAACTACACCAACATCAAAAGAGGCACACATCACTATGCATGAAGCAATCAAGTTGGCATGATGAATCAGGTTTTAAGGGACTTAGTGAAAATTCCAGTTTTCTGGAATCTGGGTTTATAAAGTAGCAAATTGACAGCACTGGTTAAATATGCTAGGAAGCTCCAAACGGCATGGAACTTAACAGGATGTTAGATAGCAATATCTACAATAAATAACTCACACTGAGCATGATCAAATTCACAACACATCACTAGTTACGGCCCACTCTACATGGCAAAACAATAACAGAAGAATCTCCACACTTGGCCATTTTCAAGCATGTTGGACAAAAACAGAAAGTAGTATACTAAATAGCATGGTACCTATTGATCTGTTGACTTAGCAAAAATAAAAAAATACATGGATGTTCACAGCAACTTTTACTAGCAATCTCATGTTGACAAGAACTCCAAAGCATGCATAGATTAAATCATAGGAAAAAGACAAAAGGGCATCACAGCATAAAAATGCAGTTTTGTCAAGTTGCCCCAAAGTCAAATCTGACTTCACAGATGCATTCCTGGGTTGAAACTACCCCAAATGCAACATCATACCCCTATACTTGCATGGAACAAGAGGGAGAAAAGCTAGGTCAAATTTTGACCTACAAATCATGAGTGACTTATGTCACTTTAGCATATGCAAGGAAATGGACTTAAAATGACATGTAGGCTATTGGCACATGTTGGAAATGGTTAAATATCACCCTAGGAACATGGTAACATGGCATGGCATCAAATATAAGGATGAAACTAGCTAGAGAAGGATCCATGCTCATATGCTCACATAAGCGAAAATCTACACATGGAGCTACACATGCACATGGGTGAGTGTATGTAGAACATACACACACCTCTCACACTCACATACATCACATGGAACACCCCATAAGCCAAGCACACTCATAGCACCACACTATGCTTGCACTCACTCACTAACACTCATATGTGGGTATATGCAAGGGCACATACACACACATGACCCACACCTACACTCACAAGCACTCACATGCATACATACACACACAACACTCTCACTCACATGTATGTATATGCAAGAAGCATACACACACACATGACCCACACACACACTATGCACTACTACTCACATACATGCATTACATACACACACATGCATGGGTGTATATGCACATGGTGCATACACACACACACCTCACTTGCACACCACAAGTGCATTGCCAACAATGCACATACACACACACACTCTCACACACTAACACACACACCCTATAGGTGTGTATATGCACATGGGTGCACATGCACACACACACACTCATGTGTGGGTGCAACACAAGCACACACACACACAAAAATACATACATTCCAACATACATACGCACATACATACAAGCTGTTTTGTTTTGCAAAAGAAAGCAAAAGAAAAAGGAAAGAAAACAGAAAAAACAAAAGCGGGGGAAAGGATTCGAACCCAGGACCTGCCTAGTCTTCCCCATCGAACCAGACCACTCCACTGCGGCATCGATCGACAACGGAGGGGGAATCTCTCTGCTATTATACACACGCACAAGCTGGATCTCTGACGAAACTGAATTTGTATCAGGGCACGACAGGCACGCGGCGGCGAAACTCCGACGATACGACGATGCTACAGGGCTTCACCGGCAACGCAGACGGTTGGAAACGGAGCGGGGTTCTACGACGGATCCATTCCCCTGCTCACCTCGTGGTGAGGAGGAAGGAGGTGAGCGGCAGGAGCTCGTGAAACTACCGGTGGCGACCATGCTACGGCGGCAATGCAACGCTATGGCGAGACGAGAGGGGGGCAGCGAGGAGTGGCTGCTCACCGAGGGAAAGGCGACGGAGAGGAGGGCTCGACGGAGGGGAAAGAAGGCTCGGAGACGCGGCAGTGACGGAAGGGAAGCAGAGCTCGGCGACGCGGCGGCGATGACGGGGTCTGCAGGGGTGCTCCTCACCCCTAGCTGCGGGATCGGGACGCGGACGGCTCCAGGAACGCGGCAGCCATCTGCACCGAGGGCGACGACCACCGGAGACGTGGCGACGCTGGCGACGATGACGGTGGACGCCTCTGAACCTCTAAACCTCTCTGATCTTGCGCACTCTCTCTCTGACAAAGAAGAAAGGAAGGAGGAGAAGGGGGGAACGGCGGCGGCGGAGGAGAAGGGGAACCCTAGGGGCTCGAGCACTTTAAATAGCTACCGGCCTCGACGTGCGTGAGCGCTAACGGCGATCGGACGGCGACGCGGATGCTCCTCTCTGCTTTTCTCTGACGAACCTGACGGAGGCAGGGGAAAACGGAGCAGGTGGCCGTTGGCTAGGTTGGGCCTAGTGGGTCGGGAGCCCCCACGCACCTGTTCTCTCTCTCTCTCTCTCTCTCTCTCAAGAAAAAGACTTTTTCTGTTTAATTAAAACAGAGAAAAGAGCTAAAAGCCAGAGAAAAGGAAAAGAGCTTTGGATAAAAATAAAATAATTTTTGAGAAGGAAATAAAATGCTCATATTAAATAAAATATGAAGTTGAATTATAGAGCAAGTTATTTTTTTATCATTAAATAAAAACAGCTCCTATTTAAATGGGATTCAAAACCCAAAACACCCAAATCATCAAAAATCCAAACTCAGAAATCATAGTAATATTTGGGCCACCACTTGAACATTTATAAAAGAGTTTTAAAAGACAATAAATCTACCAAGTTAATACATGGGAATAAAAGCATTAAGAAGTGGTTATTGTAGGAGAAGAAAAAGAGAGGAAGGAGAGGAGAAGAAGCCCACATCTTCTACTCCCACACTCACACTCAACACCACCAATTCACTCACAACATGACACCACAACATCACATGAAAACAACATGGCAAGATGAATGAGAAGATGCATGATGAAATGATGGATGACATGATGCATGAATGCCACCAACACATGAATGACAAGGTTCAACTCCAAACATAGCTCATGACACAAAGATCATACATAGGGTTACATGCCAAATAAGGTAGGGACATTACTTGGGATGTCACAGCTTCGTTGACGAACAAGTTGGACCCGAAGACCTCGAAGACCCTGGAGACTTTGTTGAGCCAGGCAAGCAGCCTTTTGACCATGACAAGAAATCATTTTATTGCATGTCATATAGCACTTTACTTTCGTCGCATTTGATCATGTGGTGTGGTGTTCCCCTTTGGTGGAATGCCCCAGCACCTTTCTGTTGATACTTGCACCGTGCATGACCCTACCACCTTATGAGGGTTGTGCGGGTGGGAGTAGTTAGGTTGTTGGTACATGCTACGCAAATTGGGATGGGACTTATGCATAGTGATGGCAAGAAAGGATATGATTTCAAATACTTTTCGACAACCCTGTCGGGTGCCACTAATGCCCGAGGGAGATATTGATGAGTTGGGTGACCACTTAAGAAAGAAGTGGTGTGTCGTGTGAAGAGAGTGATGTGGTTTTTTTGAAAACGGATTGGTGTAAGTTGCGACCTTACTCCAACCTTACATGCGCAACCACGATACCCCTTATGGGATGGGGCTTTGTTGATTACCTTGGTGGGTACTGGCAAGGAGCCGCATTACTAGTGGCGGGAGTGGCGTGGTCACTCTCGATACGGGGTCGTACCGGTATGTACGATCATGCGCTGTCTTTACAGGCACCGGTCACACCGTTGGTCCCCTCATGGATGATACGATTAGAGCGAGGCTCATGTGATGTACATCGTGAGGGCTGGGTAACAATCGAGTGGACTCTTTGTTTAGTACCGCCGGGGGAAGGCATTGTTCGGGTGCTTACCTCGGGTATGTTATATACCGCGAGTCGTGGATGACATGGAAATTCCCCGAGTCTTGTGGGTAAAGTGTGCAACCTCTGCAGAGTGTAAAACTATTCGAATAGCCGTGTCCACGGTCAAGGATAGTTGGATGACCACTCTTGTGCTACGTACACATGTTTTCATGAAACTTGGTGTGTGTTTGGATATGATGGTGACAAGAGGCCACTTGAGCTAAGTCCGATGACTTAGCATGAGAAATGAGCTAAGCCCGATGACTTAGTGTGGACATGTGATGTTCAACCGATACTTATGATGGTATCTGCAATTTGTTCTCATGGATACCCGTTGGTGTTGATGCATGCTTACTAATTACTTGATCATGACATTTGCATATAAAGTTGGCTTTCCGCAAACTTACCTACTTAGTGCTATATCATGCATTCATTTGTTACCTCTTCCACACTTGGGTTGCTTGCGAGTACGTTCAAACTATTCATTGGCTTGCCACTGGTTATTTAATTGGCCAGGCATGGAAGAACAGGAGTTTGTGGAAGAGTTCATTGGAGATGAATATGCGAACTAGGACGCTTCCCAGTCAGAATGCCTGTAGGTTAAGGCAGATGGCATGGGTTCACGCTTTCTACCAAGATTTCCGCTGCTTATTCTAGTTTAAGTGTTTGGCCGTGTGGCCCTATCTATGTAAGACTAATACCTTCATGGTCACCATTTGTGTAAGACATTAAGTGTGGATGTAAGACTCTTGATTATTCAGCTTCTGTGTGTTCGGTGAGCATTGATCTCTGGGATCACTTTACACGTGCATTCGGTGATCTCGACTTATGAGTCGAGGTCCCCACACATTCTCAACCAATCCCTAGAAAATCAACAAGTTTGATTGGCTAGGGAGAGAGATCAGGCTAAAATGGAGCTTTGAGCAACAATGGAGCTTGGGGAAAGAAGAGGTAGTCTTCTTGGGGAAGAAGACCTCCTTTATATAGTGGGGGTAGGATCCAACCGTTATCCCCACACTCAGCCCACGCGTTGTGGTACTACCGCACACAACCACGGTACTACCGCAAGGGACTGAGGTACTATCGCAGCAGGTGTGGTACTACCGCTCGCATGGTGGTGACTAGACACAGGCCAATTGCGAAAGGAAACTAGCGGTAGAACCGCCGGAGCTCCCTACCGCGAGCCCATATGGTACTACTGCAAGGTCGGTAACGACTGGCACAGGAGATGCACGGAAGTAAAAAATTACTTCCGTGCCTACCTCCGCTGAGGGTGGAGCTGTGAAAAAGTCCGGCACGGTAGTACCGGAAATACATCACGGTACTACCGCACGAGGGTGGATGTAAATAATTACATCCACGCCTACTACCGCACGCGCACGCACCAGGGCTGGGGACAGCGGTACTACCGCTCCTTCGAGCGGTACTACCGCAGGCACCTGTGGTCCTACCACTCCCTTGAGCGGTACTACCGCTAGACACTAAACACTAGCACCATGCAGCCTTCACTTTGAACAGACAAGGAAAACAGACTGGAGCTCCATTTAAGCAAAGGAAAGGTGGTGCAATACAATAGATGTGTACGTGTTGATTCCACCCAAACCTTTCCAAAGCGGACCCCCTCTTAATAGTACGGCTTTCGTACGACTCAAATCCACCAAAAGGAAACATAGAGAACAACCGTCTTCGATAAACTCCGAGGGGCACGGAATCGTCTTGTGCCTAGACATGAGATATCTGAAATTCTCAATGCACACAATTAGTTCGCAAGAGCATTGTCATCAAGCACCAAAACCACTTAAGGAGAAATATGCCCTTACAGCAGGTTTTGGTCCCACCGAAACTGCTGCCAAGTTTCTGTTAAGAGTATTGTGAGTCTCGGCAGCACATAAAGTTTTGACTCGGTGACACCAAAATTCCATTTTGTAGTAAACTACATCTAAGATTTTTCTATTCAAACTTTCAAAAATAGCTGCATTTTATGATGACTTATCTGTTTCTACTCCTCTACACTCTATTCACGGGATCAGATATGTCAAAGGCTGAGGACAGTGAGAACAACTTCAGAGAGCAGAGTGTTGATTTGGATTCAGGCACTAGTCCTGAGTCTAGTTCCTTTTCAGATCCAGGCACCCCTAGTTCTCATGGATTTCCCAAGTCTGTTAGGCCTAGAAGAAGCTGAATTCAGATGAGGATGATTCAGATTTTGTGCTAGAGGAAGTTCTTGCCAAGAAACAAGAAAAGGCTGCTAAGAAGTCTTCTAATGAATCCACTTCTTCCAGGAGAACTCTCAGCAAGACATATGCCCCTCTAGAGTCTATGAGAGCAGCTGAGAGTGCTAGGGCTACCATGACCATTGAGTCCCCAAGGAGGTCTATGCCTAAGAAGGAAGGAGAGAAGAAGCATGCCAGAAAGAGGATTGTCTATGTCACTGGCAGGCTACATCCATGTATGAGTTCCCAGAGGAGACTGCTGGTGCTGCTGCTGAGGAGGAGGAGGAAGAACAAGTTGTCAAGGCCCCTCCCAAGAAGAAGCAAAAGAAGCTTTTGGTAGATGCTATGCCAAAGCAAGGTCCCTCCAAGAGCACCAAGTCTGCCCCCAAGAAGCCTACTGCTGAAAAGTCCAAGAGGTCATCCAGACAGATTCCAGCTTCTGAGAAGAACAAGGGAACTACCTCCAGAGATGTGGATAAGGATGCCATGTATGCATTGATGAAGCTTGGACCACACCTTGCTGAACACAATGCCAGCCATCCACTTGCTGAAGACATGAAGAAGAGGAAGGATTCTGGTTTGAGGGCATGGAGAGCTATTGATCCATATGCCTAGAGGAGAAAAACAGTTGTGGACTATAGGTTCTACACCAAGGAGCAACAAGATTGCTCTGAGACAATCTTGCTTCACAAGATTCCAACTATCAGTGATATGAGATATGTTAACTGGAAGTACATCAAGGCTAATGAAGATTACTTTCCAAATGTTCAAGACAATTTTCATTGCATTGGCCTAGATGAGTTTGTTGGCAAATAATTCACTGCATGGAATGACGAGATGATCATGCAATTCTACTCCACTGCTCACTTCTATGGAGATGGTAGAATTTTATGGATGACAGAAGGAGCAAGATATGAGTCCACTGTTGAAGAATGGGCTGCCATCTTAGGAGTCCCAGAGGTGCAAGATGGTGACTTGGATGTCTACTCTGAATCCAAGGAGAGCCATGATGCTATGAAGGACATGTCAATGCTATTCCTGCTGCTAACTTGAAATCTCACAAGTTAGGATCTATTTACTTCCTCCAGGCTGGCCTCCGCACCATGAACACCATATTGAGGCATACATTGATGCCTAAGTCGGGAGATGAATAGATGATTCAAGGCCATTCAATCAACATGCTAATCCATCTTGACAGACACACCGGGATAAGGGTAAAGGATCTGATTGTGGAGATAGTGAAGAGGGTTGTTGCTGATCGGAAGTGCTCTTGCTGCTATGTACCCTACATTCCGATGCTCATCAACTCCAAGCTGGAGAAGCACATCTTTGCTCTGGACAGACCCCATTTTCCCCTACAACCAGATTTAGAGGACAAGATTGTGGCGATGGACCCAGAACATCCCACATCAGCTGCAGCTCAAGCACAAGCAGAGGCAGAGCAGCTAGAGCTACTAGTGCTCAAGTCCCTAGATCCAAGAACGAGCAAATGGATCTCTTGATCTCATCCGTTCGAGGCATGCAGAAGGACATCAAGTACATACTAGAGAACTAGAACAGTCTTGTCAGGATCTTTGAGAACAAGATCAAAACCCTCAATGACAAGGTGGATGGGCTAACCAAGACCATGGATGAGCTCAAGAAGGAAGTTTACTCTATGCCTCTTCCTCACTTTTCAGATGATGATGATGAGGAGGAGGAGGAGGAGGATTAGGATGACTCTCCTCTCATGCCAGGCACACACTTCACTACACAGTCTAGATCAGCCACAGTGTCAGTTCCAGAGTTGAGGCCTTCTTCATCAGCACGTGTTGTAGTCACTTCAGCTCCATCAGCTCCTCCAGTGCCTCTTGTTGATACACCAACTCCATCCATGACATCAACCGACATCTTCGCCGATGCAGTTCTCTCGACTCCTTCATCAACAACCGGAGGAGATCAGCCCAAGGACAATTAGCTATATCTCTTTGAACTTTTTGGTAACTTATTGCCAAAGGGGGAGAAGTGTATATAGATCTATAGGCTTCGAGTGAGAGAGTGTTTGGTTCTTATCTCGCTTTTTCAAAAACATTTGGTCTTTTGTTTTGGATGTTTTAAACTTTCGTGGTGTTTGATCATATGCTTAATGTGTGTTGATACTATTTCCTATCATCTTAATGCTTATGAGATGATCATTCACTTTTGCTTGATTGTGTTGTGCTATGATATTAACTCTTATTATTCTCGCACACCACCAAGATGTATGTGACATGGAAGAAGTGCCCCATGTACCTAATCGATTGTGCATCTGCATTCAAACGCAAATATTAAAATAATGCACAAATTTATGGGGAGCTCTTGCTTATCACATACTTCTCAAAGCAACAATTATATTCATTGATTATATCATTGTCGAAGCTTTGATCTATATGTTGTCATCAATTACCACAAGGGGGGAGATTGAAAGCACATTTGCTCCCGTGGTGGTTTTGGTAATTAATAACAACATATAAGTCATTGCACTAATGTTTCCACTAAGCATATTTTAGGAAAAGTTCAATGATAGGGATGGAAAAAGGATTGTGGAGAACCCCAAGATGCAAGGAAATGGATTGGCAAAGCTTCAAGCAAGAGGACTCTACATTTTACTTTGTGAGAATCACTTTGAGTCCATAGGAAAGCCAATATTGTTAAAAGGGGGTAAGGTATTGTTGGTGAACAAAAATGCTCATGCGTGCACAAGTGATAGTCACCAAAAACACCCACAAGATCTTTCACAAAAGTCTATCCAAAGTCAAACATCCAAAATCAGTGCAACCAACACTTTCCACTCATTGCCACCGATTCCCAAACTCAGACAGACCTAAGCCAAACCCTAACATTTCGGTGCAACCAATTCTGCTTTGGTGCCACCGAGTTAGGGTTGCCAACTTTATGTTACCCAATTTAACAAAATCAGTCCGACCGAGTTTGTTGAATCGGCATCACCGAGTTTGGCAATTTGACCATTTGTCGCCTAATCGGTGCAACTGTGATTTATATATCGGTCTCATCGAGATTCAAAAGTTGCTACCTTTGGAGCAACTCGGTACCATCGAGATTCACACATCGGTGTCACTGAGTTGGTCACTTAGGATGTAACGGTTGGATGTTTGGAGTTGCCTATATATACCCCTTCACCACCACCTACTCGAGAGAGAAGCACTCAGAACTATTCCATACTTGCCCCATCATATTTTGTAAGAGAGAGCCACCTACTCATGTGTTAAGATCATGCCATTCCATTCCAACCATATGAATCTTGATCTCTAGCCTCCCCAAGTTGCTTTCCACCAAATCAATCTCTCCACCAAGCCCAATCTGTGAGAGAGTGATTGTGTGTTGATGAGTCTATCATCTTGAAGCACAAGAGCAAGGAGTTCATCGTCATTATCAAGCCTATTACCTTTTAGAGGGTGGTGCCTCCTAGATTCGTTAGGTGTCGCTTGGAAGCCTCGTACTTCGTGTTGCGGAGTTGAACCAAGAAGTTTGTACGGGCAAGGAGATCGCCTAATTTGTGAAGATCTACCCTTAGTGAGGCTAGTCCTTCATGGACGGAAGCCGTTCTGGAATAGTCAAGGTTGCTACTTCATGGACCCTTATGGGTGGAGCCCTCCGTGGACTCTCGCGACCATTACCCTTCGTGGGTTGAAGACTCCATAAACGTGGACGTACGATAAAACCACCTATCGGAACCACAAGAAAAATCATCGTGTCTACAAATTGTGTTTGATCTTCCTACCCATGCTTTACTACTCATGCCTGTTATTACTTTCCACTGTTATACTCTTAGACATGCATGTGTAGGGTGTGCTTGACTTGCTATGAATGGTAAAATTTGCCAACACTTAAAATTTGGAAAAAGTAGATTTTTATTTGGTCAAGTAGTCTAATCACCCCCCTCTAGACATACTTTTGGTTCTACACTATGTTTTAGCATTGACGCGGTGGACATGAAAGTTTACAGTAGAAGATTTGGAGCACTGGCACGTAGGTAGACCTTCTTTTTATGGTGGATCTGGATGAATGTTTCCGATGGCCAATTTTGATTCTAAGCACCAGTGTTTTCTCACGGGCATTTATGCTAGTTTCACTAATTTATATGTGCACACAATCTGAAATCTGCAAGCCGCCTCAAGAGTCAAGGAAGAAATTAACGAGGGAGGGAAAATTGATATAAAATAAATAAAGAAGAGGAAAATGTGCGGAATGAGGAGAAAAAGGAGGAATTTGCCATGAAAACACGATGATGCGCTACAAACCGATCAGGAGTCAGAAACGATGGGAAGGGCCGACGATGACACACACGCCTCACCAGCTTGACTTGACCTGAGGCCAGCTCCAGAGCGCCGCCACGATACATGGAGGCGATGGAGGTCCGATCCGTTCGGATTGATGGCACTAAAATTAATTGATGCAAGACATCTTGGCCACAAAGGTGACCAAACGTCCGGGCCAACCAAACCAGCCCACCAGCACGTCGACATGGTTCGTTATGGGCCAGGCACGACATGGGCTAAACGGGCCGAGCCCGGCACACGACACACCTTGGGCCGTGCCTGGGCTCAGAGACTGGACACGTGGGCTAGCACGACAAGACCCGTGCCACAGGATCAAGGAATGGGGCGAGGCATCGCTGCGGGAAAGGGTTGAGGCAATGCGGACGGCGTCCTCCACTGCAGGCAACCCTCTTTGGCGAGGCGAGCTTAGGAATGGGGCAAGGCGTCGCGGCGAAGAAGACGACCGCCATGCTCACGCTCAAGAAGGGCGGCGAGGCACGTTGGCGTTCTGAAGGGGGGACAACTGAGCTATACGCTTCTGGGCATCGTCCACTTCACCACCCGCATCGTCCCCATCATGGCCTCCGTCTTCCAGCACACCAACGAGGTTAGTCATGATGCCCTGCATCTTCCTTTGTATGCCTCTGTCAGTCCTCTCCGACCTCCTCCGTCGTATCCTTCTCAATCTTCGACGTGTTGCTCCCGTGTTATGATTTGGATGGAAAATTAGAAACCGTGTCCTTGTGTATATATATATATATAGAGAGAGAGAGAGAGAGAGAGAGAGAGAGAGAGAAAGATAATATCCTACCACTAGGTGTATATATTCAAATATACGCCCAAACAACTAGGCACCCCAAACATATATATATATACACACACACACACATAAACACTATTCTGATCACGGGATCAGAATAATATTCTGATCACAACCTGAACTTCCTGAGTTACACAACCCTGAACTTCTCTCTGTAGGAACCCGACCTTCGGGCTATCTTCGCAACCGTGTCTCCCCACGTGAATTTTTCTGGTCAGTCGTGTTCTATGTGATGTAAGTGTAATCTGGGAATGGTTTTTAGCAACTAAATGCCCGTTTTAAATAGGAATCTCGCTTGTAGGCGATTCTGCTTTCGGGGACGTGATGAACTTGCATCTGTTGCAATTTTACCGCCTGAGTTGTTCGACCTGAACTTCCCCGAGTGCTAGGTTGAACTTCCGGCAAAATACCCAAATGGGTCTTGCAATATACCGTTTGAAAGCTACGGACACTAGTATAACAGCCTAGGTTGAATTTTTGGCAAAATGTACGTGGTTTAAGAGCAGTTTTGAAAACCGTTTTTCTTCATATAAAAAACGTGAATTGTATTTTCGACGCTATTTCTAAACCGTTCAACGGAATGAGGCAAATGAGATGGCTTTGGATAGCTTCTTTAAATCCGCTCATTTCACACGTTGAACGTTTTTCCAAATTCCCTACGGTTAAAGAGGAATTTTAAAAATGGCGGAATTTTTGAAACCAAACAACCGGGTTCGTATTTCGTGGTTGGTTTCAAAACGGTTAGTCCTATCAACGCATATGATATGGCTTTGGAAAGTTTATGAAAATGCGCATGTTTTTATATAAAATTTTTGTTCTAACTATGAACGGTACAAAATTTATTTAGAAAATGGATGAATCTATACCGAGTGTGTATTTTCACATTATTTTCTCAATGGTTCATCGGAATGAGGCAAATGATATGGCGTTTGAAAGCATAAAGAAATGCGAAACTTTTATATGTAGATCGTTTCTCCCATTTCTTTACGGTTTTAAGTCAATTTCGAAAATGACTGAAAAAGTATTTCGGCCGTAATTTCTAGAAACTTTATCAGAATGGGGCAAATAATATACCATTGAAAAGCTATGGAAAATGCGGAACTTTTTCATGTTGATGGTTTTCTCTGATTCCTAGTCATTTTCATGCAGTTTCGAAAACGGCGAGATGATGCGTTCTGCCTTTTATCGCGAAACAGGGTCTTCGAAAATGTACCGCGTGAAGAACTTGAACTTCATCGGCACATCTACCTGAGCTTCACTCTGTTTCTTCACGCATTGTTTTTTTCTCGTGACTCTCCATCCACTCACCGGAATTGAGCAAGTGATATACCGATGGAAAGCTGTTGTAAACACGCAACTTTTCCATCTTGATAATTTTTCTCATACTCGCGACGGTTTAAAAGATTTCCATCTGAAATTCATTTAGCGTAGTAGTTGAACTTTCTACTGTTTCGAGTTGAACTTCTTGTTGGGGAACGTAGTAGTAAATCAAAAATTTCCTACGCGTTCACCAAGATCCATCTATGGAGAAACCAGCAACGAGCAAGGGGAGAGTGGATCTTCATACCTTTGAAGATCGCTAAGCGGAAGCGTTACAAGAACGCGGTTGATGGAGTCGTACTCGCAGCGATTCAGATCGCGGTAGATCCGATCAAGTGCCGAACGGACGGCACCTCCGCGTTCAACACACGTGCAGCCCGGTGACGTCTCCAACACCTTGATCCAGCAAGGAGGAAGGAGAGGTTGGGGAAGGGCTCCAACAGCAGCACGACGGCGTGGTGGTGGTGGAGTAGCAAGGTAATCCGACAGGGCTTCGCCTAAGCGCTTCGGAGGAGGAAGAAGAGAGGTAGGGCTTTGCCGTGAGAGAGAGAGATCAAATCTTGTCTCAAAACATCCAAAACCTCAAGTATATATAGGAGGAGGGACGTGGAGGGCTGGCTTGGCCTCTACTCCAAAGAGGAGAGGGTCGGCCGAATTAAAGGGAGAGTCCACCTCCCACAAGGGAGGTGGATCTCCTCCTTTTAAATCCCTTTTGCCTTATCTCCTTATCTCCAGCCACATGGGCCCACATAGATGGTCTTGGCCGACCCAATATGGGCTGGCACACCTCCTCTAAGGGCCCATGAGGTCCTTTGGTCGTCACACCCCTCTCGGGGGTCCTTCGGCACCCTCCCGGCACTCCCGGTACACTACCGATGAGCCCGAAAACTTTCCGGTGACCAAAACTGGACTTCCTATATATCAATCTTTACCTCCGGACCATTCCGGAGCTCCTCGTGACGTCTGGGATCTCATCCGGGACTCCGAACAACCTTCGGTAATCACGTATACCATTTCCCTATAACCCTAGCGTCATCGAACCTTAAGTGTGTAGACCCTACGGGTTCGGGAGACACGTAGACATGACCGAGACACCTCTCCGGCCAATAACCAACAGCGGGATCTGGATACCCATGTTGTCTCCCACGTACTCCACGATGATCTCATCGGATGAACCACGATGTCGGGGATTCAATCAATCCCGTATACAATTCCCTTTGTCTATCGGTATGGTACTTGCCCGAGATTCGATCGTCGGTATCCCCATACCTTGTTCAATCTCGTTACCGGCAAGTCTCTTTACTCGTTCCGTAACACATCATCCCGTGACTAACTCCTTAGTCACATTGAGCTCATAATGATGATGTCTTACCGAGTGGGCCCAGAGATACCTCTCCGTCACACGGAGTGACAAATCCCAGTCTCGATTCGTGTCAACCCAACAGACACTTTCGGAGATACCCGTAGCGTACCTTTATAGCCACCCAGTTACGTTGTGACGTTTGGCACACCCAAAGTATTCCTACGGTATCCAGGAGTTACACAATCTCATGGTCTAAGGAAATGACACTTGACATTGAAAAGCTTTAGCAAACGAACTACACGATCTTTGTGCTATGCTTAGGATTGGGTCTTGTCCATCACATCATTCTCCTAATGATGTGATCCCGTTATCAACGACATCCAATGTCCATGGTCATGAAACCGAGACCATCTATTGATCAACGAGCTAGCCAACTAGAGGCTCACTAGGGACACGTTGTGGTCTATGTATTCACACATGTATTACGGTTTCCGGTTAACACAATTATAGCATGAACAATAGACAATTATCATGAACCATGAAATATAATAATAACCAATTTATTATTGCCTCTAGGGCATATTTCCAACAGTCTCCCACTTGCACTAGAGTCAATAATCTAGTTCACATCACCATGTGATTAACACTTACATCACCATGTGATCATATCATCATGTGATTAACACCCAATAAGTTCTGGGGTTTGTTCATGTTCTGCTCGTGAAAGAGGTTTTTAGTCAACGGGTCTGCGACATTCACATCCGTGTGTACCTTGCAAACTTTCCATATCATAGTTGTAGATACTGCTCCCACGCTCCACTTGGAGCTATTCCAAATGGCTGCTCCACTATACGTAGCCAGATTTCTACTAAGAGTCATCCGGATTGGAGTTAAAGCTTGCATCATCGTAACCCTTTACGATGAACTCTTTATCACCTCCATAATCGAGAAATATTTCCTTAGTTCTCAAGTTACTAAGGATAACTTTGACCGTTGTCCAGTGATCCACTCTTGGATTACTCTTGTACCCCTTGACAGACTCATGGCAAGGCACACACAGGTGCGGTACACAGCATGGCATACTATATAGAGCCTATGGCTAAAGCATAGGAGATGACACTCATCTTTTCTTTATCTTCTGCCGTGGTCGGGTATTGAGTCTTACTCAATTTCACACCTTACAATACAGTCAAGAACTCCTTCTTTGACCCATCTATTTTGAACTCCTTCAAAAACTTGTCGAGGTATGTCTTCGTCGAAAAAACTTATCAAGCGAATAGATCTATCCCTATAGACCTTGATGCTCAATAAAATAGTAGCTTTATCTGGGTCTTCCTTTGAAAAAAACTCTTTTCAAACAACCCTTCATGCTCTCCCAGAAATTCTACATCATTTCCGATCAATAATATGTCAACTACATATTCTTATAAGAAATTCTATAGTGCTCCCACTCACTTTCTTGCAAATACAAGTTTCTCATAAACTTTGTATAAACTTAAACACTTTGATCACCTCATCAAAGCATATATTCCAACTCCGAGATGCTTGCTCCAGTCCATAGAAGGATCGCTGGAGTTTGCATATTATTAGCATCCTTAGGATTGACAAAACCTTCTGGTTGTATCACATACAACTCTTCCTCACAGAAACCATTACGGAAACCTTGTTTTGTCATCCATCTGCCAGATTTCATAATCGAAAAATGCAGCAACTGCTAACAAAATTTTAATAGACTTTTAGCATCGCTATAGATGAGACAATCTCATTGCAGTCAACTCCTTGAACTTGGCGGAAACTTCTTTGCGACAAGTCGAGCTTTATAAACGGTGACATTTCACCATTAGCGTCTATGTTTATCTCAAAGGTCCATATGTACTCAATGACCCGCCATTCAACAGGCAAGTCTACCAAAGTCCATACTTGGTTTTCATACATGGATCCTTTCTCGGATTTCATGGCTCCTAGACATTTGTTGGAATCCGGGCCCACCATCGCTTCTCCATAGTTCGTAGGTTCATCGTTGTCCAACAACATGATTTCCAAGACAGGGTTGTCGTACTACTCAGGAGCAGTACGCGTCCTTGTCGACCTACGAGGTTCGATAGTGACTTGATCCGAAGCTTCATGATCATCATCATTAACTTCCTTTTCAACTGAGTAGGCTCTACAGAAACATCTTTCTGTGTTGTGCTATTCTCTGGTTGAAACAAAGGTTCAACAACCTCATCAAGTTCTATCTTCCTCCCACTCAATTCTTTCGAGAGAAACTCTTTCTCAAGAAAGGACCCGTTCTTAGCAACAAACACCTTTTGCGCTTGGATCTGAGATAGAAGGTATACCCAATGTCTCATTAGGGTATTCTATGAAGATGCATTTGTCTGCTTTGGGTTCGAGCTCGCTAGGTGAAAAACCCATTTTCACATAAGCGTCGCAGCCCCAAACATTAAGAAATGACAGCTTAGGCTTCTGTCAAACCATAATTCTCACGGTGTCATCTCAACAGACTTAGATGGTGCCCTGTTAAAGTGAATGGATTTGTCTTTAATGCATAACCCCATAACGATAGTGGTAAAACGATAAGAGACATCATAGTACTCACTATATCCAATAGAGCACGACTACGACGTTCGAACACACCATCACACTATGGTGTTCCAGGAGGCGTGAGCTGTGAAACAATTTCCACATTGTCTAAAATTGCATACCAAACTCGTAACTTAGATATTCACCTCCACGATCATATCGTAGACATTTCATCTTCTTGTCACGATGATCTTTATCTTCACTGTGAAACTCCTTGAACCTTTCAAACATTTCAGACTCGTGTTTAAGTAAATATCCCCATATTCACTCAAATCATCAGTGAAGGTAAAGAAAAATAACGATATTCACTATGTGTTTTAACACTCATTGGACCACATACATCAACATGTATTAATTCCAATAAGCCACTAGTCCACTCCATCATACCGGAAGACGGGGTTTGAGTCATCTTGCCAAAAGGGCATGGCTCGCATGTCTCAACCGATTCAAAATCGAGTGAGTCAAAAATCCATCAGCATGGAGTTTCTTTCATGCGATTTATACCAATATGACATTACGTGGCAGTGCCACAAGCATGTGGTACTATCATTATTAACTTTGTATCTTTTGGTACCAATGTTATGAATATGTGTACTACTACGATCATGATTCGATAAACCATTTCGAGTGGGTGCATGACCATTGAAGGCATTATCCATGTAAACAGAATAACCATTATTCTCTAACTTATATGAATAACCGTATCGCACTAATCATGATCTAATCACGTTCATGCTCAACGCAAACACCAAATAACATTTATTTAGGTTTATCACAAATCCTGAAGGTAGAGAGAGCGTGCGATGGTGATCACATCAATCTTGGAAATACTTCCAACACACATCGTCACCTTTCACCTAGCTAGTCTCCATTTACTCCGTAGCTTTTATTTCGAGTTGCTAACACTTAGCAACCGAACCGGTATCCAATACCCAGGTGCTACTAGGAGTACCAGCAAGGTACACATCACTAACACGTATATCAAATATACTTCCATTGACATTACCAGCCTTCTTATCTACCAAGCATCTAGGGGTTTTCCGCTTCAGCGAACATTCTCCTCATAACAGAAGCACTTAGTCTCGAGTTCGGGCTCAACCTTGGGTTTCTTCACTAGAGCAACAACTGGCTTGCCATTCCTGAAGTTTTCCGTTCTTGCCCTTGCCCCTTTTGAAACTAGTGGTTTCACTTAACCATCAACACTTGATGCTCCTTCTTGATTTCTACCTTCGTGGTGTCAAACATCACGAACAACTCAGGGATCATCTTATCCATCCCTGGCATGTTATAGTTCATCACGAAGCTCTAGTAGCTTGGTGGCAGTGACTTGGAGAACTGCATTAATCACTATCTCATCTGGAAGATTAACTCCCACTTGATTCAAGTGATTGTAGCACCCAGACAATCTGAGCACACGCTCAGCGATTGAGCTATTCTCCTTTATCTTGCAGACAAAGAATCTTGTTGGAGGTCTCATACCTCTCAACATAGGCACGAGCCTGAGATCACAATCTCAGCTCCTAGAACATCTCATATGTTCCGTGACGTTCAAAACGTTTTGGAGCCTCAATTCTAAGCCGTAATGCATGACGCATTGAACTATCACGTAGTCACCAAAAAGTGCCTGTCATATGTTCACAACATCTACAGACAACGCTTGAGGGAGTGATGCAGTTAGCGGTACATCAAAAACATAAGCTTTCTGTGCAGCAATGAGGACAATCCTCAGATCACGGACCCAGTCCGCATTATTGCTACCATCAACTTTCAACTTACTTTTCTCTAGGATTGTATCAATAAAACTGTGGAGCTACAGCGCGAGCTATCTACGACATAATTTGCAAGGACATTTTTATACTAAGTTCATGATAATTAAGTTCATTTAATCAAATTATTAATGAACTCCCACTTAGATAGACATCTCTCTAGTCTTCCGAGTGATACATGATCCATGTCAACTAGCCCATGTCCGATCATCACGTGAGACGGACTAGTCATCCATAGTGAACATCTCTATGTTGATCGTATCTTCTATACGACTCATGTTCGACCTTTCGGTCCTCCGTGTTCCGAGGCCATGTCTGTACATGCTAGGCTCGTCAAGTCAACCTAAGTGTTTTGCATGTGTAAATCTGGCTTACACCCGTTGTGTGCGAACGTTAGAACCTATCACACCCGATCATCACGTGGTGCTTCGGAACGACGATCCTTAGCAACGGTGCACAGTTAGGGTGAACACCTTTCTTGAAATTTTATTGAGAGATCATCTTATTTACTACCGTCGTTCCATGCAAATAAGATGTAAACATGATAAACATCACATGCAATCAATATAGTGACATGATATGGCCAATATCATCTCGCTCCTTTGATCTCCATCTTCGGGGCACCATGATCATCACTGTCACCGGCACGACACCATGATCTCCATCATCATGATCTCCATCATTGTGTCTTCATGAAGTTGTCTCGCCAAATATTACTTCTACTACTACAGCTAACGTTTAGCAATAAAGTAAAGTAATTACATGGCGTTTATGATTGACACGCAGGTCATACAATAATATAAGACAACTCCTATGGCTCCTGCCGGTTGTCATAGTCATCAACATGCAAGTCGTGAACCCTATTACAAGAACATGATCAATCTCATACATCACAATGCATCACATCACATCCTTCTGGCCCTATCACATCACAAGGCATATGCTGCAAAAACAAGTTAGACGTCCTCTAATTTGTAGTTGCAAGTTTTTACGTGGTTGCTATAGGTTTCTAGCAAGAACGTTTCTTACCTACGTCAAAACCACAACATGATATGCCAATTGCTATTTACCCTTCATAAGGACCCTTTTCATCGAATCCAATCCGACTAAGGTGGGAGAGACAGACACCCGCTAGCCACCTTATGCAACTAGTGCATGTCAGGCGGTGGAACCGGTCTCACGTAAGCGTACGTGTAAGGTTGGTCCGGGCCGCTTCATCCCACAATACCGTCGAATCAAGATAAGACTAGTAACGGCAAGCATATTAACAAAATCGACGCCCACAACTACTTTATGTTCTACTCGTGCATAGATTCTACGCATAGACCTAGCTCATGATGCCACTGTTGGGGAACGTAGTAGTGAATCAAAAATTTCCTACGCATTCACCAAGATCCATCTATGGAGAAACCAGCAACGAGCAAGGGGAGAGTGGATCTTCATACCTTTGAAGATCGCTAAGCAGAAGCGTTACAAGAACGCGGTTGATGGAGTCGTACTCGCAGCGATTCAGATCGCGGTAGATCCGATCAAGTGTCGAACGGACGGCACCTCCGCGTTCAACACACGTGCAGCCCGGTGACGTCTCCAACACCTTGATCCAGCAAGGAGGAAGGAGAGGTTGGGGAAGGGCTCCAACAGCAGCACGACGGCGTGGTGGTGGTGGAGTAGCAAGGTAATCCGACAGGGCTTCGCCTAAGCGCTGCGGAGGAGGAAGAAGAGAGGTAGGGCTTTGCCGTGAGAGAGAGAGATCAAATCTTGTCTCAAAACATCCAAAACCTCAAGTATATATAGGAGGAGGGACGTGGAGGGCTGGCTTGGCCTCTACTCAAAAGAGGAGAGGGTCGGCCGAATTAAAGGGAGAGTCCACCTCCCACAAGGGAGGTGGATCTCCTCCTTTTAAATCCCTTTTGCCTTATCTCCTTATCTCCAGCCACATGGGCCCACATAGATGGTCTTGGCCGACCCAATATGGGATGGCACACCTCCTCTAAGGGCCCATGAGGTCCTTCGGTCGTCACACCCCTCTCGGGGGTCCTTCGGCACCCTCCCGGCACTCCCGGTACACTACCGATGAGCCCGAAAACTTTCCGGTGACCAAACCTGGACTTCCTATATATCAATCTTTACCTCCGGACCATTCCGGAGCTCCTCGTGACGTCCGGGATCTCATCCGGGACTCCGAACAACCTTCGGTAATCACGTATACCATTTCCCTATAACCCTAGCGTCATCGAACCTTAAGTGTGTAGACCCTACGGGTTCGGGAGACACGTAGACATGACCGAGACACCTCTCCGGCCAATAACCAACAGCGGGATCTGGATACCCATGTTGTCTCCCACGTACTCCACGATGATCTCATCGGATGAACCACGATGTCGGGGATTCAATCAATCCCGTATACAATTCCCTTTGTCTATCGGTATGGTACTTGCCCGAGATTCGATCGTCGGTATCCCCATACCTTGTTCAATCTCGTTACCGGCAAGTCTCTTTACTCGTTCCGTAATACATCATCCCGTGACTAACTCCTTAGTCACATTGAGCTCATAATGATGATGTCTTACCGAGTGGGCCCAGAGATACCTCTCCGTCACACGGAGTGACAAATCCCAGTCTCGATTCGTGTCAACCCAACAGACACTTTCGGAGATACCCGTAGCGTACCTTTATAGCCACCCAGTTACGTTGTGACGTTTGGCACACCCAAAGTATTCCTACGGTATCCGGGAGTTACACAATCTCATGGTCTAAGGAAATGACACTTGACATTGAAAAGCTTTAGCAAACGAACTACACGATCTTTGTGCTATGCTTAGGATTGGGTCTTGTCCATCACATCATTCTCCTAATGATGTGATCCCGTTATCAACGACATCCAATGTCCATGGTCATGAAACCGAGACCATCTATTGATCAACGAGCTAGCCAACTAGAGGCTCACTAGGGACACGTTGTGGTCTATGTATTCACACATGTATTACGGTTTCCGGTTAACACAATTATAGCATGAACAATAGACAATTATCATGAACCATGAAATATAATAATAACCAATTTATTATTGCCTCTAGGGCATATTTCCAACACTTCTGTCGCGTATTTTTGTTTGTAATTTCTCATCGATTTATTTTTTTAGCATACTCGCACTAGAGATCTCGAACTTCACCGGGAGGAGCACGTGAACTTCTTGCAACAAATCTTTTAGGCTTTTAGTTTTTTATTCTTGTTATTTTCATCTGAAGCGCATTCCGTGTAATAGTTGAACTTCCTGTTGTTTTCAGTTTGAACTTCCGTCATGTATTTGTGTTCGTAATTTCTCACCCGTTCATTGGAGTTGCGCAAATGATATACCGTGTTGATTACCTCTCTCACAAGAACTTTTGAACTTTCCCGCGTCGAGCACCTGAACTTCTAGCAACGAAATTTTTTATACTTTAACTTTTTATTCTATTTTCTCATATGAAAATACACACATTTTGGAGTACTTGAACTTCTGGTAGTTACGAATTTCAACTTCTCTTGGTTTCTCTTTAGTAACGAAAAATTCTGAGTTTTTTATATACATCCAACCGCTCTAACTTTTTGATTTGAACTTCTTTTTTGTATTTTTTAGAAATATGAAAATTGGAATTTTGTTTGAAAGGTCGAACTTCTTCGTTATTTCAAATTGATCTTATTGATTTTATTATTTACTAACTAGAAAATTTAATTTTTAAAATAAATATCAAATTGCTCCGCTTTTTTCAATTGAACTTCTTGGTTTTATTCTCTAATAACGAGAAAACCTAAGTTTTTTATATACATTGAACTACTCAGTTTTCTAAAATTGAACTTCTTGGTTTAATCTTTAGTTTTGTGAACTTAATAGTTGGATTTTAGTTAACTCCAGATTTCCTCTCCAACAACATTTCATGGGCACAATTAAAGTCATCGCTTGCGTCACGCATTGTTGCAGATCGCAGGCACACGCACACACTCATCTTGACTGAGTCATGGCGTTAACAAGAGCATCTTGTGTGGTGTTTAGATCTTCTGCATTAGTCTAGCGATAACAGACTTTAGCTCTTCAGCATTAGTAGCAACGATGCGTACGACAGAAATGCCAAACACATTTTTCGAAGGCTACAACTTAATAAATGGATTCAGCTGGCATTCAAATCAGACGGAAGAATCAGTGTTGGGCTGCAGGCTGAAAGAAGATGCAGCAAAGTCCCTCAAATTACTCGGTACATGCATCAGTGAGTTAATTAAAACAAGAATAGAGAGAGCTCGGTGCAGGTCACACTAAAAAAACAAAGAATATTTGAAGATAGAGATCCATCAACCACAACCAAACGCATTCACGAGAAACAAATAACTACAGAGAATAGCACCATCCCATTAGAACTTCTTCAGGTTCGTTCATGAGCTGGAATTTTTCCTCACTCAAACCTTTTATACAGTGAGGAGGCAGTGGCATCGTAGCATGCAAGGAAGCAGAGGGAGAGGAGCACCAGGAGCGTCGCGCTATTGTCGTTGATGTGCTAGCGGCTGCACCATCATATTGCCTGAATCCCTTAACTTCTCTGTGCCTGTCTTGCATGCACACGCATGTGAAGGTAGTGTGGTCTTCTTTTAGGTTGGCTTCTCCTCACACCACATGTCGCTGTCGTGCGCACGCAAGCACCAAACTCGCTACGCCCATGAGTCGAACACAAGCACACGCGCACCATTGGACTGCACATGCTCACCGGCTGAACTTCACAAGCTGGATGGAGCTCCTCTTCTTTCCAGCCGAGCTGCACCAAGCACCGGCGAGCAAGACGATGCCTCAGGGCAGCTCCAGTGGTCACTGACCAGCAGACGATGCGCCGTGCCAAAGACGAACAGTCTGCACGCCCCGCCGAACTGAAGCCTCCCCCGGCTCGTGCGTGCCACTGAGCAACCCCGTTCGTGGACTGGGTAGAATCCACCGAAGCTACTGTCCAATTCTTGCTTATCCAAGGAGAATCGAGGAGGAGGAGTACAGAGGACATGGAGGGATCTCACTGTTAACCTCGCCGGCGGGCGCAACAGGGGACGGGGCTGGATAGTTAGAGCTGATGAGGAGGCCAACCTTGGCTCGCATAGATCCCCTCCCCGTAGATGGCCGGAGCAAAGAAGACCCCCAGTGCTCCTATGGATCCTGGCATCGATCTTGGCAGCGGCGGTGCGTGGGATCCCGACATAGAGGGCGGCGGCCCGTGGCTCCCAGGGACCGGCGGACGCACTAGGGATCCAGTGCCCTGCGTCGGTGGTCGGGATCCAAGGCACTGCGATGGCGCAGTGGAATCCATGGCTGGCGACAGCACGCGAGATTCCTAGGCCCTGCGACGGCTGGATCCGAGGGTGGCGACGAGAGGAGGCTCGTCGGCATGGCGGAGAAGCGCCCCCGATCGCGGGGAAGGAGAAGCGCCGGAGCCGGACGGGAGGCGTGCCAGAGTCGGGTGGGCTGGTGGGCTGGTGGTTGGTCGGGAGGATTGGGGAGGTTGCGGGCTAAGGTGGGTTTGGAAGTTCGTGAGGGTCCTGTCGGGCCCTATATAGGGATGCTATGATCAGAATAGTTATTCTAATGTCACGATCATAATAGTGTTGTCCTCTCTCTATATATATAGGGATCCACTATTCGTCATCTAGGGTGAAGAATACTTATTCTTTACCCAGCCAACCCACGTGAAAAGGGATGTTTGTTAGGTAAGATTAGTGATGTTAGTTAGGTAATATTAGTGAGTAGAGGTGAGGTAAACTTACGGTCTTTACAATTGATCTTGGACCATGATGTGAAAAGGGATGTGAGGTAAGATTTGGTTGCATGTAAAGTAATATTACGTCTTAGAAGCATCATTCCCACACGCAAAGAGAAACATCGTAGGAAAAAAGTTAGCGCCATAAAATTAATGCAAGGTCGTCGCTTGGCCAGCCGATCCGATTTGAGGATGCGCCTCTATGGGGCATCCCGGTCCGACGAGTGTGTGGGCTTCCATGGAAGATCTCGTTAGGCGCAAGTAGACGACGTGGCAGCCGAAGAGCTAACTCCGGCGAGGTGCAGCCGCCTCCCTCTGCAGTATCCCAGAACATGAGAGAAGGTCGAGGTGGGAGCGCAATGTATGGACGAGCAGCCATGATTCTTCTTAAAACTGATTTAGGTTAGTGCTGATGCATGCATCCTGATTTTTTTTTACTCTTTCCCCCCTCTATTTATATTGGAGAAGTTCATGAGGCACCATGAATTTGATACTTTAAAAAGCTCATTTAGGAAGAAGAAAAGATTGGAAGTATCATTTTTGAAATTGCATCCTCAGTTATCCCAAAAATATTCTATCTTCTATCTAAATGTTGACCAAAATTTTCATCCATAGCAATGTCACAAAAATCATGTTTATGACAAACACGACACGTACTCTCTCAACTTCAGTATCAAATGCATGTAACTGAATTTTCTTATATAGATAGCACATTTGGTTTCTTGCACCTTATAATGCCAGTGCTAATGTTTATGAATCAATCCATATACTTCCTTCTAGCTCTAGCAAACTATATATGTAAATCACAATTATTTTATTGTGATCTCGGATCATAAATATTTTATTCTGATCGGATCAAGTATTGGTTCTGAAATGTTGTTTGATCGTAGAAGCAAAGAAAGATTATGTAATGGAAGTAATCACTTGTAGAAAACAAACCTTTCGTCCGCCTCATTAGTCACGGTTGGCTTTTGAACCGATACTAATGTGATCATTAGTGTCGGTTCATGACGGGGATCATTGGTGCTGGTTCATTACGGACCTTTAGTCCCGGTTCGTGCCACGAACCGGCACTAAAGGTGTGGTGGCAGACTGGTGTTAGACTGGGGCCTCACGGGAGCCTATAGTCCCGATTGGAGCCACCAACCGAGACTATAGGCTAACCTTTAGTCACGGTTGGAGCCACCAATTGGGACTAAAGGTCCCCCTATATTGAAACCCTTCAGCGTCAGCCCGAGCAGCCCTTTCCTCTCCCCTCTGTTCTTTCTCTCTTCCTCGAGCTCATTCTCCATTTTTGCCAAAATTTGTCAAGGTTTGGAGGCATCCCATCCATCCAAGTGTTCACAAAGGTTAGCAACTTTGTCCTTTCATCTCTCATTGCTAGATTAGCTCTTTCAATGCTCTATAAGTATAGTAATTTGTGGGTTTTAGTTTGCATGTGGTAGTTTATTTGATTTATGCAATTTGAGCTCAAATTAAATTCTTACTTTGCATTTGTCGGTGTGGTTTACTTAGTGCCTTCCCGTCCCCGTCCTAACCACCATCGATCGACCGCACCATCCCGTCGCCGACACCACCTTGGTGAGCCTCTTGTTCATATCCTTTTTATAAAAAAACCATGTTTGTAATATTTAATTAGTTACTTGTATAGTTTCCTTACCTATATGGTTGTTTGTTATACATAGTGGCATGGTTTTGAAATCCGTCCCCGTCGGCCCTCGTCCGGTTTATGATGCGGATGTGGTACATATATATATATATATATATATATATATATATATATATATATATATATATATACTCTTTTATAACTCTTTGTTACATTTCGTGTTTATGACAAGTATGCCAATCAAGTTGACATGGATATTTTTATCTAGGAGGTATGTGAACCGGAGAATCCAACCAACATAGATATTCTTGTCAAGAAGTTAAATTTAGTTGAAAAAGAAAATGAGTATTTGAAAGAAAAACAGAAAAGAGTTGAAGAAGAGAAGATGAAACTAGAGTTGTATGTTGCCAATGTCGTCGATGATCACCAGATCAAGATGGGTGCAATGCGCTTGGAGATTAGAAAATTTAAAAGATATGCCATTGATAGTGAGGCTTGGTATCATTATGATGTTGGATCAATTGTTACCTTAGTTGCGATGTTGATCGCATTTGTTGTTGCATTTAAATGCTTTAGCTAGAGAGTTCGTATGTTGTTTTATGAGAACAAGTGTGTATGAACTTTATGTACGAACTTGTATTAATTTGGTCTTTTCAGTGTTGTGTAATGAAGATGAGCCGATAATGGATGTACAAGGACATATGCTCTCCCCAGTTCATTAATGGTGTGCATACTTTTATGGTTGCGGCTGAGGCAAACAATCGGCCGGATGGTTTTATGTGTTGTCCATGTGCTGGCTGTAAGAATGCTCGAAATTACTCTAACTCAAGATCCATTCACGTCCACCCGTTTGAGTCCGGTTTCATGTCTGGCTATAATTGTTGGACCAAGCACGGAGAAAGAGGAATCCTAATGGAAGAGAATGAAGAAGAAGAGTATGACGACAGCTATCCTGGCCATGGGTTCCATGAATATGATGGTACAACAATGGGGGAAGAAGCTGAGCCGACAATGCGGGAAGGAGCTGAAGAAGAGGCATCAGATGAGCCCACTGATGATCTTGGTCGGGCCATTGCCGATGAAAAGAGAAACTGCGCAAGTGAAAAGGAGAAGCTGAAGTTGCAGCGCATGTTAGAGGATCACAAAAAGGGGTTGTACCCAAATTGCAAAGATGACAATAAAAAGCTGGGTACCACACTGGAATTGCTGCAATGGAAGGCAGAGAATGGTGTATCTGACGAGGCTTTTCAAAAGTTGCTAATAATGTTAAAGAAGAAGCTACCAAAGGATAACAAATTTCCAGAGAGTACGTACGAAGCAAAGAAGGTTGTCTGCCCTCTAGGATTAGAGGTCGAGAAGATACGTGCATGCCCTAATGACTGCATCCTCTACCACGGTGAGTATGAGGATTTGAATGCATGCCCGGTATGCTGTGCATTGCGCTATAAGATCAGCCACGATGACCCTGGTGATGTTGAGGGTGAGCACCCCAGGAAGAAGATTCCTGCCAAGGTGATGTGGTACGCTCCTATAATACCACAGTTGAATCATTTGTTCCAAAACAAAGAGCATGCCAAGTTGATGCGATGGCACAATGAAGACCGTAAGAAAGACGGGAAGTTAAGAGTGCCCACTAACGGGTCGCAGTGGAGAAAAATTGAGAGAAAGTGGAAGGACTTTGCAAAGGATGCAAGGAACATATGGTTTGGTTTAAGTGCATATGGCATTAATCCTTTTGGGGAGCAGAACGGCAATCATAGCACATGTCATGTGACTCTATGTATCTATAACCTTCCTCCTTGGTTGTGCATGAAGCAGAAGTTCATTATGATGCCAGTGCTCATACAAGGCGCCAAGCAACCCAGCAACGATATTGATGTGTACCTAAGGCCATTGGTTGAAGAACTTTTACAACTGTGGAATGGAAAAGGTGTACCTGCATGGGATGCGAAATATTAGGAGGAATTTGACCTACATGCGTTGTTGTTTGTAACCATCAATGATTGGCCTGCTCTCAGTAACCTTTCAGGAAAGACAAACAAGGGATACCATGCATGCACGCACTATTTAGATGATACCGATAGTATATATTTGGATAAATGTAAGAAGAATGCTTATCTGGGGCATCGTCGATTTCTTCAGAGCAGGCATCCCATAAGAAAGAAAGGCAAGCATTTCAAAGGTGAGGCAGATCACCGGAAGAAGCCTCGCCACCGTACGAGTGATGAAATACTTGATATGGTCAAGGATTTAAAAGTAATGTTTGGCAAGGGTCCTGGTGCACAATTTGTTCCGAATGACGCTGACAAACGTGCACCCATGTGGAAGAAAAAATCTATATTTTGGGACCTACCGTATTGGAAAGACCTCGAGGTCCACTCTGCAATCGATGTGATGCATGTGATGAAGAATCTTTGTGTGAACCTGCTAGGCTTCTTGGGCGTGTATGGGAAGACAAAAGATACGCCGGAGGCACGGGAGGACCAGCAACGTATGCACGGAAAAGAAGGCATGGATCCAAAGCAGTTTCAGGGTCATGCCAGCTACGCTCTTACCAGAGAAGAGAAGTACATGTCTACCAAGCCGAGAAATGAGAAAAAGAAAATATAAGGAAGCAAATACATCATGCGATGAGCCAAAGCGCCACATAGTTCTTTCAGGGAAAAGAAACATCATGGGAGTGGAGGACAAGACAGACATGTAAAAAGATGATGAAAAGTTCCATGAAATTGCTCCCTTCACAGTGAATGTTGACCCGAGCATCAAGTTAAACGATGAAGATTGCCCATGGTTACGACGCAAAGGGACACACGCAAAGAAAAAGTTTTACACCCAAAGATCCCACTCTGGGATGTGACCGGCTTCTCTAGTTAGTTTCCGGACTTATATATATATCTAGAAAGTCCCACTTCAGACAAACCAAAGGGAATCTTTGTAAAAGTAGTGTACCTGTGTGTTTTGTGCGTTCTGAAAGTGCATTATATCGACTAGAGGGGGGGTGAATAGGCAATTTTTACAAATTCATCACTTGAGGAATTTCAACTTTGAGGAATTTGAAATGTGATGAATAACTAGCAACGGAATAAGTACTCAAGTGCATGAGGAACATAGCGACATCATAGTTATCATGATGAAATGAAACATGCGCAGATTACAAGTAGCGTGATACAGGATAAGCAGGTGAGGAACAAGGCAACTTCAAGAATTTGAGGTGAGGAATTTGTGAAAGTCTTCAGTCAAATTCTTCAAACAGTAAAGATCAATTTCATGAACAGTTTATATGAAGAATGCAAAGGGTTGAGGAAATACAACCAGGTAGCTTGATGAAGACAATGATTTGATGACCCAGTTCCAACTGTTGTGACAGTCGTACGTATGGTTTGGAGCGGCCTGGTATTTAAACAAGAAGACACATAGTCCCAGGACACACAGTCCTTACCGTATTCTCCTTGAGCTAAGGTCACACAATCCTCGCCCAACACTCGTGGTAAGTCTTCAGGGTAGATTTCCAAAACCCTCACAAACTGGTCACCCGGCGATCCACAATTTAATGTTGGATGCTCTAGACCAAGGTCACTTCGTGATCCCCAATTGACTATAGGATACACTAGACAATGACGCCTAACCGTCTAGAGGATGCACAGTCCTCAAAGGTAACAAGCGCCGGTTCCACACAGGAATTTCTTCAGTTATGCTCAATCACTTTGGGTTTTGTGGTTTGGTTGTGGGTTTTTTCTCATTGATGATTTTCTCTCAAAGTCCTCGGAGGATGGGTTGCTCTCAAATGACAAGTGTCAGTTTTCTCTCGGAGCAGCCAACCAACTAGTGGTTGTGGGGGGTGGCTATTTATAGCCAAGGTGCAACCTGACATCATAAGACATAAATGCCCCCAATGATATGACCGTTATGTGGATGTTATGATTGGGGACAGCTGGCGCTAAGCACAACAACGGTCCGAATTTTGAACTATTTCCTCAGAGACCAGAAGAACTTCGTCTCTGTCACTGAAGAACTTGACTGAACCGTAAGAGATTTCCAAAGGCTTCACTCAAAGGATTGGTTAGGTTGAGGATTTTGGAGTTGAGCATCAGTTGGAAATTTTCCTTAGTATTACCTCGGCCCCCTTTAACAGTACGATGTTTCCTATGACTCAAATAAAGGAAATGAAACTAGAAAAACAAAAGTCTTCACGCTTCATAGTCCTCGTTCATATCTTCAAGGTCACACCAACTTCTTCATTTTCAAAGTCTTCAAGGAATACCAAAGTCTTCACCAAAGTCTTCAGCTGAAGACATACATTTTTAGCAGTCAGTAATTTCCGGATATATCAAACTCTTCATCGACTTATAGAGCCTATGTACACTCAAAAACACATTAGTTCCTTAACCTATAAGTCTTCAATACACCAAAATCACTAAGGGGCACTAGATGCACTAACAATCTCCCCCCTTTTTGGTGATTGATGACAAATAGGTTAAGTTTCAACGGGGATTAAAAATATGGAATGTAAGTACTGACTTTGAGGAATTTGATTGCAAGATATAGAAGAACTCCCCCTGAAGATGTGCATATTTGAGGAATTTGCTTTGGACTGCAAATGCACATGGCAGGTTAAAATATGGAGAGCTCCCCCTATATCTTATAATTCACACACGCATTTAACATATGATATGAAGAGTTTGAAATGCATGATGAAAAATGGTGTCTGGCGAACTTCAGCATGTATGCATTAAGGAACTTGAGGAAATAAACATGCGAGGAAATAGTTCAAAAGTGTCAGATCACCATCGGACTTAAGTTTACAACTCAATCAACAAAAGCTTCAGAAGAGTAAGAGTTGTAACTTAAACAGAAAAACAGCCCATATAAAGAGACTCGCTTGAAGACTAACTCAAATTTTCTCCCCCTTTGTCATCAAAGACCAAAAGGGATGAAAAATGAGGACTAACGCCCCTTGAAGAATTTCATCTTGTTGGCGAGGAAGGAGCACCAGCGTCGTCCGGGTAGTTTGGTGATGCAGGACCCGCAGAAGTGTCATCAATGTCCTCAGCTTCATCCCTCTCACGCGATGAAGAATATGGACTTGTTACCAGCTGAGGAACTTGAACTTTCTTGAATTTCTTCTACGGTTGACGAGCCCAGTCAAGATTTTCTTCAAGATCCAGCTCCTTCAGTTCTTCAGGAGTCTTGACAGTTGATAGAATAGCCCAAGTGCATTTGAGGATTTCATGCACATAGTAGTGGTTTTTCTTCACAGAGTTTTGCGTCACAGTCATGTTCTGAAGAGTTGAACCAAACTAACGCTTTACCCATTTGTTATTGTGATAAACTTTCTGATGAAGAATAAGAAGAAGTTCACGATCAGTCATCACATGAGGAGCAGTGGCGCGAGGTTTTTGCGCAGAGGCTTTTGCTGAAGAGTCCTGAGTAGCAGAGTCATCATTGGTGGAGTAGGATGCTGCTTTATGAAACTGGCCATCCAATGGACAAGTACCTTCATCAATGACAGATTTGCCTTTTCCTTCAACTGAGGCAATTGTGCTTTTGAGGACTTCAATCAGGGGCAGGAAGCCGAAATGACTCTGGAAGTCAGCCTTGAAGGGAATTGAAGACTTTGATCTGAGGAAATTCATAATCCAGGGAGCAAAAGGCTTCAATTCAAATGGGTCCATAGCAGCATTGGCCAAAGTCCTCATGAAGAAGTCGTGATAGTTGATGGGAATCCCATGAATGATGCTGAAAAGCATATTCTTCATGATTCCATCTACTTCTTCTTCTTCCGAGTTGTGGCCCTTCTGAGGACATAGAGTATGTGTGAGTATGCGGTAGACCGTCCTGGGCACATACAACAGATCCTTCACTAGGAAGGTTGTCCTCTGAGGCCTTCCAAGGGCCATTTTCTTCATCATCACTTGCATCATTTGATTTGGCAGAGGTGGATCATTGAATAAGCATCGGGCATCATCTGAAGGAATTGGAACTGGGACAGTCTGAAGCAATTTGGAAGCATTAGCACTGAAATGAGTTGACCCTGTCATCCAGTCCAAAACCCAGGAGTTGATGTCTGAGGCATTTCCACTAATGTGTAGAGTGGCATAAAATCGAAGAATTAGCTCTTTGTTCCAGTCATAGACATCTACACAGAATGGAAGTAGCCCAGCATCATGAAGAACTTGGAGCACTGGTGTGAAGGATGGAATAGACTCCATGTCCACATGAGGAATGTGATGGTGCTCGAAGATTTTCTTCTCGTCGAAGGGGACAGATGCATAATAGTTCATCTGCGTTGGAGTCCAGAACCTTGTGCGACCGGCTCTAGCAGAGTCATATGGGTTTGGCCCGGTGAGGAACATGTGTTCGTTGAAGAAATTGCTCTTGAAGAATTTGGGGCACGCTGAGCCTTTGAATGGCATTCTGGGCTTTGGCTGAAGATTTGGCTTGAAGCGGCCCTTAATATCCTTTGGCATGTGAGGAACTCCTTTTGACTGAATGATTTGGAGTGCTGGTTCCTCAACAGGTTCCTCAGCATCAGCTGTTGCAGCTGGAATTTCTTTAGTGACTTGGATGGTCAGATTAGCAGATTCTTCATGTATTTCTTCAGTCGGAGCAGGCGACTGAGGAATCTATGTTAGAGGAGTAGTCATTTGTGAATTTGGGTGTGTTGATTCCCAATATTCATCATTGATGACAGGAGTGGTGTTGCCAATGTCTACGTCCTCATAAATTTCTTCACCTCCAGCTTCTTTAGCTGTGAACTAAAGCTGGGGTGATGATACTTTTGGAGTTGAAGCAATGTGTTCAACTTCAAGTTCTTCATCAATCTGCTCTATTGAAGCAGCAGAATGATCTTTATCTCCTTCTGGGATGACATATTCCATACCAAATGGTACGAGATCATACGCAGGTGCTGAGGAAATGGGTGTAGCATCAATAGGTCCAGTTGAAGAACTTGGCATAGTCTTCAACTTCTTCACAGATGAGATTTCTGAGTCTGATGCTTTTCTCTTTAGAGTCTTTTCCTCAGCAATGTCAGTTTCTTCAGGTACGACTGATGCAGCCGCCCTGGTGTGTTCAATTTCTTCAAGCACAGCAAAAACTTCAGCTGGCCTTTCAGTTTCTTCAGGCACAACATTGGTGGTTGTCCAGGAATGTTCATTAGTGGTCTGAGTTTCCTCAGCAGCACTAGCAGTTGCTTTTGATGCAGAAGCATTTCCATCAGCAGTCTCATCAGGCTGAGCAATTTCATCAGTAGCTTGAGGAATTTCATCAACCTGAGGATTTTGTGGTTGCGATTGAGCTGCAACCCTAGTGTTGTGATCTTTCACTTCAGCTTGGGTAGCCCTGACGAATATCACCTTGGTGCCCTTCCATTCAGCATCATACCTTTATTGATTCTCTGTAAGTGTGCGAATTTCAGACTGAACTGTGACGAGTTGATTTGGGGTCAATTTCATCACATTGTCTCTCAGAAACTTTTCTTTTTGGGACTTGTTTATTTTAGCCCTCTGAGCTTGTTCTCTCTTCCATTTTTGTTCAGAAATGAAGTGGGTGAGGACATGGTCCACACCAAGTGGCAGGTTCACTGAAGAAAGTGGGGTGTTGGGATCCTCATGCCATATGTCTATGAAGTTGATGATCATCTTGGGATCCAACATAAGAGGAACAGAGCTGCCTTTGGCTGATGCAACTTTGTGCTGACTTTGTCTGATGATTTATTCCAATTCTTCATCATTAGTATCGTCATCATCATCATTACCAGACCCTGAGGGTATGGTTACAGCCTTGCTTCAGTGAGGACATGGTCTCTGACTTTGTCCAGCCATTTTCTTTAGCTTAAACATTGGAGGGCTTGTTGAAGACTTTGCTGTAGTAGAGGGGGTTGCCATGATCTTTGGGACTTTTGAGAATCCCTCAGTCCTCTTACATGATGCCAGATGCACTGGGGTTGAGGACTTTGCAGTTGTGGCTGAGGACTGAGCGGCAACTGTGTCAGCGGCTGAGGCCTTTGAAGGTTGAGGTCGTTGTGCTTGAGGAATCTGCTGTGAAGATTTCGAAGATGAAGAATTTGGTTTGACAGCAGATTTCTTCATCATCCTTTTCTTTGGAGCACTTGAAGAGGCTCCGGCAGTGGCAGCAGCAGCAGATTCTTCGTTGAATTTCTTCACTGCCTCTTTAGCTTGCCTCGCCAGCTTGGCTTGCCGCTTCTCCCACATATGAGGAAAGTCTTCACCAGTATTGAGACTAGTGGGATCGGCAATTTGATTTTCAGCCAAAGGAGGCCTGCTGCAAGGAGGTTTCATAGCGAATTTCATCATGTATTTAGGAGTTACATAACGATATTCTTTCCATTCCTTTGCCCATCTCCTCTCAATTTTTTGCAGACAAATTTTCCTCTGCTTAGTCGTCTCTTTGCCATGAGTTTCTTCATCAGGTGTGCAATATTCCTCATATATGTCATCTGGAATCTCAAAAGCAGTGTGCACATCATGCTTCTTTCCTCCTTTCTGTGGCTTCTTATCAGCCATTTTCTTCCGCTAAGGATTCTGAACTCTTGAGGATTCTGAAGAAGTGCACAGTTTTTCTTCAAGAAATGCTGCAAATGAGTTAAGTTGATGAGAACCTAGTGATTCATCAGTGGACATGTCTTGTACCTGTGAACGGAGTATGGGTGCGAGGAATTTGAAGAGGTCATATGCATTCTTAGAAATTTTTAAATGAAAAAGGTGTGAGGAATTTGACCATTGATGTCTTGAGGAATTTCACTAAGAATTCTTTGTATTAGGTTCCAGAGTTTTGCAAATTTTGGGGATTCACACAATTGAGGAATCTTGAGGAAAATCATTACTTAGCGAAAATCATCAAGTATATGAAGATGTAAGGTGCTTTAGAATAATATTCATGGAGAATAAACACGTTTTGAGGAATTTGGGGACAACTTGAAGATCAAACAAGGGCGGTAATATTAAATTTTAATTACCCTGGTGAAGAACACGACGAACTGTGAAATGAGATTGGGAAGTTTGTCAGTTCAAATCTCCCACGCCCTAGCTAGGCAGAGGGAGATAGCTACAGCGGCGGCGGGGGGAGGACTACCGCGGCCGATGTGACTACAGCAACGGCGAGGTCAAGGCAGTGAAGCTCTTCCACACTGGCATCGATGACTGTAGCGGTGGCGCTAGGTTGGAGCTCGGGAGAGAGTAGAGATGAGGAGTAACCGAGCACAGTGAAAGGGAAGGGGGTATTTATAGCGAAGGTGAAAACGGATCTGTCCGAAGATTTTGGACAAGATTGCCCCGGACCCTTGCTCTCCTTGTGACATGTGTCACCCATGTTCTGAGTAGTGGAGATTGTGGGGGATTGTGGGTTATCCAGTCGTAGGAAACGGAACTGTTTGAGCGGGAAGTGCTGAAATTTTGTTAGCAAAAATTTTAAAGTTTCCGTTCACAAATTCTTCAGCTGTCAAGGACACAGTGAGGACTTTGAACGAGTTTCAAAGTAGAACACATATGAAGAATTTGTAAATAAACTTGATTGAGTTTAGCACATAAGCGAAGAGGGTCTAATCACATTCACTTAGATGAAAATCAATTTGAAGAATTAGCAATAAGTGAATGTTGTTGAGGACATTGAAAACTCAAATATATAAGTATATAGTCAATGAAGAACATGAGTTTCAAAATTTGAAGAATTTGAAAAATTGAGGAATTTGAAAAATTTGAAGAATTTGAAAAGTTGAGGAATTTGCAGAACTTGAAGAATTTGAAAATTTTAAGAATTTGCAAAATGACAAAAAACTCAACTTTGAGGAATTTCAACTTTGGTTGGTGGCGTGACCCACCGTATAAGAATGATGATTTCAGACACCGCGTACAATTGTCATAGGGTTCTGAAAAATCAAATTCTTCATTAATTTCTTCACACTTAGGGGGTTATTCTTCATTGATTGAAGAAAAACGTTTCTTCGTGTGTTGCACATCTAAGTCATCAATTTTGCATAAGTGTTAGGATGTGTGTCCTTTTTCAAAGAACATTCGAAGATTCTAAGATATTTAGCTCACACCGCAACTTGCAAAATCTCTTTTCATCCAAGCGTTTTGTGAAGATATCGGCCAACTGTTCTTCAGTAGGAATGTGGTCGATGGAAATGTCGCCCTTGAGTACATGATCTCGAAGAAAGTGATGACGAATCTGGATGTGCTTGGTCTTGGAATGTTGAACTGGGTTATAAGCAATCTTGATAGCACTCTCGTTGTCGCAGTATAGAGGCACATTCTTCAACTTGATGTCGTAGTCCTTGAGGGTTTGCTTCATCCATAGTAACTGAGCACAACATGAGTCACTAGCAATGTACTCAACTTTAGCAGTAGAGAGTGACACACAGTTATGCTTCTTCGAGGACCAACAGACTAATGATCATCCAAGAAAATGACATGTGCCTGAGGTTGACTTGCGATCCACACGATCACCAGCATAATCAGCATCTGAGTATCCGACGAGGTGAAGATTTGAGTCCTTGGGATACCATAATCCAAGCGTTGGTGTGTGAGCTAAGTATCGAAGAATATGTTTCACAACCATATGGTGTGACTCCTTTGGTGTTGCTTGGACTCGGGCACACATGCAAACACTTAGCATAATATCTGGCCTAGATGCACATAGATACAATAACGAACCAATCATGGAGCGGTATACCTTTTGATCAAAATCTTTACCATTTTCGTCAGTGTAGAGGTGGCCTTTTGAGGGCATTGGAGTTTTGACGCCTTTGCAATCTTGCATGTCGAATTTCCTCAGAACATCCTTGAGGTATTTCTCTTGTGAGATGAAGACGCCATTGTCTTGCTGACGAATTTGAAGACCTAAGAAGAATTTCAACTCTCCCATCATAGACATTTGGTATTCTTCACTCATCATATAGGAAAATTCATCACTGTAACGTTTGTCAGTACAGCCAAAGATAATATCATCTACATATATTTGGCATATAAAGAGTTCATTGTCATAGGATTTTGTGAAAAGAGTTGGATCGAGTGAACCGGGTTTGAAGCCTTTCTTCATGAGGAATTCCTTCAAAGTGTCGTACCACGCCCAAGGGGCTTGCTTGAGGCCATAGAGGGCTTTGTTGAGTCTGAAGACTTTGTCAGGATGCTTAGGTTCTTCAAAACCTGGGGGTTGAGCAACTTATACTTCTTCCTCAAGCTTACCATTGAGGAATGAACTTTTCACGTCCATTTGATATAAGATGATATTGTGATGGTTAGCATAAGCAAGCAATATGCAAAGAGCTTCAAGTCTAGCAACAGGTGCAAATGTTTCATCAAAGTCAATTCCTTCAACCTGTGTGTAGCCTTGAGCTACAAGTCGAGCCTTATTCCTCACCACAAGGCCATTTCATCTTGCTTGTTGCGGTAGATCCACTTGGTACCTATGATGTTATATTTGCGAGGATCTGGCCGCTTGACAAGTTCCCACACATTGTTGAGATTGAATTTATGCAATTCCTCTTGCATTGCTTGAATCCACTCAGGCTCCTTGAGTGCTTCATCAACTTTGGTGGGCTCTATGATAGAGACAAAGGCAAAGTGCCCACAAAATTTAGTTAAATGTGAGGCTTTTGAGCAAGTGAGAGGACCTGGTGCATTGATGTCATCGATGATTTTGTCAATTTGCACTTCATTAGCAACTCTTGGGTGAGCAGGTTGACATGGCTGAGGATTTTCATCAGCACCATCTTCTTCAGGTGTATCATCATGAATGTCTTCATTCGTTGGAATGACTTCTTGAGTGGGTAGGATGTCTTCTGTAGCCTTCAGCTTAATGGAGGCAGGTGCTCTCTTTGCGAGCCATCAGTTTCATCGAACCGACATCTACAGTTTCAACAACCTTGTGGTGGTAGGTGTTGAAGACTCTATAGGTGTGCGAGTCCTTTCCATAACCGAGCATAAAACCTTCATGTGCTTTCGGTGCAAATTTAGAATTATGATGAGGGTCTCTAATCCAGCATTTTGCACCGAAGACTTTGAGATAACTTACATTGGGTTTCTTGCCAGTCATAAGTTCATATGAAGTCTTCTTGAAGAATTTGTGAAGATATACCCTGTTGATGATGTGACATGCAGTATCAATTGCCTCAGGCCAGAAGCGACGAGGGATCTTGTATTCATCAAGCATGGTGCGAGCCACCTCAACAAGAGTCATGTTCTTGCGCTCCACGTCACCGTTCTGTTGAGGAGTATAAGGGGCAGATAACTCATGAGTAATACCAAGTTCATCAAGATATTCATCAAGATTGGTGTTCTTGAACTCAGTCCCATTATCACTCCTGATATGCTTGATCTTGACGCCGAAGTTGGTGGTGGCCCTTGAAGCAAATCGTCTAAAGACTTTCTGCACTTCAGTTTTGTACATAATAATATGCACCCAAGTATATCGAGAGTAATCATCAACAATGACAAAGCCATACAAACTTGAAGAATTTGTTAGTATAGAGTAATGAGTGGGGCCAAAGAGATCCATGTGAAGCAATTCAAAGGGTCGAGTCGTGGTCATGATTGTCTTCGAGGGATGCTTGGATCTGGTCATCTTTCCGGATTCACATGCACCACAAAGGTGGTCCTTGAGGAATTTGACGCCCTTGATGCCAATGACATGCTTTTTCTTCATGAGCATGTGCAAGTTTCTCATACCCGCATGTCCAGGTCGTCGATGCCACAACCAGCCTTCTGAGGACTTTGCAAGTAAGCATGTGGCAGGCTGAGACCTGTAGAAAAATCAACAATATACAAGTCTCCTCTCCTAAAGCCTTCGAAGACTTTGGATTTGTCAGATTCCATGATGACAACACAATGATATTTTCCAAAGATGACAATCATATCAAGATCACAAAGCATTGAGACAGACATGAGGTTGAACCCAAGGGATTCGACAAGCATCACCTTATCCATGGTTCAGTCCTTTGAGATAGCAACCTTACCAAGTCCCAATACCTTGCCTTTTCCTTTTTCTGCGTAGGTGATATACGTCAGATGAGATGGAGCCAGTGGCAAATTCATCAGTAGATTTTTGTCACCAGTCATGTGGTTTGTGCATCCACTATTGAGGACCCACTCAATAGCTTTTGGAGTATCATCCTGCAGATGAATTAGTACCACTTACGAACTCATATTCTTCAGAGTGAAGAATATGACATCAATTTCATCAGACAGAATTTCATCACACAAGATAGTTAGCAAGTAGTATGAGGACGTGAGAAATGAGGAATTCATTTCTTCATGGTTATCTTGCGTCCTTTCAAGCATTTCCTCAGGTCTCCATCAAATTCATCAGATGTTCAAATTTATCTGGAGACCTGACCCTGCATAGGAGATTAGTTCAATTTCTTCACCACCCACATCTGGAGGGGTGGCAAAGAGTTCATCATTTTGTGAGCACCATATGAAAAGGGAGGCATTGAAGCAAGTGCGCTTCATTTCACAGGGCGAGGGTTAGAGTACACATATGAATAAGCAGAGAAATTCTTCGAGGACTTATGAACATAATGATTTGAAGGATAATGCACATATTCAGAACTGTTAGATTTTTCCTGCGGAACAGATGCATTAGCACGAGAATGATATTTTTGACCAATTGAGGAATTTGGTCCAAGTGAAGACTTTGGTCCATATGAGGAATTTGATCTGGGGTTCCTGTTCTTCATGAGTGGTGTCGTGAGGACATTCACTTGAAGATTTTGTAGATAGCTCTTGGGAACCCAGATTTTCTTCATAGGAGAGCCGTTCCTGTAGTTAGTTCCAAAAAATCTATCAAATACTTCACCTTTTTGATTTTTGAAGAATTTGTAGTTGGAGTCAAGTGACTCATCAGAGGAAAATGAAGTTTCACAAGTAAAGCCAGATAAAGTGGAGGATCTACAGGAGATCCTTTTGCAGCAACCCATGAGGTTTTGGGGTACTGCTCAGGTGTCCAGTAAGATCCATTAGCATTGAGTTTCCTCACAAAGGAAACACCCTCTTTCCTAGGGTTCCTGTTCAGAATCTTCTTTTTGACGGCATCACAAAGAATTTGATGCCCTTTGAGACTTTTGTACATGCCTGTCACATACAATTCCTTCAACCCTGCATTGTCGTCAGTGATACTTGTGGTATCCTCAGATGAGGAATTTGAGACCACTGGAATAGTTGAAAAATTTGCAGTGATAGATGCATTTGAACATTCAGGTGAAGAATTAGCAGTTTCACGTTCGATGCATTTCAATCAAGGTGGAACAAATTCTTTCTGAGCGGTACTGATCTGTTGAGCTAGTAAGGAATCGTTTTCCCTTTGGAGATCCTCATGTGACACCCTCAGTTTCTCAAGATCTTGCTTTCTTTGAAGAAATTCATAAGAAAGCTTCTCATGATCGGCTAAGAGGTCATTATGATGACTCTGAAGGTTATCATACTTTGTCTAAAGACTTTTGAGATCATCAGACAGAGTTTGAGTCCGATCCACTTCATTGTTCAACAAATCATCGCTTTTGTCTAGCATTTTTCTGAAGCTTTTCAAGTGCACTTTGTTTCTTAGTGGCAATTTTAACAAGTTTAGCATAGCTAGGCTTCACATATTCATCAGATTCAATTTCACTTGATTCAGATGAGGAATGATGTTTGTGTACCTTTGAGCCTTTTGCCATGAAGCAATAGGTGGGAGCATAATCATCATTGTTGACGTCAGAGTCGTTGAAGTAGTCATTTTCTTCATCGTTGAAGATGGACTTGCTGACGAAGGCAGTGGCAAGAGCAAGACTTGCAACACCAGATTCTTCTTCTTCATCATATTCTTCAGATTCTTCCTCAGAATCCATTTCCTCGCCAATGAAAGCCCGAGCCTTTCTGGAACCATTCTTCTTGTGCTTTGAGGACTTTGAAGATGAGGACTTTCCAGATGAGGACTTTGAAGATTTCTTCTTTTTCTTCAAGTCATCAAAACTATAATCCTTGTACTTCTTCTTCTTCTTCTTTGAGTCTTTTTCCCAGAGAGGACAGTCAGAGATAAAGTGACCAGGCTTCTTGCACCGATGACAGGTTCTTTTCTTGTAGTCTTCTGAGGAAACTGATTTCCTCAAGCCACTTTTTGATGACTTTCCAAATCCACCTCTCCTTGAGAGCTTCTGGAATTTCCTCACGAGCATTGCTAGCTCCTGACTTAGTTCTTCAGGATCACCAAGGCTGCTGTCAGAGTCTTCTTCTTCAGATGAGGAAATTGCTTTTGCCTTCAGAGCACGAGATCTTCCATAGCTTGGCCCGTAGAGGTCTCTCTTCTCAGCTTGTTGGAATTCATGAGTATTGAGTCTCTCAAGAATATCAGCAGGATCAAGTGACTTGTAATCTCCACGTTCTTAAATCATCAAGGCTAGAGTATCGAATGACGATTCAAGAGATCTTAGCAGTTTCTTCACCACTTCATGGTCGGTGATATCAGTGGCACCCAGTGGTTGAACCTCATTTGAGATATCAGTGAGACGGTCAAAGGTTTGCTGAACATTTTCATTGTCAAGTCTCTTGAAGAGATTGAAGAGATTGCGAAGAACATCAACACGAGAGTCACGTTGAGTGGAAACACCTTCGTTGACTTTGGACAGCCTATCCCAGATAAGCTTAGCAGTCTCCAAAGCACTCACTCTGCCATACTGACCTTTGCTCAGATGGCCACATATGATATTCTTCGCTTGAGAGTCGAGTTGCTTGAATCTCTTCACATCAGCAGCGTTGATCATGGGAGTAACAGAGGGAACACCATTTTCCACAATGTACCATAGATCGTTGTCAATAGCTTCAAGATGCATGCGCATCTTGTTCTTCCAGTAGGGGTAGTCCGTCCCATCGAAGGTAGGACATCCTGCAGAAACCTTGATCATACCTGCAGTCGACATAACTAGAACTCCAGGTGGTTACACCAAAATCACACAGAGCGAGGGAGTACATGCTCTGATACCAATTGAAAGTGCGATATATCGACAAGAGGGGGGTGAATAGGCGATTTTTACAAATTCATCACTTGAGGAATTTCAACTTTGAGGAATTTGAAATGTGATGAATAACTAGCAGCAGAATAAGTACTCAAGTGCATGAGGAACGTAGCGACAACATAGTCATCATGATGAAATGAAACATGCACAGATTACAAGTAGCGTGATATAGGATAAGCAGGTGAGGAACAAGGCAACTTCAAGAATTTGAGGTGAGGAATTTGTGAAAGTCTTCAGTCAAATTCTTCAAACAGTAAAGATCAATTTCATGAATAGTTTATATGAAGAATGCAAAGGGTTGAGGAAATACAACCAGGTAGCTTGATGAAGACAATGATTTGATGACCCAGTTCCAACTGCTATGACAGTCGTACGTCTGGTTTGGAGGGGCCTGGTATTTAAAACAGAGGACACACGGTCCCAGGACACACAGTCCTTACCGTATTCTCCTTGAGCTAAGGTCACACAGTCCTCGCCCAACACTCGTGGTAAGTCTTCAGGGTAGACTTCCAAAACCCTCACAAACTGGTCACTCGGCGATCCACAATTTACTACTGGATGCTCTAGACCAAGGTCACTTCGTGATCCCCAATTGACTGCAGGATACACTAGACCATGACGCCTAACCGTCTGGAGGATGCACAGTCCTCAAAGTTACCAAGCGTCGGTTCCACACAGGAATTTCTTCAGTGATGCTCAATCACTTTGGGTTTTGTGGTTTGGTTGTGGGTTTTTCTCACTGATTATTTTCTCTCAAAGTCCTCGGAGGATGGGTTGCTCTCAAATGACAAGTGTCAGTTTTCTCTCGGAGCAGCCAACCAACTAGTGGTTGTGGGGGGTGGCTATTTATAGCCAGGGTGCAACCTGGCATGATAAGACATAAATGCCCCCAATGATATGACCATTATGTGGATGTTATGATTGGGGACAGCTGGCGCTAAGCACAGGAACGGTTGGAATTTCTAACTATGAAAGTCCTCACGCTTATCATGTTCCTCACTTGTAGGCAATTCGCAGTGGCGAAATCCTAACTCCTCAGTCAGATCAATTTCCTCAGAGACCAGAAGAACTTCGTCTCTGTCACTGAAGAACTTGACTAAACCGTAAGAGATTTCCAAAGGCTTCACTCGAAGGATTGGTTAGGTTGAGGATTTTGGAGTTGAGCATCAGTTGGAAATTTTCCTTAGTATTACCTCGGCCCCCTTTAAGAGTACGGTGTTTCCTATGACTCAAATAAAGGAAATGAAACTACGAAAACAAAAGTCTTCACGCTTCATAGTCCTCATTCATATCTTCAAGGTCACACCAACTTTTTCATTTTCAATGTCTTTAGAGAATACCAAAGTCTTCAGCTAAAGACATACATTTTTAGGGGTCGGTAATCTCCGGATATATCAAACTCCTCATCGACTTATAGAGCCTGTGTACACTCACAAACACATTAGTTCCTTAACCTATAAGTCTTCAATACACCAAAATCACTAAGGGGCACTAGATGCACTAAAGTATGGACCATTCGAATGGAGTCCATCAATTTTCAACCCTTTCTGACTTCATTTGCTATTTTCCATGCATTTACTGATTGTTTTGGAGCTAAATGACCCTAAAATTTATAAGCAATACAAATGAACTCTGAAAAGGTTGAAAGTTGGCATGGTATCATCATTTCACCCACATAGCATGTGCTAAAAAGTTGAGAGGATTACGACAAAAACTGGATGCACTTCGTGTACAAAATGGACAATCTCTTTCGAAGTATCAGGGTTTCAAACGAAAACTCGCCTGTTACAAAGGCATTTCATTTTTTTAAATTATTTCAACTCCATACTTTTTGTGCGTTCAGTATGGACCATTCGAATGGAGGCCATCAATTTTCAATCCTTTTCGACTTCATTTGCTATTTTCCATGCATTTACTGATTTTTTTAGCTAAATGACCCTGAAATTGATAAGCACCACAAATGAACTCTGAAAAGATTTAAAGTTGGCATGGTATCATCATTTCACCCACATAGCATGTGCTAAAAAGTTGAGAGGGTTACGGCAAAAACTGGATGCACTTCGTGTACAAAATGGACAATCTCTTTCGAAGTATCAGGGTTTCAGACAAAAACTCGCCTGTTACAAAGGCATTTCATTTTTTTAAACTTATTTCAACTCTAGACTTTTTGTGCGTTCAGTATGGACCATTCGAATGGAGGCCATCAATTTTCAACTCTTTCTGACTTCATTTGCTATTTTCCATGCATTTACTGATTTTTTGAGCTAAATGACCCTGAAACTGATAATCACTACAAATGAACTCTGAAAAGGTTGAAAGTTGCCATGGTATCATCATTTCACCCACATAGCATGTGCTAAAAAGTTGAGAGGGCTACGGCAATAACTAGATGCTTATTGAATGCACGTCTGTTTCTACTATGAACATAGGAAATGTCTTGTGCTACAATGTAGGACATATCGAGTGCTTGTGATTTGCCAGTCATTCCGGCAAAACATAGGGCATTTTTTCTATGTCATTGCTCGATATATGGAACGGGTTGACTTTACGTCTGTTTCGGCTCCTTGTGTGTCTTTCAGTGAGGGAGAGTATCCATCATATATATATATATATATGAGAGGAAGAATCCCGACTGTTGTCTTGGGGGTCGCTTCTCCTTCATTCCAATGTGCTAGACATTTTGGTGTAATGCACTCTGGGACGAATGGAGGAGCCACCATCACCGACAGTCGCAATATCGGAATCAGTGCCCATCATATACGTGAAATGAGAGTTTAGGAAGGAAAGACTCAACAGAGCTAAAGTCAACCTGTTGCATATTGAGTAATAGTGATTTGTGTGTTAATCAGTTTTCTTGCAGTTTCCTTCGATCGATTTTAAATGTTTCAACTATGAACATAGGAAATGTCTGACGACGAAAGGGAATTCGCTGTGTGTGAATGCCGCGAAGACGAGTGCGGCCTGTGTGACAAGCCTTTCCTAGTTGATGGTAGGCGCTTCAGCATCATGCTGGATGAGACCTTCGAAGTGGATACAGTAAGTCACGACGACAAGTCTTTTTTCGTAATTAAGCATGACTTCTGCTTCTTTTGCTTCAACTTATAATTTTAATTTTTTACTATTCGACTAGTGTATCCCCTGCCATGCAAGAATTGCTGTCTTGGATAAGATTGGTTTCAATACTAAAAAAGTATGGAGCTAAAGATAGTTCACTTGAGGACCGAGCATGGTTATACTTTCGTCGTAAAATTATACAATGCAGACACCTACTGCTATTTTTAATTCAAAAGTTGGAGAGCACTATGCAAGGCTTATGCATTTGAGCCTAATATGCTTATCACCTTTGATATTCGTCCGGAAGATGAAATTGAAGGTAATATCGACATCTGGGTCGATGTGCAGATGCCTCCAGTTCTACCATTATGTGAGTTTCTCAACCATATTTATTAAGTAATTTATATTGTTTATTTAAAAATAGTTGACAACTTATTTCCATTGACAGCTTATTTTCATTCTTCAAAAAATGTACGGAAGATGGTAGACAGAACCTACTACTACAATGATGAAGTAGATTTAACTTGTTAGGAGAAAGATCATCTTACCGCATTTCTTAATCATCTTGATAATTACAATAACTATTATCAAACTCCTCCACATTATGGTCAATACGTGCCACTAGTGCACGTGGTGAACTACGGTAACATCCATGGAGATTGCATGGTAAGATTTTCTACTATTACGATATCCGTGCATCTTTTGCATAAATTCTTCTAAAACTAAACTAGATTGCTAACTACAAAGTTATTACTATGTTTTTCAATAGAAAATCTCGAAGGATTGTGTGCCTCATGTGATATTTCCGAGAGGTCGCGTTGCTGTTATGAGCTTAGGGCCACCACAGCCAGGTTAGCCTACGCATCATTCCTATCCATACCGGATGTCTAAAACTGATGAAGACATGACAATCAAAGATTGGAAAAATGTATGGTCAATCGTAGAGAGCTACTTGAAAGCAACATTGTGTGTAGGCCAAGAATTGGAGACAGGATGATCTCCATTCTCCATAATGGAGAGTCGGGGCCTATCTTGTTTTATGATATTGTACCAAAGAGAGGATAGAGTGGGTTCTATGAGTGTCACGCCCAAGATGCGGTCCTATACTTATTTTGGCACGAGGGCCTCGACGGGGATAGAAGTGCATCTCGATGCGTTCGCAAGAATGGATATCATTACAAGTACATGTACAGAAGAGATGAGTATATGAAATTAGCTTACACTCGCCACAAGCTACATCAGAGTCACAGCGATACAATATCATCTCAAACATCATACATAAGAGCAGGGTCCGACTACGAACGAAATCAAACAATAAAATGACATCCACCCTTGCTATCCCAGGCTGCCGCCTGAAACCCATCCAAGATTGATGAAGAAGAAGAAGAAACTCCAAGTCAAATCAAGCAACGCGCTCACGTCAAATCATCGCATTACCTGAACCTGCAACTGTTGTTGTAGTAATCTGTGAGCCACAGGGGACTCAGCAATCTCATTTCGAGGGGTATCAAGACTATTAAAGCTTAATAGGTGAGTTATGGTTAAGTGGTGAGGCTGCAGCAAGCGACTAAGCAATTATATGAGTGGCTAACTTACGAGAACAGAAACTAAAGTATGGTGGTCTACACATAACGGACGTGAACTAGAAATGATCATCTAACTGATCCTGAACACCTACTTACGTCAAACATAACCCCACCGTGTTCTCTTTCGGGTAAGGACTCACGAGAAGAGACAGTCACGGTTACGCACACAGTTCGTGTATTTTATTAGAGTTTACTTCAAATTTGCTATGACCGGGTGTTAAACAAAGTATCCAAGTTTGCCACATAACCGCGGGCACGGCTTCTCGAAAAGATTCAACCTTGCAGGGGTGCTCCAACTTATCCATCACAAATTAACCACACGCAGCGGGAATAACCTCGATCACGGATCTCGCGATCATCCTAGGCAATTCCAAAGGAAATCCAACACCTCGAGATAGCCCGAAGAAAATCAGAATTCCTCACTCAAGACGTTCGAGAAAGGTAAAACAAATCCAGCAAGGCCGCCCGACGTGTCGACGAACCCGATAGGAGCCGCGTATCTCGTTCTCAGGACACGACGGATGAGCGATGGTAACCACGCCAAACGCCGAGTTGCCCCGGGTAGCATTAATAAGCTGCTCTGATTTGGACCAACACTCATGCGGAGCACTGGCCCGGGGGTTTATTAATTATCCACGGGGTCCGGAAAATCCCCTATGCAAGTTCGTTAATTAAGGCAAATGTAATACCAATGTTGGGCCTTGCCAGACAAGTTTTAATCCAACCCGAAAATCAAAGGGGTCCCCATAACAACCCCGAGCGTGTTAGGAGCGCTCATTTATGGAACATAACACCGGTTCACAAGTAACTAAGGGCGGCAAGAGTGGAACAAAACACCAAGCAGAAGGCCAAGCCTTCCACCTTTACCAAGTATATATGTGCATTAAATTAAATAGCAGCAATATTGTGATATAACAAAGAAGGTCCATGTTGACACATGGAAGCAATTGCACCTACAACTAGCAACGCTATAAGAAGGCTGAGCAAGCGGTAACATAGCCAAACAAAGGTTTGTTGGGATGTGGAGGGGTTAGAGGCTTATCATGGCAATGTTGGGAGGCTTATCAAACAAGTGGTAGGTAGAGAGACATAACGATAAAAACGAGACAACTAGCATGGCAATGATAGTAATGGTATCCAAGGAAATGAGTCATCTTGTCTGAGATCCCGCTCGGAAGAAGACCGAGTCCATGAAGAAGACGAACCACGTAGTCGAACGAATCCTCACACTCCTAACGCTTTCGGAACTCTACCAAGAAGAAGCAATCCGAAACAAACAATCAACACAAGATACACCACAACATATGCAAAACACGATGCACAAACAAATATGATGCATGTCCGGTTTAATATGCAATGCATGACAAATCACCACAATCAAATACTACACATTAAGTGAAGCTCAATATGCAACGAGTTGCATATTAAAGAAACTTCACATTCAAATTATTTAGTTCACTCTTGTTAGGTACACGGCAATATTAAATGTTGTTAAACCTGTCCAGAGGTGAAGCATAAGTAAACTAACTATCTAGGCATCTTAAATGAGGCCGGAAACAACTAATAGCATTTCCGAAACGACCTCATATGTTAATTTCGAAATTAGTCCAGAACTGATTTAAACATATTTTATATTTGTTAAACAGCAAAATAAATATCACCATGTAATTCTACATGGAATTCTAGTCGATTTACATATATAGAACATCTCAAACGGAGCTACGGTTCAAAAGATATGAGCAAAATAAGATGCGGATGACATGAATGCAAATGCATGGGAAATGACACCACAAACATCTCAAATCATGAATGCAGCAAGTTATTATGAAACTACATGAGATTCTAAGCAAGTTTCATATATGGAATGCCCAAAACGGAGCTACGGTTCAACCACAATCATCAAATCAAGTTTTAGTTGAAATCTGCCAAAAACAGCAACATGGCATTTTGAACATGTGAAAACAGCAAGATACAAGATCCCAAAATGCACAAACTAAGGATGGGGCAATAGTATACAACACCCACATCATTTCATCTTCACAAATCATAAGCAGAACAAGCATGGATCACTTGGTAGGAAGCTCACAAGATGGCTACTTAATAACAGTTTCAGACTTAGTGAAAATAGCAGTTTTAGACAGTGCAGTTTTATCATGATGGCATATTGACAGCAGTGAAAACATATGCTACAGGTCATCAAATCGCATGAAACTTAACAGCATACTAGAGGGCAATACCAACAACAAATAACTCCATTGCACCAACCGCAAAAGAGGTCTAGATCACTAGAAATTGACATGGCAAGACAGCAACAAAATATAACAGATTCCAGACGTAGAAATATTTTGGACCCTGGAAATAACAGATTTTCATAGCAAGCTGACAACAGCGAAATAACACCTAAACATGCATTTCTATCACAAGCAAAATGTTCATGGGCTAGGACACATATCAAAGAGCAAGTTTCATGTTGAAAATATTTTCATATCATGCCCGGATTAATTCCGATGAAAAAGACAAAAAGGCATCACGTAATAAATGGCATGCAGTCAAACATGCTCAAATGACAAAACTAAATACACAGTTGAATCATATATATTTTTCTACCCCGAAAATATATATAATATGCATATGTTCATGTAGGAATTTAATCACAATTAAATAAACGGTTATTATGCCTATTCCCGGTAAAGCAATTCATTAATGCAAAATAATTTCAATCATCATGACAACATTTTTCCCATGCATGAAAATGCAATGCAAAAGAGATGGACATTTTTAACATGAGTTTTGCTTAATTCCGATGCACGGTTATAAAATATGCATAATGCAAAAATATGGCAAATGATGCAGATGACATGTTAAATAATGTTAACATGGATGCAAAATGCACATTATGAATCTATGCAATATTCTAAGCACTTTACATGTACGAAATATTTTTATCCGGTACACGGTTCAAAAGATATAGCTGTTTAATACGCGGGAGAAAACAACTAAATAAAAGAAAAGAAAAAAACAAAAGGGGGGGGACTCACCCAGGCCACTTGGGCCGGCTGGGGCGAGCTGGGCCAGGCCCACATGGGGGCACCGCTGGTCAACGGGGCCGAGCTGGGGCGCTCGTGCCCGAGCTCGCGAGCGGGAGGCCATGGCAGCGGCGGCTGGCACCGGCACGGGGCGGCGCTGGGGGAGGCCGGGGACGCCAGATCGGCGGCGAAGGAGGGCGGATCCGGCAAAGGGAGGCCGGTTCCCGACGACGAGGAGGCTGGTGGCGCAGAGAAGACCGGCGGCGGCGAGCTCCGGCCATGGCGGGGTACCTGCGGCAGGGAGAGGAGGCGGGTAAGCACGGGGAGAGAGGAGAGGGGTTCTGCGTCCGGCGACAGGGTGGCTCCGGCGAGCGGCGGCTAGTCTCTGGCGATGGGGAACACGGGCACGGGCACGGGGAGCTCGAGAGCCTCCATGGACGCTCGGGCAGGAGCTCCGGAGAGCTCCGGAAACGGCTCCGGACGCCGATTCGGGCCCGGAACGGCTCGAACGGGCCCAGATGGGCTCGGCGGGCTGGCTAGAGGTGGGGGAATGGCTGGCTAGGGTTTGGGGCACGCGGAACGAGGGCCTATTTATAGGGTTCGGGGCTGGGGTCACGGCACTATCCATTTTCGGACTGCCGGGTGTCAACCCGACTGTTCGGAAGCGGAGGGTCAGTTGTTGCGGCCGTGCAAACGGGCAAAGAGGGGAAGAGAGGGAAGACGGTGAACCGTGGCACTGAGATTTAAAACGTCGAGAACGTCCGACGAGATACCGATAACTACATATAACCTCTCTGCTGCGACTGACCGACGGGGTACCTAACGAACTCAGAACGCGACGAAAATCGACGGGCGGTCTACCTACGATATAACAAGACCGCACGACAAGTTTCAACTTGATCCGAGAATATTTTTCATGCGCTTTAAAAACGGTTTTATTTCAAAGGTGCCTCGGGCGCGTGCGTGTGTGGTCGGACTCGAAACGGGCAACGGCAAGAACGGAGAGAACCGGCAACTACGAACGAATGCAAGTTTTCGAAAACGGGATATGATGCTATGCAGATGATGCGAATGATGCGATGATGAATGCGACAACCAGACGAACACATGACAAGAACGGAAATAAAAGGGAAATCTTCTGGAATCTTCTGGAGCGTCGGTCCCGGGCTGTCACAACTCTCCTCCACTACACGAGGATCTCGTCCCGAGATCTAGAATGAAAAGGGGAAGAGGAAGAGCCAAAGGAAAAAGCTTAGTTGCTTCTTTGACAAACGAGTGAAACCAAAGGATCGAGAAGGATGCAAAGAGATGAAGAATGATGAACAAGGAAGATTCACGGAAAATTTCGGCAGCACTTCGGCAGGAAAAGGATGGAAAAATTTAATTATGATGGCTAGAATTGAAAGGAAAAACACAAAACTCCGGTTGACTTGAACCCAAACTTCATGAGATTCAAGGAACATGAAAATATTGCATAGCACTCCGGCTGAAAGAATAATCAAGAAAGAACATGATCTTGAACAAACTAAATGCAAGATAAAAAGAGCACCACCACAATGCCTCCGGAACAAGGAATAGAAACTAGATCATGAAGAGAAGAGAACTGAGAAGAAAATGGCAACTTCCAACACAAAAATTTGAAAAGCATGGATGAACGGAGTTGTTGGAACACCAACAACGAAAATAACAAGCTTATTGTGGACTTATGGAAAACATCTCAAAATTATGAGGTGACAACCTGCCACAACAGAACCAATTGAATGATTGAGAGCAACAAGATATGCAAAACTTCTTTCACCAAGAAGAGGAGAAAACTTGAATAATTTATGACACCATGAAAAGGATTCTTGCTATCACGGTGAAATCCAACCCAAGATAACTCGGAGAAAGGAATGATGGGTTTACTTATCTTATTCTTGACAATCTTCCTTCGAGACTCCTCATAATCAAGAATTTAATAACACCACCTCAAAAGCCAATGGAGAAGGAATTCAATTTAGACATCCAAGATGAAGAATACTTGAGCACCTCCAACAAGAATCTTGAAGAACACTTGAAAATGAAAGAAATCTTGATGAACCACAATGAAGAACCTCCGGAAGAACACTGAAACACAAGGATGATAGAAAGAATTGAAGGATGCATAAGAACAAGATTGGGCCTTCCAATGATTAAGATGATGCTTCGGGACAAGATACTTGATCAAAACTAGGAACTCCGGAAAGAAAGAGATGATCACTTGGGATAAGGAATTTGATATCATGAACAACTCCGAAAGAAGGAATTGAAATCACTCGAATGAACGAGAATAAGAATTATGATATGACTATCCTTCATCAAGTTAAATTGATGACAAGCAACGGATTTCACACATCACTTATTCTTCTTGAAAAGAATGAAGAGAGAGAGAGAGATAGATCACAGACTTGAAGAAGTCTTGCCCGAGAACACCGGTAAGAATTCAAAATGAAAGAGGATAATGCAAATGAATGATAAGACATGAGGATGAAGAGAGCATGATCCACCTAACAGAAAACTTCACAAGGCACCGGAAAGAATTAGAAAGAAAAGAGGACACCTGAGAATGAAGAGATCAAGATCTGCCTAATAAAAACTGAACAAGGCACCGGAATGATTGAGATACGAACGAAGGAATAACAATTGAGAAGAATTGAGAACGAAAGCTGAAAGCTGAGAACGACGAAATCTTCTGAAATGATGGCCTTCGAAGGATCAAGAAATGAAAACAATTCTGATATGCACCAGATAGATATGGGAGAATCGCTCATGACCAAAACAATTTGAAATGATAGCAACAAGCTGAAACCACACTCTTGAAAAGAACGGAAAAGATTTAAAAGAAAACTCTCCTTCTGTTTTCAAGCACAGAATGATGACGAGAAAAAACACCATGAATTACTGAGACACTCCGGAATAATGAATACGAAAAGGTTGAGCCAACAATGAAAATGATTTAGAAGCGAACTTCAAGAAGGCGTATGACTGATGAAATTCATTCTTACGTCATATTAAAAGAACTTGAGAACATCTCCGGAAAGATTAGAAGAGTCAGGTTGGACCCTGGGAAAAAGACCTGTGGGTTATGGGCCCACTCAAAAGAAACCACCGTTGAAACAACTGATTAAAAGAGATATGGCACCGGTACAAATTAAGAACTTGATGAAAATAGACCCTTGAAATAATTTAAGAGGACAAGAATGAAAAGAATGTCTTCTGAGATATCTTCAACACTCCGGATAGAAAAAGAGAGGGACGAATAAACAACAGGGGTTGGATAAGAATTCAAACATGGGAGAGCAATAGACAATGAAAATGATATGATGAACACCACGAACTAGAATTGAATCCACCGGAAAAGAAAAAAAAGATGAATACTAAAAAAAATAACTTGAGCACAAAGCATCTTCATAAGGAATCACCGGAGAAGAAAACAGCAAGAACAAGGAATATGATGATAGATCTTGAAATGAAACACTTGAGAATATCCACAAAGAATCACCGGAAACAAGATAGAAGAAAAGATAGCAGAAGCATTACATGAATAGAAAAGACACTTGGATGAGAATTAACTCATTGCAGAAAAAGGGAGGGAGGGCGGGAAAAAGAAAAAGAACTTGGAATAGATGGAATGAACTCCGGGAAAGAATAAGAGGATTGATCTTGCAAATATTGAAGATGATAGAATTCACTTGAAGAGAAGCACATCGGTTGAAAAGAATTGATATGACAACTTGATCGAGCACAAGAATTAACAACCCCACGGAAATACGAGAACACTACTTAGCAAGATATGAATTCACCACTTGACAACGAAGCAACTCGAATTACCATATTCAAAACAAAACAAAGGATGCGGCTTATGAGACAAGCCAGAACAAATACATACCCACTATGCACTTGCTGGAAAGGTAATCCTAGGTAACTACTTGAATTCCCACCTAAGAACTTCCGAAAAATTTCTGGTTATGCAATCCGGTGTGGGGGATACAAGGAGGAAATATCTCACACAACTAACAATCCTACACCCCAACTGTATCCATCCTTCAACACATAACCAGAGGCCTTCGCAAATCCATCTAATCTCGAATCCTCGAACTCACAACGATACTAAACCATGGTGGTACCCCGGATGTCTCCCTAGTACTAGGTGACTCCGATCTTATCTCACCACGACAAGTATTGAAGCAATTCCGAACATCCTCCGTCCTGAGATATCAAGGAAGCTGAATGATAACGATGTGCCAACATTCCCTGGAGCTCGACTCCCCGGAAGAAATCAAGTCAGACAGGAGGCACCAAGACAGAACCCTGTCACATCGGCATCATATAGACTCCAAAATACCCGCGTGGTCCTAAAAAAAATTTGAGCGAGAAGAGGAGTAGAATAAAAATTCCTAAGTCGAAATTCCTCACCAGAGCATAGAAGAGGAGTAAAAAGAAACCTACTCTCCGATATAACTAGACTCAAAACAGTTTTTCACTAGACTCGACTCGGCCAAGCTCGATCAATCAAGGGGGCTCCTAGGTCGGTAAGGCTCTGATACCAGATTGTCACGCCCAAGATGTGGTCCTATCCTTATTTTGGCACGAGGGCCTTGACAGGGATAGAAGCGCATCTCGATGCGTTCGCAAGAATGGATATCATTACAAGTACATGTACAGAAGAGATGAGTATATGGAATTAGCTTACACTCGCCACAAGCTACATCAGAGTCACAGCAATACAATATCATCTCAAACATCATACATAAGAGCAGGGTCCGACTATGAACGAAATCAAACGATAAAATGGCATCCACCCTTGCTATCCCAGGCTGCCGCCTGAAACCCATCCAAGATTGATGAAGAAGAAGAAGAAACTCCAAGTCAAATCAAGCAACGCGCTCACGTCAAATCATCGCATTACCTGAACCTGCAACTGTTGTTGTAGTAATCTGTGAGCCACAGGGGACTCAGCAATCTCATTTCCAAGGGTATCAAGACTATTAAAGCTTAATAGGTGAGTTATGGTTAAGTGGTGAGGCTGCAGCAAGCGACTAAGCAATTATATGAGTGGCTAACTTACGAGAAAAGAAATTAAAGTATGGTGGTCTACGCATGACGGACGTGAACTAGTAATGATTATCTAACTGATCCTGAACACCTACTTACGTCAAACATAACCCCACCGTGTTCTCTTTCGGGGACGGACTCACGAGAAGAGACAGTCACGGTTACGCACACAGTTGGTGTATTTTATTAGAGTTTACTTCAAGTTTGCTATGACCGGGTGTTAAACAAAGTATCCAAGTTTGCCACATAATCGCGGGCACGGTGTCACGCCCAAGATGCACGCCTATCCGTTTTTGGGACGCGAGGGCCCCGCAAAGGATAGAGGCGCATCTTGCCGTTAGCAAGAATAGTAAGATTGCAACATACAATACTGAAAGAGATGAGTATACAAGATTGGCTTACACTCGCCACATGCTAAATTACAATCCACTCAAGTCATATCATCAGGTTTAAGACAGGGTCCGGCTACGGACGAAGATAAACGACAAGAGAAACAGTTGCAATGAAACTACCAAGCTATCCCAAAGATCACGACCAGGTCCTCTACTCGTCCGGATATGTCACGTACATGCAACCACGTTCATCATCGAACTCCCACTGTAGCTGAGTGAGATCATCCTGCTCAACCATATCTACACCTGTACCTGGAGTGTTGTAGTAAACTGTGAGCCACAGAGGACTCAGCAAATCAAGCCACCGGGTTCTGAGACTATGCAAGCCAATGGGTATGGAATGGTTAAGTGTTGTGTTTGCAGCAGCACTAAGCATATTTAGTGGCTAACTTATGAGCAAATAAGTTAAATGAGAGAGGCCTACGATGAGCGTTCGATTACTACATAATCTCTAAGAGATCCTGAACACTTACTTACGTCAATCATAGCCCCACCGTGTTCTCTCCTGGTTCATGATCATGAGCAGAGACGATCACGATTACTCACACAGTTGGTTCATTTTATTAGAGTTTACTTCAAGTTAACTATAACCGGGTGTTAGACAATAATCCAAGTTGCCACATAACCGCGGGCACGGCTTTTCGAAAAGATTTAACCCTGCAGGGTGCTCCAACTAATCCATTACCAAATTAACCACACTCCGCGGGAATAGCCTCAATCACGGATCTCGCGACCATTATCGGTAATTCCGAAGGAATTCCAATCACCTCGAGTAACCCGAAGAAATCAGAGTCCACACGCAAGACATTCGATAAAGGTAAAACAAATCCAGCAAGACCACCCGACGTGTCGACGATCCCGATAAGAGCCGCGTATCTCAGTCTTAGGACACGACAGATAAGCTACGTGTACGGAGGCCTGATAGAAATATCCCAAGTTGCCCTGGGTTGGCCCCGCACAGTGCTCTAGTTTGGACCAACACTCATGAGGAGCACTGGCCCGGGGGTTGATTAATTATCCACGGGGTTGCAAATCCCTATGCAAGTTTCATTAAGTTATTAGCAAATGTAGTACCAATGTTGGGTCTTGCCAGACATGTTTTAATCTCAACCGAATACTCAAGGGGGTCCCCATAACAACCCCGAGCATGTTAGGAGCGCAAAATATGGAAAACATAACACCGATAACCAAGAACTATGGCGGCATCAGCGGAACAAATCACTTAGCAAAAGCCAAGCCTTCCACCAATACCAAGATATATAGGTGCATTAATTTAAATAACAGAATTTAATATGATATTCAACTCCATGTTAACACATGGCACAACCTGCACCTGCAACTAAGAACGCTATAAGAGGGGTTGAGCAGCGGTAACTTAGCCAAACAAGGTTTGCGGGGTAGTGGAGGTTAAGGCTGTCATGGCAAAATAGGAGGCTGATATCAAGTGGTAGGTAACGCAATTGTAACGATAAGAGCAGAAATCTAGCAAGCAAGAATAGTAACAGAATCCGGGCATGATCATCTTGCCTGTTGGTTCCTCAGTGTAACAAGTAGCTGGGTCCTCGAAGTGGTACTCTCCTGGATCCTCGTACTCAGATTCAACGCTCGAGTCTACCCACGAGAAACAGCAATAATAAACAACCAAACAAGGTGCAATGCACATACAAGATGATGCATGATCCATTTATGAAGTAATATGCATGGCAACCCAAAACTAGTCATGTTCACGTGCAAAGTTGGTAACTTAGTGAAACAGAATAGAACCTCTTGTTAAGTTATTTTAACATGCATGAACATGGCATAAATTAATGCATCATGCAAAATCGATGGGAATGCATATAAAGATCATAAGAAACGGAGTTACGGTTCTCGAGATACGCTCACGACAAGGAACGGAGACAAAACACAAGGTCAACAAAGATCTGGGCTAAATCTTGACATTCCAAGGTAGTCACTGGATATTTCATGAAAAATCAATCAAGTTAGGCTCAAGAATCAAATCATTCCATGGAGTATAGCTCCCACAACACTCAAAACAATATGTCACTCAAATCTGCCACAAACAGCAACATAGCAACTTGAACAGATCACAATTAATGCTACAGGAACCCTACAGCCACAAACAAGACATGGACATGTTCTACTCAACACACAGATCATTTAATCCAACTATTCAATCAGCAAAATAGCTACACATCACTATGCATGGAGCTGGCAAGTAGGCATGATGAAACAGATTTTTAGGGACTTGGTGAAAATTCCAGTTTTCTGGAATCTGGGTTTATAAAGTAGAAAATTAACAGCACTGGTTAAATATGCTAGGAATCCCCAAATGGCGTGAAAATTAACAGTATGATATATGACAACATATACTTCAAAAAGCTAACACTGAGTATGAGCAAAATCCAACTACAGATCTAAGTACAACCCAGTTTATACAGCAACTTGATAACAGCAGATTCTCCAGACTTAGCCATTTTCAGACTAGCTGGACAGAAACAGAAAGTAGCTGACTTAACAGCATGGTTACCACTGACCTGGGCACTATTCATGAATAACAAAAATACTGGGATGTTCACAGCAATTTTTACTAGCAAACTCTAGTTGACAAGAACATGAAAGCATGCATAGATTAAATCCTATGAAAAAGACAAAAGGGCATCACAGCATAAAAATGCACTTTTGTGAAGTTGCCCCAAAGTCAAATCTGATTTCATAGGTGCATAGAGGGGTTGAAAACACCCCAAAATGATTACTCATACCTATATACTTGCATGGAACATCAGGGAGAAAAGTGGGGTCGAAATTTGACCACCATTCCCATGTATGACTTATGGCACTTAAAATACTTGATGAAAAGCTAAAGAAAAGACATGGGACCTATGCATACAAGTTGGCAAGGCACAAATAACACTCTAGGAACATGTAGCATGGCATGAAAACAAGAAACTAGGGAGATACTAGCAAGGAGGGAAAACATGCTCATGAGACCAAAAGGGAGAACCTACACATGGATTCTACTCATGCACATGGAGGAGAACAAGAACATCACATAACCAACACTTATCCATGCACTCATATCAAGAGGAACTCAAAACACCAATACATGGAGGTGGATGCACATGATGCACCCACACACACTCCCTACCTACACACACACACACCCTAGTGTGTATATGCACATGGTGCAATATACACACACACAACACCAACACAAAACACTAGCATGTGGGTGTGCCTATGCACAAGATGCATACACACACACACACATCTACCTAGAACCACAAAATCATGTGCACATGCACACATACAACTCCTACCTACACCACCACACACACACTCACATGAAAGGAAGGTGTATGCACATGACATACACACACAAATACATACACACCAACACATACATGCATACATGCTAGCACAAGTGTGGGTGCCACACTACACACACACAAAATCACCATCTATCCTACACCACCACACACACACACACACACATGTATGCATATACATGGAGTATATACACACACATGAGCATGTACATGCAGCTCACACATACACAACATACACATACCACACCTACACACCCTAGGCACACACAAAATACATACATACATGCATAAGACACAAGCATACATATCTACAAACATATATGTGTGTATAAAATACACACACATACCAAAACACACAAGAGCACACACACACACACGGATCTGGCTACCACAGCCGATCCTGGCATCCACACATGCACACATGCGCACGGGATCCAGATCCCGCACCGGATCCGAACAGCGGACAACGTTTTCGGCCAATGAAAAAAAAAGAACCCACTGCGGGGCTAGGGATCGAACCCACGATCTCTCGATCGCACACACGCACACACACCACTGCGCTATCGAATCGGAGCCTACTAGTATAGGGGAGGTATCCCTTCTATACACACACGCTACACTATCCTCTGACGAAACTGAAAACAGAGCATGCACCGGCGATAGAACTACGGCGGCGACAACTCCGGCGATGCACGCGGATGCAGGGCATCTCCGGCGGAGGCAAGACGCGTCGGAGACTCCTGGATGCACGGGGGATCCATTCCCGGGCTCACCTCGTGGTGAGGAGGAAGGGAGCGAGCGGCAGGTGCTCGCGGATCCACCGGCGGCGAACTGACTACGATGCGCTACAGGCTACGGCGAGGGGAGGGAACGGCGGAGGATCGGTTGCTCACCGAAGGAGGGTCTCTAGAGGCGCAGGGCACGACCGACGTCGACGACGGGAAGGATCGGCTCGGGGACGCGGCGACGACAAGGAGGAAGGAGTCCGGTTCCGCCCTGGCGACGAAGAGGGAGAAGAGGACCTCCGGAGCGCACCTAGCGCCAGAATTGGGACGCGGACGGCTCCAGGGAACCTCCCGCCATCACCGACGGCGACGGAACGCACCGGAGACGCGACGGCAACGACGAACGACGGCGACCGCTTTCTCTGAACCTCACTGCAAATCTCCGACAAAGAAGAAGAAGGGAAAAATTGAAGGAGGAAGAAGAGGGAGGGAGAGCGGTAGCAGAGGAGGAGAAGGAAGGAACCCTAGCGCGGGGCACGGACGCCAACGCGTTTTAAAGGAGGCCACGGGGATCCAGCTAACGGCGACGGCGAAGGAGGGCTGCGCACACGCGCTCTCTGAACCTCTCCCCCTCTGCGACTGACGGAAAGGAGGGAGACGGGGCAGGTGCCCGTTTACTGGCGCTATGGGCCAGTTGGGCCTGCCCCTGTCTCTCTCTCGCTCACTCCTCACACACACAGGTTTTTTTTTAAACATTTTAAAAAAATCAGCAAAGAAAAGGAAAAGACCAGGAAAAGAATGAGAGGGGGTTAGAAGATAAAACAAATATTTTTGAGAATGGAAATATGAGCCTTGTTTTATAAAAAAAATATGATTAATTAGGCAAGTTAATATTTTAACTAATATTAAAACAGCACCTATTTTAATCAGAATAAAGAATACAACATGCTCAAATATGAACAACATTACCCCCACTAGTCATGAAATAAATAGAGCTAAAACATGAACATTTTTAAATGGGTTTTTCTCAACTTGAATCTGACAAGAAAGAAATAAATAAGAAGAAGGGTTTTAGGAGGGAAACTTAGCAAGAGAAGAGAGGGAAGAAAAGAGAGGTGCCCACATGGACTCCTCACACCACAAATGATCACTCCCTCACAAAACAACAACACCACACAATAAGCACCACAATCAACATTCACATGAATGAGGGAATGATGCATGGAGATGATGGATGATGCATGAATGCCATGATGCAAAAATGACAAACTCACATGGAACCAAGGATACAAACTCAATCACAGCTCATGCCATAAGGTCATACATATGGGTTACAAGCTAGAAAAGGAAGGGACATCTCTTGGGATGTCACACACGGCTTCTCGAAAAGATTCAACCCTGCAGGGGTGCTCCAACTTATCCATCACAAATTAACCACACGCAATGGGAATAACCTCGATCACGGATCTCGCGATCATCCTAGGCAATTCCAAAGGAAATCCAACACCTCGAGATAGCCCGAAGAAAATCAGAATTCCTCACTCAAGACGTTCGAGAAAGATAAAACAAATCCAGCAAGGCCGCCCGACGTGTCGACGAACCCGATAGGAGCCGCGTATCTCGTTCTCAGGACACGACGGATGAGCGATGGTTACTACGCCAAACGCCGAGTTGCCCCGGGTAGCGTTAATAAGCTGCTCTGATTTGGACCAACACTCATGCAGAGCACTGGCCCGGGGGTTGATTAATTATCTACGGGGTCCGGAAAATCCCCTATGCAAGTTCATTAATTAAGGCAAATGTAATACCAATGTTGGGCCTTGCCAGACAAGTTTTAATCCAACCCGAAAATCAAGGGGGTTCCCATAACAACCCCGAGCGTGTTAGGAGCGCTCATTTATGGAACATAACACCGGTTCACAAGTAACTAAGGGCGGCAAGAGTGGAACAAAACACTAAGCAGAAGGCCAAGCCTTCCACCTTTACCAAGTATATATGTGCATTAAATTAAATAGCAAAACAATATTGTGATGTAACAAAGAAGGTCCATGTTGACACATGGAAGCAATTGCACCTGGAACTAGCAACGCTATAAGAAGGCTGAGCAAGCGGTAACATAGCCAAACAAAGGTTTGTTAGGATGTGGAGGGGTTAGAGGCTTATCATGGCAATGTTGAGAGGCTTATCAAACAAGTGGTAGGTAGCGAGACATAACGATAAAAACGAGATAACTAGCATGGCAATGATAGTAATGGTATCCAGGGAAATAAATCATCTTGTCTGAGATCCCGCTCGGAAGAAGACCGAGTCCATGAAGAAGACGAACCACGTAGTCGAACGAATCCTCACACTCCGAACGCTTTCGGAACTCTATCGAGAAGAAGCAATCCGAAACAAACAATCAACACAAGATACACCACAACATATGCAAAACACGATGCACAAACAAATATGATGCATGTCCGGTTTAATATGCAATGCATGACAAATCACCACAATCAAATACTACACATTAAGTGAATCTCAATATGCAACAAGTTGCATATTAACGAAACTTCACATTCAAATTATTTAGTTCACTCTTGTTAGGTACACGACAATATTAAATGTTGTTTAAACCTGGCAAGAGGTGAAGCATAAGTAAACTAACTATCTAAACATATTTTATATTTGTTAAACATCAAAATAAATATCACCATGTTATTCTACACGGAATTCTAGTCGATTTACATATATAGAAAATCTCAAACGGAGCTACGGTTCAAAAGATATGAGCAAAACAAGATGCGGATGACATGAATGCAAATGCATGGGAAATGCCACAACAAACATCTCAAATCATAAATGCAGCAAATTATTATGAAACTACATGAGATTCTAAGCAAGTTTCATATATGGAATGCCCAAAACGGAGCTACGGTTCAACCACAATCATCAAATCAAGTTTTAGTTGAAATCTGCCAAAAACAGCAACATGGCATTTTGAACATGTGAAAACAGCAAGATACAAGATCCCAAAATGCACAAACTAAGCATGGGGCAATAGTATACAACACCCACATCATTTCATCTTCACAAATCATAAGCAGAAAAAGCATGGATCACTTGGTAGGAAGCTCACAAGATGGCTACTTAATAACAGTTTCAGACTTAGTGAAAATAGCAATTTTAGACAGTGCAGTTTTATCACGATGGCATATTGACAGCAGTGAAAACATATGCTACAGGTAATCAAATGGCATGAAACTTAACAGCATACTAGAGGGCAATACCAAAAACAAATAACTCCATTGCACCAACCGCAAAAGAGGTCTAGATCACTAGCAATTGACATGGCAAGACAGCAACAAAATATAACAGATTCTAGACTTACAAATATTTTGAACCCTGAAAATAACAGATTTTCATAGCAAGTTGACAACAGCGAAATAACACCTAAACATGCATTTCTATCACAAACAAAATGTCCATGGGCTAGGACACATATCAAAGAGCAAGTTTCATGTTGAAAATATTTTCATATCATGCCCGGATTAATTCCGATGAAAAAGACAAAAGGGCATCACGTAATAAATGACATGCACTCAAACATGCTCAAATGACAAAACTAAACACACAGTTAAATCCTATATCTTTTTCTACCCCGAAAACATATATAATATGCATATGTTCATGTAGGAATTTAATCACAATTAAATAAACGATTATTAGGCCTATTCCCGATAAAGCAATTCATTAATGCAAAATAATTTCAATCATCATGACAACATTTTTCCATGCATGAAAATGCAATGCAAAAGAGATGGACATTTTTAACATGAGTTTTGCTTAATTCCGATGCACGGTTATAAAATATGCATAATGCAAAAATATGGCAAATGATGCAGATGACATGTTAAATAATGTTAACATGAATGCAAAATGCATATTATGAATCTATGCAATATTCTAAGCACTTTACATGTACGAAATATTTTTATCCGGTACACGGTTCAAAAGATATAGCCGTTTAATACGCGGGAGAAAATAACTAAAGAAAAGAAAAGAAAAAAACAAAAGGAGGAACTCACCCAGGCCACTTGGGCCGGCTGGGGCGAGCTGGGCCAGGCCCACGTGGGGCACCGCTGGTCAACGGGGCCGAACTGGGGCGCTCGTGCCCGAGCTCGCGAGCGGGAGGCCATGGCGGCGGCGGCTGGCACCGGCGCGGGGCGGCGCTGGGGGGAGACCGGGGACGCCAGATCGGCGGCGGAGGAGGGAGGATCCGGCAAAGGGAGGCCGGCGGCGCAGAGAAGACCGGCGGCGGCGAGCTCCGGCCATGGCGGGGTACCTGCGGCAGGGAGAGGAGGCGGGTTAAGCGCGGGGAGAGAGGAGAGGGAAGGAGAGGGGTTCGGCGGCCGGCGGCAGGGCGGCTCCGGCGAACGGCGGCTAGTCTCCGGCGACGGGGAACACGGGCACGGGCACGGGGAGCTCGGGAGCCTCCATGGACGCTCGGGCAGGAGCTCCGGAGAGCTCCGGAAACGGCTCCGGACGTCGATTCGGGCCCGGAACGGCTCGAACGGGCCCAGATGGGCTCGACGGGTTGGCTAGAGGTGGGGGAATGGCTGGCTAGGGTTTGGGGCACGCGGAACGAGGGCCTATTTATAGGGTTCGGGGCTGGGGTCACGGCACTGTCCGTTTTCGGACTGCCGGGTGTCGACCCAACTATCCGGAAGCGGAGGGTCAGCTGTTGCGGCCGTGCAGACGGGCAAAGAGGGGAAGAGAGGGAAGACGGTGAACCGTGGCACTGAGATTTAAAACGTCGAGAACGTCCGACGAGATACCGATAACTACCGATAACCTCTCTGCTGCGACTGACCGACGGGGTACCTAACGAACTCAAAACGCGACGAAAATCGACGGGCGGTCTACCTACGATATAACAAGACCGCACGACAAGTTTCAACTCGATCCGGGAATATTTTTCGCGCGCTTTAAAAACGGTTTTATTTCAAAGGTGTCGCGGGCGCGTGCGTGTGGTCAGACTCGAAACGGGCAACGGCAAGAACGGAGAGAACCGGCAACTACGAACGAATGCAAGTTTTCAAAAACGGGATATGATGCTATGCAGATGATGCGAATGATGCGACGATGAATGCGACAACCAGACGAACACATGACGAGAACGGAAATAAAAGGAAATCTTCTTAAATCTTCTGGAGCGGCGGTCCCGGGCTGTCACAATGAGAGAGGAGTAGGTCCTAGGTACAATGTGTTATTATGTGCTACAATATGTTAGAGTTGATGATGAGGAGGAGGAGGAGTTGGTGGTAATGACTATGATGATTATTAACTATAGTGTTGTTGGTGACGATATGATGCAAGAGTTTTTATATTAATATGATGATGATGTTGATCATGATGATTTGTTATATCATTGGGGGAAAGAAAGCGGATTAGATTCATGTGAATGGATCAAAAGTGACCAAAAGTTGAATTAGTAGGATCGTCGTCCTACTAATTCAACTTTTGATCACTTTTTATTCATTGGGATGAATAAAATCCATGTTTCTTCCTCACAATGATATAATAATTTATCATGAACATAATGATATAACAACCTCTTAATTGATACTGTATCAAAATTTGTATAACGGCGTATAACCATAATTAATTTATAAACCCCTAAAGAATTAAAAGGAAAAATAAAACAAAACTAAAAAAACTCAATCCTTTTAGTCCCGGTTGGTGGTCCCCCCAGCCCACGGCGCCGTCGGATGCCACGTGGAGGGCCTTTGGTGCCGCGCCGTGTTGAACCGACACTAAAAGAGGGTAGGCTTTAGTCTCCATCCTTTAGTACCTGTTCTAGAACCGACACTAAAGGCCCTTACGAACCGCGACTATAGCCTGGTTCTGCACTAGTGAATGGATATTTAATTACTTATAACAATAGACTCAGTTGATTATCTAGTATGACCAGCCTGTATAGCAAAATCTCCATGGACAGGTTACATGAGGCAACAACAAAGAGAAGTTCCTGGTTGTATATGCATTCTATATGGGATTTTTTTTAATAATTAAATAATAAAAAGTCAAAATAGTTATGACCTATTTTTAGAATAAACTTGACTTACTTTTGTACTGGTATATAAATTTTGAAATAGCGAAAACTCTCCCGTTGATCTCCGAGATAGGCATTGATTTTTGGCGAAATTTGCGGACATTTATATTTCAAATTAGAGGCTGCAAAATCCTCATCTGGATTACTCTACAGTTCCTGCGAAGATGTATTTCTAGTAAGCCTTGGCAACATCCTCATCCGGATGACCCAACAGTTTCAGCAACGATTACTGCCTTATAGCTGCAGGTCCTCACCTTCGTTTTCCTCCCCGAGGCAGAGGAATTTCGTGAAGCACAAGGATCGTTCTTGCCATCGCTGCCTCCTCAAGGGACACTGCAAGGCTGACTGCAGGAACCCGTTCACATGTCTCCGCTGTCGACAGATCGGGCCCCGAGCTCGGGGCTGCACCAACCCTCCGTCATCCTCGGGGCTTCGCTTGGCATCTCTGTCAGTTGGCAAGGCTCGCCCTCGCGGCAGACAGGAGCCGGAGCCGCGACGCTGCGACGACAACGCTCAGCACTGGCGTGACGACGACCGCGACCGGGCGGGTCGCGTCTAGGAGGCCCGGCACGGCCACTCTTCGAAGGACCGCCTCTCTCGCAGCCGTTCGCGCGCTCCGGGGCGCTGCGCTGACGAGGGGTGCCAGGAATCGCTCCGTGACGATTGAGGCTGCCGTGGCGATCGCGGCGGGCGTGACGACCGACGTCAAGTTGCTCTGCCTGCTTCTCCTTATGTGAGGAAGACTGCTCCTGGTCGTTTTCAGGGGCTATCGCGCAGTGCGGCTTCCCCTGCCTCGGGCCGCAGGGACCGACCTGACGACGCACGCGATGTTCGACACAAGGAGGACAGCAGAGAGGCCCGCTCTCCCACTGTTGTTGGGGTGGCGAGAACGCACGACCGCTTTGTGCCGTCGGACCGCCGCCGCGAAGACAGAGACAGGTGCGATGACGACCACGACAGAGATGACAGAGATGACCGTCGGGGGCGCCGTGACGTGCGGAAACCCTCCTGGCGCGACCGCATCTTCAGAAGCGGGTTAAGGGCAACGGAGAGGCGTGGCAACAATGATCGACAAGACTCAAGGCGCGACGGCCGCCATGACTCTGGACGCGACGACCACCGCAACAGAAGGTGCCGTGGGGCTGAGCTGCCAATCCCGGACGCGCGGCTCATCGACAGGTCCCGGATCCAACGCCTTCCTGGAGGGGCGGTCATCCCGGCGTCAGGCCGTCGCTCCCGCAATAGATCACCTGATCTTCCGGCTAGGGCAATGCAAATTCCGGCCTTGGAGTCCTACCGCACCGGGCGGCGTGGCCGCTCAGTTCCTCCATCGCCTCGCACGGACATCATGTGACATCATCGAGCTCGGTGCTTCCCCTGCCAGTTCTGGGTGGCTGCGCAGGCTGGTGCCCTGCCTCGAGACGTCGGTGCGGCCTGCTTCCAGAACGGAGATGCTTGGAGCCCCTTGCTTCCCGGTGGAGTTAATTGCAGAACACCACCGCATTGGCACGTAAGTTTGGAGGAAACACTCGTTTGATCATTCATTGCAGAAAACATATCGAAGTTGTCTAATTCTTTGCAAAAAAACATTGAACGCTCGGTTGGTGCGTTTTAAGCACGATTATGACATGTGGGACCCACTTTTGCTGGCGTGGCGTAACGGCCAGCCACAAACGCCGTGAATCGGTGTGGCCTCGTCTTCTCCCGTCCGTCCACCGGATTTGGGGAATCGCCGCCTTCTGCTCCGTCTCGCTCCGTCTCGTCTGAGGGTTCGAGGCGACGCGGCGGAGGATTTCAAGAGGCTTATTCTTCGTCTGTTCCCGGCGGCGGATTCGGATTTGAGGGGTTCAGGATGGGGAAGTCATCACTCAAGAAGAAGAGGGGCTCCTCCGGCACCGGCAAGGGCGGCGGGGGCGACCACCACGGGGGCGGCAAGCCGGGGACGCTGGAGCAGCCTGGCTCCAAGGTGCTCGACGGCGACGACACCATCTTCGCGAGGATGGCGCGGGAGCTGCGAGAGGAGGGGGACAAGCTCTTCCACCGTCGGGACTACGAGCGCACCCTCCTCAACTACGAGAAGGCCGTCAGGCTGCTCCTGGCCTCCGCCGCCCTCGACGCTACCTACCTCCACAGCAACCTCGCCGCCTGCTACATGCAGATGAGCTCCTCCCCCCCCCCCCCCCGACCACTACAGCGTCATCAACGAGTGCAACCTCGCCCTCGATGCCGCGCCCAATACTCCAAGGCGCTGCTCAAGCGGGCCCGCTGCTTCGAGGCGCTTGGTCGCCTCGACCTCGCCGCCCGAGACGTCGGCAGGGTGCTGGCCGCCGAGCCGGGGAACCTCACCGCACTCGAAGTCACTGACAGGGTCAGGCGGACCATGGAGGAGAAGGGGTTCGTGGTGGACGGGGAGGCCAGAGTTAATGTCCAGAGGAGGGAGAGGGGGAGAGATGTCCAGATGAGGGGGACGGGGAGACTGCGCCGCACCGATTCACGGCGTTTGTGGTCGGCCGTTATGCCACGCTAGCAAAAGTGGGTCCCACATGTCATAATCGTGCTTAAAACGCACCAACCGAGCGTTCAGTGTTTTTTTTGCAAAGAATTAGGCAACTTTGGTGTGTTTTCTGCAACGAATGATCAAACGAGTGTTTCCTGCAAACCTACGCGTCAATGTGGTGGTTTTCTACAATTAACTCTCCCCGGTGCCCTGCACCCAGCCTGACCTGGGGCTGCACCCAATGCCACCATGCTCTGAGCCTGAGGAAGACCAACATACGCCAGTGTTTGTGCCTCAGCCCCTGATGGTCTCACCTGTGCAGGCTGACACGGCACCCTTGTTGCGTTCACCTGAGTCGTTGCGTTCCCCTGGCACGCCTCTCTTTGTGCCGATGCGGTCGCCCATCCTTGCATCTCCAGGATCAACACCACCAAGGCCACCCACAAGGAGGAGGAAGACACTGGTTGGGATCAACATCACTGGGTTCAGCATTAGCAGATGCAGTCCTCGTCTACGTGCAAAGAACATGGCCATGCCCATTGCCCAGTTGGCTGAGAGGCTCCTCTGCCAACGGATGGGGGTGGTGGGCGATGGTGAGCAGGTCACTGAGGAGGCCATCACCCGCTACGTGAGCTTGTTCCAAGGAAAGCTGTCGGACGTAGCAATTGCCGCGCTCAGGGCTCTCTTCAAGCTGGATTGCGACTTGGCGACAGCTGTGGAGGACGCGCTGCTGCAACATAGAGGAGAGAGTGGACCGGAGATGCCAACAGCGGGCGAGGACGCCGGGATGGAGGCGTGATCGGTCTAGTCCAGTAGACGAAGTACTTCAGTTGTCATGTTAGACATCAAACCCTTTGTATGCCTGTTTGTAGCTATGGTTCTCCACTGCTACTTGATGTGGCCCTAGCGAGGCTGCCTAGTTTGCTGCTGGAGATGTGCTCCAAGTTGTAAGAGGTCTTATAGTTTCCCAAATGAGTAGCCTTATTCTTAGCTTGCTGAACTGGAATGTGCGTGGCCTCAACTGCCCAAATAGAAGAGCTATTGTCAATGAAACTATTGCTACATCAAAGTGTCATATGGTGTTCAGCCAAGAGTCTAAGCTTGAAGTTGTCGACCCCCTGGTTGCTGCCTTTCTTGGAGGCTACAGATTGAAAGGCTTTGCCCAGCGCCCGGCAATTGGTACGTGTGGTGGTATCCTATTGCTATGGGATGAAGATCATGTTTGTGTCGAAGACGTGCAATTTGGCACCTTCACCCTTTCTGCCAAGGTCACCATCATTGGCTCGGACACCACTTTCAAGCTCACCATGGTTTATGGGCCAACAAGAGATAACCAGAAAGATGATTTCTTCCAGGAGCTAAAAAATGAGAAGCCTCCGCCCTCTGACAAGTGGCTTGTCACGGGCGATTTTAACCAGATTTATCGTGCTAGGGATAAGATCAAGACAATGCCAATCGAAGCCGCATCGCCCAATTCCGAAACACCCTTAACTTCTGCGAGCTCAAAGAAATTCACCTTCAGAACAGGAAATACACTTGGAGTAATGAGAAAAGTAACCCAACTATGTCCAAGCTGGACGCCTTTTTTGCCATGAGGAATGGGACATCGCCTTTCACAAGCACATCCCGCATTCTCTCTCCTCTTCACTATCTGACCATTGCCCTCTGCTCTTGGTAAATGAAGATGGCCCTAGGCGGCCTAGGACCTTCCGATTCGAAATTTTCTGGACCAATATGCATGGCTTTCATCAGCTTGTCCAGGAGGTTTGGAATGAACCCTCCACCCATGCGGAGCCATATCAGCGGCTGTTTCACAAGCTCAAGGCAACTAGTCTTAGACTTAAGACTTGGAGTAAGTCGATCTTCTCCAACACTAAAATCCAGCTTCAAATGGCCTTAGAAATCATGCTGAGGTTGGACGAAGCTCAGGACAATAGGGAACTAAGTGTTGATGGGAGTGACCTTAGAAAGAGACTTAAAAGGAGGGTGGTCGGCCTTGCGGTCATGGAAAGGGCAAGAAAATACAAAGCTCTAGGATCACCAACATTAAAGAAGGAGATGCCAACACTCGTTTCTTCCACCTGGAGATCAATGGGAGGAGACGGAAAAATCTTATTCACCGCCTTAAGCACGGACATGGTTGGGTCACGGACCATGACCATAAGAAGAGCATTGTCGAGGAGTATTTTTCTGCTATGATTAAGAAGAGCACCCCGCGCACTAAGACCATCAACTGGGCCTCGATTGCTTCTGCTGGTCACAACCTTTCCCACCTGGGAGATCCCATCTTGGAGGAAAAGGTTAGGGCTGCCATCTTCGCCCTTCCTAGCGACAAAGCACCGGGACCAGGCGGCTTCACCGGGAAATTCTTCAAGGTCTGTTGGGATATCATCAAGGATGACATCATGCTCGCGACCAATCACTTCTCAGACCTCCACGCGGAAAACTTCCATTGGCTGAACTCGGCCAATATTGCTCTCATCCCCAAGAAAGATGGTGCCGAGGACATTATGGATTTCTTGCCTATCAGCCTCATTCATGCCGTGGCCAAACTTATCCCAAAATTCTTGCTACTCGGTTGGCTCCGCACATGAACGACATTGTTTTCATCGCCCAAAGTGCTTTCATCAAAAAACGAAGCATTCATGACAACTTCCTGTATGTGCGTAATCTGGCTAGAAGATTTCATCACATCAAAAAGACAATGCTCCTTCTCAATCTCGACATCAAAAAGGCCTTCGATTCTGCTAGGTGGGACTACCTCATGGACATGCTCAACCACCACGACTTCCCTGCTCGCTTCCGCAGATGGATCTTGGCTCTTCTATCATCAGCATCCTCACGGGTCTTGCTAAATGGGATTGTTGGGGACCCCATTAAGCATGGGCGTGGCCTCCGACAGGGCGAGCTGCTAGCCCTGTTACTTTTCATGCTCGCCATCGACCCGTTGCACCACATTCTAAGCAAGGCTGCTGACCAAGGGAAACTCCATCCTCTTGGAGGTCGACACACGGGCATTTGAGCTTCTCTCTATGCCGATGATGCGACTGTTTTTTGCGCCCCGATCAAGGAGGATGTCCAATTCCTTGTTGTCACTCTTGTCTCCTTCGGGGAATCCACTAGCCTGGTCACAAACTGGCCCAAGAGCATGGTTGCACCCATTCAATGTGAGAATATTGACCTCAATGACACGCTACAGTCTTTTCCGACTTGTCGTTCCTCCTTCCCCATCCGGTACCTTGGCCTGTCGCTCGCAATCAGAAGGTTGCGGAGAGCTCACTTGTTGCATTTGGAGGACAAAACATTGGAGAAGCTTGCACCGTGGTGTTGGGGAACGTTGCATGAGAAACAAAAAATTTCCTATGCACACGCAAAACTATCCATGGTGATGAGCATCTACGAGAGGGGGAGTGGATCTACATACCCTTGTAGATCGTTGAGCGGGAAGCGTTAAGAAACGCGGTTGGTGTAGTGGAACGTCTTCGCGATTCAAATCGCCGTGCGTCCCGCGATCCAATCATGAACGGTCCCGCGATCCAATCACGAACCGTCCCGCGAACTCGTCACGATCCGTCCCGCGATCCGATCACGAACGTCTCGTGGCCTTGATCACGATCCTTCCGATCTAGTACCGAACGGACGGCACCTCCGCGTTCAGCACACGTGCAGCTCGATGACGATCTCCATCGTCTTGATCCAGCAAGAGGGGGTGGAGAGGAGAGAGAGTTCACCGGCAGCGTGACGGCGCTTCGGTGATGGTGGTGGAGGGATTCTGGCAGGGCTTCGCCTAAGCGCTGCGGAAAACCGATCTAGAGGAGAAACTATGCACCGGTGGAACGGGTAGCACGTGGCCGGAAATATGTCCAAAACCCTAGCTATCCACCTGTATATATAGGAGGGAGGGAGAGGCAGCCCTTGGCGCAAGGCCAAGGGCCTCCTTGAGTCGGCCGAAGGGAGGAGGAGGAGTCCTACTCCTCCACCCAATCCTACTCCTAGTAGGATTGCTCCCTATTGGCTGATTTTTGCTTTTTCCCTTTTCCCTTTTATTCCCTGTGCCATGGGCCTTCTTTGGCTGATTCCCCAGCCCACTAAGGGCTGGTAATTAACCTCTCACAGCCCATGGACCTCTTGGGGTCGAAATACCCCTCCCGGAGGCCTCCCGATACACTACCGGCACTCCCGGTACACTACCGATGAGCCCGAAACTTTTCGGTGAGCAAATGGGGACTTCCTATATATGAATCTTTACCTCCGGACCATTCCGGAGCTCCTCGTGACGTCCTGGATCTCATCTGGAACTCCAAACAAACTTCGGTTACCACCATACACAACTCTATACTACTGAAACGTCACTGAACCTTAAGTGTGCAGCCCCTGCGGGTTCGAGAACTATGTAGACATGACCGAGACACCTCTATGGTCAATAACCAATGGCGGGACCTGGACGTCCACATTGGTTCCTACATATTCTTCGAAGATCTTATCGGTTGAACCTCTATGTCAAGGATTCAGTTAATACCGTATAACGTTCCCTTTGTTCTTCGGTATGTTACTTGCCCGAGATTCGATCGTCGGTATCCTCATACCTAGTTCAACCTCGTTACCGGCAAGTCTCTTTACTCGTTCCGTAATACAAGATCCCGTGGCTAACACTTAGTCACATTGCTTGCAAGGCTTGTTGTGATGTTGTATTACCGAGTGGGCCCTGAGATACCTCTCCGTCACACAGAGTAACAAATCCCAGTCTTGATCCATGTCAACTCAACTGTCACCCTCGGAGATACCTGTAGAGTACCTTTATAGTCACCCAGTTACGTTGTGACGTTTGATACACACAAGGCATTCCTCCGGTGTCAGTGAGTTACATGATCTCATGGTCATAGGAACATATACATTCACATGCAGAAAACAGTAGCAATAAACTGACACGATCATATGCTACGTTCGTAGTTTGGGTCTTGTCCATCACATCATTCTCCCAATGATGTGATCACGTTTATCAAATGACAACTTATGTCCATGGTCAGGAAACCATAACCATCTTCGATAAACAAGCTAGTTCACTAGAGGCATACTAGGGACACTGGGTTGTCTATGTATCCACACATGTATCGGTGTTTCCAACTAATACAATTTCTAGCATGGATAATAAAAGATTATCATGAACAAGGAAATATAATAATAAACACTTTATTTATTGCCTCTAGGGCATATTTCCAACACGTGGAGGGGGTGGCATGTGGCCATCGCGGGACGCATAACTCTTGCCAAAGCGGTCCTCACGGCGATGGACATATATCATCTCATGCCGCTTGATCTCCCGGTCGAGGTGCTTAGGAAAATTGATCGTCTGTGGCGCGCCTATCTTTGGGCTGGCTCGAACATGGTGATCGATGGGAAGTGCAAGATCAATTGGGAGCAGGTTTGTAGGCCTAAGGAGTTCAGAGGCTTGGGAATTATAAACCTTGAGAAGTTTGCTACCACTCTTCGGTTGACATGGCTATGGATGGAATGGGATACACCACCGCGAGCTTGGTTTGGCTTGGGGACGCCGTGCAACAAGGACGACCGAAATCTCTTCGCGGCGGCTTCTAAGGTAATAATTGGTGATGGAACAAATGCAAAATTCTGGGAATCCTCTTGGCTGGAGGGAATGAGGCCAAAGGATATAGCGCCAAAAATCTTTGAGATTTCCAGAAAAAAAAGGGGCGACGGTTTGCAAGGCGATGGGGGATAATGCTTGGGTTAATAACATTGATACCCAACAGGGGATGGCGCTAGAACATATTCAGCAGTTTGCCACACTTTGGGGTAAACTTGCCAATGTCACCATGCAACTAGGGGTTCAAGATTCTATTTTGTGGAAGCTCACTAATGGAGGGTAATATAGCGCATCGTCGGCTTACAAAGCCCAATTTGCAGGTCTTGTGCACTCCAACTTACATGACTTGGTTTGGAAGGTGTGGTCACCCCCAAAGTGCAAATTCTTTGCCTGGTTGGTCACATAAAACAGAATTTGGACGGCCGATAGACTACAACGTCGAGGGTGGCCCAACTGTGATTGATGCCCTCTTTGCAACCAAGTTCAGGAAACGGCGGCCCACCTCATCTTCAAGTGTCGGTTCTCTACGAGAAATCGGAACGGGATGTTCGCTTGGCTGGATCTCAATGCCAACATGGCGGCCTGGCATGGCTTCCAAACGGTCTAAGAATGGTGGGAAGGGGTCATTTTACCTGCACACCAAAAAAAGGCTTTTTCCTCCCTGATCCATCTTGTAGCTTGGGAGATTTGGAAACAAAGAAATGCACGTGTCTTTATAAATAAGGTTGCGCCGGTGGCGATGGTGATTCGAGCTATTCAAGAGGAAGCGTCGCTTTGGGTACTGGCGGGTGCCAAACAATTGAGTAATGTAATGCCGCGAGAATAGTTTCTTTCGTTGTGCCGCGGATGCGGAGTGTGTAGCCAAACTTTCTTCTTAATCAATGAAATGGCAAATCTTTTTCCTTGTTTCAGAAAAAAAGTTCCAGAGTGTGGGCAACTTTTACATGTATACATATATCAGCGCTCCTCTTGACTCCTCTGTCCTGTTTCTTTGACGGAGATGGATCGAAAAATGTAAGCATGGAAAACTGTGAGCTGAAAGAGGAACATTAGTTTGAAAGGTACTCTGAATAAGGAACTAAGAGCAACTCCAACGCAGAGACCCAAACGGACACACGGTTTGTCCGCTTTTCGTCCGTTTGGATCGTCCGTCCGCCTGTCCGTGTCCGCTTTTTTAAATGGATCAGCCGGGACACCCAACGGACAGCAGGTGGACGACAGCACTGTTGCAATAGAATAATAAGAAAGAGGTGGGTGGGGATGGGCCAGCGAATTAAATAAGAAGGGAGAGATGGATGGGTGGGTGACAAGTGGGTCTACCCGGACATAGGCGGACGACGCGGACGCAGAAAGCGTTCGCTTCGTGTCCGCCTGCGATCCAAAGTTGGCTCAAATTTAAGCCAGAAATGGGTCGGCGCGGACACCAAACGAACGCGTTTGGATCCGCGTGTTGTGTCATCTTTTTTGTTCGCGCGACCCAAACGGACGCGACGGACTTAATGGGTCTGCCGGTTGGAGTTGCTCTAAGTAAATATGACAATGAACTAAATAAACACTTGTCTTTGGAGTGCTAAGAAATCCCCCGGGAAGAAGACATTAATCATATTCGGATATCTAGCTCTGCAAGATAGAAAGAATGGGTTAAAGAGCAAAACTAACACGTCACGGTACATAAGAATCTCTAGCAAAACCCAAGGAAGAGAAAAATATATTTGCTACAAAAAAGTAAATATTAATTCTGCAAGCTCCAATATAAAGTAGAAATTGGACAAATATAAATCTTGTTTCAGCAATAGATGATTTATGCCTTACCGTACCCCACATCTACGAGTGGTGGTTCAGCAGGCGGGTCATTTTGTAGATCACTGTTCTTGTTGTACACACTTATTTTGGGAGCTATGCAGTTATGAGGATATTGTTGAACAAACAGAAGGTAATGTCGTGTTTTATAGTGTTGAAACGAAAGAACAAGCTACATACATGTTCGTCATTTGGACTAATGTCTAGCTGCATAGAGTACGTATTTTGAATTTGGAAAAAAGATCCTGATTTAAAATTTGTAAGGAAGTACATGAATAGTACCTAAAATAGAAAATTAAAACAGAGGACAGTTCCGCATTTGCTGAATGAGATGAGAGTTGATGCACCCATTCTTCACTGGATGGTGAAGCTTTAGGAATATGGACGCCCATCAGTTTCAAACAAGAAATCAAAATTGGAGTAAGAAAACAAAATTGTGAGACTTACTATTAAAATTTCCCTAAGTCACAGCATTCTGTAGGTAAAAGATATTCTGAACACACCAACCCTACCAGAAAACAAGGTAACTAAGTACCAAATTTCCTAATAGAAAAGAAAAGTTACACTCAAGATAAATACTACAGGTACTGATATGCACATAGATTTCTTTTATCTGTATAGGACAAGTAGCATTATCATGAAGATCAAACTAAACGCAGAATCTTTCAGATGTCATTACAAAATCTGAGAGGTATATACACATGACAAAGCACGTTTTCTTCAAGCTCCTGAACCTCCAAAATAACCATGCAGGCAGTACTCAAAACTCTCTTGCAACAAAACATGGTTGATAATCATGGAACTACATCCGGGTGACCAAAACTTGGATATAATCTGGACGCTTATAACAAATAACAAAAAAGCATCATCACCTCAGGTAACAATCACACCAGGGAAAATCTGGTAATTAACTTGAATCCTCCGTCGTGGAAATTTGGAACAGAAATTATTAGAATCGGAGATGCTCACCTCCCGTGCACTCACACATACAACATAAATTCAATCAAAACGCAAACAATGATGTCACGAAGCAGACCATGCACGACCACCCCCTGTAGTTTTGCTGCGATCACAACCCAAAGCTCCACCACTATCCACAGCGCTGCCAAAGACCTAGGAGTCGCCGGACATCACCCGCCCCACCTTCCCAGCGACCAACACAACGTCGTGCACACCAGCTACGTACCACCCCGCCGAGCGGCATACTGCCCCCCAGCCAGCCAATCGATGGCTTGCCTTCAAGCCAACCCGCTGAGCACCACACCGCCGTTCGCCGTCGCTACTATCTTCTTTTCTCAAAATATAAAAAAAGACACGGCTAGGGAGCAGCCGGTTGCTTCCTAGCGTTCCGTGGCAGCCTCCCAAAAAAGATAGTTTCCCGTCCCACCTTTTTAAAAAGGAAACTCCTGGTCCCCCTCCCTCTCACGTTATATCGAGACCACGCCCACCTTCGCTCCGCCTCCACCCCCACCAGCCGTCAGCAGACGTAGCTTCCACCTCCACCCCCACCTCCCCGCATCTTCTTTTCCCACAAGCAAAAAAGTGGGTAGTTGCCGCATCCCTACCTTCCCCCAGCGTCCATATCCACACCTTCCCATCCCAGATCCAGAGCATCAAAGACCTATAATGGTGACCACAGGAAGCTAGAAATCAGAGGGATTGGATAGGGCATCACAGGAAGCTAGAACAATTAGGAGGAAGCTAGAAAAACCAAGGAGGAAGAAAAGCCAGTGCTAGAAAAGAAGGAAAAAAGATCACAAAGGTAAAAACCATCAGATTTGCTCACCTTCCCCCTTGCTTTTGCCCTTATGCATCCATAATCTATTATGTTCTAGCTTCCAGGCTACTCTTCTTGATCCAACATGTCTAGATCCAACATGTCTTTGCTTTGCAGCATCTATCATGCTCCCTTGTTGCTTCCCTGTTGCATAACAACTCATGGAAATAAAAAAAAACCTGATTGATTTATAATTTTTCTACTAAAATTATGTTGGGCAAATTGCTAGTCGTTTTTGAGCAAACCTAGTGTTACTATGAGGCAACTAGTGTTACTATTAGATACACATAATGCAAAATATTATTGTGGACCAAAAAAACATGACTGTCATAACAACTACTATATAAAAAGTTGAAGCTATTCTTGGCAATTTGTACACTCTGTTCACGAAAAAGCAGTGTTGCCATTAAGCAACTAGTGGTGATTATATGGTATACATGGCTGATTGTATCTAGTTACATTGCAAAAAACATAAGTTTAAAAACAAAAACATTGTACCGTGGTTTCCAATGTACTATGGTTTCAATAGTGGTAATAACAGAGAAACTTTAGAGGATATGAGGTTTAATTTACCTTGAGTTGTATACTTTAACATGATCCAACTATATTGGTGTTTCTGCAAATCTGTTGTGTTCCCACACTTGTGCAGGTAGATAAAACTTGATATTTTGATCCTGCAAAAATTAAAGCACAAGAAAGTATCCCATACAACCCATACAAAGAAGCAAAAATGCATCACCACAGAGCAGAAACATCCCATGACAACTACTTTATCTCAGTTTCTATGTCGCTTGAAACACGAATACGCGGATAGGGAACATAATGAACTTAAAACGAACAAGGTTTGCTGCTAGTACAAAAGATAGTTGAAACATTAGTACTGAACAAAGAGGCACAACATGTTGCCATAAGTGCTGCCGTTTAATAGTTCTAACAGAAGTATGTTGCTCTCTCTGATTTTGTTATGAATTCCATGCTCAAATTGCCTGATTGTGAAAGGAGGCTTGCTTGACCAAAAAACCATCAAGGCATGCACATAGAAACAGTTGCCTGCAATTAAAAAACATAAAAAAATGAGAACCAAAATACACACAAAAAATCACAAAGAAAACCTATGTAATTATGTTCAAAATGTTTCCTCGAATAACAAATGGATCCTATTCTTATAATTCTGGTGGTCTTGGGTTGTTGTGTTATTCGCTTGCTTGTATTCAGTGTGCTACTTGCTTGCATCCTTGAGCTAACTTGCTTCATCATTTTTTATGTTGAAAAATGACCAGGTTGACGATGATTGACCTGAATGAGGAACCTGATGAAAATAATGGTGATCCGGTGTACTGTACATAACATGTTGCTGCAAATATATAGTTTGTTGGAGAATCACCTAATCCTCCTATCATTCAAAAAGTCAGTGTTGCTGCAGCAGAAGGAATTGATACAGATGGGAAGTCAAGTCATGGGATGGCTTCTCTAGGTAATACAGAAGTACCTACAACAGGAGCAACTGAGAGTGATGGTCATACCCTTGTTGGCACAACAGGTGCTGCGGGCCATACTGGTGTGTTTGTTGGTAATGGTTTCGGTGCTGAAAATGATGATGAGGCTCCATCACAACCCAAGGAGCCTTATGTGGGCATGAGGTTTGACACTTTGGAAGGCGCCAAAGACCACTACAATGCATATTTATTGCAGATTGGTTTTTCAATCAAAATGAATACTTCAAGGAAGGTTGTGAAAACTGGAGAGCTAATAAAGCAACAATTTTTTTGCAACAAATTTTGAAAGCCTAGAGTCGACGACGGAGGGGCGGAAAAGATTGTTGTGCTAGATGATATTGTTGACCAAACAAAAGATGATGAAAAAGATGAGGATATTGTCTTTCTTGATGATGAAAGTAAAACCAAAAAAAGGACCAAGAAGCGAAAGAGAGATACAATATTGCAAACTGGTTGCAAAGCTAAGATGGTTGTGAAACTAATTGATGGCAGATGGGAAGTTATCTATTTTGTTGGCGAGCACAACCATCCATTGGTTGACAAGCCATCTTTGACTAAGTATTTGCGATCACACCAAGGGATACCAGCAGAAGAAAGGGCATTCCTTACACATCTTCACAACTGCAATTTGACTACAGGTTTAAACACCCTACCCTAGCCCCTACAACCAGCAGCACTATTAAGATTTAACACCCTGGAGATGCCTAATAATTGTGTGTTTCTTGCTTCCTTGAGCAACATGTGTCTGAATTGCTTGAAACATATGCCTCAGTTGCTTGATAATAACAGGAAATTGCTTGCAGCATAAAAGTGTGATCGCTAAACTTGCATAAAGTTTATCTGTTTGGTGCTCAATGGGAAGTTTCTACTTGCCTGTTTTTTTTTGTAGAACAATTTCGATTTTGACTCTAGACCTACCTATGATTAGTATCTTTATAGCTAAAATTGTTGATAAGAAAGTTGTGTATGGTAGCACTTTTTTGGATGAGCTCAACTTGCCTCTGATACATTTTTTGTTGCTAGATAATCAATAGTTAAAGTAGTTGCCCTAGATTGTTTTGTGTAGTTTGCTCATGTATTGCTGGATACATTTTTGTTGTAGTTGCTTGCATAGCTTCAAGATTTGCCTAAACTCTACATTTGAGTTGGCTTCCTCTAAGAATAAAAATTGTTGTTGATACTGTTTTTGGGAAAAATGATTAACCACCATTGTCACTTGATGGCGCCAGGTCGTATGATGCACATAATGTCAGAATTCTATGGCACAGAACTCATTGTCCCTTATACCACTAAGCACATTACAAACCTCAAGACGGTCTTGAACAGGATGCTACAAAAGAAGGGGATATGATAGAGACAGATGCATACTTTAAAGATCAGCAAAAAGAAGATCCAGATTTTTTTTACAAGATAAAATATGATGAGGAGGACAGAGTTGAGAATATTTTCGACGTCGATGGTGCAACAAGGAAGGCTTACGTGGAATCTTATCATGATTGCATCTCCTTTGACACAACGTATATGACTAACATGTACAACATGGCCTTTGCACCATTCATTGGAATTAATAGACATGGGCAGTCATTCATGTTGGGTTGTGGTTTTGTTAAGCAAGAGTTGGCATCAAGCTTTGATTGGCTATTCCAGACCTTCCTTGAGGCAATGCATAATGTAGCGCTGACCAACATCATAACTGACCAAGACATCGCAATGGCACAATCAATTAAAAGAATCTTCCCTACAAGTGTGCATCGCTGTTGTCGTTAGCACATTATGAAAAAGGCACAAGAAAAGCTTGGAGCATTGTTGTGGCGAAACCCTGGCTTGTCCATAGATTTCAACAATTGTGTTCACTTTAGCTTGACGATACAGGAATAGGAGGCAGGATGGGCTGAGATGATGCTAAAGTATGAGGCTATGACTAACTCCCACTTCGAGACTCTATACAGGTACCAAGAAACATGGGTACCCTGTTACTTCAAGCACCAATTCTTCCCTTTCTTGCAGTCAACTCAATGCAGCGAGGGGTTCAATGCTGTCCTTAAGCGATATGTGAACCCACACAAGTCCATTTTGAACTTCGTGAAGCAATATCAGAAAATCTAAACACACATACTAGTCCGAGAGGGTTCGAAAGATTATAGGACGGGACACTTGCAGACTGAAATGTGGTCGTGTTACCCCCTTGAGAAGCAGGCTTATGATTCCTATACTAGGGACTTGTATGAGAAGTTCCGTGATGAGTTTCAGTTGACTGTGAGGTACAACGTGCGACCCCATGGTGAAAACTTGTATGAGCTTTACCCAAATCGAGAGTGGGTTGCTAAATATGGTTCTAGGAGCTATTTTGTCACAGTAGAAGCTATTGCTAGAGACTACAGATGTGACTGCTGCAAGATTGAGATGGACGGCATGCTATGATGCCATATCTTTTAAGTTTTCAACCAACTTGGTGTTGATGAAATCCCAACGCAGTACATAATCAAAAGATGGATACCTTTGGCAATTTCTGATGCACCCCCCGCTGTCGAGGATAAACCTGATGAGTTGCCACCACAATCAAAGAAAGACATCAGACATGCAAATTTGGTGGTGGATTTTGGTAGTCTTGCTCGAGTTGCTAGTGCGTCAGATGCTGTGACAGATATTGTAAAGAAGCATATGCGTGGGACACGTCATGAGATCAGAAATCTCAGCATGTCAAGGAACAAGAAGCCGAGACAGTACCTCCCACTGAGCAAACTGGTGGTCCCCCACCATCAGCTAGTGGTTCTGCACCACCACCGAGTAATACTTGGGAAACTAGTGGTCCTGCATTGCATCTTGATGGACCTACAGAAATACCTTCTGGTTCTAGGCAACAACAACCTACTTCTACACCACGGATAAAAAAAGCAGCACCGCAAGCTGGTGACTATGAGTGAAGGTGGACAACAACAAACAACGCTGAGGGCTGCACCACTGTCTAGGAGGGTTGTACCACTACCCAGGGGACCTCCAGTGCCAAGCTGGTGGCATGCACAACAACTGCCTAGATATATGCCGCAACATCTGGGGGATTCAACAATGACAAGGCCTGCGCAAACACTAAGAGGGGCTGCCCCACAGATATTTGGGGTTGCAACACTAGCCAGAGGCCCTGTACCACCTCATATGGGTCCTAGACCAACAACCTGGCCTGCAGCACAACCTATGGGGGCTGTACAACCAAACCAGGGGCCTAATGCAGCAAACACAATGTATGTGACTAGTACTAGGCTTGAACCATCGCCTAGAGCCTCAGCAACAGTTGATGGTGTGTATGGACAGTGCCCCAGTTCTTCTACCACACAAGAAGTAAGTGGCAGTGCACTATCATCTCCCATTGGGCAACCTCCTTGTGGACATGCACACCCGCCACTCAATATAGCATCATTACATGTAGTTGTTGCAGCCGCACAAGGTGCTTCTATGGTTGAACCACAGATTGGAAAAACTACTACCACACTTGACCATATAATTCCTAGAGACCCTCCAAAATCAACTACAAAAGGTAGGGCAAAGTTAAAAAGAATTGAATCAGCAATTGAGCTTCATCTGAAGAGGAAAAACAAGTGCAGCTATTGTGGGTCTGTTAACCACAATGGTGCGCAATGCACCACCATTTTGGTGTGATGGACACACAATCACTAGATGGTTGAAAGATTTTGCATAGACAAATTCCTACTTTGTACCCCCAGAATCTTTAAAAGTTTAGCTATTTGAACACCCTAAACTGGTCGTGTAATGATCATACTATTTCTATTTTATGGTTTCTATCACTAGCTTGCCTCACATTGTAGTTAAATTTGCCTATTGATGGGATTTGAGTTACCTGTTGACGGGATTTGAGTTGCCTGTTAGTGTACTTTGAATTGCCTGGCAAAAAATAAATACAGGCAACTCCCCTAGTGGTCCAAATTTTACATGATTTTTTTTTGAAATGGTGAAGATGCAATAATCTCCTGCTTATGTAATGATCATAATAATTCTCTTTTATGGATTTTATTAATAGATTCCCTCACGATATAGTTTGGATTGCCTAGATATGACATTTCAGTTGCCTGGTCCTAGTTTCTTATGTAGGCAACTCGCCCGGTCCAGAAAAATTCACATGCATTTCTGTAATGCTGATGATGCAGTAATCTTTAAAAATGCTAGCAAACTTCAGGCTTCTTGAACAAGAACATAAAAAACAGTACACGGCAGTGTGGGGACCCACACTCATAAGTCGAGATCACTGAATGCACGTGTATAGTGATCCTAGAGATCAATGCTCACTGAACAAACAGAAGCTGAATAACATGAGTCTTACATCCACACTTAACGTCTTACACAAATAACGACCACAAAGGTCTTAGTCTTACATAGATAGGGCCACATGGGCCAAATAGAACAAGCAGCGGAAATCTTGGTCGAAAGCGTGAACCCATGCCATCTGCCTTAACCTACATGCGTTCTGACTGGGAAGCGTCCTAGTTCGCATGTTCATCTCCAATGAACTCTTCAACATACTCCTGTTCTTCCATGCCTGGCCAATTAAATAACCAGTGGCAAGCCAATGAGTACTTTGAATGTACTCGCAAGCAACCCAAGCTGTAGAACATGGTAGCAATGATGCATGATATAGCACTAAGTAGGTGATTTTGCGGAAAGCTAATTTGAATGCAAATGGCATGATCAAGTAACTAGTGAGCATGCATCAACAATTAGCAGATATCCATATGAACAAGTTACAGATATCAACATAAGTAGAGGTTGAACACCTTGTGTTCATTCATCATGCTAAGTCATTGGACTTAGGTCACTTCCCATGCTAAGTCATCGAACTAAGATCAAGTACCATATGTGTCTCCAACACACCCACACACCCGTTGTGAAAACATTTGGACGTAGCACAAGAGCGGTCATCTAACTTTCCTTGACCGTGCACACGGCTATTCGAATAGTTTTACACTCTGCAGAGATTGCACACTTTACCCAGAAGACTCGGGGAACTTCGGTATCATCCACGACTCGCAGTATATAACATACCTGAGGTAAGCACCCGAACAATGCCTTTTCCCCAGTGATACTAAACAAAGAGTCCACTCGATTGGTACCTAGCCCTCATGATGTACATCACACGAGCCTCGCTCTAATCATACCATCCATGAGGGGACCAACGGTGTGGCCGGTGCCTATGAAGACAGCGCATGATCGTACATATCGGTACGACCCCGTATCGAGAGTGACCATGCCACTCCTACCACTAGTAATGCGGGCTCCTTGCCAGTACCCACCAAGGTAATCAACAAAGCCCCGTCTCATAAGGGGTATCGTGGTTGCGCATGTAAGGTTGGAGTAACGGTCGCAACTTACACCAATCCGTTTTCGAAAACCACATCACTCTCTTGTCCCGGCACACCACTTCTTTCTCAAGTGGTCACCCATCTCATCATCATCTCCCTCGGGCATTAGTGGCACCCGACGGGGTTTTTCGAAAAATCTTTGAAATCATTTCTTTTCTTGCCATCACTATGCATAAGTCCCATCCCATTTGTGTAGCATCTATTAGCAACCTAACTACTCCCACCCGCACAACCCTCATAAGGTGGTAGGGTCATGCACGATGCAAGTTTCAATGGAGAAGTACCAGAGGCATCCCACCGAAAGGGGGACACCACATCACAAGATCAAATATGATGAAAGTAAAGTGCTATATGAAAAGCAATAAAATGGTTTATTATCATGGTCAAAGGTCTACGTGCCTGGCCCAACAAAGTCTCCGGGGTCTTCGAAGTCTTCGGGTCCAACTTCTTCGTCAACCGCGCAATCTATCGTCATGAAATGAAGCGGTAAAAATAAGCAATCACACAAAACAGAGCACTCAATCTACTACCAAAAATGTTAACCTACTCTGATAAATACTAAATGTCATACTAAAAATATACTCCTAGGGTTTCATGTGAAAAATATTTTAGAAATTAAATAACAGAGGCAAAAAGGTGCCTAAATATAGGTTTTAAAATAAGACAGTACTAAAAATATTTTCAAACATTTTTACAATTGGCACTAATAAATTCTAGGGATTATTTCAAGATTTTAGGTGGAAGAATTATTGGCATTAGATTAAATTTGGGCCCTGTGGGATTTTTGCAAATTCCCACAGAAAAGGAAAAAAGAAAAAGGAGAAGAAATGGCCACTAGACCGGGGCCAGAGGCGGCTAAAGGCTCGGCCGGCCCAGCTGGCCAGCCAGCCGGCCTCGCGCACGGTCAGGTTCAAACCGGACACGCGGGGCCCGGTTGCCAGTGACACGAGGGCGGAGAGAGAGCGTGCGGGAGAGAGGAAGAGAGGCCGACATGTGGGTCCCACCTATCGGGTCCTTCTCCTACCTCGGGGCAGAGAGGCTGGCAACGGCACGGGGCATGGCGGCGGCAGGAGATGGCGGGAACGGACCGGGGAGGATCTGCCGTTCCAGGGGAGGTCGAAGGGAGGCCGGAGATGGCCGGAGTCACCGGCGGCGAGCACCCGCGCGGAGATGGCTTCGGGAGGAGGTCGTCGGGGTCGATCCAGGCTTCAAAGAAGACGGGGACGAGGGGGAAACGCGTCAGGAAGGCAAGGGAAGACCGGTGGGAGAGAAATGGGGACCGGAGGGGGACGCTACCAGGAGATCGGCGACAAGGTCACTGTGGCGGTCCTCGGCTCAATCCCGAGCGCTGGGGCCGCGGGAGGTCTCCAAAGCACGCCAAGGGGGCTACAGGGGAGAGGAGTGAGCGTCCAGAGGGGAGAGAGAGCTTGGGGAGGGCTTTAAATAGGAGGCCCTCGGTCCACCGAGCTCGGGTGCGCCTGTGAGCTCGTGGCCGGGGCCAGAGGCCATGGGGAGAGAGGGGATGAGTCAGGGGCGCTCCTGGGACTGGTCTAGGCCGAGGGGAGGAGAGAGAGACAGGGGAGCGCGCGCGTGCGAGCCTCTTGGTTGGCCGGCTCGGGCGGCCGCGACCGTGCGAGGAGGGCCAAAGGAGGGGAAGAGAGGAGGGGCCCGACATGGTGGCGTGGCGCGGTCGCCGAGGCCGACCATCTGGCGAGAGGGGGGAGCCCGAGGTGGTCGGGGCCATGCAGTGGCCAATGTCTACAGTGCCTGCCCTATAGCCCGCTCCAGAGTGCACATTTGGCATGCCACGGCATGCCAACGGCGTCTTCTGCGTGGTCTCTCATGCCTAGGGGATCTAGGGGGAGCTAACAAAGAAGAATAGGCCTTGGATGCTCTGGAATGCCTTAGGAGAGAAGGAAAGCTGGGAGAAAGGGAGAAAACTACTGTCTAGAGGGGTGAATTGAGGGTTTTACCCCTCTTACCCATGGAGTCTTGGCCAGGAAGAATTACTGGAGGTAGCCAGTAACCCAGAGGGGTTGTGGTAAGAAGCTGGGGGCAAGGGTAAAAGGGAATGGGGGTGAAAAAGCTGGTTTTACAAAATCACCAGAAGGTGTTTGATGGAGTTTGGGGCAAAAATATGTTTCCAACTTATTGAGATATTTACCAGGGTCAAAGGGTAGGTAGAAACGAGATGCTTCACCAAATTTGAGCTCAAGGGGAAAAAGTTGACAACGAAGATTTGATGAACCCTAGAAATTGGCAGAATCAGATTTCTATAGATCTAATGATGCTAGGCTTTAACCCTTGATGCAACACTTAGTGTATCATCACTATTTGGCCATTAGAGCATGCCCACAAAGTTTGAGGCCAAGGGGGACACTTCACAATGTAAAGTTGCTCAAATTTGATTCTGGATAGGAATGGTTTTGGGATGGTCTGATGAACCAAATCAACTTGGATTGAGATGAAACTTTGCAAGGTCATCACTCATGATATTGTTGACTTGCTGGAATTTTCCTGGAATTTATTGAGAATATTTTTTATGGAAATATTCCAAAAGTTTGATCTGAACAGAAAGAGTTTTGAGGGTTTTTTCCTATGATCTGATCATGCCCTTGTGTTGAAACTCATATACATGGAAAATATATGTGCACTGAGTTTCTATAAATTTTCTCAAATATTTCCAAATCATTTAAAAAAATTCCCTAGGAAAAACCATTTCTGGCCTTAAGAAAAAGCCTATAAATAAATTATGAAATAGTCTTTAAAAATAATTTTTGGTGCTTTTGGGAAGTCATACATATAGTAGGTTTGAAATAAAGCCTTTGGGAAAGAAGGATCCACCTGATTTGAGGACTTGCAGTGCAAACCTCATTTCAGGGGGGGTTTGGAAACTTAAATAAATCATTTTTAGTTAAAACAAATTTTGATGAAAATAGTTTTGGGCACTATTCACATGGCATGATCATTAGGCAATAGGTTTGGGACAAGAAAGATGAGGATGAAGTGGAATAGAAACTAGGAGTGCCATAACACAATCAACAAGGAAGCAAACAACATAGCAAACAAGCACAAGCACTATGAAAAAGTTTTAGTTAGATCCAAATTTTATAAACCAAAACATAACAATGTGCTAAAAACATAGGGTGTGACAGACCTTCCCCCCTTATAAGAATCTCGTCCCCGAGATTCCTAGGCTAAGCGCTAAAAAGATAAGGGAACTCCGATCTAAGATAATCTTCACGCTCCCAGGTTGCTTCAACTTCAGTGTGGTTGCTCCAATGGACCTTTAAGTACTTGATGGTGCGGCTCCGTTTGTAGTGCTCGGCTTCATCCAAAATGCGAGCTAACCTCTCACGATAAGTGAGATCTGGCTGAAGATCAATGGCTTGATGGTCGATGTCCTTGTAGAGGTCGGGGCGGTTGGGAACTTGCAGACACTTCCGGAGCTGTGACACGTGAAAGACGTTGTGCACATCTGACAGCTCGGAAGGTAACTCTAGCTGATATGCAACTTCTCCTCGCCTGTCGATGATCTTGAAAGGGCCGATGAATCTTGGTGCGAGCTTCCCTGTGACATGGAAACGCTTGTTCCCTTTGAGAGGCGTGACTCGGAGGTAAACATGGTCCCCAACACGAAAACTCATGTCTCGACGGTGAGAGTTGGTGTAGCTCTTCTGCCTAGTCGTGGCGGTCACAAGGCATTCTCGGACAAGTTGAACTTGCTCTTCGGCTTAGAGGATGTCTGGCCCAAAAACTAATCCTTCTCCGGTCTCTGACCAGTTGAGGGGAGTACGGCACTTGCGTCCATACAACACCTCAAATGGTGCCATCTAAAGACTCGACTGATAGCTGTCATTGTAGGAGAACTCGGCGAATGGTAGGCAATCTTCCCACTTGGATCCATATGCTAAAACACAAGCTCGAAGCATGTCTTCGAGTATCTGATTTACTCGCTCTGTTTGCCCACCGGTCTGAGGGTGAAATGCAGTGCTGAAGGAGAGCTTGGTTCCCAACGCTTCTTGGAACCTATTCCAGAATCTTGAGGTAAACTGGGTTCCTCGGTCTGACACAATCTCCTTAGGAACCCCGTGGAGGCTCACAATCCTGTTAATGTAGAGGTTGGCCAACTGGTTCCCATTGTAGGTCATCTTGACAGGAATGAAGTGGGCTACCTTGGTCAAGTGGTCGACAATGACCCAAATGGAATCATGTCCTTTTCTTGACCTCAGAAACCGGTGATGAAATCCATCCCTACTTTATCCCACTTCCATTTAGGCACTTTGAGGGGCTGCAGTAGTCCAGCGGGTCGCTGATGCTCAGCCTTGACCCTCCGGCATATGTCACACTTAGCCACGAACGTGCCTATCTCCCGTTTCACGCCATGCCACCAGAATCTTGCCTTGAGGTCTTGATACATCTTAGTTCCTCCAAGGTGGATGGAGTATGAAGTGTCATGAGCTTCTTGCAATATCAGGTTCTTAAGCTCCTCTTTATTGGGTACGCAAATGCGATTCCCAAACCATACAACTCCTTGTTCATCCACTAAGAATCCTGGGGCCTTCCCTGCCTTGATCTTCCTCTTGATGCCTTCAATGCTCTCGTGTCCCTTCTAAGCTTCCTTAATCTCATCCATCAAGGTAGGCTTTGCTTCGAGGTTGGCGAGGAATCCTGGTGCAACCAGTTCCAAGCCGAAGCTCTCAATCTCTTCATACATGGCGGGTAGCCTTTCCTTAATCATAGCATTCAAGGAGCAAGCCTTTCTGCTCAAGGCGTCTGCTACCACATTGGCCTTTCCGGGGTGGTACTAAACACTGAGGTCGTAATCCTTGATTAATTCCAACCATCTTCGCTGCCTCATGTTCAATTCCCTTTGAGTGAAGATATACTTCAAACTCTTGTGGTCTGTGAATATCTCACATCGCTTCCCCAGAAGGTAATGTTGTCATGTCTTCAAGGCATGAACCACGGCTGCCAACTCGAGATCATGAGTTACGTAGTTCTCTTCATGAGGACGTAGTTGTCTGGACAGATATGCTACGACTCTGCCTTCTTGTATCAGAACACCTCCAAGCCCAGTTTTTGATGCATCACAATAAATCACGAACTCCTTGTGAATATCAGGGTGGCCAAAACTGGGGCTGTGGTCAATCTCTTCTTGAGCTCCTAGAAGCTTCCCTCGCACTTATCAGTCCATTCAAACTTCTTATCCTTCTTCAAAAGCTGGGTCATGGGTCGGGTAATGCTCGAGAACCCTTCTACGAATTTGCAGTAGTAACCCGCGAGTCCGAGGAAGCCCCTGACTTCCTTCACTGTGGTTGGGGTTTGCCATTCAGTCACGGCTTCAATCTTGGCAGGATCCACTGATAATCCTTCTCCAGTCAACACATGACCCAAGAATCCAACTTCGTGCAGCCAAAATTCACACTTGCTGAACTTGGCATAAAGTTGGTGCTCTCGAAGCTTCTTTAGGACCAATCTCAAGTGTTCCTCATGTTCTTCTTCAGACTTGGAGAAGACGAGTATGTCATCAATGAAGACAACAACGAACTTGTCCAAGTACTCCATGAAGACCTTATTCATAAGGTACATGAAGTAGGCAGGGGCATTAGTTAACCCAAACGACATGACCGTGTATTCATACAGGCCATACCGGGTTACAAATGCAGTCTTCGGAATGTCTTGGGGTCTAATCTTCAGCTGATAGTACCCAGACCTGAGGTCAATCTTGGAGAACACCTTGGCTCCATTCAACTGATCAAACAGGTCTTGAATCTTGGGGAGTGGGTACTTGTTCTTTATCGTGACCTCATTGAGAGAACGGTAATCAACACAAAGTCTGATAGTTCCGTCTCTCTTTGACCCAAATAGAATAGGTGATCCCCAAGGAGAGGCACTAGGGCGAATAAATCCTTTTCTGAGCCGCTCTATTAGTTGCTTCTTCAACTCAGCCAACTCTTCGGATCCCATCTTGTAGGCCTTCTTATAGATGGGCCTTGATCCGGGCATAAGCTTCAACGATGAACTCGATGTCATGGTCAGGAGACATTCCGGGCAGCTCATCAGGAAACATATCCGAGTATTCACATACCACTGGCACTTGATCCAACTCAACTCCCGATAGACAGTTAGCCTGAGGGACTTGAGTGGAGGCAGGGTTGGGAACATACTTGACTTTCACTCCCTGGCTATTGGTCATGGTAACGATCCTCTTGGCATAGTCTAACAAGCCTTGGTGCTTGGTTAACCAATTCATGCCAAGGATGACATCCAAGCCTTCTGACTTCAGGATGATAAGGTCGGCTAAGAAGTCTACCCCGTTGATGTTAATCTCAACTCCCTTACAACCTATCCCAATCTTCATAACTGATCCCGGGGTTTGTATCAACATACGGCTACCCAGGGGTGTAGGCTTCATGCCACTCTCTAGTGCAAACCTTTGGGTGAAAAAAGAATGTGAAGCTCCACAATCAAACAATACTGTTGCTGGGGTTGAGTTCTTGAGGAACGTACCCAGTATGACGTCTGGATCTTCCTGGGCTTCCTTTGCGGTGACGTGATTCACACGACCCTTGCCATTGTTGGGCTGGTTGCGGGGAGCGGGGTTCCTTGGTGGTGCTCCACGGGCTTGACCTTGAGCTGGCACATTGGGGCGGAGTGCATCTTGTTGGAAATATGCCCTAGAGGCAATAATAAAATGGTTATTATTGTATTTCCTTGTTCATGATAATTGTCTATTGTTCATGCTATAATTGTGTTAACCGGAAACCATAATACATGTGTGAATACATAGACCACAACATGTCCCTAGTGAGCCTCTAGTTGACTAGCTCGTTGATCAATAGATGGTCACGGTTTCATGGCCATGGACATTGGATGTCATTGATAACGGGATCACATCATTAGGAGAATGATGTGATGGACAAGACCCAATCCTAAGCATAGCACAAGATCATGTAGTTCGTTTGCTAAAGCTTTTCAATGTCAAGTATCGTTTCCTTAGACCATGAGATTGTGCAACTCCCGGATACCGTAGGAATGCTTTGGGTGTGCCAAACGTCACAACGTAACTGGGTGGCTATAAAGGTGCACTACGGGTATCTCCGAAAGTATCTATTGGGTTGGCATGAATCGAGACTGGGATTTGTCACTCCGTGTGACGGAGAGGTATCTCTGGGCCCACTCGGTAAGACATCATCATAATGAGCTCAATGTGACTAAGGAGTTAGCCACGGGATGATGTATTACGGAACGAGTAAAGAGACTTGCCAGTAACGAGATTGAACAAGGTATGGGGATACCGACGATCGAATCTCGGGCAAGTACCATACCGATAGACAAAGGGAATTGTATACGGGATTGATTGAATCCCCGACATCGTGGTTCATCCGATGAGATCATCGTGGAGTACGTGGGAGCCAACATGGGTATCCAGATCCCGCTGTTGGTTATTGGCCGGAGAGGTGTCTCGGTCATGTCTACGTGTCTCCCAAACCCGTAGGGTCTACACACTTAAGGTTCGATGACGCTAGGGTTATAGGGAAATGGTATACGTGATTACCGAAGGTTGTTCGGAGTCCTGGATGAGATCCCGGACGTCACGAGGAGCTCCGGAATGGTCCGGAGGTAAAGATTGATATATAGGAAGTCCAGTTTTGGTCACCGGAAAGTTTTCGGGCTCATCGGTAGTGTACCGGGAGTGCCGGGAGGGTGCCGGAGGACCCCCGAGAGGGGTGTGACGACCAAAGGACCTCATGGGCCCTTAGAGGAGGTGTGCCAGCCCATATTGGGTCGGCCAAGACCATCTATGTGGGCCCATGTGGCTGGAGATAAGGAGATAAGGCAAAAGGGATTTAAAAGGAGGAGATCCACCTCCCTTGTGGGAGGTGGACTCTCCCTTTAATTCGGCCGACCCTCTCCTCTTTGGAGTAGAGGCCAAGCCAGCCCTCCACGTCCCTCCTCCTATATATACTTGAGGTTTTGGATGTTTTGAGACAAGATTTGATCTCTCTCTCTCACGGCAAAGCCCTACCTCTCTTCTTCCTCCTCCGCAGCGCTTAGGCGAAGCCCTGTCGGATTACCTTGCTACTCCACCACCACCACGCCGTCGTGCTGCTGTTGGAGCCCTTCCCCAACCTCTCCTTCCTCCTTGCTGGATCAAGGTGTTGGAGACGTCACCGGGCTGCACGTGTGTTGAACGCGGAGGTGCCGTCCGTTCGGCACTTGATCGGATCTACCACGATCTGAATCGCTGCGAGTACGACTCCATCAACCGCGTTCTTGTAACGCTTCCGCTTAGCGATCTTCAAAGGTATGAAGATCCACTCTCCCCTTGCTCGTTGCTGGTTTCTCCATAGATGGATCTTGGTGAACGCGTAGGAAATTTTTTGATTTACTACTACGTTCCCCAACACATCTAGCTTCTTGTTGGGACACAACCTAGAGATGTGTCCTGGCTGGCCACATCCAAAGCAAGCGACTTGCCCAGGGTAGTTGTTGAAGTTTCTGCCACCGTTGTTGTTATTGGGGTTGTTGTTGTAGGCTGGCCTGGGATTGGCGTACTGCTGAGGCTGGTAGCTTGGACGAGGTGCGGGAGGTCTAGCCTGCTGCGGCTGATAGGTTGGCTTGGCTGGGGCTGGCTGCCAGGGGCGAGGCTTCTGGTTGCTTGAGCTTCCCTTGCTGATCATCTTGCGCTTGCGAGTGTCGTCTATGGCATGACGCTTGTCTTCCAGCATAAGGGCCTTGTTCACCAGGTTGAAGAAGGTAAAACAGTCGCAGATGATGAGCTGATACTACAGGACTTGTTGAAGTCCTTCCATGAAGCGTTCCTTCTTGGCAGCTTCTGTGCTGACGTCTTCAGGTGCATACCTTGATAGCAGGTTGAACTTCTATAGGTACTCCTTGAAAGAGCCACTTCCTTGCTTTAGCGCTCAGAATTCTCTCTTCTTGATAGCCATGATCCCAGAAGGAATATGGGCAGTGTGGAATCCTTCCTTGAAGTCATTCCACGTGATCACACGTTCCCTTTGCATGACCTTGAATCCATCCCACCAAGCTCGGGCGGTACCTGCGAGGTAGTTAGAGGCATAAAGCACCTTCTCACGATCCCCATTGCAGTTGACCAGTGCAAGGAGGTCCTCGATGGTGCGGATCTAGTCATCAGCATCCAATGGTTCAGCAGTCTCGGTGAAGGTTGGGGGCGAGTTCCTCATGAACTCAGACAACGTGGAGCATCCATTGTCATTCCTGCCTTGCTGCTGATTATTCACGAGGGAATGAACCATCTGCTGGATAGCAGCATTGTTGGCTTGGCGCTCCTCCCGGAGAACTTGGAGAAACTGGGCTATGGTCATGTTCTCCGGTGGAGGTGGTGGCGGGGGAATATCACCTTGTGGCTGCTCCTGGTGTCCTCCAGCGTGAGCAGCCCCACCAGCTCCCTGTTGCTGGCTCGAGTTGCCGGCTTCAGAGTTTGTGAAGGAGCTGTTGCGGGTAGGATTCACCATCCTGTTTGGAGCAGCCAAGTCAAACAACTGGGATTGACAAGAGGACAAGCAATAACGGTAAAGTGTGCCTAAGGGGGTCGGTCAAGTGCAAGTGTGTTGAAACAAAGGTTGAAGGACCAACAACATATATTAAGATAGACGATAGAGTCGCTTACATGTTGCCTAAGGCAAAAGCGTGACTTGCATCGGAACACAAACAACAAAACGAACAACAAGCACACATGGTTTCATATGAACCATTACACAGACTCGACTTCGCATGAGGGATACATGACTGATCCTACCCTAGGGGTTCTTAGACTCACGTGGTGGAGTGCTCGGTCTCGTAGTCACGCTCCACTAGGTCTTTCTCTTGTTCATCATCTGATCGGGCATCGTTCCCGATCGAAGGGGTCGGGGAACGAGAAGGTCCATCCGGACGACACTTTCCAGGCGGGTCGGTGAAGAGCTCACGGTACTCCTTCGCACTCATGCGACGACTACATGTAGGTGCATCACTAGCTGGGGGTACTCCTCCTCGATAAGCGATAGCTGGTCGTACCTAGGGGGCTCCATCCTTCTTGATCTTGTCTGGCTTCATCCTCGCTTGTCGAAGTAGCTCTCGGGCGTGGTGAAGTTCCTCGTGGAGCTTCACGGACTCCTTCATCAGGTTGTGAACCAGACTATCGGCAGAGAGGCTGAAATAGGTCTGGAACCTGAGTGGTGTTCCATCCTCCTTGGTCGGAGTCAGCGTCCAACTCTCGCCAAAGTGATCCTTCCTGAAGGGAAGGTAGCGAGTAGTTGGCTCGTCAGCCATCTCTGGAATGATGTCTTGAAGGTGCAAGAGTGCCTTGCGTGCAGCTGTCTCGATGGCAAACATCATGGTCTCCATCCGTGGTCCTTCAATGAACCAACTGGTCGGGGAGGCGTTTGCCTTCACGACCACATCTACGTGGTACTCCTTCGTGACGGCATCGACCCAATGCTCGTGGTAGAGGAAAATGGGTTGTTGGCGAAACTAGCACTTCTCCAGGCTATCCCCAAGGAGTAAGGGAAAGTCGGATGTTAGGAAGGCTTCTGGTACGACGGCCATCTACAAAGGTTTTGAAAGGAGGAGAGTCAGCAAAGTGTTGTGTGAAGCATAGGAGGGGTAAATAGTGCAGAATTCCTAAGTTCCAATGCTAGGTGTAGTTTTGAAAATGAATTTTCTCCTGTCTAACGTCCATGCTAACTAAGGGCTTCCTACAGTCAGGATGGCTCTAATACCAGCTCTATGGGGACCCCGACTCATAAGTCGAGATCACCGAATGCACGTGTATAGTGATCCCAGAGATCAATGCTCACTGAACACACAGAAGCTGAATAACAAGAGTCTTACATCCACACTTAACGTCTTACACAAATAACGACCACGAAGGTCTTAGTCTTACATAGATAGGGCCACACAGGCCAAACACTTAAATAGAACAAGCAGCGGAAATCTTGGTCAAAAGCGTGAACCCATGCCATCTGCCTTAACTACAGGCATTCTGACTCGGAAGCGTCCTAGTTCACATGTTCGTCTCCAACAAACTCTTCAACATACTCCTGTTCTTCCATGCCTGGCCAGTTAAATAACCAGTGGCAAGCCAATGAGTACTTTGAATGTACTCGCAAGCAACCCAAGCTGTGGAACATGGTAGCAATGATGCATGATATAGCACTAAGTAGGTGATTTTGCGGAAAGCTAATTTGAATGCAAATGTCATGATCAAGTAACTAGTGAGCATGCATCAACAATTAGCAGATATCCATATGAACAAGTTACAGATATCAACATAAGTAGAGGTTGAACACCTTGTGTTCATTCATCATGCTAAGTCATCGGACTTAGGTCACTTCCCATGCTAAGTCATCGGACTTAGATCAAGTACCATCTGTGTCTCCAACACACCCACACACCCGTTGTGAAAACATTTGGACGTAGCACAAGAGCGGTCATCCAACTGTCCTTGACCGTGGACACGGCTATTCGAATAGTTTTACACTCTTAAGAGGTTGCACACTTTACCCACAAGACTCGGGGAACTTCGGTGTCATCCACGACTCGCGGTATATAACATACCCGAGGTAAGCACCCGAACAATGCCTTCCCCCCAACGATACTAAACAAAGAGTCCACTCAATTGGTACCTAGCCCTCATGATGTACATCACACGAGCCTCGCTCTAATCGTACCATCCATGAGGGGACCAACGGTGTGGCCGGTGCCTGTGAAGATAGCGCATGATCGTACATACCGGTACGACCAGTAATGCGGGCTCCTTGCCAGTACCCACCAAGGTAATCAACAAAGCCCCGTCCCATAAGGGGAATCGTGGTTGCGCATGTAAGGTTGGAGTAACGGTCGCAACTTACACCAATCCGTTTTCGAAAACCACATCACTCTCTTGTCCCGACACACCACTTCTTTCTCAAGTGGTCACCCATCTCATCATCATCTCACTCGGGCATTAGTGGCACCCGACGGGTTTTTTCAAAAATCTTTGAAATCATTTCTTTTATTGCCATCACTATGCATAAGTCCCATCCCATTTGTGTAGCATCTATTAGCAACCTAACTACTCCCACCCGCACAACCCTCATAAGGTGGTAGGGTCATGCACGATGCAAGTGTCAATGGAGAAGTACCGAGGCATCCCACCGAAAGGGGGACTCCACATCACAAGATAAAATATGATGAAAGTAAAGTGCTATATGACGTGCAATAAAATGGTTTCTTATCATGGTCAAAGGGCTGCTTGCCTGGCTCAACAAAGTCTCCGGGGTCTTTGAAGTCTTCGGGTCCAACTTGTTCGTCAACCACGCAATCTATCATCGCGAAATGAAGCGGTAAAAATAAGCAATCACACAAAATAGAGCACTCAATCTACTACCAAAAATGTTAACCTACTCTAATAAATACTAAATGTCATACTAAAAATATTCTCCTAGGGTTTGATGTGAAAAACATTTTAGAAATTAAATAACAGAGGCAAAAAGGTGCCTAAATATAGGTTTTAAAATAAAACGGTACTAAAAATATTTTCAAACATTTTTACAAATGGCACTAATAAATTCTAGGGATTATTTCAAGATTTTAGGTGGAAGAATTATTGGCATTAGATTAAATTTGGGCCCTGTGGGATTTTTGCAAATTCCCACAGAAAAGAAAAAGAAAAATGAGAAGAAATGTCCACTGGACCAGGGCCAGAGGCGGCTAAAGGCTGGGCCGGCCCAGCCGGCCAGCCAGCCAGCCTCACGCGCGGTTAGGTTCAAACCTGACGCGCGAGGCCTGGTTGCCAGTGACACGAGGGAGGAGAGAGAGCGTTGTAGAGAGGAAGAGAGGCCGATAGGTGGGGCCCACCAGTTGGGTCCTTCTCCTACCTTGGTGCAGAGAGGGGAGAAGCTCACGGGCGACAGCACGGGGCACGGCAGCGGCAGGACATGGCGGGAACGGACTCGGGGAGGAGCCGCCGTTCCAGGGGAGGTCGAAGGGAGGCCGAAGGTGGCCGAAGTCGCCGGTGGCAAGCACCCGCGGCAGAGATGGCTTCGGGAGGAGGTCGTCGGGGCCGATCTAGGCTGCAAAGAAGACGGGGACGAGGGGGAAACGAGTCAGGAGGGCAAGGGGAGACCGGCGGGAGAGAAATGGGGACCGGAGGGGGGTGCTACTAGGATATCGACGACGAGATCACCACGGCGGTCCTCGGCTCGATCCTGAGCATAGGGGCCGCGGGAGGTCTCCGGAGCATGCAGGGGGCTACAGGGGAGAGGAGAGAGCGTCCAGAGGGGAGAGAGAGCTCGGGGAGGGCTTTAAATAGGCGGCCCTCGGTCCACCGAGCTCGGGTGCACCCGCGAGATCGTGGCCGGGGCCAGAGGCCATGGTAGAGAGAGGGGACGAGTCAGGGGTGCTCCTGGGACTGGTCTAGGCCGAGGGAGGAGGAGAGAGAGGCAGGGGAACGCGCGTGTGCGAGCCCCGCGGTTGGCCGGCTCGGGAGGCCGCGTCGCGTGCGAGGAGGGATAGAGGAGGGGAAGAAAGGAGGGGCCCGACATGGTGGCGTGGTGCGGATGCCGAGGCCGACCATCTGGCGAGAGGGGGGAGCCCGAAGTGGTTGGGGCCATGCAGTGGCCAACGGCTACAGTGCCTGTCGGCACTGTAGCGCGCTCTAGAGTGCGCGTTTGGCATGCCATGGCATGCCAACAACGTCTTCTACGTGTCCTCTCATGCCTAGGGGATCCAGGGGGAGCTAACAAAGAAGAATAGGCCTTGGATGCTCTGGGAAGCCTTAGGAGAGAAGGAAGGTTGGGAGAAAGGGAGAAAAACTACTGTCCAGATGGGTAAAATGAGGGTTTTACCCCTCTTACCCATGGAGTCTTGGCTAGGAAGAATTACCGGAGGTAGCCAGTAACCCAAAGGGGTTGTGGTAAGAAGTTGGGGGCAAGGGTAAAAGGGAATGGGGTGAAAAAGCTTGTTTTATAAAATCACCAGAAGGTGTTTGATGGAGTTTTGGTCAAGAAGATGTTTTCAACTTACTGAGATATTTACCAGGGTCAAAGGCTAGGTAGAAATGAGATGCTTCACCAAATTTTAGCTCAAGGGGAAAAGGTTGACAATGGAGATTTGATGAACCCTAGAAATTCGCAGAATCAGATTTCTGTAGATCCAATGATGCTAGGCTTTAACCCTTGATGCACCACTTAGTGTATCATCACTATTTGGCCATTAGAGCATTCCCACAAAGTTTGAGGTCAATGGGGGACACTTCACAATGTAAACTTGCTCAAATTTGATTCTGGACAGGAATGGTTTGATGAACCAAATCAACTTGGATTGAGATGAAACTTTGCAAGATCATCACTCATGATAGTGTTGACTTGCTGGAATTTTCCTGGAATTTATTGAGAATATTTCTTATGGAAATATTCCAAAAGTTTGATCTGAACAGAAAGGGTTTTGAGGGGTTTTGCCTATGATCTAATCATGCCCTTGTGTTGAAACTCATATATATATGGAAAATATCTGTCCACTGAGTTTCTCTAAGTTTTCTCAAATATTTTCAAAAAATTTAAATAATTTTTCGCTAGGAAAAACCATTTCTGGCCTCAAGAAAAAGCCTTTAAATAAATTATGAAAATAATCTTTAAAAATAATATTTGGTGGTTTTGGGAAGTCATGCATATAGTAGGTTTGAAATAAAGCCTTTGGGAAAGAAGGGTCCACCTGATTTGAGGACTTGCAGTGCAAACCTCATTTTAGGGGGTTTTGGAAACTTAAATTAAATAAACCAAAATATAACAATGTGCTACAAACATAGGGTGTGACAGGGAGGGGAGAAAATAAACGGACCTACGCTAACTTGAGGATGGCTTTCCACGGAGCATTGTTGTACATGTTGTCAACCCATGTGTTGGCCAGCTGTTTCCTGATGTTTGGTACATCCTCGACTGTGAATTTGGGAACAGCCCTTGCGTCCCAACTGTTTGCTATTGTAAAGGCAAAAATACCACAGTCGAACCTATGCATGTACATTATGTTTTCTAGTTAGCTAGTTTACTCTATCTCCTACTGTGACTTGACAAAGTCTGAAGAAGCAGCGTCTGTGTGAATGGATGCTTACTCCTTGTTTTGTTGTGGCACATCAATGTTGATAAGTCCAAAATTATCCAATGATATGTGAGACCTGGCGTAGTGCTCTTCCCACATAACACGAACACTTGCAAAAAATTTCCTTGTGCAAACATCTAGACTCTTGTTCTGAAGTGTCCTCCAAGAATCAAGAACCTCAAAACGTCGGTCCCAGATGTTCACATTGAAAATCCAATAATGATTCCCTGTAACTGGCTTTGTCTTGTCAATGTTCTCTAAAACTGGGAACATAATCCGTTAGAAAAAACATCTGAAGTTAGTAGTAAAAATAGGCAACTTCAATACTTATACTACCGCAAAAAAAACATGCCACATGTTGGATGTAAGCAACTTTTTGTGTGCTCCCGCAAGTTAATACACAGACTGAAAGCAAAATGCACATGGAAGTTATGTTCTCATGTAAGCAACTTGCATATAGAGATGTAGAGGCAAAAAATATAATGAATGTAGGAAACTTGGCCCCCCTAAAATAACTTTCATTTTGTTTGATGAAGATTTAAGTAGGAAAAAGTGATAGATAAAAACAAAAATGAAAAATGCAGTTGTATAAAATGAAGAAACCATTAACTTACCATATCTTTACGGTCCAAGCGATTCAATTTCTTGAAACGGGAAATGAGCTCCTTGTTGGTCAATTGCACATTTTGCATCCATGTCTGGTGAAAAACAATACGGAGATGACCATGAGCACATATGAAGAAAAAAAGAAAAAGAATTGCAAAACTACATGTATTAATGCTTCAACTTTTCTTACCGAGAATCTAAGGGGCATGACGACCTTCTTTGAGTCTGGTGGCAAGTTCATCATTATATATTGAATTCTGACTTCCATCACATGGCTCAAGACAAAACATTCCTTCTTCACTGAGTTTGCAAGCTCCCTCACGGTGACGAAGTATCCACCATATTCAATTACCCTTGGGCTGCAAGAAAAAAAGAAAGACATTTAGCTAACAAATCCTTCCAGATTTGCCTACCACCATCTAGCTCAGAAAAAAAGTGCATGGTCATATGAAAAAAAAATTCAAGAAACATTTCAAACTAAACCAAATTGCCTGATTCTATGATTTGGATTGCGTGTAAAAATAGTTTGAGTTGTGTGCATAACAGAATGAAGCTTGCTTGGGAAAAAGTGCATTTTGCAAAATCTTACAAGGAAAATGGAACGGGTATTATTGTCATACCTAGTATCTACATCTGGTGATGCTTCTTCATTAAGTCCCCATGCAAGATAACCGATGCATACAATCTATTTGCTTCTGGTTTGGACATATATACTTTTTTCTCATTAAAGTCAATGAACGGGGACCTCTTGCAAGGAGGTGGCTTGATAATCCTTCTCTCAAATTGATGTGGGGGCATCTCTCCTGAGCTACTACTGCTATAAATCTTGCTGCCTGATCCCACTTCTCCTTGGTTGGAAATTTTGTCGGGAGTTTGATACATGTTTCGCTCAGTTATGATCTCAGCTGAACAACCTGCGTGAAACTTATCTACCTTTCCTTCTGCTTCTGCACACAGTTCATCCAGGCCTTCAAGGTCCAAAACATCCCCGTCATCGATTATTTCAATGGTTGGGTGGGTATGTACAGACAATTCCTTGAATTTGAACTCGTGCTCAGGAAATCCACTTGACCCGACATTTTGATGAGCTATGTCATCTACAGATTCTGTGGGCAAATCATCTATGCCTAGATTGAAACTTGGTGTCGGGCAGTACTCACTGTAAAATGCATCTGATCTTGTATTGTTGCTTTGCTGACAAAGCTGTTGTTTTGTCTTTGCTGAAGTATGATTTGTGGGATTGATTTGGGGGTTCTTGCTGTTTGGATGAACACACCTTGCTAAGAACTCACTGAGTTCTAGAACATTGATTTCTAGTGCATTTGTTGTCTTCCCACTAAGACGCATGAACTGCTGGAACCACTCCTCCAGATCAGAGAAATGGGAAAGGTTCGCCTGGCTACTTGCTTCTGTTACTTCTGAAACACTTTTGGCTTCAGGTTGGGCAACTGTGGTTTAACATTCAGGCAATTTCCCTAGGGCTATTAGCAACTTTTGTTTCGGACTTTTTCCATTAGTTTTAGCAATTTTGTCCTGCTCCCTTTTGATCTCCATACATGACACTGCTAGAGGGATGTTCTCTTTCTCCTTTTCCCAACCTGCATCATTTAATGCTACAGCCTGTGGTGATACCTTGAGATCTTGCACCTCGCCCCTCTGGATAATATTGCCTGATTGCGTTACATTTCCTTGAGATGAAAAAGGCACTTGGCCATTTAAGACACCTAGTGGTTGTGTTCCACCAGGTCTTGGTTTGCTTACTGTCAGAGTACTTCCCTTTTTAACTTGAACCGGTACTGCTTTTGTGGGGTCAAGTGTTGCCTCTGCAAGACTTGCCTGGAAAGCAGTAGGGCTTGCTTGCTGTTTGCACTGAGTTGCCAGAACATGTGATCCACTTGGCTATTTACCACTCTGTTTTTAGGCTGACCCTGGAGATACTGAACTTGATATCCTATTGTTTACCAATTGTGTTTGTTCAATTCCATTACTTGCCTCTGTTACTTCACTTTTTGCCTCATATTGCTGCTGAGAAGGCCCGGATTTTTAATGGTTGACTGCCTTTCCTTTCCCCCTTGGCCATATTTGCTATTTTCAACACAAAATGCTTGTGGTTCCCCTCCTACTTTATTCATCACAAAAGGCTCTAATATGAAGCTCACACTTTTCTTCTTCTTCTTTGGTGGCTGAGGCGGTAGAACTTGGTTGTGACAAACTTGCTTTGGTTCTCCAACTTCAAGTAGAGAACCAATTTCTCTCATAAATTTTCAGCGAATCTCCTTTGGGCATATTTCCTCAGGGTTGAATGTGTAAGGAAAATCAAATTCTTTTACCATAAACAACTCTTCAAAAATCATCCTCGCTTCGGATGCAAGGGATCTGTCATGGATGTCCAACATATCTTTCACTTCAAACAATGGGAAGCGTGGCTTTGGGGGAGCAACAACTTTAAACTCTGACATCACAAGATCTCTGACAGAGATGCTATCTTCCTCATCCCATGCTTTTGGCTTCTTATCTCTTCTTTTTTCAAGTAGAAATTGCAGTGTGCATTCTTCATCATCATCGCTATCCGGGGTTCCATCTGCGGCATCCTCATTCCCACCTGCGCCACCGTTGCTGCCCGCACCACCGTTGCCTCCTACATTGTCATCGTCATCATCATCATCATCCCCCTGCCCATCATCTTCCTTCTCTTCTTCATTTTCATCACCTTCATCATCATCATCGTCTTCCTTTCCTTCACCCTCATCTTCTTTGTCCTTGTTTCCATCAATTTCGACTTCCTTCCTCATGTGAACACTTGCCTCCTAATAATTTAGGTCTGCATGTTCTATTTCCTGACAACTTTCTTCCACCTCATCACCATCATCATTGTCCGAACTTCCATCACTATTGCTTTCGACATTACCTTTCTCCTTGTACACTTCCTCATTTTCACTATCACCTTCCTCACTGCCATCATCATCTGAATTAAATGACTCTTCATCACTTGGTAAGCTGTCTCTGTCGGCTGGTACTTGTTTACGTCTTCTCTTTGACTACCGCCTGCTTGTCTCCACATTAATAGGTTCTGTCGTCCTTGCCCCCCATTCATCATCATCGATCCTACCAATCCCAGTAACGAGCTTTCCAACTGATTGTGAAATTACGGAACACATTTCATGCACCATACCCATGAGCTTCTTTTGCTTCTGCAAAACATAAAAGTTGATAATGAAAACACATATAAGAATTACCATCTGTTGAAAGGTTAAAAAATTGAACAAGTATATAAATGAGCAAAAAAAAGGAAACACTAGTACAGGAAAAACAGCCACGGTTGACTTACTGTTTTGTCATATGACTCAGGCAATCTTGTTGCAACAAATTTGGTGATGTGATCCATGCTTCCAAACAAGCTATCATCCGCACACCGTGAAAACTCAGTTCTAAGCTGGTGGTTTGTTGTCAAAAAAGGAAAAATATGAGTGAGAACAAATCTACCAGATGCAAGATCTCAAATTAAAAAAATTGGTAATTCTATTTGTCTGAATTTGCTTGCATCCACTATCCGATATCTTGATGCCTACTATTAATATAATGGATAGTTAAGATTCAGTAGCTAGTAGAGTTGCAGAAAATGTATGTCGCTTGCTAGTTTTTAGTACATAATTTGCTTATGTGGCATGAGAAACTTGTTGCTATTAAACATATAACTTGCTAATAATAGTTAAAAAATGCATCGTTTGCCTACTGTTCATTCCAAAATTAGTACAAACAGGTACCATTACTGTGACATAACAAACTCAAATAAAACTGAAATCTACTTAATATATGTACAACAATTGCCCAGTAAATGTTATTAACTTGCTTGCTCTTTCAAATTCAATTGCCTCTACTTTCTAGTAGAGTACTTCAAATTTCTTGAGAAAAACATAGGTGCTTACAAACAAAAAAGGATTGTGTTTGCACATCAAACAAAGTCTAATGAAAAGAAAAGAAATGAGGTTACCCGCAACTTGTCGTATTCTCCCGGGACCTTCCTGTCCTTCTTTATAACTTTGGCAATTAAATCTGAATTCCAAACTGACACCCTTGGCACCAAGTTGGGAACTGGCTCATCAACATCCAACGAGTCTAGATACAACAGTTGCATGATGACAACAAAAACAAAAGTTTAAAGTTACCTGATGTTTGCCAAAAAAAAGTGGATGCTAGCAACAAAGAGCTTGAAGCACTTACAACAAGGTGGAAAACACAGCAACAAACAACCTTCTTCTTGCCATGACCCAATGTGAATGCTAGCTTCAGTTGATCAACAACAAACTGGCATATGTTGGTCTCTGTTATCACATTGACATCCATGACCACGGGAAGCTTTTTGGGGAAATACTTAAACTAGTTGAGGGGGCAAGAAAGCAGGAAAAAAAGAGCTAGCCAAGCGCGGACAAAGTCATCATCATGAGATCCATTCATTTCCTTGATCATCTTGCACCAATCTGTGAGAGTCGGTGAATTCTTGGAGGTAATATTGTAAATGTTGTACATTGCCTTTGTGATTTCGGGACGATTATCGAAGCACACCTTCCTCCCCCTATTTGGCAAACCCCATATCCTATGGACACTTGCAACATCTATATGAATCTTGCCCCTTTCCGGAATAACAATCTGCGACATCTAAGGATCATAATGCCCCGCTATCCATTGCCTAATATCTCTAGGCATGCTATCCGCTGCAAGATCAAGAATCCCACCAAATTCTTTTTCAATAATGATGCCATTTTGCGCAAAAATCAAGTCCTTGTTCAACTTGAAGAGACTTGCGGGAGATGTCCTATTCCTACGACCCTATTGCACAACAAGATGAAAAAATAAGGAAGGAATTAGCAATAATGTTCATTACTGGACAACATTGTTGGGCAAATGTTGTAAAAAACAGAGGCAAGCATGCAAATACCTCAATTCCTCCGATTTTCTGGCATTTTGGTTTTGGAGGTTGATCCATAGTTGGACCTTCATCATTTACATTTTCAGCATCCCCACCTAGGCTCTCATTTAAATAATATCATCAGGACGCCTCCCTCGCAGAATAATAGCCTTACATCTCTGACACTTGTACCCAATCGTTGTTGAACTACTCCGTGGCTGTAGAGGAAAAAACACACAAATCAGTAACAATAAAATCTGTTATGTCCAAAAACAACATAAAACTTTGAGGAATTTTGCACACCTGTGTTTGATGCTCTTCATTACCATGAGACGCAACTTCATCATGACTTGCTACAGTAGGTTCATCATGTTTTGACTTTGTGCTTGTCCCAGTCATCTATTTTCTGTCATGTACAAAAAAGAGAAACAATTAACAACATCGAGAAAAACTCAAAACATTCGGTTCTACAAAACCTGTATATCCTGCACACTAAAAATTCTAATGAAGTATATAGAAGACAGCACCATAACAAGCACAACACAAAATGCCAAAAGGATTGTTGGACAAACATAAGATTGTCCACTATATGAATTTCACTATGTTCCAACATTAGAAAATACTTAAGTAGCAGAGAAATGTACACAGAAATAGCAAAAACAATCTACAACACAACAAGCAAGTGGAACATAAAGCTAGGCAACACATGATACCACACCGGGCAAGTGAAACACAAAACTGAAGCAACACTCAAAAACTAAAGCGCAAAAAAACTGCCCCTAATATACAGCCGTGATGAGCATCATAACCCCAACACCCCTCCTTCACACAAACATCAAAAAAACTACAACATCAAGCCTTGCCTTGTTTAACATGACAGCATAGAATTTGCATTGTTCACAAAGTAGCAGATACGCAACTCACAAGCCATTGCTGGGCAAGTCAAACACAAAATCGTAGCAACAACATTCGCCTGATCTACAAAGTAGCAGATATGCAACTCATGAGCCATTGCTGGAAAGTCAAACACAAAACCGGAGCAACAACATTCACCTGATGTACAAACGACGAGTGAATCCTAAACCCAATATTGACCCCCTGCACACACACACACACCTACTCGGCATCATCAAACTCGCATGAGCTCGCATGCATTCAAACCCTAGATCGCATGTATATTCAAGTAGTCGCATGTATACATGCACTAGAGGATCTGGGATAGTAGTACTCAAATCGATGTGTCAAAAACATGGAATACCTGAAATGCCTCAAAACGGACTCGATAAACTCACCAGGGCCTCCGACGACGTCCTCGTCAGGCCGTTCCTCCTCCGCCGTGTCTCTGGTACTGCAGCACCTTCTGGCGCCGAGTCCTGCTACCACGCGGCGCGCTGGTGTTGCTGTGGTGATCGCACCTCCCCCGTCGCCGCACACGAAATCAACAACGGCGGCCGCGACGGGCCGTTCCTCCTCTCCCGCATCTCCGCTACTGCTGCTACCACGCGATCGCTGTTGCTGCTGCGGTGGTCGCACGCCTCGCGTCGCCGCACACCCTTGCTCGCCAAATCCACGAATAGACGAAGCACATGACGCCTGCTTCCACCTCCGGCGGTAAAAACGGCCATCGAATCGCCGCCACGCCGCCACGTCTCCTGATTTGGGGGATATCACTTGGGATGAACGGATGAATCTTCGCGAGTAGGGGAAATGGCGAAGGATTTTGAACGAACCTAGAGAAGAAAGAGGAGAGGAGAGGAGGGAGTGGAGGGACTCGCAATCGCCCCCTCCGCCCAACGGGAGAAAACCCTACCAGGCTATAGCCGGAGTGGGCACCGAGGGCCCCGACCGAGCGATGCCTGGGAGCCGCGAAGAGTCGCCCTCCGCGCGATGTCGATCGCACGACAGAGAGAGGTGTGCGCTAGAAAATGTTAATGGGCACAACTGCACTTTTTAGGATTTGGGATAAAAAAATGTCCACAGTAGATTAGAAAAGGACGGGAAGGGGGACATGCTTGGAGAGTCATAAAATCCGTTGTAATCTTACAACGAGGGACGGTTCGCTTTTTTTGCAGTCGACGAAACGGTGGCTTGCATTGGTTGGACGTACAGGCCTGGCTCGGTTGATCGGTCAGGGTGCGAAATAAATTATTCTTTACCTGGGTCTTAAATAAAGCTTTTACACATACAAACACATATATATACAGGGAAATACCTCCTACTACCGGGTGTAGTTACTTTCACGTCTCATATACTACCATGTGGACATACCCAAAGTGATAAATTAGTATATATATATGTGTGTGTGTACAGGGCTATTCTGTTGCTAGTAACAGAATATTATTTTGTTACCCCGGCCCTATATAGAGAGCGATGCGTCCAACATGTACGAGGCTAGACTCTGCTGCCACCCGGTCCACCCCGACCCGCCTCCTACCGTCAAAGGCAGTTGTCGCGCCGCCCCAGCTCGCCGGCTCCGCGCGCCGCACCTTCCCGCAGGCCCCGCGCGCCGCCCTTGCTCGACGATCAGTTCGACGAGATGGAAAGCGTCAGTACAAGGCTGGGCTTTGCTGCAACCCGCCCCACCCCGACCCGCCTCCTACCGTCGGAGGCAGTCGTCGTGCCGTCCCATCCCGCCGGCCCCACGCGACGCCCCAGCTCGACGAGACGGAAAGCGTTAGTACAACTATTCTAAGTCGTCAGTTCGGGAATACTAACGTAATAATATAATTTTCTCAACTCTGACAAATGGTTGAAAATATCTAACGAAAACAGTACAAAAAACAGAGTAAAGTACATTCAGTGAAAAACGCTTAGTACAAATGCACACATTTATCAGTACGAGTACTTTATTTTCGGACGGGAAAACAACAAGATGGGTCTCACCATATTCAAAATTACTGTAAACAGTTGCGAATTTGAGAAAACGTTCAACATGACTAAGTTTTGCATTTTTGATAGCTTTCTATTGGTATATTATTTGCCTTATTTCGACAAATTTTTCAAAAAAATCTCGTTCGAAACCAAATTTCACCAAATTCGAATTCGAATTTAAACCGTAAATATTAGAAAAACTTTCAAAATGCAAAAGTTATGCATTTTCCATAGCTATCCAACGCCATGTCATTTGCGTCAATCCGACAAGTCATTTGCAAAAAACGCGAAAATACGTTTCGCCCAGAATTTCACCATTTACCAAATTACTTTTAAATCATACGTAATTTGAAAAATCAATCTGCATATGGAAGATGCGGATTTTTACCAGCTTTCCAACACCATCTCATTTGATCAATTCCGACAAACCGTTTGAAAATTAACTCCAAAATATGATTCGTGTTTTTGGTTTAAAAAACGATTTTTTCAAAACTGCTCTTAACCATGATGATTTTACAAAAACAAATTATATGACTGTAATTAAGATGTCAAGGGATTTCCAACGATATATTACACACCTGTTCCGACGATTTTTTCTTGCAATGTTTGATTATTATGTTTTTGAACTAAACAAGATAATCAGTTCAGCGTAATGAAAGCATCAGTCCACCCGCTTGAAAAATCGTCAGTCCAATCTGTAAGCTACGTCAGTTCAAGGGGGTAACAGAATAATATTCTGTTATATATATATATATATATATATATATATATATACATATATATATATACCTATACCTACCTACTAATAAAGCAAGGTGGTATTTTTGGTTTCGTCCCGTTTAGATTATTTTTCAATGTACCGTAGATGATTTTTTAGAAACGTGAGGTGGTACTAATTGATGCAGCATCAATTTTCCTTGCTCATTACGTTGTCGTTGTTTGTCTGGTTTTGTACGTTGCTGCCTCGCTCTAATCTGTCAGCATCGACCCATGGACCGTTGGACTTTTAAAATAATTATTAAGTGGAGCTGACCCATGCAAAAAATAACAGCCTTAGGAGAAATCGAACTCTCAATGTTCCAGATCGAGCCCAAAGGTCGCAACCAATCGAGCTAAGACATAAATAAGGAAATATTATGTTATATGTTTATGATTCAAAATCAATAAGCAGCCTTGAAAAGTAGGATGGGCTCATATACATGGCTTGATTTCATGGGATATGTGGCGTCATAAGAGGGCATAAATAAGGAAGAAGAGGTTCACAAAAGAAGGAAAGAGAGAATAATAATGACCGCAAGGAATTGCTTGCACGGGCCCGCCCAGAGGTGACATACTGGCATGCAATTAACAAAGGAAATAATACAAGCGATGTAGGAGGAGCGTCAAGTTGATGATCGATCAGTGACGCATGTGTGGCCTTCCTTCGTAGTTGTTAATTGGATTATGGCCCCGCGAGCCGTTATGTGCCTAATTAGATGGGCCTCCCGATCAGAAGTTTTTTAAGCTCGTCTTTTTTATCAATAAATATATGTTTTTCACACCAGGTCGTTCGCTCGGTTTTTGATTTATTCCAAATCCCTTTCCTTACACCCCCATCGGACCATTTATATATGTCTATGAACTGAAATTAATAAGCCGCCTCGAGAAGTTGATCCAGTTTTCTGACAAATATGACCAGAAAGATAATGATTAGGAGAAGGAAATGAATTTAGTAGGAGAGAAAGGAATAAATTAAAAGAGCGACTAAAAAAATTCCTTGTCTATGGTTGTATGGGCGGTTGTGAGAGAGGACCCATGAAATCCACTATGTAACATATTCCGCTCTTATGAGCAGGAAAAAAGGGAATAGAAGAACAAATAAATTTTGTGTTCTATCTGATGCGAGAGAGGATCCATTAAATAACCTAAATATATGTTGGTATAAATTATGCCTGGCCATGTTTATATTATAATTTTATAATGAATTACGAATCATCGAGGGCAATGTGAAAGTCAAGATATTTTTGCGGGATGTGTGAAAATAAAGTTGGCAATTGATTGATTTGTAGCCAATAGGAATGAATTTCGTTAATATTAATTTTTGCTTTCTTTTATACTTGATGGTTACAACTATAAGTTTGCTCTCACATTGCTTTGTCATGGAATTATCATCCTGTAATAATAATGATTGTTATGTATGTGAGAGCATGTTGCGAATAAGACCAAAAACATAATCTTGGGAAATTAGTGTTGACATCTGGTATATGTACGTTAGGCATGCTTATCAATTCAGATTCTTAAACTATGGTTCGATGGCCATGGCAGAAGAACACAACATAGCCCACTACCGGAAACATGCCCATGCTCATGGTAGAGATGAAGAACGTGGACAGTGGCAATAGTGAAGTGTATGCAGCTTATGTGCGGTCAAGAAGTTGATATAATCATACATTAACACAATTTAAGAGTTATTATTGTGTGTGGTAAATAAGGAGGTGCATCGCCTGATATGTCAAGACATGATCGGTGTTGAACCACGTAAAGTGAATGTGATGGTTGTTGCGCACAAGGAATTACAAGTCGACGCAAGGAAGGGCTCATGAAATCGGCCTGACAGAGTGTGATGACCTAGCTTAGGGATGGCACCCGTCGGGTTTTGGTACGGGTGGATTCATCACATACCCTTACTCGTCGCTCCAAAACCTTGCCCATCACCCGTACCCATACCCGTCGACGGGTGCAATATTTGCCCATACCCATCACCCATCGGGGTAATGGATACCTACGGGTAAAATTACCCAAATTTGCAACACATCAATTCGAGTATTACATTGTCATAAATAACAACTTATAATAATAATAATCTATAAACAACAACACTTCATGAAAACAACACACACTCGTAAACATCATCACATTCTAGACGCGGGCTAGCTGCGGAATTTATGTACATATAATACGTTTAATATGTGGATAAATAATATTTAAGTCCTAATTTTTGGATTATATGCAGGTACATGGGTACATGGGTATGGGTTATACTAAACCATACCCGTACCCACTATACCCCATGGATTTCAAAATTTTCCATTTATGTATCCATGGATATTTGTTTGACCCATACCCTTACCCTAATGGATTTTTTACCCGCAGAATACGCTGGTGATGGGTATCCCTTGCCATCCCTAACCTAGCTTGTTGCATAGGGTTTGATCATGTTTGTCGTAAGCAGTTAAACAAGTGACCACCATCAGCGATGATGGCAAAGAGGAGAAGTGGCAATACGAATGGCACGCTAGGGACATGTGATAGTTCGTTTCTCCACCTTTTTTTGGTCAAATTAAGGTTTTTCGTACGTCCTTCGTTAGTTTTGGATCGTTCAAGCCTTAACAAAAAGGCGTAACTTACCAGGATTCGAACCTGGGTGTACAGGTAAGACCCGCTGACCACAAACCAGCTGACCTGCAACAAATTGTTGAAAAAAAAGGAACTTCAGCATATTGATTCCGTCCCACCAGTTCGGCCTATTGGGCCAGCCCATGAGCAGGGAGGGACGTCCCCAATTTTTTTCTGTTTCGTTCTTGGCCTTTTTTCTGTTTATTTTCCGTCTTTAAAGTAATTTAGTAAAAAAGAAAATTGTAATTCAAAATGAAATACGAATTTTGGAAAATGGTTTATAATTAATAAAATATTCGTCGTTTAAAAATAATTTCCATGATATTGAAAAATTGTTCATGAATTGAGAAAAAAAATCATGAATTGAAAATATGTTCAAGTTGTCTAAAAACGATTTTCACAAAAAACATACCGCGAATTAAAAACTAGGTTCGTGCATTAAAAAAATATCATCAAAAAATGTTAATGAATTGTAAAAATAATCAATCGATTAAAAAATTAACCAGTTTTAAAAAAACTGCCTCCATTCCAAACAGTCTTCATCGGTTCATAAAAATATTAACCAGTTTTAAAAAAGCTAACCAGTTTTAAAAAAAAACTGCCTCCGTTCCAAAGAGTCTTCATCGATTCAAAAAACGGTTGTTGATTCATAACAATATTCAGAAGTTTCAAAAACAATATTCACAATAATTCAAAAAATGTTTGCAAATTTGATAATGTTCATCATTTCATAAAAACTTTTCAAGAACTAAAATATGTTCATGATTTTAAAAGATGATTCTGATCTGAAATAGTTCTTGAATTTGAAACGATGTTCGTAAAAATAAAAATAAAAATAAAATCCAAACTTGAAAAAAAGAAAAGAATGATGCAGAAATAAAAAATAATATGAAAATCAAAAAGGAAAAGGAAAAAAGAAAAATATAAAAGTATGAATAATCAAAAGAAATAACAAAGAAAAAAATTGTTTATAAAAGCGCTCTAGAACCTTCCAAAACCGGGTGGGGAAAAACTAGACTAGGTTGGCGCATACTTTGGAGAGCACGCTAGAGGGTATGCGCTAGCTAGGTTGCTAGACAGTGACCTACGTGCCGAATAGTAACAACCGTGACCATTGACAAAGACTCGACCAATCAGCTCAGCGATTGTCTGGGTGCACCGCTTCACTAGGGCCTTCATTTGTGATCAAACGATTGTTTGCTTGGAACTCGCTGGTACGCTGCAAAGTTTTGTTACAAAATTCTATAATTTACAGTATGTGGCTATATTTTTTTTATGTAATACATGAACACGAATAGGCCACCTTAACCTTCTCCTAAAATACAATACAACAATAACCACGCCTTTCAACCGCCAGCCGCCACAACAACCTTCCCCGTGCTCCTCCTATACTTCTTTTTCAGGCATATAGCCATTGCCCTCAACCGCCACAGCAACTTGATGTTAATGTCGTCCTCTTGGAGCATCTACCATTGTTATCACCCGCAACACATAAGAGCTTTCCCAGTCGAATCCACACGGCACCAGAATTGCATAGACAAGGAAAATCTATTAAAATGAAGAAAATCTTGAACAGTGCATCTTGAAGGACAAATTATGTCGTTTAAGCTACATCGACTACTACAATCCCACGTGATGCCCAATGTTGTTTTTAGCACCAATATATTCACTTAGATGTCGCCAATCTCCTAGACATTGTTAAATTCCTTATTATTGTTGTTGGTTGTGTCACATGATCCGTCCCATCTGTAGACGTGAACTGGATGTTGTCAATTTTGGCATCACCTTGTCACGGTCATTGGTAAGTCATTCCAACGTCAATTTTTCGTGTCACTTTGTTAGGCATATGGTTAGGAGTTGGAAAGCGTAACTTAGAAACAAATTTAGACTAAAAATGACTGCAACGTGAATGTTCTTAGGAAACTAGACCTTTTTAATTTATTGTTTTTAATGTCCTTTTAAAAGTAATTATCTCATTCTTACATATGTTCAAAATTTCATGTATGACTGCCATATCTCTATAGCCTAATCATCAAGCATTGCATGACATATTTTTTTACTTGAAGGGTGTCGTCCTGTTAAGATATTCTTTTTTCCGTTACAATGTACGGACATATTTGCTAGTATATATATAGGGTAGGACTATTCTGATCTAACTATTCTCATCTCGTCCCAGAGATCGCGAGCAACCGAATCGATCGGTATGAGAAAAAATCCATCCGCTCCCATGATCCCCTCCCCTCCGAACTGCATACGCACCAACTGCCGACTCCCTCCCAGCTCGCACTTTCGCCGGGCCCCGGCCACCAACCACGGCGCCACCACGTCCTTCGTCCCCTGGGTCGTGCCGCCACTCTCGCCTCCCTCCCCACCTCCCCACCAACCAGCGTCGCCGCCCCCACCTCGTAACCAACCGGTGCCGTTGCTCCCAGCCCTGGCAACCCCCATCCCCGGCGCCCCCATCCCCGGCGACACCCACCCCCAACGCTCCCAGCCCCGGCGCCCCACATCCCCGATGAGCCCCAGCGCTGGTGACACCCACCCCCAGCGACCCCAGCCCCAGCGCCCCCATCCCCAGTGCCTACAACCCCGACGACCCCAAGCCCCAGCGACCCCCATCCCCGACGCCCCCAGCCCCGACGACCCCCATCCACGACGACCCCCATACATGGCGTTGCACCTCCGCAACTTCCCCACTTCGATATGGCAGGTGACCGCGGTTGGTTCTCTGAATCTGAAGTTAGGTTCCTTCCATTGTCCTAAAACTGAATTCATATCAAGGCATCAATTCCTCTTCCCTGTCCAGTCCTGTATTTGTTCTCTGTATGATTTTGATTGATGTCTGAAGTTCATCTGTATCTGCAGATGCAAAGCACTCATGTTTTTGTCCATTTGATTTCAGTTTCACAAGTTTGGTTTTCTAAGTTTATCTCCAAAATGCATCAACACCGGCCTTCGATCACCCAGCTGTTGGTGCTCCCCCTTCCTCAAGCTGCCCATCCTTTGCATTTTTCTGTTAATTGCTAACAAAAAGTTCTTTCAGTCTTTTGTGATCAGGGATACAGAGATTCACGAAAAAGTTATGAAGAAGTCCAAATTCAAAATAACTGGCGGTTCAATGTTTAATTTATTTGGAAGCAACTTCGTTATTGTCCACTCTAGCTATGGCATGTGGAGCTACTATTGCGTGAGCCCTTTGTTGCCTGTGCAATTTCTTGAAGATCTCAACCGCAAAAGTGCTACTGCTTTAAAAATCGATCTGCTACCGCAGGTCGGCAGGCTAATGTGTTGATGAACCAATTCAGTAGGGCTGCATTGTTGATAAAACATGGCTAGCTGGGTACTGTAGGGTATTTTAAACTTTAGTAATATGCACCATTGTGTGTGTTACCATTACAAACGTGGATGCACCACTCTTCCCTCTCCGTTTTTGGCGACGACGATGTAGAAGGTGAAGTTCTAATATAGGAATACACCAAATTGAGATAAAAAATGAGGAAATCAAAACTACTACTATATTAGGCATGAAACACAGACATGCATATTAGTTGCTCTTGGACATATACAACAATGATTTTTTCCATTGTTCTGTAATGAAGAATGTCATGACACATGTATATTAATTCCTACATGGACATGTACTGCATGGAGTTGCCCAGATTTCTGCAATACTTTTTGTGAAGATTTCTGTAATACTATTTGTGTTCTGTTAAAACAAATGGGAAATGAACAGAAATAGGGTCAATGAGAAATTCATCGCGTATGTTCTAAAGTTCATGTTCTCAAGATCGTGAAATTCAAAATACTGTAACTGAGAATGTTCAGAAAAATCTTTGTGGTTCCTAGAAGTTCATATATTCTGTTCTTGGTAAAAATTGTGTAGTGCTTCAAAACGATATTCTTCGAAGCTCATACATACTGATCAAGAAGAATTGTGTAGTACTTCAAGAAAAGTATTTGCGCAAGATGTTCACAGGTTATGGTTCCTGGAAGTTCATACATTCTGTTCATGGAAAAAGGGCATTTTCAAACAAGAAGATGCAATTCATGATATGTTGTTTTAAAAAGTTTCAGTTATTTACTTTTTCTAATAATAAAACTAACAAAGTTCAAATTAAAATAACAGAGAAGTTTGAAGTTTTTAAAAATTTAGATCTGTTTCTGAGTACTAAAGAATAAAACGAAGAAGTTCAAATTAAAATAAAGTAACAACTAAAAAAATAGATTTTCCCTGTTTTAAAAAATGAGAAGATCAAACTAAAAGAACCAAGAAGTTCAAGTTAAAATAACAAAATATCTGAATGTTTACAAAAATCATTTTTACTGTTTTTAAAAATAAACAAAGGTCAAATTGAAATAATAGAGCAGTTCAAGGTTTTAATATAAAACCAATTTCTCCATTTCTTAAAATACCCCTAGAAGTTCTAACAAAATAACGAGAAGTTCAAATTTAAATATTGGAACGGCCCATATTTATTATTAAATTAGAATTTTCCTCGTTACTAAATAATAACTCAAGAAAACCAATTTAAAAAATAGAGGAGCCCAAAATTTATAGAGAAAATGGATTTCCTTGTTTCTACAAAAAACCTAGAGGTTCAAATTTAAAAAACGGAGAATTTCAATGTTTATATAATACCAAGGAGGTCAAATTAAAAAAATGAGTAGTCCAAAAGTTATTAAAATAGATTTTCTCTATTTTAAAAAATATAGAAATTCAAATTTAAATAATTGAGCAATTTGATATTTATTATATAACAAGGACTTCTCTAATAGTATATCATTTATGCAACTCCGAGGAGGGGTTGAGGAATTACAAGCAAAAAAACATGATAGAAGTTCTTAGTGAAAAAACCAAGAAATTCAAGTAGTACAAGCAATGTGTTTTCCGGGAAGTATTTAATGGTTTGTAGAAAGAGGTTGACTAGGAAGTTCAAAAATTCTTGCGAGAAATGTTCACCTTGTATTTCCATGTTCAAAAAGGACGAAAACATGTTGCTTTTGGTGTTTTAAAATGATTCTCTCAATCCACAAAGAAGTTCACTTATTATTTGGGAGCAATTCTATTTCAAAAAAAAACAAATTATAAAAACAAAGAAAGTTCACATACTACATGGTGTGTGTTTAATTTGAGAAAGATGAATAAAATGCAAGGTCCAATATTTGTGTTACTATAAGTTTAAGTCCTTGGTCGGAGAAGTTTAGGAAATTATTGTGAGAGAGTTTCTACAAAAAGGAATATCATTTGTGTAACACCGACGAATGGGCGGCAAATTATAAATGAAAATAATAAGTGAACTAAGATCCCACACATTAAAACAGCGAGCAGTTCCACTACTACACGGTATGCGTTTAACATGAGAATAAAAGAGTATAAAAAACTAAAATCCTATAATCTTTGTTGCAAGAATTTCAAGTGCACCATAACTATAAGGTCAAGTACTACAAGGAATGCGTTTTAGGTGAGAATAAAAGAACAGAAAAAAAAGCTTAGAAGATTTGTTGAAAGAATTTCACGTGCTCTGCCGAGGAAAGTTTGATGTGTATAAAAACACAAATTATATAACAAACGGTACAATATTTCTTAGACAAATGATTTTTTAAGTAAACATCGAAGTACTTTCAAAAAATTGAACTTATCTACTTTAAAAAAAATAACAGAGAAATTCGAAGTATATAAACTACTCAGATTTTTTCTCATTACTAATAATAAAATGAAGAAGTTTACATTAAAACTGTAGAGAAGTTCGAAGTTTATGAAAAACTCAGATTTTTTTCTCGTTACTAGAATGCTTTACTCAAAAATAGAAAACGTGGAGTTCAAATTAAAATAACATAGAAGTTCAAAGTGAAAACATCCAGAAGTTCACGTGTTGCATGGTGTGTGTTTTCATATGGGAAAAAGAAATAAAAAGACAAAATATACAAAATTTGTTGTTAGAAGTTCAGGTGTTCGACACGGGAAGGTTCAAAACTTCCTATGAGTGTGGTTCGCTATGTATTTCTCACCAACTCTTGTGAGTGAGAAAAATGAATAAAAAGGCAAGGTCCAATTTTTTCTTGCTTAAAGTTTAAGTTCTCGATCGGAGAAAGTTGGAAAACTATTGTGAGAGAGGTTTGTACAAAAATGATTACCATTTGTGTAACACCGACGAATGGGTGAGAAATTACAAACAAAAATACACGACAGAAGATCAACGTGGAAACAGCAGGAAGTTCAACTACTAAACTAAATGAATTTCAGATGAAAATCTTTTAAACCATCGCGAGTATGAAAAACATGATCAAGACAGAAAAGTTGCGTGTTTATAGCAGCTTTGCATTGGTATATCACTTGGAAAATTCCGATGAGTGGATGGAGAGCTACGAGCAAAAAACAGTACGTGAACATAGTGAAGTTCAGGTAGATGTGCCGATGAAGTTCAAGTTCTTCATGCAGTGCACTTTCGAAGACACTGTTTCGCGATAAAAGGCAGAACGCGCCATCTTGTCATTTTCGAAATTGCTTGAAAATGGCTAGGAACCAGAGAAAACCATCAATATGAAAAAGTTTTGCATTTTCCATAGCTATTTAACTCGAAAATACGAACTCGATGGAACTTTTACCCTTTTCTAAACTACTCTTAAACCGTTCAAAATTAGAAAAAAACTTTCAACATGAAAAAGTAAGCATTTTCATAAGCTTAACAACGCCATATCATTTGCCTCGATTGGATTATCTATTTAGAAATGGCATCGAAAATACTAACTCAGCTGTTCGGTTTGCGAAATTTTACGATTTTCCAAATTACTCTTTAACCATAGGGAATTAGAGAAAACTATCAACATGTGGAAGGAACGGTTTTGCAGCAGCTTTCCAATGCCATATTATTTGCTCCATTCCGATAAACAGTTTAGAAATGCGATCGGAAATACGATTCACGTTTTTTGTATGAAGAAAAAAAAGGTTTTCAAAACTGCTCTTAAACCGCTTACATTTTGCCAAAAAAAAACTTGGGTCGTGATACTCGTGTCCATAGCTTTCCAACAGTATATCGCAAGCCCCATTTGGGCAATGTTTGCCGAAGTTCAACCTAGCACTGCGGGAAGTTCAGGTCGGACAACTCAGGCAGTAAAATTGCAACAAACGCATGTTCATCACGGTCTGAGAGCAAAATCCACCAATGAGCGAGATTCCTATTTAAAACGGGCATTTAGTTGCTAAAAACCGTTTCCAGATTACACTTACATCACATAGAACACGACTGGCCAGTAAAATTCGTGCGGGAAGACACGGTGCGAAGATAGCCCGAAGTTCGGGTTCCTACAAACAGAAGTTCACGTTTGTATAACTCAGGAAGTTCACCGCGTGATCAGAATAGTGTTTATGTGTGTGTCAATATATATACATGATGTCCGACCCCAAAAGGTCCCCGGAGAGGTGCGTCCCTTGTTCGGCCAACCGTCGCCTCCCCACTCTATCCCGCTCACCTCCCTATCCCTTCGGTCGACCTACAACTAGGGGAGGTATTGACCTGTAGCTGGAGGAGGTCTCGACCTGCAGCTGGTCGCGCCCGCCGCTGCCGCCGAGATCAACCAGCTACAATTGGCGATATGGCAATCACCCCCACGACAGCCACCCATCGCCAGATGCGTTGGGACACTGGAGGAGCCACGCCATTCCTCTGCCTCACGGCTGCTGCTCATTTCCTCCTTGCAAAAACAAGTGGGTCCTTGCAGTCCAATTTGTTCAACAACAGCAGGACAACTCCAGGATGCATATCACGTGGAACAAGCTACAATTGTGCGTGCATGGAGGCGTTGCTGTCTTCGGCGAGCTCCTGCGTCCTTGAGCACGACACATACATGACTGGGTCCTCCCTCACATTCCCCGCCCCATCCATTGTCCCCTATAGTTTGATCAGTGAGGAGAAGGTGAAAAAATAGATGAACTATATATGTTGTAATTAAGTGCACTGCCCCTGTTTGTTGTTATGCCCATGAGAGTTGGATTTTTTTGTTTTTTAAGTTCTTCGTTTTGATTGATTTTGATGAATTTGTAGGATTTTAATTATGTGCTAAAAAGCCATCTGGCAAGTTCAAAACAGAAAAACCATGAAGTTCACCTTTGTTATCATTGGAAAAAATTTAGCACTTGTTGAAGTATTTCACCTACATCATCTTTTTTGTTCTTCAGAAGTTCAGGTCACCAGGCCGCCACATGGTTATCATTGGAAAGAATTAAGACATGTTGCAGTATTTCACATACTACTTAGAAAAGCGGGTATTTCACATACTTGGAAAAGAATTGCACATCAGTTTATGTGTTTCTATACTTTTAAATGAAGTTATGCCTTTTGGACATGTAAAGTACAAATGCCACTCGTCCAGTAGTACAAAATCATTTCATTTCATGTGCTTCACTTACTCCTATAGTCCCGTTCAACTTCTCCGCCTTAGGCCATGCAACTCCGCCCGTGTGAGTGCGCACCGCACCTCCGCGGCTTCTTTGCTTCGAGATGGCAGGTGACCTTGTCGATATCTGAAGTTGGTTCCTAGTCCTAAAACTAAATCTAGATCGCCAAGGAGCAGAGGAGTGGTGGAGAGAGTTGTCGGCTCAAAATATATATATGAGTTTTCGAAAGTTCAAGTGTAACGAACATCGAAGTTCAAACAAAAAAAATGTAAACAAAAAAATCATGAAATTCAAAGAATAAAAACTATGGAGTTTCATGAAAAAAATAATAGCACGCGAATTTCATCTTTCAGAAATTCCGAAGTTCACGTGTATCACGTACAAAACAAAAATAATCAAATGAAAAAAGGGACCGCCTAGGCCATTTCATCGAAAAGCAAAAAATGAATAAAATGTCGCAACAAAATTCTACAAGAAGTTCAAATTTAAAAACCGAAGCAGGTCAACAATAAAAAAATGAAGTTTTTTATATCTAAAGCCAAATTTGGAAGTTCAAAAAATTTGAGCAAGAAGTTTAAAAAAAAGTAGTTCAAAATTCTTTATAACGTATTTACCCAGTTTGTAAAAAAAGCAAAGAAGTTCAAATTAAAAAGAGGAGCATTTCAAAAGATTGTGTAACAAACGGATTTTCCCCATTCTATAAAAAATAGAAGTTCAAATTAAAATGACGCATTTCAAATCATTGTTTATATAAAAAAGCATTTTCCCTGTTACTAACCAATAAAACTAAGAAGTTCAAATTTAAAAAATGGTGAAGTTCGATGTCTATAATAAATACGGATTTTTCACATTATTAAAAAATAAAACCAAGAAGTTCAAACTTTTAGAACAAAGAAGTTCAAAAAACTCAATTTTGTTCGTTCAAAAAGAATAAAACTAAGAAGTTCAAAAAATTCAATTTTCTCATTTGTGCAACTCCGATGAACGGGTGAGAAATTACGAACAAAAATACGTGGTCGAAGTTCAAAGTAAATACACCGAGAAGTTCAACTACTACATGAAATGCATTTCAAATGTGAATAAAATGAATAAAAAACCAATAGCCTAAAAGATTTGTTGCAAGAAGTTCATGTGCTCCTTCCGGTGGGGTTCGAGATGTCTAGTGCGAGTATGCCAAAAAACTAATGGGTGAGAAATTACAAACAAAAATACGCGACAGAAGTTCAACATGAAAACAACAGGAACTTCAACTACTATGCTAAATGAATTTCGGATGGAAATCTTTTAAACCGCCGTGAGTATGGAAAAAATGATCAAGACGGAAAAGTTGCGTGTTTACATCAGCTTTCCATCAGTATAACACTTGCTCAATTCCGGTGAGCAGATGGAGACCCACGAGCAAAAAACGGTACGTGAAGAGAGAGTGAAGTTCAGGTAGACATGCCGATGAAGTTCAAGTTCTTCACGCGATGCATTTTCGAAGACTATGTTTCGCGATAAAAGGCGGAACGCATCATCTCATCGTTTTCGAAATTACATGAAAACGGCTAGGAATTAGGAATTAGGGTTTAGGGTTTTTATGTGAAAACGGTGCGCATTTTTCGTAGCTTTTCAACGGTATATTATTTGCCCCATTCAGATAAAATTTCTAAAAATTATGGCCAAAATACGTTTTCATCCATTTTCGAAATTGACTTAAAACCGTAAAGAATTATAAAAAATAATCTACATATAGAGGTTTCGCATTTCTTCAAACTTTTCAAAGCCATATCATTTGCCTCATTCTGACTAACCGTTGAAAAAATAACATGAAAATACATACTCGGTACAGATTCAGCCATTTTCTAAATTACTTTTGAACCATTCATACTTAGAACAAAAATTTTAAATGAAAAAATGCGCATTTTCATAAGATTTCCAACACCATATCATATGCATCGATAGGACTTGCCATTTTCAAAGTTACTCCAAAATACGAACCCGGGTGTTCAGTTTTAGAAATTCCGCCATTTTTGAAATTCCTCTTTAATTGTAGGGAATTTGGAAAAGCGTTTAACATGTGAAATGAGTGGATTTTCAGCAGCTATCCAACACCATCTCATTTGACTCATTCCAATGAACAGTTTAGAAATAACATCAAAAATACCATTCATGTTTTCTCTATGAAGAAAAACGGTTTTCAAAACTGCTCTTAAACCGTAAACATTTTGCCAAAACTTCAACCAAGGATGGTATAGTGGTGGCTTTCAAACGGTATATTGCAAGAACCATTTGGGCACTTTGCCGGAAGTTCAACCTAGCACTCGGGGAAGTTCAGGTCGAACAACTCAGGCAATAAAATTCCAGTAGAAGCAAGTTCATCACATCCCCGAGAGCAAATCCGCCAACGAGCGAGATTCCTATTTAAATTGGGCATTTAGTTGCTAGAAACCGTTACCAGATTACACTTAAATTACATAGAACACGACTGACCAGAAAAATTCGCGCGGGGAGACACGATTGCGAAGATAGCCCGAAGGTTGGTGTTGGGGATATGACCCCATGATGAGACCCGCCACCAGAGGTCCGGGTCACACAGGACGGCTTGACTCGCTCGTTCTGGAGTGGGCCGACAAGATGGTGCTCAAGGCGTCTGATGCCTGGGCCAGGAGAATCCGGCCCAAGACCCGGAAGATGAAGACCCGGGCGTATAAGTCGCCAGAGATAACCTAGCCCAGAAGGCAAGGGAACTTAGAGATAGACTCGGACATGTACAGAGAGTCGGTAACGATTCATGTAACCCGTGGTCTAGACCTCTTATATAAAGGCTAGACCAGGGGCGGCTTAGGGCAGGTTATCGAAAGCTAGGTCAAGCAATTGCTCCCTTGTAATCGATACATCAGATAATACCAACTCAAGCAGGACGTAGGCTATTACCTCATCTCGAGGGGCTGAACCTGGGTAAACCTGTGTCCTTTGTCCCAACCAACCCCTTTGAGTCCATCACCGTAGCAATGGCTTCGAACTCAAGTCCGTTGATCCGGACATCTGCCGTGAAAAATCTACGACAGTTGGCGCCCACCGTGGGGCTTGCACTTGGTGGTGTTGAGTTCTCAAAGGGCTCTCTCCCGGGGCTCAAGGGATACGTGGTCGGAAGAATGACCAAGAGTCACCGCGGCCGGCTCTACATTGACGACGCCGGCTAGGGGCTCGAGGCCGACTCTGTTGAGTACGGCTTCCGGGTTCACTTCGGGGGAATTCATGTCTTCATCGGTAGGGCGGACGGATCTAAGCCTGGGCCGGACATCTGCACCGACATCGTCGAGCCGGCTCGGCGCGCCCAGCCCGTCCAACACTCGTCACCCACTCGGGTGGATCCGGGTCGGAAGTGCATCTTCGTAGGTTTCACCTAAGGGATGGAATCTAAATCAGCCGGGTCGCAGGAGACCATCATCTGCTCTGACGGTGGGTCGTCAAGTGGCGAGACAGAATTGATCTACCAACTTCACAATGGCGGACTCGACGACAGGGAAGCGTCTTACTATGAGTCGAAGGGGATTGAGTCGGAGGAGCAGGAGCCGGTTCACGCGGCTGTGTTCATGGCGAGGTCAGCCCCAGGACTCTTAGATCTAATGAATGAGCTAGCAGGTGTGATGGCCACTGAAGTCACTTCAGAGAATCAGGCAGCTCAGAACTTGGAGATTGCGCGGCTCAAGGGCCAGATGGCGGAGCAGCAGCAGAGGATTACAGAGTTAAAGCTTCAGATGGAGGCAGAGGCGGAACGCCTTAGAACGGATGCTTTCCGCCTGGGGTTGGAGTAGCAGTCGGCTGTGGCTATACATCGGAGGAGGCACCAATCCCGTCTACCGGAACAGTATGAGCCAAGGAATCTCTTCCATACTCCGGGGACTGGAAGGATGGAAAGTGAGCCTGGGAGCCGGCCAACGGTTCGGCCACGGACGCGCCCGCTTCTTCGAAACCAGATCTCACCAACAGCAATGCCAACTCCAGTGGATCATTATTCTAACCCGGCGGAGAATTTGGTAGCAGCGGCAACTCGGCTGGAAACAATCCCTATCCCGGATGATGCGCCTTTTGCGAATGAAGTGCGAGACGCAATTGGGTATCTCCAGACGGCGATGGCTCAGCAGGAGAAGTACGCGTACAGCCGGAGTCGTGTCCATTTGACGCCCCTTCCTAGCCGTAGCTATAGCCGGCATTACAAATTGCCAGCCGTCTCTAGCAGCGACCAACATAGGGGGCCCCAGAGGGTAATCAAGCGGCTCTGGATGCACAAGTTCTTGTGGATTGAGCTAGGAACCGGCGGCCATGGCGACGCGCCAGGAGCCAGCGCCTTCGGTAACGATGGGAGCCGGGGTGTCAAGCAGCGCTAGGGCTGTGGGAGTGCCATGCCTAACTCCAGCGCTGAGGAGTGAGCGGCTGCCCAAGGATTTAAAGGGACCTCGTAAGGTTCCGAATTACACTGCCGACTTACCCCGAGAAGCCTGGGTCGAAAGCTATGAGCTGGCTATGGATATGTTGGATGTGAGCGAGGCCGTGTGTGCAAAGTATTTCATCATGATGTTGGAAGGCCCGGCTCGCACTTGTCTCAAGAATTTACCGCCTAACACCATCAGCTCATGGGCTGAGTTAAGGGCCAGATTCATTAAAAACTTTCAAGGGACTTGCAAGCAGCCCATGACGATTGTAGATCTTGATCATTGTGTGCAACAAGAATCTGAGTTAGCTCATCATTGGGTTCGTCGGGTGTCTACTATTATTCACTCTTCTGAGCAGATCACGGCGGCTCAAGCAGTGCTCATTCTGGAAAAGAATTGTCACTTTGTCCCGCTGAGGCAGAAGCTTGGCCGACTTAAGCGTACGTGCCAAGACATGGGGGAGCTCATGGCGGCTCTAACGAAATATGCCGACTCAGATAACACGAAGGACCCAGGCTCGGATGAGCATAAGGCCGGGTCTGGTAAGAAATACAACTCGGGCAAAAACTTTGTGAACAGCGGGAATCAGAACAAGAGGAAGAGCTCGGACGGCGGGTCAGAATTAGTTGCCAATGCTAATGCCAATCAGAATGCTCCTAAGGGGAATGGAAGGTTTAAACTACTTCCCAATAAGAATCGGGCCCCTTTCAATTTAGAAGAGGCGCTAAAGAAGCCCTGTCCTGAGCATAGCATGCCGGGTAAGCCCTCAACACATGCGTGGGGTGATTGTTTCATCATGCATAGATTTAGGAATCAGTACTCGCAACAAAACAATCAGGGCGGTGGTCCGCCTGGCGGCTCAGGGCCCGGCGGGTCAGGTGCTGAATTAGGGTCGGGCGGCTCAGGCCCTCATGGCCCGGGAAGTCAAAGCAATCAAGGAGGATGTCCGCCACAGTCCGGTAATGGCCACCCACAGTAGAACAACCAGTGCGGGTATCAGAATAACCCGAAGCAACTCAGCTTGGGTCAATATCACGTCTTTACGACCAGTCTTAACAGACGGGATCAAAAACTTCGTAAGCGGGCGGTTAATGCGGTTGCGCCGGCCCTGCCGTAGTATTTAAAATGGTCAGAGTACGACATAATGTGGAGTCGGGCAGATCACCCACCGCGTGTTGATGATCCAGGCCGGCTAGCTTTATTGGTTTCTCCCCAAGTCGGAGGGTACATGTTGAATAAGGTGCTTATGGACGGAGGCAGCAGCATCAACATCCTCTACTATGACACCTTTCGGCGGATGAAGTTGTTGGATAAGGATCTCAAACCTTCCTCCACCGTTTTCCATGGTGTGGTGCCGGGTAAGTCGGCTTACCCGGTAGGCCGGGTCTCCTTAGAAGTCACCTTCGGTGACGAGTATAACTACAGAGTGGAGTCTTTATGGTTTGAGGTGGTAAAAATCAAAAGTCTGTATCATGCATTGTTCGGGCGTCCGGCTTATGCTAAATTTATGGCTAGGCCTTGCTACGTCTACTTGCAACTGAAGATGCCCGGGCTCAATGGTACTATTACAGTTCACGGTGACCGGAATGTGGCCATCGAGTGTGAGGAAGGGGACGTGGCTTACGCGGAAGCTAGCTGTGCCAAGGAAAGCTTAAGTTTTATGAGGAGCGAGTAGACCCGGAGGACATGACACCCCTTAAGAAGCCTACGACAGAGACGAAGCCGCTTCTTAAGTTTTCAGCGGATGATACCAAAGCTATTGACTTTACTCCGGGTGATTCATTTAAGCAGTTCATCATCGGGGCTAACATGGATGCCAAATAGGAAAGCGCGCTCATCGAATTCATCCGTGAGAACCGGGACATCTTTGCATGGAAACCGTCTGACATGCCAGGTGTACTGAGAGAGTTCGCTGAGCACCAACTTAATGTGGATCCTAAGTTTAAGCCCATCAAGCAGTTCTTACGACGGTTCAACGAGGAGAGGCGCAAGGCTATTGGAGAGGAAGTGGCCCGGATCTTGGCCGCGGGTTTCATCATTGAGGTTTTCCACCCGGAGTGGCTTGCTAATCCGGTACTGGTGCTGAAAAAGAATGGCACATGGCGTATGTGTGTAGATTACACAGATCTTAACAAGGCTTGCCCGGCTGATCCTTTTGCTCTCCCTCGCATTAATTAGATTATTTATGCTACAGCCAGCTGTGAAAGTTTGTGTTTTCTAGATGCTTACTCTGGATATCATCAGATTAAAATGGCAGTGAAGGACCAAGAGAAGACGGCTTTCATTACACCTTTTGGAGCTTTCTGCTATGTTTCCATGCCTTTTGGGCTCAAAAGCGCCCAAAAGACTTATCAACGCTGTGTGCAGAATTGTCTTCACATCCAAATTGGGCGCAATGTTCATGCTTATGTAGACGACATCGTGATCAAGTCAAGGAAGAAAGAGACTCTTTTGGACGACTTAAAGGAGGCCTTTGATAATCTCCGGGTCTATAAGACGATGCTTTACCCGGCCAAATGTGTCTCTGGCATTCCGGCTAGTAAGCTCTTGGGGTTCTTGGTTTCTGAGCGTGCATTGAATCTAACCCGAATAAAAACAAGGCTATCACCTCTCTGGCGGAGCCGACTTGTGTTAATGATGTTCAGCGCCTGGCGGGGCGGATTGCCGCGTTGAGCCGTTTCATAAGCCGCCTGGGTGAGAAGGCCATTCCTTTGTATCAGATGATGAAGAAGACAGACGACTTCGTATGGAGCAAAGCGGCTGGAGAGGCCCTTGAAACACTTAAGAAGCAGCTTACTGAGCCACCTGTTTTAGCCGCTCCGGCTGAAGGGGAGCCTTTGCTTCTGTACATAGCTGCGAACAACAGAGCTGTTAGCGCCGCGATTGTGGTTGAACGCAAGGAAGCCAGAAAGGAATATCTGGTTCAACGGACGGTTTATTATATCAGTGAGGTTTTAACCGAGTCCAAGCAGAGATATCCGCATTGGCAGAAGCTGGTATATGGAGTTTTTATGGCCAATCGCAAGTCAAAACATTACTTCTTAGGACACCACGTCATAGTGGTCAGTTCTGCACCGTTGGGAGACATCATCCGAAACAGGGAAGCCACTGGTCGGATTGCAAAGTGGGCGCTGGAGTTAGGAGCTCTTGACATAAAGTATGTACCCCGCACGGCGGTTAAATCTCAGGCCCTTGTGGATTTCATCAATGATTGGATAGAGTGTCAGTCGCCTGAGAAAAGGCCGGATGATACATACTGGACTATGCACTTTGACGGGTCTAAACAGTTGGACGGGTCAGGAGCCGGAGTCATCTTGACATCCCCCAAAGGCGACAAGCTCTGTTATGTGCTCCGGCTGATGTTCCCATGTACTAATAATGCAGCTGAATATGAGACCCTTCTCCATGGGCTCAAAGTTGCCAAGGTGATGAACTTAAGTCGAATAAGGTGTTTGGACGACTCAGATCTTGTGGCGCAACAGGTATCAGGTACTTGGGAAGTTCAACCCGTGATCAGATTAATATTCTGATCCCATGATCAGAGTAGTGTGTGTGTGTGTGTGTGTATACATCTGGGCTATTCTGTTTTGCGTAACATAATATTATTCTGTTACCCTACTTGAGCTGACATAGTTTACAGATTAGACTGACGTGGTTTTCCACTTGAACTGATCTTCCTGCGTCTACGACGGACGGAAACATGGGATGAAACGGGGAGCTTCCGGGGGTTCTCCGGCGCGGTGCTACGCACCATTCGTTGCTAGAGGAGACATGTACGGGGTTCCGCACATGCGCTTGCTTACCTGGTCGTGTTTTGTGATCTCAAGTTACCGGATGTGATGGCTTGGGCATTTGGCGGCGGACGTGTTTGGGCCTTGGTGTTTACCATGGTGTTCGTAGCCGTCAATTTTACGTCCGGTTTGTTGTTTTATGTGTTATTTTGGATGTGAGAATTATCGGTGTGTTAGAGTTTTTGGAGATTTGTTTCACTGTAATTTCTGATTTCAAGTTTTGGTGTTCTTGGACGTTTGCCACGTCCGCATGCAAATGTGTTCTTGTTTTTGTGATGTTTTACTTTCGAATTGGCGTTGCAGGGAGAGAGATGAGGATTGTATGAAAAGATTTTTGTTGTCAATTTTGCTTCTTGAGTTGTTTCTACCCCGGATTCCCATGTGATTTGGTCGTTGACAGAGGTGGTGTATGGTGGCTGACTGTAGCCTGCGATTTCTTGTAATCTGGTCAAACTGTGTAATTAAGTTGCGTGTTTCTCAGTGTTGTTTGAATTGCTGCCATATGTTTAGTTAGACTGCTTCGTGTCAAAGTTGTATTACTGTGCGTTGACATTGGAGTAAGTATTTTCTATTGGCTGCCTACCCATACCTCCGCACTTTGAGTATAAAGCCCAAGCCCTCTGTCACTTTCATTCCATCAGCTGCAACCCAAGAAAAGCCAGATGGATCCTGAGATGGGAGAGGTCTCAGAGGAGGAGGGGGATGTCGTCGATGTGAGGGCTGCAGTAGCCGAGCAGAGGAGGAGGAGGAGGCGCAGGCGCATGCAGATGGCACGACGTGCTGCCAAGGAGGAAGTGGAGGCAGAGTTCAATAGATGCCTTGCACGCGAGGTGATGGATACTTGCAACTCTAATGAACCGGAGCTACTTTTCCCAGAGGGCAGGGGAAGGAACCATATTCAGATCATCAGTTGGGCTAGGGCAAGAGCAGCCACGGCTCCACATCCATCCACCAGGGCCAAATGGCGTCGTTTTTTTGATCGTTATGACTCAAGTACTGAATTTTTATGTATTTAAGATTGTGTTGTGAGGGAGCAGATGGTTGAATGGCTAAATGAATTCAACCGTCTACCTCTGAATGTGTTGTTTTATCTGCATATGTTTGTTATGTGCACTTTTGAACTGCTATTTTATCTGAAGTTGAACTGATTTGCGGTCAAATGTTGCATGACTTGTATAATAACTATTTTCTACCAGCTGGCTGCCCAACTGCCTATTTATTATTTTTATAATCTGCGAGTCTCCCTGGCTATAAATTCTATCCATCTATGTGTGGTGTGTGGCTCAGTCTCCCCCTCCTCTTTCTTCCTTCTTCCAGAATCAGATCTAGGTTCCTCCCTGTTCTCTCTGTTGTTTTCTTTCCTATTCCTGTGTTTTCCATGGAGGATTGTTCATGCGGATGTCTGGCAAAGATGGCGCGCATAGTTGATGGCTGTGTGTACGAATCTGGTTTGGAGCTCACCAAGACTCAGCACCGTGGGCAACTTTCGTGTCTATTGTACAACAACCATGGGTTTCGTGCACCCTATGTTTGTTGCCTAACGGTTGGGGACTTGAAGGAATCATGGGTATGTGTTTCTATTCGTTTTGTTTTCTTCTTTTTGTAGGTCTCATTTTGAATCCCATGGACTGAATCTGTAGTTTAGTTTTATCAATAGTTTGTCTATAATTTTTATTTGGTTTTGTCTGAATTTAACATTAGGTGTTTGTGTGTGTATTTGTTCATTACTTAACAGTATGTATCCATTTTGTATAATCCTTGCTCTGTTTTTGTCAGATGTTTTTACTGTAGGTGTATTGATATGTATATTTCTTCAGTTTAGTCAGGTCATATGACTAGTTATGTTGGTGTTTTTGTTTTGCTTCAGATATTTTCTTTTCACTTTTTTATGCAACCGTTCCTAGATCTGTGTAAAAATTCAGTTATGTCAGGTGTTCACTTTGTTTTCTACTCCCATGCCCATTTGCAGAAAATGTCACCCAGAATCAGGATTGTTGCTTCTAGTTCCAGATACTGAAGATGGAGAGTTCAGACAAAATCAGGTTATGTTCTCCAGGGAAGATGACTCTCTGACGTTCAGAATTTATGTGTTGTAGGTTTAAATATGGCAAATGACGCTGGTTGTGAGATTTGTATGTGTTTGATTATGTTGTAGTATTTTTTTGTTTAAAACAATGCATGTGAGATGGTTGAATCCATGGTATTACCAGATGGTTTGGAACAATTTGTTTGTATATTATTGTATGCGCTATTTTTTAATTTATGTAATGCTTTCCTATTTTTTGCTCAAGCGTAACTTTTTTATATATTCTTTATATTTGAACTCGAACAATTATAGGTGAACTGATGGGCATCCTTTGTTTTGACTGGGATATTTTCATGTATATAGCTCGCAGACAGAAAATATACGCTGATGATGGTTGTAGGACCCCTTTTGGGTTTTGAATTTGCTGAACTTACATGCTGTTTTTTTTGACTGTTTGAACTTACATGCTGTTAATCATAGTACTGAGTTATTTTAGGATGTCAATGGCCAATCGCATTCGTTTGTTGCATATAATTTTTCTTACTTTTTTACATTAATTTTAGAGCACAATTTTTATTTTTTTAGTTGAATACTGATAGTTATAGTATTTTTTAAAATAAAATGAATTTAATCTTTGCTGCACGGTACTAATTTTACATGAACCTTATGAATTTTAATATTTGAACTTTTTATAAATTTGTTTCTGAATTTTTTATTACAATTTTCTACGTTTAATTTTCCAAAAAAGTATTTTTTTTTATTTTTTTAGTTCTTACAATTAACATGTGTTTGAACTTTTTACAATATTGTTTTGAACTGATTTCTTCTGAGTTTTTTTTAATTATCTGCTTTTGTTTCTTTTATTTGGTCAGGACCCCCCTCCCCCATCCCGGCGAGGCCGCGCCAGGAACGAGCCGTAGCAGGTGACGACGCGGCGTGCCGTGACGTCGCATGCGGAGGCGAGTCCATAACATGACTTGCCCCCCATTATCTTATATTTTTTTAGGAGAAAAACCAGCACCGCACCGAGGGGCATAGTTGTACTGTCACATCTTCGTTGTATGGACTTGCCCCCCATTATCTATCTTAGGGTGTGTGGGTGCGTGTGGGGGGAAACACAATAATCGCACTACGCCTATCAAACGAGCGCACTGCCACGTTAGCACGAAGCTGAGCCGGGGGTGGGGGGTCGGGACCCCCCCTCCCCCATCCCGGCGAGGCCAAGCCAGGAACGAGCCGTAGCAGGAGACGACGCGACGTTCCACGGCATCGCATGCGGAGGCGAGTCCGTAACATGACTTGCCCCCCATTATCTTATCTTTTTTAGGGGAAAAAACAACACCGCACCGAAGGGCATAGTTGTACTGACACGTCTTCCTCGTATGGACTTTCCCCCCATTATCTTATCTTTTTAGGGGAAAAACCAGCACCGCACCGAGGGGCATAGTTGTACTGACACATCTTCCTTGTATGGACTTGCCCCCCATTATCTATCTTAGGGTGTGTGGGTGCGTGTGGGGGGAAACAGAATAACCGCACTACACTTGTCAAACGAGCGCACTTCCGCGTTAGCATGAGGCTGAGCCGAGGGGAGGCCGGGCTAGGAACGAGCCGTAGCAGGTGACGACGCGGTGTGCCGCGGAGCCGCATGCGGAGGCGAGTCTGTAACATGACTTGCCCCCATTATCTTATATTTTCTAGGGGAAAAACCAGCACCGCACCGAGGGGCCTAGTTGTACTGACACATCTTCCTTGTATGGACTTGCCCCCCATTATCTTATCTTTTTTAGGGGAAAAACCAGCACCGCACTGAGGGGCATAGTTGTACTGACACATATTCCTTGTATGGACTTGCCCCCCATTATCTATCTTAGGGTGTGTGGGTGCGTGTGGGGGAAACAGAATAACCACACTGCGCGTGTCAAATGAGCGCACTGCCGCGTTAGCACGAGGCCGAGCCGGGGGGTCAGGACCCTCCTCCCCCATCCTGGCGAGGCCGAGCCAGGAACGAGTCGTAGCAGGCGACGACGCGACGTGCCGTGGCGTCGCCTACGGAGGCGAGTTCGTAACATGACTTGCCCCCAGTATTTTATCCTTTTTAGGGGAAAAACCAGCACCACACCGAGGGGCATAGTTGTACTGACACATCTTCCTTGTATGGACTTTCCCCATAATCTATCTTAGGGTGTGTGGGTGCGTGTGGGGGGAAACAAAATAACCGCACTACGCCTGTCAAACGAGCACACTGCCACGTTAGAGCGAGGCCGAGCCGGGAGGGGGGGGGTCGGGAACCCCCTCCCCCATCCTGGCGAGGCCGAGCCAGGAACGAGCCATAGCAGGCGACGACGCGGCATGCCGCGATGTAGCATGCGGCGGAGAGTCCTTAACATGACTTGCCCCCCATTATCTTATCTTTTTAGGGGAAAAACCAGCACCGCACTGTGGGGCATAGTTGTACTGACACACCTTCCTTGTATGGACTTGCCCCCCATTATCTATCTTAAGGTGTGTGGGTGCGTGTGGGGACAACCAGAATAACCGCACTGCGCCTGTCAAACGAGTGCCCTGCCGCATTAGCGCGAGTCCTAGCCGGGGGGCGGGGGGGTCGGCCCCCCCTCCCCCATCCCGGCGAGGCCGAGCCAGGAACCAACACCGTTATGAAGTATTATTTAATTTGTACTTTTTTGATAATTTTTATTGTATTGTTACAAGTTATTATTTGTACTTTAGCCGTTTGTTTTCTCCCTCTATATTAATTTTTTCATTGTATTTAATTTTGCTATTATCTTTACTAACTACCCAGAGATAGCGGGCTTTGCCACGATTCTGGGCTTTACCCGTCGGTTTTCTCCCAGTCACCTTTTAACCTTCGCTCTCCCCTGTTACGCCCTCCTCCCCTCCACAAATCGATTCCTTCTTCGTCCTCCTCCTCTCCTCTTCTCGCATAGAAGCTGCTTCTCCTGTTTTGCTGCGGGAGCGTCGTCCAGCGGTTGAACTCCAGGGGTGGAGGTCTGGGTGCTCTGTTTGCTCCTTTTGCTCTGCCATCGACTCCCCTTGCGTGCCCTTGTGTACAAATTTTCCCTGTATTTCTGAGTTATTGCTCTCGTGCTGTCTCAGACTGGATTCGCTAGGGTTCCTTTGCTCTTGAACGAGCGGTTCGCATCAGTGATACTGGATTCGGTGGTGGATTTTGTGTTTGCTGGTAAGAGTTTTGCTTTGTATGGCATGCTTTGCTTCTGAAAAAGGTAAGAGCCCTAATTTTAGTTCATGTGTCTTGCAGTTGTGGTTCAGCAGATTTTAGGTCTGTAGATCTCAATGGGTACATCATCCAGTCCAGACAAGTTGAATGCAGGTAATTTTTCCTGTAATTCGGATGATGGTTTATCAGATCCGGTGCTTTAATAGGTTTTTAGTTGTATAGGTGTTGTCATATGGACTTTACATGCTGTATGGATTTTGATTGTTGTTAATTTTTGCCCTTGAATGTGTGGTGTGTCTAATTTTTAGGTTGCTGTGACCTGTAGACAGGTTGCAATACTGATCACCATGTGTAGTTTGGACTGTTGTCCTGGCATTTGAATAGTTTGTAGTAGTCTGAGAAGAACTACTCTGATGTTTGAAAAGTTGTCATTTTGAAGTTTGGTGTGCCAGTGCTGGGGGTATATTGTTTTATTGGGTGCACTTGTAGTGTTCATATAGTTGAACTGATTGCTTGTTCATGTACTTTTCTTTTTTTACCTTTTTTTGCTGATTATGATGTTTTTGTAGATGTTGGAGTGCTGGTGCCTCCTGATTCTGACATACCAGAATGCTTTCAAGATCTTGTGAATGTTATTTTTGAGATACAAAATCCTCTAGAAGAACTTGGGAGTGTTGCTGGTGTTTCCCTTATATTTGCTCTTTTTTTAACAGCTTGAATAAATAAATATGTTTAGTTACATCAGTTTTTTTGTTTTTTTGTGTCTTATGCTATGCATGTTATTTATCTTGTCTTTGCAATGTTAATTATGTTTTGATTTTATATGTGTGTGATTATGTTATTGGTTTATGCAGTTAATGACAGTCATGCTACTGCTGTGGACATTGGTGATGTTGTCAAGGATATTAATGGTGGAATTTATTCTCTTAACTTTGATGATGCTGATGGGAGCTTGTAGTTGTCTGTTACTCAGTCACAGAGCGTTGATGGCACTGAGCCTGTTACTCAGGCTGAGGATGTTCCTATGTAGTTACAGCTCAAGGATGAAAGGATAAGAAATAAGAAGTGTGATCTCCAGAGGAGAAAGGAGTTGGAACGGCGTCAAAAGGCTGCTTGTGTGCAACGAAGCGATGAGGATGTTGCTCCAGCTCCTAAAGACGTAGACGATGAAGGTGGTGACGAGGCCTTTTCAACTCTTGATGCTGGATCTCATGGAGCTGACATGCCTGTGAAGACAAACCTGATGTAGACTCGTTTGACGCAAGTGTTTACTCGTGATGCGGTTAAGGAAAAGAAAGATGTTTTAAACAGGAAGATGTCATATCCAAATCCTGATGGCACACAGAGGCGTAGCCCACGTGCGAGAGCTGGTTCCCAACCTGGTAATAGCAAAGCTGATGGAGATGGTGTTGTTGTGAAAATTGGTCCAAGCACACTTGGTGGCTCTCTTGTTCGTCGGAGTCCAAGAGTTTTGTCAAATAAGAAGCCTTCTTCATATCCTCTTCCAGAGCTCTCTTTGTTGAAGGAAAATAAGAAGCGTGAAGTTGCTCCTGCGAAGGCGAACAAAGGTGTGATGAAGCGTGCTCGTGTCAAAGTTGAAGATCCTGTATCTGAAGAAGATGATATTGAAGTTAATTCTAAAGATGAATATGCAGTTTTACGTGTTTTTACTATATGTGACTTACTAGTTATACTTGCAATGATTTAATTAGGTCTTGGTTGGTATGCTCGCCAGGTGAGGGCTGGTCATTGTTTGCATCAATTGAGGTTGGTACTGATGTTGTTTTAAGAGTTGAACTTGTGCAATCTTTTTTTTCTTGCCTTCATATGTTTGTTTTGTTTTCTATATTCATTTAATTAAGCTGTGCCTTCTTTGTTTTCATTTACAGCCTGTTAGCGTTATGGGTCCGGTCAAGCCGGTTAGAGGCAATGCTGGAAAAGTTGCTTTGGATGAAGGTGACCTACAGCGATTGAACATAACTGTGTGATATTCGTTGAAAGAGATTGATGCTTGTGCTAAATTGCTTGAGAGTCGCCATGTGGCTAGGGTTCATGCAGCTGGTTTTGGTTCTATCTTCAAATGGAAGGTGAAGTCTAACATTTCCCGCTCTCTGATGGGAGCTTTGTACCTGAAGATAGATCCTGATACGATGACTCTTGACATGGGTGAGGCTAATAAGAAGATTTGCATCACTAGCAATGGTATACAACATCTATTTGGGTTCCCTCGTGGTCGTCGTTCTGCACCAAGGCCGTCAAAGGACGGATATGACAATGCTCTGATGAAGTTAAGATCGGAGCTTGACATTAGCAGGAACAAAGATATCAAGACAAAGGATTTAAGGGATAGGCTCAAGGTGCTTGTCAAGGATCCTAGCAAAGATGACCTTGCTCTCAAAGTGTTCTTCATTATTGTGTTTATGAAGGTTGTGTTGCCTGGTGTCGCCCCACATGTTTTGAGAGAGGCAACAATTTTTCAGGATCTTGTCATTGAGGACATGGCTAATATGGATTACTGCCAGCTGATGGTTGATGAGCTTAGAAGGGCTGTTGTCAGGTACCAAGATGGTGTTACCATTGGGAAGGTAATCACAGGCTATGCTATAGGGCATGTACTAATGTACCATGACTGCCTTATCCGTGGCAAGACTCCGGAACCTGACATGCGAGTCCCTCGCATTTGTTTCATGGATCCTGACAAGCTTTCCGATCTGGCTGATGCAGATTTGATAAAAAAGGCAACACAGATCCAAAGACTTGGGGTGTTTTGGAAGCTTTCGGTGAGTTTTATTTATGTCGTGTCTTGCAGACCTTTTTTTTATTTAGATATAGGTATCTTTTTGCTGGAGTGAACATGTGTACTGCAGAGTTACCTGTTTAGATTTTGTCATTTCTAAAGATTTGTGAGGTTTAGGTATGATTTTTAGTACTGTTGTGTCATGTGTGGTTGAACTGAATCTATTATTGAACTGGCCTATTTTGTAAATACTAACAAATTGGCACTAATAGTGAAATATCGTTAGTTCTGTTGATTTAAATCTGTTAATATAATGTTTATTTTCCCTGTGTGTTGCATTGATTAATTAACTCCCTTTCCCCTTGTTTGTAGTGGAAAACTCAAGAGGAGGTTGTCTTTTTCCGAGTGTATAGACGACATGTCCTGGACATGCCGTCGTCTCAGTTTCCCAAGATTTCATCTCTACACGATGAGTTGAGAGATGGCCGTGGTGTTGAGGGTGTTGGTTATGTTCCCCTTGGTCCTATTAAGGCTAGTACTTCACAGAGGCAGGGTTTTGGTATTGATGTAGATGTTTCTGCGTTGGAGCGCGCTGAGCATATTTTTAGTAATGTGTGTTCTGAGCTGCAAAAGGTCCCAACTATAGTTGAGCGTCTGAGCTGAATCAATGGTATCCTTCCTGAAGGTCATCAATTTAATGCTGAGGAAGCAGCAGACTATATTGAGTCTGAGAGAATTTTAATTAGTGATATGTGTGATGGTGCTGCTCAACTAATTCAAAGCTTGGTTCATCTATTGAACAACATGAAGCGTTTCAAAACTACACAAGACTCTCACTGCAAGCCATATGAAGAAAGTGCCAATGTTGTTATCAGGTAGATTGAGCAGGATGAGGCTGCTGCCACCGACAGCAGGGTTGTTGATGGTACTGAGGCTAATGTTTATGATCACCAGACGAATGATGTTGTTGGCTTTGAGCCCCCTGTTGTTGATGTGAGTCAGTCCTTGATGTTTGCAATTTGTACTATGTTGTTCTGCTGTCAGTATTGTAGTTGAACTTTCTCATCTTCATCTGTTTATTAATTTTTATTTCATGCAAGAGACCAGTCATAATGTTGAGGCTGCTGTTAACCATGGAGTTACTAATCCATCTACTGATAAGTGCAAGGTTATTTTTACTTTTATTGTGTTTATATATATTCTTGAATTTTCATGCGCACCAATGTGCACACTTTTCTATCCCACACCGTTAAGAGTTTGTAGGTGATACCTACCTTTTTGTTAGTGTGGTTTCATTCCTTGTGTTTATTGTTGCTAATAATAGCATTGTTTTTTTGCTCATTACTATGAACCAGGGTCCTCTTGTTGGCGATGATCCTTGTTCGACCATTGGTGATATTCCTTTGAATGTTAGTAGCAACAAGATCGGTGATGTTGCTATGAATGCTGCTAAGGTTTGTTTTTCTGTGCTTGCATTAATTTTATATGCAGTTTTCCCTGTAGTTTCTTTGTAGCTGTAACAGTTAGCATGTGCACCTCTTGCTACCTATTTGATTGTTAGTTTTGCTCATATTATTCACTTTCTGTATTTTTATTTTTTCAGATGAGTGATGTTGAGCGTGAGGCTGCCGTTAGTGCTAGAGATGATGCTTGTGGTGTTCCATTGAGCAGTGGGCACGATGTTGGTAGCAAAGTTGCTGATGAGGATGTTGGTGCTGCCAGCATACTTGATGCCAAATCGTTTGGTGTTGGTATTGTTGGGAATGATTATCTTTCTTATTATGAAGATTTGCCGCCGAAAAATATCCCGCCCGGAGGGCTTGATTACGATGATGCATTGCAAGATGCCTCTAGCTTGGAGGAGGTGCCATCTGAGGACGATGATTTAGTTCTGTCGATTTCTTCCGGCCCGTTGACGCAGGAGGCCCTCCTGTCATCCCAGGAGTTTCTTTCTTCAGACCCTGAAAGCGCAACCTTATTGCTGTCCTCACAAGATTTTCCGCCGTTGAACCCTGAAACTAGAGGCATATTGGTTTCATCATAGGAACTCCCGTCGTCAAACGCTGATAGTGTAGGTAAGGACTTTTAAATGGGGCGTACTTATCATTTATGGCATTTTGTACATGTTCACTTGTAGTGCTTGAACTTATTATTGTTCTTCTTTTTCTGCAAGCAGAAGGTGCTAATGTCGTTAAGGTTGATTTGGTTTTCTTCGCTGTTACGAGGTTGTGCACGAACCATGGGAAATGGTTAGTTTGGGATTTTGCCCGTATCATTTTCGTCTCTTTTTCTTTCTCTCATATGACTATTGTTGTTATTGCAGTAGTTTTAATTCATGTCATCTTTTGTGTTTTCCTAGCGACAAGCCGATGTTTCAAAATAGCGAATGTGATGCCAGTGTTGGTTCTATTGCTAAAGTGTTTGTCCCCACTGACATGCTCAACTCAGACAGTGCTGACGTTGTTTTATATTCTCTACCTCAGAAGTACCAAGACACTGACAAGTTGATAGTTCCCAGATGGGTGGCGGTCAGTATTTTGCTTTGTAGATAGGATGATAAGTTATTTTGGCAATTTTCTAACTGTTGTTGTTCTTTTTGTACAACAGACCAAGATCCGTGATGGAAATATTGATGCCAATGTGCTACAGTGGTTCACAAGATCAGGGGCTGATGGTTTTGACCAAGTAGGTGAACTTGAACTTATTGTACTCATGAACTAGAACTGTAATGTTTTCTTGCAAGTTTGGGAGGTGGGAATGAACTTGAGTAGCCTGCTTTTTAACACTTGTACTTATGAATGATGTGTGCTTCTTTTTTCAAGCTACACGTATTGTCACAAGGAAATTGAACTGATATGTTTGTTGCAAGTTTGGGCGGTGGATATAAACTTGAGTAGCATTTATTCTTTATAGTGGGTTGCTTACTTAATTAGAAGTTATGATTATCTGATTTGTTTGTACTTCTGAATTTCAATTTCCCTCTTTTATTATATTTTTGGAGGCTGAATCTTTTGTTTCATTATGATTTGTTAAATTCATTTTTCCTCTGTGATTTTTTTGTCAGCTTCTTTTCCCTACTTTTGATCCACCATCATCTACGGCTGCCATGAAGCCTAGTGACGAATCTGGGAATTGGTGCTTGATTGTTCTGAATTTGATGATTCGTCGTTTCGAGTGTCTTGATTCACTCCGCGATGAAACTTGGAGTGATGCAGTTAGATTCTTAAGGACTATGACGGATAACATAAAGAAGCTTTGGAGGGAGTCCAGCGTAGACAGGGCCAAACCGTTCTTGCCGGCGCATATTGATGGTTTCTCTTGCAAGTTTGTGCGGGTGCCGCAACAGGAAAACACGTGAGTATCCGTTTTTAATGATTTTTATTAGTTGTTTTTGTTGCTGGGAGGATGGTGTTCGTGTATTTTCAAATTTTTGGTTGTGTTCCTGTATTTCGAATTTGAGTTGTAGCGTCTTGTTTTTTCTTTTGTTAACATGCATGATTGTGGCTTCTTTATGCTACAAAACTGCAAGACCTATCATTGCTGGGAGGATGGTGTGATTGAAATTTTGGATTACATCCACAAAGACATTCTTGACATTAGAAAGACTTTGCTGTATACCTGCGCAACTAGCGATGTGTTTGATGTTGACTTCCGGGGTTTGTTTGGCATCGAACCCTGTACGTATGCATGACCTTTTGTAATTTTTTGCAGCTTCTACTTCTTGATGAGTACTGTCATGAACTATGTATTTGAACTTACGCTTGATGCGCTCCTTCTTTTTTTATTTTGCAGGTGAGTCGCTGGATCTTGGTGAGCATGACTACAGGATCTTTGGTAGCCAGTTCTCGGAGCTCGAGCGTGTAGCTATTGACTTTAGCCGGGGGCGTTCTCCCGAAAAGACAAGATCTGGTGGTATGAAGGGGCGGTTGGGAACTCTGAAAGGTTCTATGGTTGCTTGTGCAGAGATACCCTCTACACCAAAGAATCCCATTGTGGAATTGATAGACAGTGATGATGATGCGTTTGACAAGATTGCTGGCATGGGAAGAGTCACCAGGAGCGCTGCTGCCAAGGGTTTATCCCCCCTTGTTGGAATAGTGGACCGTAGAGCTGGTGTTGCTAGGAAGCATCCTACTTTGGATTCTGGCAATGTTACAAGCACGAAGCGTGCACCCAAAGCTCCTATAAAGTTTTGCTCCCCTGTGCAGCTTCACCCTCATAAATTCCCTCACTTGGACAAGGCTCGCAAGTTGTATAATCTGTTGCTTAGTGATGAAGGCCATGAGAAGTATGCTGAGTGAGTATCTCTCATCATGTTTCCTCTGTTGTTTCTAACTGCTAGATAAATATGACGTGAACTGTTCCTTTTTATACAACTTGAACTATTATGAATGCCTTATCTTGATTCCCCTGCTTTTTTTTGTTCTTGTGTGTGTTGCAGGACTGCATTCTCAATGATACCTCAGCCTGATGATAGCATAACTAGCTTCACTGGGAAACACATCTGGGAAGTTTTTGCACCTGGGCAGATGATGGAGGGTGATGTAATGGACTTCCTCATTGATGGTTGGAAGCAAGATCCCGAGAGAAATGTTGATTTCGCATCTGGAAAGAGGGTATTGCTGAGCCCATATTTCATCACGGTAATCAATCAGATCATTTGTTTCTGTTAAACAAGACTGCCTATTGTTTTACGAGTTTTAATAATACTTTGCTTGTTGATCCTTTCCCCCTATATATTTCTTTTTGTCTTTTTGTAGGTTGTGCTTGATTGTACATTTTACGGTGATGAAGATAAAGATTTTAATGTGGAGAGTTCAGCGAGAGAATTCAAAAGCTATGTTAAAGATGAGGAAGACTTGCTCACTGCCGACCTTGTGATATCTACTAGCTATTTTTTTGTTTTATTTTTTTGCTATGATGCTGGTTTTTATTTTGAATATTTAATATCTCTTTTTTGGTTGTTTGTTTTTAGATCATGATGCCTCTATTCAAACCTATGGTTTTATCAAAGGATAGGAAAGTGAACCACTTTTCCTTATATGTCATGAATCGATACCGAAGTAGCTTCGACATCCTTGACTCTTTAACTTATTTGAAGAATCATCGTCCTTCAAAGAACACCTATCATAATGACTGCGAGAAGATTGTGAGTGAAATTTATTATCTGTATTCGATTAATTTCTCCGCATCTTCATTTCTGCTTTTCTGAGACCTGAAAATGTGTGGTTTCTTTTTTTACAGATCTCTAGATTGGTCCATGTAATGAAGGTTGTGTATGGTGATGATCAGTACAATGTGAGCAAGCAACCCAAATGGGAGGTTTTTGCAACGAAACCAATGTTTGTCAAGGTTCCACTTCAAGGGCCGAATGAATGTGGCCATTATACTCTGAAGTATGCGGGAACCTAGGATGGTGAAAAGATCGTTGAGAAAATTCGAAATAATGATGTGGGTTCTAGTTGAGCTTTTCACTTTCTGTGTTTGGCTTATTGTGTATTCTTTTTTTATGTGTCATGATTTTTGATAATTTGTTTATTATTTTCAAGCCTCGTATTGTTGATTGGAACATTGAGGATCTGTATTCAGTTGTGTTCAACCGGAATAACCAGCTTCTAGTGACGAAGCTTCCCAAGGAGGTTCAGGCTTTGGCTCCTGGTGCATAGAAGAAATCGTCATCATTTGTGTAGTGAATGGGATAGTTGTGTGATATATCTCTTAAAAGTATTGTAGGCTTTGTTTGTAGTGTTTCGATGTCTAGTCAACTACTATGTAATAACTTGTATATTTTGTGATGTGTTTAAGTGTGGCACAATGTTTAACAAACTTTTTTCCATGATGATAGTGTGATTGAATAGCTATTTCACTTGTGTATGTTTCATCGGGAATTCGGTTTGGTTAAGTTTTATTTTTTGTACTAAAGTCTTATAAACTAGTTGAACTGAAAACAACCATTTTTCAAGTGCATTACGAGTTGTTGCTGAAAAAGTGAGATTTGTTTTATTTTCGTCTGTCCCAACCTAAGTTGGACCTTTATAGTTTTTGTACCCTCTTTTCTTGTACTTATGGTATAGTTCTATGAGTACTGAATTGTAATCTCATTCAGCATAAGGCTTTTAAAATTTTGTGTCACAATAGCACTTGTGGATCTAGCGTGAGTGGAGTGACGCTTCCTTGTTATGTAGAACTGATGTCATATAATGTATTAGAACTAAAGTCTTTTGTGGGACTGAAATTATTTACGACGAAATTGGTACATGATCTCTAGCCAGATTTTATTTAAGTATAAGAAATTTAGCAAAATTTGAGAGCCAAAATTTTGTTTGAACTTCTTGGATTTTAGTAGTTGAACTTCATAGTAAAAGTTAAAGCACTGGTTTAAATTAGCTACATTTAACAGATAGCCCTATTAAGTTCATAATTACTTCACTTGTCAATGCGGACTGATGCTTCTGTTGTATTTTTTTGTGAATTTTTGTCCTTGGTTGAACTATAATCTATTTGGTTGAGTCTTGGCCTTCTTTATCAAGGCATTAATTGGTATCATCATAGCACTTACCAAATAAACTAAGTTGTGCTGAGATTTCAATTGTTATAGTACTTTTGATCATTTTATTTTTTTGTGTTGTTTGCAACTAGTACCTCATTGGTCAATGTGGGTTGATGCTTCTGTTGTCTTTCTTGTGATTCTTCTCCTTGGTCATATATATTTTTGATTTAGTTTTGGCTTTCTTTTTTCTAGGTTGTGGTTCTTCTCAAGGCAATATTTGGTATCATCATAGTACTTGTCGTATAGTCTTAGTTGTACTGAGATTTCAATTGTACTATTACTATTATTCTTAGTGTGTCACTGTTTTAGGGAATGCAAACTGAAGCTTCCCATTCCTTTTTTTGTAGAATGGATGTACTGTGTGTTCAAGTGTGGCAGTACTTTCAATCGTAGTATGCTAGTGACTAGGAAATACGTACTGATGGTTCTTTGTTTTTTCCTATTGAAGTACTTAATAATTTTCTAACTACTACTTAGCATGATGCCGTTAGTACTGAATGTTGACCTCGGCCATAACTTAGTCTTTTTAGTGTTCTTCTGAAAATAAAAACTGTTTTTTAGTGTGATAGTACTAACATACAGGACTAAGCTGTGCTGAGCGTCCAAGACTACTATTTGCCGTTGTCCTTAGTTTCTCACTGTTTTTGTGAAAATATCCATGTGTGATTTGTTGCTCCATGACTAGTGCTGCATGGCAGCCATCAAGTTTCATTCACAATCTACTTCAACTTCAAATGATGGATAAACAAAATAGGAAGCTAGCAAACTTGTTTAACAACATAAGCAGACGATGTACTTGATGACATAAGGAAACTTGTTCACACCCTGACACACATGACATAAGCAAGTTGTTCAACGTAACAAAAGCAAACTACAAATTTGAAACATCAAGATAAAGGACAAGCACAAGAGAAAGCAACACAGAGGCAGACTTCAACATGGAGGCAGACTTTCAAGTCCCTCGAAGTTGCAGTGGTAGTAGGGGTCAGCCTCCAACTCTTTCTGGTCTTCTAAAATTTCCCAACCTATTGTGATTTTGTCAATTATCTTCCATGACTTGTACGTGGCATACGCATCTATTCCTGCATAGTCGATGAGCTTGTATGGCAGCGGGCTGATTCCCCATAGTTTGTGGTCTTCCTCCCTGTCGATCTTATTCTTAATGCCTTTGTAGAATGGGTGGATGACGGTGCCTGCAACATCGGCCAAGGAGTCATACTTTGTCCTGGTGTATGCAACTAGTTCTCGGGGTTGATCTTCAAACCAGACTTCTTCAGCTTCTCTTTGTCGCCGTCAATGCTGAAACCGGCAAATGTGTACAATTTCTGCTCCTGCAGGAACTCTTTGAGGCGCTTGGGCTTGCAAGGGGGAGACACATATTGAAGATTAGTGTTCTTTCTTGAAGATTTAATTATTCTGTTTTTTCGGTTTACAAGTGATAATCCATGAGGTAGATGCTTATATAGTATAAGTCATGGATTAACCTAGATTCAAGTAACACCATGTCATTTTGCTTTTTTGGTATCTTCAGTGGTTCACCAAGTTCAAGAACCTATAACCAGAGTAAATGATCTATGTGCTGCTTACTTCAAGTTCAGTTTTATTTTTTTTGAAAGACCTATACCAATGCTTCACCAAGTTCTTACTTCATTTTTTGCTTCTGAAAATTACATCAGACCAGGTTCAGAAACTACTTGTGTACATCAAGTTTAAAAACATATTTTAATACGTCAATTCTATAAACTATACTAGTGCATGAAGATCAGAATCTATGCTAGTACATCAAGTTCAGAAATTAATTTGGTGAACCAATTTTCAGATGCTAATCCAGTGCATCAGTTTCAGATGCTATTCTGGTGAAACAACCCACTTCACAATTTCAGAAATGCATGTAACTTGAGAAACATGTACTCGTGCATCCACTTCACAAACTATAGTTCATCTAGTTGGGAAACAAGTTTAATGAAATTTTTAGGGAGTAGTACTAGTAGAACAGATGAATGAACAGTAGTATGGGTTACCATTTTGTGGCCGCTGCTATGTGGTACACCAAGCAGAGTTCCTCCACGCATAACTGCAGGACTGCTGCCATCTGGGGAGGTTCGTCTTCCCTGGTGTACTCCACATCAACTCCGATGAAGCTAGGATACAAGCCACGGCTCTTCATCCTGAGCCTGCTCATCATCTCGTCGGCCTTGTCTGGTTCACTGGTGTAGAAGATCTCCAGCGTCTCCTTGCCGTGGAGCTCAACCCCTATGAGGGTTTTGGTGTACTCGCGCTTCTCGCCGGGGACGTGAACGTCGTCGAGGTTGCTTCTCTAGTCGGATGTATCGCCATGATGACGCTTGGCGGACGGTTCCTCCACCATTGCCCTCCTCCGGCGACTATGGGCTTGGGAGAGAGAAGTTTCTAGTTTGTCTGCAGTGGAGATGGAAGCGACAATGGTGGTTCTAGGAATGAGGCAGAGATGGAAGACAATGGGTTATTTGAAGTGCGTGGACGGGGATATGTGGGAGGTGGTTCGTCGGGGACGTGGGTGTAGTGGTCGTGGGGTCACCGTTTGCAGTCCCTTGTGGCAAGCGCCCAGTGGGTTGCGCGGGTGGTGGCCTGGAAGAACCAACCATCCAAGTCAATGGTATTTACTGTTGCACTGATCTGTCTTGTCAAGCTATACTTATCAGCTGCTTATCCCACTTGCACGTCTCAGGGGTGGTGATGATGGCATTTTGCACTGTTTAAGTGATGTATGCTTTCTGATATTTTTCGTGTGGAGGTTAAGTCTTGTTTTTCAACTGAAGTCTTATACACTAGTTGATCTCAAAACATTTTTCAGTGCCGTGGGAGTTGTTGCTCAAAACTGGGACTCATTTTATTTTCATCCGTCCCAACCTAAGTTAGGATTTTATAGTTTTTGTATTCTCTTTTTAGTGCACTTATTGTTTAGTGATGTGTGAACTGAATTGTAATTTCATACAACATACGGTTTTGAAATTTGGTGTAATAGTGGTGTGAGTGGCCTGACTGTTCCTGCTTTTTTAGTACTGATGGCATATGTATGTTTGAACTGAGTTTTTTTGGGGGGGGGGGGGGATTGATATTATTTACGATGAAATCGTTCATTGAGCTCTAAACAAATTTTACATAAATAAGAAATTTAACAGAATTGACAAACAAAATCTATTTGAACTTCTTGCATTTTAGTAGTTGAACTTGTCAGATTTTATATAAATAAGAAATATTGCAGAATTGACAAACATTATCTATTTGAACTTCTTGCATTTTAGTAGTTGAACTTGTCAGATTTTATATAAATAAGAAATTTAGGATAATTGACAAACATTATCTATTTGAACTTCTTGCATTTTTAGTGGTTGAATTTGTCAGATTTTATATAAATAAGAAATTTAGCAGAATTGATAAACATTATCTATTTGAACTTCTTGCATTTTTAGTAGTTGAACTTGAAAGTAATATTTAATTCGGTGTTTTAAATTATGTACATTTAACAGATAGGCTATTAAATTCTCTGCTTTTTAGAGTTTCGTTGTTTTTGTATCATATTTTTTCCTTTTTTATCATCCGTGGTGCAGAGCTAAAATTATTTTCTATTTTTATTTTTTGTATTTAAAATTATTTCCTAAGAACTAGTATTTGAACTTTTATATTTTCAGTTTTCGAACATTTTTTGTAGTTTATATTTCTTTGCCCCGCGCTCTGCTTTGTTTAACTGGCCTTATTGGTTGGGTGTTTGTAGGCGATGGAGGCTATTGGGCCATTTTCCGGCCCAAATGGCCTGCGTGGGCGATTTGGGGACTGCTGGATGTGCGTGTGCTCTGGGTTTAGTCCCACCTCGCTAAGGGAGGAGGCTCTTGACCTGTTTATAAGCACGGCCAAGTCCTACTGGTCGAACTCCTCTGAATACTTACCTGAGCGCTTATACACGACGCTCTCTCTCTCTCATGACCTGTGGGCCCTGGTCGGCTGGCCTTGCGTTCTACGGATTACTAGGGATTCACCGACGGTTCCACCGTGGGCTCGAGTTCAAGTATCTAGCAGCGTCAGGGCCTGCCTGTCCTTGGGTGGTCAATTTTACTTTTTTTGTTTGAATCTAGTACTTGACTCCACCAGTAACTTGGACTGATACTTTTTGTTCTAGTTCTTGTGAGTTTTGTTGAAGTGTTATCTTTTCTTTTGAGTCTTTTTCCTTCTTTTTGTGTTTGTTTTTGTGATTATTCTCAAGGGTCTTCTGGTATCATTTTTAGCACTATGGTACTTGCGTGTAGAGTAAGTTGTACTGATAGTCCATTCATAGTAGCACTTATGTTCTTAGTCTGACATTTTTCTGGAGGGATTACAAACTGATGCTTCTTTGTACTTTTTATTGTAGTAAGTATGTATTGTCCGATCAAAGTGTACTAGTACTATCATTCTTGGTCTGCAAGTGACCAATATAAGTGTGTGCTGATGCTTCTTAACTTTTTCTGTTGTAGTACTTGTTAATTTTCTAGCATCTACATATGGATGAGAATAGTACATGAAGTACTAAGAATTCTTGCTTCGACTTTTGAAGCATTGTTAAGCAACTCAAATTGTACTGATTGTTTTCAACGTTATGTTTTCTATACAATACCGAATCGAAACTACACATGGAACATCGTTGTGTGATTAGTTGCTTCATAACTAGTACTGAAGAGAAGCCACAAAGTTCCATTCAGAAGATACTTTGAATTTGAAATGATGGATTAACAAAATACAAAACTACCAAACTTATATAATGAGATAAGCAAAACAATGTACTTGATGACATAAGTAAACTTGTTCAACCATGACAAGCACGATATAAGCATACTTGTTCAACCCAACAACAACAAACTATGATTTTGAAACAACAAGATAAAAGGCAAGCACAAGCGGAAGCAAAACAAAGGCAGGCTTTGATGTATCTTCATCCCTAGAAGTGGCAGTGGTAGTAGGGGTCAGCCTCCTGCAATTTTGAAATTTCCCAACCATCTGTGATGACATCGATTATCTCCCATGACTTGTACATGGCGTATGCATCTACTCCTGCGTACTCGATGAGGTTGTCTGGTAGTGGGCTGATCCCCCATAGTTTGTGGTCTTCCTGCATGTCGATCTTCTTCTTCATGCCTCTGTAGAATGGGTGGATGACGCTGGCTGCAACATTAGTCAAGGAGTCGTACTCTTTTCCGGTGTATGGAACTCTCCAGAGGCGCTGAATGTCGATGTACTTGTTAGGGTTGATCTCCAAACCAGACATCTTCAGCTTCTCTTTGTCGCCTGCAATGCTGAAACCGGCAAATGTGAACAACTTATTATGCTTCAGCATCTCGTTGAGGGTGTTGGGCCTGCAAGGAGAGAGACATTTTGAAGATTAGCATTACTTTGATGTTTGAATTCTTCATTTTTGTTTTGTCTTACAAGCGATGAATCCATGAAGTAGATGCTTATATAGCATAATTAATGGATGAATGTACTTCAGAAACTAGTAAACAAAGTTCTGAAATTAAATTCAAGCACATCATGTTATTTTTCTTTTTGGATTATACATAGTTTGATTCAATGTTGTATGTGCTGCTTTAGTACTAGTTTAGTTCACTTTTGTTGAATAGGACAACACATACCAGTGCTTCACCAAGTTCTTAGTTTTTTTGCTTATGAAAATAACATTAGACCAAATTCAGAAACTACTTCACTACATCAAGTTCAATAACATATTTTTAATACATCGAGTACAGAAATTACTCTACCGAATCAAGATCAGAAACTACACTAGTACATCAACTTCAGAAACTAATCTTCTACAATATTTTTCAAATAGTAATCCAGTGCATCAGGTTCAAAAATACATTTTATAGCGTATCTACTTGAGAAAATGCAGTAGTGCATCCACTTTCACAAACCACACCAGTACATCTAGTTGGGAAACAAGTTTCATGAAATTTACAGGATACAGTACTAATTAAATAGATGAACCAAACAGGGCAAATGAGTAGGATGGGTTACCATTTCGTGGCCGCTGCGATGTGGTACACGAGGCAGAGTTCCTCCACGCACAACTACAGGACTGCTGCCATCTGGGGAGGTTCGTCTTCCCTGGTGTATTGCACACCAACGTTAACGATCTTCTGATACGAGTCGCCAGCCTTCTTCTAGAGCCTGCAGATCATCTCGTCGGCCTTGTCTAGTTCGCTGGTGCAGACGATTTCTAGCGTCTCCTTGCCGTGGAGCTCAACCCCTGTGAGGGTTTTGGTGCACTCGCGCTTCTCGTCGGGGACGTGAATGTCGTTGAGGTTGCTGCTCTTGTCGGACGTCTTGCCATGATAACGCTTGGTGGACGGTTCCTTCGCCATTGCCCTCCTTTGGCAACTATGGGCTTGGGAGAGAGAAGTTTCTGGTTTGTCTGCAGTGGAGATGGAAGCGGCAATGGTGGTTCTGGGAATGAGGCAGAGATGGAAGACAATGGGTTATTTGCAGTGCGTGGACGGGGATGTGTGGGAGGCGGTTCGTTGGGGACGTGGGTGTAGTGGTCGTGGGGTCGCCATTTGCAGTCCCTTGTGGCAACCTCCCAGTGGGTGGCGCAAGCGGTGGCCTGGAAGAACCAACCGTCCAAGCCAATTTCTTCTCCAGGGTATTAATCTGGTCGCACTGAGTAGTCTTGTCAAGCTGTACTTATCAGTTGCTTATCCCACTTGCTCGTCTCAGGGGCGGTGATGATGGAATTTTACTGTTGCACTGATCTGTCTTGTCAAGATGTACTTATCAACTACTTATCCCACTTGCACATGTCAGGGTTGGTAATGATGGAGGTTTGTACTCCTCTACTGTGGGGTACTTGGACTGGTGGTTAAAGTGTAATTGAACTTACCAAAATACCAGGCAGACTGTGTGTGTCATACTAATCTTTTTTTAAACATTTTTTGTTTTTCTGAAAGGATTGTTTATATCAACATAATCTTTGAAAGTATTTTTACAGATAAATTAGTTTTTCATCAGTAGATGTGTATTATATTTGCATTTGCTTGAGGTAATTATTTTTCTGTACTGATGGACTTTTTGAACTAGGACTGGCAGAACCAGACATAGCTTGTTTTGACGATTGTGTTTGGTTACTCTGCCTTGTAGTGACGAGTGAGAATTATCAGTACTAATGTACTATAAGAGTTTAAATTTTCCTTAACATATTTCTGCTGAGTTATTGGTCGACAGTAGTGTTGGCGTTACATAAATCCAGATAATTTTTTTCACAGATATTTGTGACTGCATTCAAAAGGATTATCAAATGGTTTACATAATAATGTTAGTGGTCCAGCGGGCACAAATCACAAATTATATCTTAACTATAGTACTGATCGAGAAATCGATGATAAAGCTAAATAAGTTTTGGTAACGACAGTGTTTCTGATATGTTTCCTCATTGTGTACCGAGGCAACTGAGAGTACGCGCTTATTTTTCAGTTGACGCAGCAACATAACAACTATGGATTCTTCAGTCTTGAGCTCCTCCTAACCGGCCCCGAATGTTGTCCCTTGTCGGCGCCCTTTCGTGGTTGAGCCTTGGCAGCTTTATCGTCAGTTTCAGTTTCCTCGTCTCCAATACTGTCATCTTCATTGTGTTTGTCTGATTGGTCGTCATTCTCGTCAAACTCTTCTTCTTCATCGTCTTCTTTTGATTTTTTGGAACTCTGGACCTTGTCGTGTTTCCGTTCAGCGCCACTGACCTCCTTGCCCACTTTGCATGTGTGGGCATTATGTCCATTAGTTCCCCCACACTTGCGGCAAGTGTAGCTCTTACGTGTGTCGTCTCCATTGGTAGAAACCTGGGTGGCTCCAATCTGCTTCTGCAGCTTTTGCTTGTTGACAATGGCATCTGTGCGGAGTGGGCATGTGCGGTAATTATGATTGGTCACGACGTTGCAGAATCCGCATGCCCTTATCCTGAGAGGTTTGTCATTCAGGCCAAATTCCACGCGCCTGATGGGGCGTGGCGGCTTTTTGGCTGCTGCTTTTGCTGCTTGCGTCTTACTCTTCCTCCCCTTTGTGTTTGAGAATATGGGTGGTTTAATTACCCTTTCCTGCTGCTGGTGTTAGGATGTCATGTTGTCATGTTGTTCGCCTACAACACCATCAAGCTCATGATCTTGCATGTGAGCATGTTGCTGCTCTTGAGTGTGTACATGGGCAAGTTCTGGTTGCTGTTGCTCCTCTTCCTTGTTGTCGAATGGGTCAGTAGCTCCCAGATGGTTCATCTCGGATAAGATTGTAGCAATATCCTGCTCAATGGCTTCATTGTCCGCGAGACCTCCGTTTTCAGCAGAATGCATGGCATCGAGTTCTTGTTCAAATTTTTCCATGACGACCCGTGACCTCGCCATTTTCTCTTGGCTTCTCAAGCTTTTTCTTTGCACCCTCATGTTCAGCTGCAGCAGTGAGCTTTCAATGCAGTATTGGGAGGCCTTGTTTGACGCTACTGTCCTCAAGTCATTTCCGTTGAATGTTTGCTGGATGTTCGAGCGTTTGGTGTATCTCCTGAGGATGTATTTCTCTGGAACGCTGGCAGCCTTAATTGTCTGCATCATGCACAGGACATGCACGTAGAAAGTACCTGTATTTGTTTGGAAGAGGTGCATGTTTTTTGTCATTTCATTCAAACAAAAACTTTGCAAAAATAAGTAGTATAGTATGTAACATCTTCTTTTAGTCCTCACCTGTGTGGTCCCATAGCTTTCACTCGCAGTCATATATTTCTCCCACGGGGTCTGCAACCACCTGGAACGCGTGCTGAGACCATGCAGACAATTTTTGCGGGTTGTTGTAGAGCATGAGGTACTTTGTGGGCTCTTCCGTCTCTGTCGCCGTGAAGAGTGTGCTCAGTTTTAGCCTTTTTCTGATCTCGCTGTACACAGCTCGTGAGTAAAGTGTTGCCATCTGGGTATCAAACCCATAGTAGGTTAGCGTGTTTTGTTCCTTATGCCCATGCAAGAATGATGACCAAATTATTAGTTTTCTCGCAGCAAAAACTTGTCTAACTAATAAAGTTTTACTTTAGTAAGCATGTTATTTTGCCTTACAACAGGTGATAGAGCTATACCCGGTTACCCATTGTCTCCTGGTTCTCTGCTTGCCTCCTAGTTTTGACGCAGGAGTTTACCTGGCTGACAAACCGGTGGAGGTTTTGTCTCACACTTACGAAGTTCTTCTTGAGCACATAGTTCATGCTCTCACTTCATTGTGTGGATGTCATTTTGGCGCAGAAAATTTCTTTGTAATAAGCTGATATCCATCTCCCACGCTCGTTCCACATGGCCACCATCGTGGCATCATCATGGAGGTTGTACTTGTCCATGAGTCCTTCCCTCTCATGCACCTTAAAAATGTCTTGAACAACCATCTGAATGAATCTGCATCCTCATCTCTTATCAGGGCGAAAGCAAAGATTGTAGTCTGTAAGTGGTTGTTAGTACCCACAAACACCCCAAGTGGCATATGGTACTTGTTGGTATTATATGTGGTGTCAAACGTTACGCAGTCACCAAAGTCTTGATACGCCCCTCGGCAGCTTGCGTTCGCCCAGAATATGTTCTTAACTCTATCAGACTCATCAAGTTGCATGTCATAGAAGAATTCTCTGTTTATAGCTTTCATCTCCCTAAAGAAGTTGACAGTCTTTAGGACATCGTCCACATCATCCATCCTTGAATTCTTTGCTTTGCTGCATATTAAAATTGAACAGTCATTCAAAAATGCATGTTGAACTGGCGTCAGGTCATGCGTTGCATAATATGTTTGTACTGACAGAGGAAAAAAGACGGAGGGGGTTTATGGGAGGAGAACAAGTTTGTACTTACATGTTAATCAGGTCTTTGGCATTCATTTCGAGGAAGTAGCTACCGGGGTCATCGCCACCCAGTATGCTCATGATTTGCGCGTGTTCAATGCCTTTGAACTGCAGGTACTTGACGTCCTTCAAGATTGTTTTGTCAAAGTTTTTGTGGGAGTGCAAGAATACAAGCATTTGGGGGGAGAGCTGTAGCCTGTGGTTGTGTTCCCAGACTATCTCTTTTACGACAAGTGTTCCATCCTTTTCCCTCTTCAGCCTCATTTTAGCCCCGTAGTTAGTGCTGGCTGTCGTCTTGTTCCGCTGTATATTTGCTTCTGACACCTTCGATTCATAGACTCCATAGCACGTGCAATAAAGGTAGAGTCTGGTCTTAACCTTGGAGCCTTCCCTGATAGCAAAACCCGCATGCTTTGCATAGACGTTGTAGAAGTCCTTTGCTTCTTTGAAAGTTTCAAAGCGCATCTCTAGCCTTGGCAGAACGTAAGCTTCAATGTTAGGTGGCTGCACGCAACAGTGAGCAAACAAAAACGCACTTATGAAAACGTTAGATGGGGCGGTCACAGTACCAAGGTATGGACTGTGTTTGTATGTTTTTTTCTGAATGGATACTTACATGTGTATAGCTCTGTGCTGCCTCTGGTGTTTGCTGTTCGCCATGGTGTATGGGCGCGGGTGGTGTCACCCTTGGCACATGCAACAATGCATCTCTTGGAGGGAGCAATGTTGATGAAGCTCTCCATCTCTCATTGTACGGCCGTCTTCCCTCAGATTCGTTGTGACGTTGCTCCGGTCTGTATGGCTCATATCTTCTACTTTGCACCCTTCTAGAGTGGCCAAAATTTCTGTCTCTTTGGCCTGGTCTTCCCGTCGCAACCGCTTTTGCAGCACGGATGATTGATGTTGACGGAGCGACTGGTGGAAGCCTGTGTGTCCTTGCCTTTCTGCATGCGCTAGGGAAGGAAAACATCTGTTGTTGGGGAAATTGTTGACCTTGTTGCAACCCAGCAGTGGCAAGGCTTGTATTCCCAGATATCGGTGTTTGCTGCATAGAAGAACCTGTTTGTGCCTCTTATGATTCTGGTGTAGCTTGAAATCTGCCTGTATTGTTGAAGTATCCAGGTGCTATTTCTGGTGTTAACCAACCAGGCGGTGCCCCATATCTTCTTGGCTCATCAAACCCTCGCTGCGTGTGCCGCCTTGCATGTTTCTACAATGACATTCAACAGTTTTGGGATTAATCTTTTCTGCATTTTCTCATATACATGCTATGGGTAACATGTCATGCACTGAAGGCAATGTACAAGTTGAACTTGCATCGCTGGGTGTTATTAAACATTGTTCTCTATTTTGTATCTGGTTTTAGTTTCAGTCGAACTGATGAATGTACATGTTCAGCACTGATGTACTGATGTACTGATTTTTAGCACTGCTTGTAAACTAAACATTGAACTTCATCTGTTATGAAAAGTTATTTATCTTTTTCCCTATAACTGATGCATAAACATTTGGTGCGCTGCTTGCAAATTGAACATTGAACTTCCGAGATGTATGGATATGCATATATAAAAAGCTGATGCATGTCTTCTCTTTTTTTTCATCTATAACTTATGCAACTACACTAGAAGTACTCCTAGTTTATGTATCATTGAACTTACTGTGTAACAAGTGTATATTTTTTCAACAACATTCTTTTACAAGTTCGAACTGACGCAACTACACGACATGTATTATTAGAAATAACATCATACAACTTGCAGTGGTAGCTGAACCTTATATAAAGCCTAGTAGCTACTTGGATTGATGCATAAGTTTATGATTTTTGGCTTGAACTGAAGCTAGCATATTAGAGGTACTGACAGTAACCTCCACATCCAAATTGTGCATCAAGTGGCAGGAGTGTAATGAACTGATGCAAGCATTTGCAATGTACTATCAACTTCTGCATCATAGGAACATGTGTCACTGATGCAGCACACGTGTAGTACGGATGAATCTGATAGTGTAACATGTAGGCAGAGCATAGTGTGTGCAATTTTTGAGGAAAATTAGTGTGGGAAGCAGACACATCACCTCCAGTGGCATGTTCTTGGATCTGAGTTCTTCTTCCTCTCATGGGCGGCGTACTGGCATGTTCTTGGGATGCGGCGCCATTGATCAGACGACGGCGCTCCTGCTTGTGGTGGATGTCCGGCGACGATGTCCGGGCAGCTGCTGGCGGGGATCAGGGCCCCGACGAAGGAGCCCCGACGAAGGAGGGAGGCAGAAGGCGGGGATCACGACAGCGGTGGAAGGAGAGAGGCAGGAGGCAGGACGAAAGAGGGATGCAGGAGGAGGAAGGGGATGGCGGCGGTGGATCCGTCGCCATCCAGTCATGATGCCGCGGGCTCCCTCGCTCCGGCTGCCGCTGTCGCTCGCTCACCCACAACGGCTGCCTGTAGCGAAAGAAGATGAGTTGGGTTAGGCTGGGTCAAGATGTAAACGTGTCGCGCGCTATACAGGGACGGGGTATATATATATATACACATATATAGGGCCGGGGTATATATACGATGCCATACTAGGCCCGATTAATATGGGCCGGGCCGGACCGGCACGTTTGGCCAGCTCTGCATGGCCAAGGAGACGCAACCAGTGCACATGCCGTTGTTGGGTGATGGTGCAAGTGGCGCTGGCGGCCATGGTGTGGATTCAGCGGCGAATCAAGGTGTTAGCTATGGGGGTCAGCTGACCCCACAGTTTTTCTTTGCAAAACAGACTATAATTACTGTTTATGTACTGTTCATCATAAAAAATTAAAAACATACCATTGACCCCACAGATTATTGTGGCTGGCGCCGCCACGGGTGTGCAGTGTGTTTCAAGTGGCAGCCGTGGGCGACGCGACAAAGGTGGACATGGAGGAGCCCGGGCTGACGCTGCCGCGGAAGCACGTCCCGTTGCTGCTGGGCCAATGAAGTTATGCAGTTGGGCAGGCTTTGAAAGTTGCAAGGCCGCTGCTCTCTTTCAGCAATCATGACAGCGCAAGTCGTGCCTGCTCGCCGCCTGGTGACATCACATCGCTTACTTATCTTTTTTCTGTAATGTTGCTAATTTTTTGATACGTCTATATTTGCCGATCATGATCCTAAGGTGCCGATACATACAAACGCACCATGCAGGAAACTGCCAACCGGCGTTGCCCCGTGGGAGGTCTGTGGCAAGGTCAGGGTGAGCTATCAGATGCTCGTAACTTTCAGGCTGTGTCCATAGTTGTCCCCAACAAATATACATTTACAATATTATAATTATTGGTGTTATGATATTGGCTCAGAGTCTTGTTTTTTTGCGGGGAATTTTTTTTTGGCTCGGAGTCAACTATACATTTACAATATTTAAACAGTATATTTTAATTTTGGTACATGGAAAAAAAATTACAGCCTATAAACACTTTAAGTAAGTGGTAGTTGATAAACAGATTATGTCTCATAGATCCATCCATCTATGGTAACTATGCAAGTATGCATCACTATCATTTATTTTTTGTAACCCCACAAAAAATATATTTGTTTTCGTAATTTCCAAACCTTTTTTTAATAATGATCCTTTTTATCTCGGATATACCTATTTTCATGTATTCTGATTCCTAGAAACACAAAATAAATTCAAACAAGGTTAAGTTTCATATTTGAAATTAGGCGATGTATCAGGTGAAAATGCTTATTCGGTGAAAATCTGGAAACTATTGTTTTGGGGCGTGAGATCCGCAACCTATGGTGATAGATCAGAGGTGGGATTGCCTCCCGATCCAAGCGTTTTACAGATAACCCCTCTCTCCTTAATTGTAGGCAAATTAGTTGGGAGGTCGTGCTTCGTTCTCGTAAGTGCCCGTCTATTTCTATTCCATACGTAGTCACCGTTCCGGCTAATGTAAATTGTCGTCGCTGTTAGGAGCTGATGCCGCCGCCACAGCCGCTGGCACTTCCACGGGGAGCTACAGGGACGCCGCTCGATGGCGAACCCTGCCGCGGCAGGGAGTTGTCCTCGAGCGAGAAGGGTGAGTTGGTCGCCGACGTTGATGAGAACGGAACCGCTGCCTGACCCAACGGCGGGTCGACGGGCTTGACTTTGCCTCACGTGATGGTGTGTGCTCACTCGCACAGTGAGCTGCTTCCAGCTAGATGATTATTTTTATGTCTTGAACTGAATTTGTTTGTTCTTTAAAATCTTGCGACCCATGCTTTCTTCCTGTAATCCGTCGATGTTTGGTGCCATGAAAGTTGAATTGTTAATTCTCTATTTTGAGTCCTTGTGAACCGGTTGCATATATATGGGAATGCATCCGATATGAAGTTTCTAAATAAATGCTTCTGAACTTGTCCGCATTCAACGAGCAAGCATGACAGAATTGCGTCGTGTCGACTCAGCGGCGTCGTTGGTTCTAAATCGGCGACCGACTCGCCCTCCTTGGCCCTTGAGGGATTCTTCCTTTAGCGTTAAGATATGACGCTCACCATTGAGTAGCGGTGGCGCCGTGGCGGAGGTTCAGTCCCATGCGGCAGTGGCGGCAGGAGCTTTCATCCGCGGTAACGGCAGCTCCCTGTGAATAGAAACAGACAGGTCTAGGAGAAGGACGCATGATCCAAACAATTTGCCTACAATTAAGGAGAGAGGGGTTATCTGCAAAACACACTTAAGTGAATTCGAAGTCAACCCTACCTGTGATCTGTCATCATACGTTCCTAATCTCACGCCTCAAAACAATAGTTTCTAGATTTTCACTTAATAGGCCTTTTCACCTGATACATTGCCTTGAAATTATTAGCAATGACCTCTCTTTTATGTTATTAAATATGTTATGGCCTGAATATTGGGCATCCGCCTCGAAACAAGCATTACCATTAACCATGAGTGGGCCTCTCTCTTTTAGTACGATGACGCGGAAATATCTTTTTCTCCCGTTACAACGCACGGGTCTTTTTTCTAGTATTAAATAATTAAGTATTCAGCAACCAAACCCAGCATGCCCGCAACTGCCTAACAGGGAAAAATCCGTCTTTTCCGACCAGGCATCAGATTTCGTGAGGCACGAAGCTAAGGGCGTGAACTAAACAACCCCTTAATGTGTATTAAACTGTTAATGCTCACCAGCTGTGAGCATATAGCTCAAGGTGTGTTTGTTTAGTGGGATACTGGGATAGGTTTAGGTGGTTGTGGACTTGTGGGTATCCTCATCCAACTGGCTAAGGATAGCCACTTTTTGTGTTGGTTGAAAGTATGAGAAATGGCTATAGATAGCCAACCTCGTGTTTGGTTGAAAGGATAAGAGATGGATAGACTGTTGGGAAGACCTCTTTCTCATGAGGTGGTGAGATTATCTTCTAATTAAGATGCATTTTGTACTATTTAAACACAGATTATACACATGGTTCTTAGCAACCACTTTGAGACAAAAGCAAATTGATGCCAAAAGTAGCTCAATTACACAATCTAGACAAGCAGTAGGATACAATGCAGAATCCCGCGGAGTACCCTCCACCAAGAAACTCGGACTTTGGAAACCACACCTAGTTTCCGCATGGATGTCCAGAACAGTTTATTTGCTGATGAAGTTTCAATAATCGTCTGTTCCTCTCGAGAGCGATGCTCGTTAAGAGTCACTAGGAATCGATCTGCGAATTTTACAGAGTAGATGCCCGACTTCTCCAAAGCCCAAGCTAAAGAACCTTTGCCACCGGCAAGGTTTAATGGAATATTGAATATCGCCTCCATGTCCGGTTGAAAGAAGTTTGCATGAACAACATCCACATTCCAGTTTCTTGTGTAGTTCTCAATAAGATCATAAACCCTGTCCAATGGACCAGTACCAATTCGGCCATTGGCTTTAGGGAAAAACAATATTTGGAATCCAATTATCCGTCCATGTGGTGATGTTCGAACCATCACCTACCCGCCGAACAAGGCTAATACCCAAAGCCTCTCTTCCCACCACAATGGACTTCCAGGTCGCCAAAGATAGAGCCGGAGCCATTGTACTGAGAAAATCAGTGTAAGGGTAGTATTTTTCCTATGAGAACCCTTGCAGACAATGACTCTGTTTTGGTAAAAAAGGTGTCTGCCATGTTTTCCAAGAATCACAAGATTACAAAAGTGCATATATCGAAAACCCATGTCGCCCTTAACCTTTGCTATCGCTAGTTTGTGCCATCAAAGCCAATAGAGGGAACGTTGTCGGTCGAACTTCCCCACCAATATTTAGCTATACATGAAGTGACACTCTCGCACACCTTTTTTGTGAGCAAGAAACAACTTATACTAAAGGTTGGAATTGCTTGGATTACCGTCTTCATAATAGTCTCCCTCGCAGCACAAGCCATATTCCTTTTTTTCGAAACACAACCCTGAGGATCTCGATTTCTTAAAAAAGCATAAGAGAGTTGCCAAGTTAATTTACGGAGAACCAAGCTAGAACCGTTACAACACGCCCAACAATAAGGGCACCCCGACCGACCTGGCACCGACACGACCCACACACATCGCCGAGGCAAGGACACCATCGAGGTTGCCAACAATGCCATCGTCATCGCCTCTCCCCGAGCAAGAGACCCCGACTCCGGCATAGACGGCCCTTCCAGGCCCCTCCGAACGAACGACACACAAGAACCATGTTGGCCACAACCACACAATCGGCTGGCGACGATGAATACTAGGCAACTCCGACCTTGCTGACGAGCATCGCAGGGAAAAAGGAGCACGTCTAGCGCCAACAGAGTCTCAATTACCAATCGCCTCGCATCGTTGCCGACGCGTCCCCCCGCAACACCGCAGCTTCGACTTCACGCTCAGAAGCAAGCCGACTGTCGAGGACAAAGACCAGCCACAAACCTGCATATCTTGCCACCATCATCGTCGCTGCACAAGTCGCGATGCCAGAACCTCCACACTGCCCGCCAGACACCTGCCGACCATAGCATCATGAGCGCCAAGCACATGGAAAGCACGAACCGGATCTCAAAGCCTTCAAGACGATGCCCCAAAGAGGGAAGCGATGATGTCGACGCCGTCGCCCGGCCCGATCGGGCCTTAGGCTTTCACCTGAATTCCTTAGACCGAGGGTGTGCAGGGGATGAACTCCGCAACAGCACCTCCAAGGAGGTGAAACAACATCCATAGACGCCGACGCTGCTGGCCGGCAAAACCTAGCAAGCTTTCGATCGAAGCACCACCCAACACCACTGTTGGATTTCGGGCTCCGCAAAACCCTAAGGAGTTCAAACCCAGGGGCGTATGCGAATATTCCCCAACAGCTTCGCCCCCTCCAAGCTCACAACACAGTACCCCCACACGATGGCGAGGAAGACGATGGCACACAAGAGTTTACCCAGGCTCGGACCACTGCGAAGCGTAAAACCGTCCTCCTGCCTTTGGTGGATTGCCTCGCGAGGAGGTTTTCACATGAACTAATATATCGGTGTGTTTGCGGGGTGGTTGCTCTCCTTTTTCTATTGAGCTATCTCGTCCCTATTTATAGCGGCCCAGGTCCTCTTCCTTTATCACAATGGCGGGAAGGGACCCCACAACAGCCAGATTTGAAAGGGAACATGAGGTACATCTTATCCTGACGAAAGACGGTCTTCGCCTGCAAAGTTGGTCATGGTGACTGATACGTCTCCAACGTATCTATAATTTTTTATGATGGCATGTTATTATATTATCTGTTTTGGATGTTTTATATGCATTAATATGATTTTTTATATTATTTTTGGGACCAACCTATTAATCTAGAGCCAAGTGTGAGTTTCTGTTTTTTCCTTGTTTTTGAGTTTTGCAGATATGGAATATTAAACGGAGTCCAAACGGAATAAAACCTGCAGAAGGAATTTTTCTGGAAGGAAACAAGTCATCCAAGCTTGGAGTGCATGTCAGGGGAGGTGCGAGGGCGCCACAAGCCTGCTAGGCGCAGGCTCACCAGGCCGCGCCTAGCAGGCTTGTCGCCTCTTGGCAGGTCTCCTAACCCTAATTCTTGGCCTATAAATACCCAAATATGTTGGAAATATGCCCTAGAGGCAATAATAAATTGGTTATTATTGTATTTCCTGGTTCATGATAATTGTCTATTGTTCATGCTATAATTGTGTTAACCGGAAACCGTAATACTTGTGTGAATACATAGACCACAACGTGTCCCTAGTGAGCCTCTAGTTGGCTAGCTCGTTGATCAATAGATGGTCTCGGTTTCATGACCATGGACATTGGATGTCGTTGATAACGGGATCACATCATTAGGAGAATGATGTGATGGACAAGACTCAATCCTAAGCATAGCACAAGATCGTGTAGTTCGTTTGCTAAAGCTTTTCAATGTCAAGTGTCATTTCCTTAGACCATGAGATTGTGTAACTCCCGGATACCGTAGGAATGCTTTGGGTGTGCCAAACGTCACAACGTAACTGGGTGGCTATAAAGGTACGCTACGGGTATCTCCGAAAGTGTCTGTTGGGTTGACACGAATCGAGACTGGGATTTGTCACTCCGTGTGATGGAGAGGTATCTCTGGGCCCACTCGGTAAGACATCATCATTATGAGCTCAATGTGACTAAGGAGTTAGTCACGGGATGATGTATTACGGAACGAGTAAAGAGACTTGCCGGTAACGAGATTGAACAAGGTATGGGGATACCGACGATCGAATCTCGGGCAAGTGCCATACCGATAGACAAAGGGAATTGTATACGGGATTGATTGAATCCCTGACATCGTGGTTCATCCGATGAGATAATCGTAGAGTACGTGGGAGCCAACATGGGTATCCAGATCCCGCTGTTGGTTATTGGCCGGAGAGGTGTCTCGGTCATGTCTACGTGTCTCCCGAACCCGTAGGGTCTACACACTTAAGGTTCGATGACGCTAGGGTTATAGGGAAAAGGTATACGTGATTACCGAAGGTTGTTCGGAGTCCCGGATGAGATCCCGGATGTCACGAGGAGCTCCGGAATGGTCCGGAGGTAAAGATTGATATATAGGAAGTCCAGTTTTGGTCACCGGAAAGTTTTCGGGCTCATCGGTATTGTACCGGGAGTGCCGGGAGGGTGCCGGAGGACCCCCGGGAGGGGTGTGACGACCAGAGGACTTAGTGGGCCTTTAGAGGAGGTGTGCCAGCCCATATTGGGCCAGCCAAGACCTCCTAGAAGGGCCCATGTGCCAGGGATCTGGAGATAAGGGCTAAGGGGATTTAAAAGGAGGAGATCCACCTCCCGTGTGGGAGGTGGACTCTCCCCCTAGTTCGGCCGAAGCTCCCTCCTTGGAGGAGGGGCTAGGTAAGCCCTCCCTCTCCCTTCCTCCTATATATACTCAAGGTTTGGGGCTGGTTTGAGACGACGAACTTTTTCTCTCTCGCTGCAGCCCTATTTTGCTTCTTCCTCCTCCGCAGTGCTTAGGCGAAGCCCTGCCGGGATACCTTGCTACTCCACCACCACCACGCCGTCGTGCTGCTGCTGGAGCTCTTCCCCACCTCTCCTTCCTCCTTGCTGGATCAAGGCATAGGAGACGTCACCGGGCTGCACGTGTGTTGAACACGGAGGTGCCGTCCGTTCGGCACTTGATCGGATCTACCGCGATCTGAATCGCTGCGAGTACGACTCCATCAACCGCGTTCTTGTAACGCATCCGCTTAGCGATCTTCAAAGGTATGAAGATCCAATCTCTCCCCACTCGTTTGCTGGTTTCTCCATAGATAGATCTTGGTGACACGTAGGAAAATTTTGATTTACTACTACGTCTCCCAACAGTGGCATCATGAGCTAGGTCTATGCGTAGAATCTATGCACGAGTAGAACACAAAGCAGTTGTGGGCGTCGATTTTGTTAATATGCTTGCCGTTACTAGTCTTATCTTGATTCAACGGTATTGTGGGATGAAGCGGCCCAGACCAACCTTACACGTACGCTTACGTGAGACCGGTTCCACCGCCTGACATGCACTAGTTGCATAAGGTGGCTAGCGGGTGTCTGTCTCTCCCACCTTAGTCGGATTGGATTCGATGAAAAGGGTCCTTATGAAGGGTAAATAGCAATTGGCATATCACGTTGTGGTTTTGACGTAGGTAAGAAACGTTCTTGCTAGAAACCTATAGCAACCACGTAAAAACTTGCAACTACAAATTAGAGAACGTCTAACTTGTTTTTGCAGCATATGTCGTGTGATGTGATATGGCCAAAAGGATGTGATGTGATGCATTGTGATGTATGAGATTGATCATGTTCTTTTAATAGGGTTCACGACTTGCATGTCGATGACTATGACAACCGGCAGGAGCCATAGGAGTTGTCTTATTTATTGTATGACCTGCGAGTCAATCACAAACGCCATGTAATTACTTTACTTTATTGCTAAGCGTTAGCCATAGCAGTAGAAGTAATAGTTGGCGAGACAACCTCATAAAGACACAATGATGGAGATCATGGTGTCATGCCGGTGACAATGATGATCATGGTGCCCCGAAGATGGAGATCATAGGAGCAAGATGATATTGGCCATATCATGTCACTATATTGATTGCATGTGATGTTTATCATGTTTACATCTTATTTGCTTAAAACGACGGTAGTAAATAAGATGATCTCTCAATAAAATTTCAAGAGAAGTGTTCACCCTAACTGTGCACCGTTGCTAAGGATCGTTGTTCCGAAGCACCACGTGATGATCGGGTGTGATAGGTTCTAACGTTCGCATACAACGGGTGTAAGCCAGATTTACACACGCAAAACACTTAGGTTGACTTGACGAGCCTAGCATGTACAGACATGGCCTCGGAACACGGAAGACCGAAAGGTCGAACATGAGTCGTATAGAAGATACGATCAACATGGAGATGTTCACCATGGATGACTAGTCCGTCTCACGTGATGATCGGACACGGGCTAGTTGACATGGATCATGTGTCACTTAGATGACTAGAGAGATGTCTATCTGAGTGGGAGTTCATTGAATAATTTGATTATGTGAACTCGATTATCATGAACTTAGTCTAAAATTGCCTTTAATATCTATATTGTAGATCCAATGGCCAACGCAAATGTCAACATCAATTTCAACGCGTTCCTAGAGAAAACCAAGCTGAAAGATGATGGAAGCAACTATACGGACTGGGTCCGTGGCTTGAGGATCATCCTCATAGCTTCCAAGAGATTGTATGTCCTTGATGCACCACTAGGTGACCCACCCATTCTCCCAGCGGACCAAGACGTTACGAACGCTTGGCAGTCACGCTGCGATGATTACTCCCTTGTTCAGTGCGGGATGCTTTACAGTTTAGAATCGGGGCTCCAAAAGCGTTTTGAGCAACACGGAGCATATGAGATGTTCCAAGAGCTGAAACTGGTTTTCCAAGCTCATGCCCGAGTCGAGAGATATGACATCTCTGACAAGTTCTTCAGCTGTAAGATGGAGGAGAACAGTTCTGTTAGTGAGCACATCCTCAAGATGTCTGGGCTTCACAACCGCTTGACTCAGCTGGGAGTTAATCTCCCGGATGACTCAGTCATTGACAGAATCCTCCAGTCGCTTCCACCTAGCTACAAAAGCTTTGTGATGAACTACAACATGCAGGGGATGGAGAAGTCCATTCCTGAGTTGTACTCGATGCTGAAATCAGCAGAGGTCGAGATCAGAAAGGAGCATCAAGTGTTGATGGTAAACAAGACCACTAGTTTCAAGAAAGGCAAGGGTAAGAAGAACTTCAAGAAGGACGGCAAAGCTGTTGCCGCGCCCGGTAAGCAAGTTGCCGGGAAGAAGAAGAACAAGAATGGACCCAAGCCTGAGACTGAGTGTTTCTATTGTAAGGGTACCGGTCACTGGAAGCGGAACTGCCCCAAGTACTTAGCGGATAAGAAGGTCGGCAACGTTAAAGGTATATGTGATATACTTGTTATTGATGTGTACCTAACCAGCGCTCGTAGTAGCTCCTGGGTATTTGATACCGGTGCAGTTGCTCACATTTGTAACTCCAAGCAGGAGCTGCGGAATAAGCGAAGGTTGGCAAAGGACGAGGTGACGATGCGCGTCGGGAATGGTTCCAAGGTCGATGTGATCGCCGTCGGCACGCTACCTCTACATCTACCTTCAGGATTAGTTTTAAACCTTAATAATTGTTATTTAGTACCAGCTTTGAGCATGAACATTGTATCTGGATCTCGCTTGATACGAGATGGCTACTCTTTTAAATCCGAGAATAATGGTTGTTCTATTTATATGAGAGAAATGTTCTATGCTCATGCCCCGCTGGTCAATGGTTTATTTTTGATGAATCTCGAACGTGATGTTACACATGTCCATAGTGTGAGTACCAAAAAGTGTAAAGTTGATAACGATAGTCCCACTTACATGTGGCACTGCCGTCTTGGCCATATTGGTGTCAAACGCATGAAGAAGCTCCATGCTGATGGACTTTTGGAGTCACTTGATTTCGAATCATTTGACACATGCGAACCATGCCTCATGGGCAAGATGACCAAAACTCCGTTCTCCGGAACAATGGAGCGAGCAACTGACTTGTTGGAGATAATACATACCGATGTATGCGGTCCAATGAGTGTCGAGGCTCGCGGTGGCTACCGTTATGTTCTCACCCTCACTGATGACTTGAGCAGATATGGGTATGTCTACTTAATGAAACACAAGTCTGAAACCTTTGAAAGGTTCAAGGAATTTCAGAGTGAGGTCGAGAATCAACGTGACAGGAAAATAAAATGCCTACGATCTGATCGTGGCGGAGAATATTTAAGTCACGAGTTTGACACGCACCTTAGGAAATGTGGAATTGTTTCACAGCTCACGCCGCCAGGCACACCTCAGCGAAATGGTGTGTCTGAATGTCGTAATCGCACTCTATTGGATATGGTGCGATCTATGATGTCTCTTACCGACTTACCGCTATCATTTTGGGGATATGCATTAGAGACTGCCGCATTCACTTTAAATAGGGCACCGTGTAAATCCGTTGAGACGACACCGTATGAATTATGGTTTGGAAAGAAACCTAAGCTGTCGTTTCTAAAAGTTTGGGGTTGCGATGCTTATGTGAAGAAACTTCAACCTGAGAAGCTCGAACCCAAAGCGGAAAAGTGTGTCTTCATAGGATATCCCAAAGAGACTATTGGGTATACCTTCTACCTACGATCCGAAGGCAAAGTCTTTGTTGCCAAGAATGGATCCTTTCTCGAGAAAGAGTTTCTCTCGAAAGAAGTAAGTGGGAGGAAAATAGAACTTGATGAGGTAATTGTACCTCCACTCGAACCGGAGAGTACCGCAGCACAGGAAGTTGTTTCTGTGGAGCCTACACCGGCTAGAGAGGAAGTTAATAATGATGATCATGAAACTTCAGATCAAGTTGCTATTCGAAGGTCCACTAGGACACGTTCCGCACCAGAGTGGTACAACAATCCTGTCCTAAAGATCATGTTGTTGGACAACGGTGAACCTTCGAACTATGAAGAAGCGATGGCGGGCCCAGATTCCGACAAATGGCTTGAGGCCATGAAATCCGAGGTAGGATCCATGTATGAGAACAAAGTATGGACTTTGGTGGACTTGCCTGATGATAAGCGAGCCATTGAAAATAAATGGATCTTTAAGAAGAAGACTGACGCAGACGGTAATGTGACCGCCTATAAAGCTCGGCTTGTCGCTAAGGGTTATCGACAAGTTCAAGGAGTTGACTACGATGAGACTTTCTCACCCGTAGCGATGCTAAAGTCTGTCCGAATCATGTTAGCAGTTGCCGCATTTTATGATTATGAGATCTGGCAAATGGACGTCAAAACGGCATTCCTTAATGGCTTCCTCAAGGAAGAACTGTATATGATGCAGCCGGAAGGTTTTGTCGATCCTAAAGATGCTAACAAGGTATGCAAGCTCCAGCGCTCCATCTATGGGCTGGTGCAAGCATCTCGGAGTTGGAACATTCGCTTTAATGAGGTGATTAAAGCGTTTGGGTTTGTACAGGTTTATGGAGAACCCTGTATTTACAAGAAAGTGAGTGGGAGCTCTATAGCATTTCTTATACTGTATGTGGATGACATGCTGATAATGGGAAATAATATAGAACTCTTGGAAAGTATCAAGGCCTACTTGAATAAGTGTTTTTCAATGAAGGACCTTGGAGAAGCTGCTTACATATTAGGTATTAAGATCTATAGAGATAGATCAAAACGCCTCATTGGTCTTTCACAAAGGACATACCTTGAAAAGATATTGAAGAAGTTCAATATGGATCAGTCCAAGAAGGGGTTCTTGCCTGTGTTACAAGGTGTGAGATTGAGTACGACTCAATGCCCGACCACGGCAAAGGATAGAGAAGAGATGAGTGCCATCCCCTATGCTTCAGCCATAGGCTCTATCATGTATGCCATGCTGTGTACCAGACCTGATGTGAACCTTGCCATAAGTTTGGTAGGGAGGTACCAAAGTGATCCCGGAGCGGAACACTGGACAGCGGTCAAGAATATCCTGAAGTACCTGAAAAGGACAAAGGACATGTTTCTCGTTTATGGAGGTGCCAAAGAGCTCGTCGTAAAGGGTTACGTCGATGCTAGCTTCGACACAGATCCGGACGACTCCAAGTCGCAAACCGGATACGTGTATATTTTGAATGGAGGGGCAGTAAGCTGGAGCAGCAGCAAGCAAAGCGTCGTGGCGGCATCTACATGTGAAGCGGAGTACATAGCTGCTTCGGAAGCAGCAAAGGAGGGAGTCTGGATGAAGGAGTTCATCACCGACCTAGGAGTGATTCCGAATGCGTCGGGCCCGATGACTCTACTCTGTGACAACACTAGAGCTATTGCCCTTGCGAAGGAGCCCAGGTTTCACAAAAAGACAAGACACATCAAGCGCCGCTTCAACTCCATCCGTGATTACATTCAGGAGGGAGACATAGATATTTGTAAAGTGCATACGGATCTGAATGTCGCAGATCCATTGACTAAACCTCTCTCACGAGCAAAACATGATCAGCACCAGAATGCTATGGGTGTTCGATTCATCACAATGTAACTAGATTATTGACTCTAGTGCAAGTGGGAGACTGTTGGAAATATGCCCTAGAGGCAATAATAAATTGGTTATTATTGTATTTCCTGGTTCATGATAATTGTCTATTGTTCATGCTATAATTGTGTTAACCGGAAACCGTAATACTTGTGTGAATACATAGACCACAACGTGTCCCTAGTGAGCCTCTAGTTGGCTAGCTCGTTGATCAATAGATGGTCTCGGTTTCATGACCATGGACACTGGATGTCGTTGATAACGGGATCACATCATTAGGAGAATGATGTGATGGACAAGACTCAATCCTAAGCATAGCACAAGATCGTGTAGTTCGTTTGCTAAAGCTTTTCAATGTCAAGTGTCATTTCCTTAGACCATGAGATTGTGTAACTCCCGGATACCGTAGGAATGCTTTGGGTGTGCCAAACGTCACAACGTAACTGGGTGGCTATAAAGGTACGCTACGGGTATCTCCGAAAGTGTCTGTTGGGTTGACACGAATCGAGACTGGGATTTGTCACTCCGTGTGACGGAGAGGTATCTCTGGGCCCACTCGGTAAGACATCATCATTATGAGCTCAATGTGACTAAGGAGTTAGTCACGGGATGATGTATTACGGAACGAGTAAAGAGACTTGCCGGTAACGGGATTGAACAAGGTATGGGGATACCGACGATCGAATCTCGGGCAAGTGCCATACCGATAGACAAAGGGAATTGTATACGGGATTGATTGAATCCCTGACATCGTGGTTCATCCGATGAGATCATCGTAGAGTACGTGGGAGCCAACATGGGTATCCAGATCCCGCTGTTGGTTATTGGCCGGAGAGGTGTCTCGGTCATGTCTACGTGTCTCCCGAACCCGTAGGGTCTACACACTTAAGGTTCGATGACGCTAGGGTTATAGGGAAAAGGTATACGTGATTACCGAAGGTTGTTCGGAGTCCCGGATGAGATCCCGGACGTCACGAGGAGCTCCAGAATGGTCCGGAGGTAAAGATTGATATATAGGAAGTCCAGTTTTGGTCACCGGAAAGTTTTTGGGCTCATCGGTATTGTACCGGGAGTGCCGGGAGGGTGCCGGAGGACCCCCGGGAGGGGTGTGACGACCAGAGGACTTAGTGGGCCTTTAGAGGAGGTGTGCCAGCCCATATTGGGCCAGCCAAGACCTCCTAGAAGGGCCCATGCGCCAGGGATCTGGAGATAAGGGCTAAGGGGATTTAAAAGGAGGAGATCCACCTCCCGTGTGGGAGGTGGACTCTCCCCCTAGTTCGGCCGAAGCTCCCTCCTTGGAGGAGGGGCTAGGTCAGCCCTCCCTCTCCCTTCCTCCTATATATACTCAAGGTTTGGGGCTGGTTTGAGACGACGAACTTTTTCTCTCTCGCTGCAGCCCTATTCTGCTTCTTCCTCCTCCGCAGTGCTTAGGCGAAGCCCTGCCGGGATACCTTGCTACTCCACCACCACCACGCCGTCGTGCTGCTGCTGGAGCTCTTCCCCACCTCTCCTTCCTCCTTGCTGGATCAAGGCATAGGAGACGTCACCGGGCTGCACGTGTGTTGAACGCGGAGGTGCCATCCGTTCGGCACTTGATCGGATCTACCGCGATCTGAATCGCTGCGAGTACGACTCCATCAACCGCGTTCTTGTAACGCTTCCGCTTAGCGATCTTCAAAGGTATGAAGATCCAATCTCTCCCCACTCGTTTGCTGGTTTCTCCATAGATAGATCTTGGTGACACGTAGGAAAATTTTGATTTACTACTACGTCTCCCAACAAAATATTCAACCAACATCAGAAGGAGCCACACAAATACTTTTTTCCTCTAGGAGCCTCCGTTCCCTAGAGATCCAATCTTGGAGCCTTTTCTGGTAATCTGCCGGAGGGGTTTTCGATCACGAAGGGCATCTACATCAACTCCGTTGCCCCTTCGATGATGCGTGAGTCGTCCACCACACACCTACGGGGCCATAGCTAGTATCTAGATGGCTTGTTCTCTCTCTTTGATCTTCAATACCATGTTCTTCATAATCTTCACGGAGATCTACCCGATGTAATCCTCTTTTGTGGTGTGTCTGTCAAGATCCAATGAATTGTGAGTTTATGTTCAGATTATCCATGAATATTATTTGAATCTCCTCTGATTTCTTATATGCATGATTTCATATCCTTGCAAGTTTCTTTGAGTTATTGCTTTGGTTTGGCCAACTAGATTGGTAATTCTTGCAATGGGAGAAGTGCTTGATTTTGGGTTCAATCTTGCGGTGTCCTCACCTAGTGACATAGTAGGGGTAGTGTTGGGGATATAAACCCGTGGTAAGACCCACCAAGGAGGGGCCAGGTCATACCTGGCGGCTCGTTAGCCTATGGGCTGGAAGAGGAAGATTGGGTTGTGCTACTTCTTGAGCATGCGTTGGTTTCCCGTGAAGAGGAACGGTTTGATGCAGCAAAGTAGATAAGTATTTCCCTCAATTTTTGAGAAACAAGGTATCAATCCAGTAGGAGATACAAGTGATCCACCAATAGATATACCTGCACAAGGAATCAACCTCTTGCACCCAACGCTATAAAGGGGTTGTCAAACCCTTGACAAATATTTGCAAGGATGAGATCTAGTAGAGATAGATATAATAGGATGCTTGAACGGAAAGTAAAACTAAAAGTAAAAACAATGCAGCAAGTGTTTTTGGTGTTTTTGGTTTTAGATCTGAAAATATAATATGGAAAATAGACCCGGGGGCCTTAGGTTTCACTAGATGGCTTCTCTCATGATGGCAAGTATTACGGTGGGTGAAGAAATTACTGTCAAGCAATTGATAGAATAGCGATAGTTATAAATATATCCAAGGCAATGATTAAGCATATAGGAAACACGTCCGTGACAAGTAGACCGAAACGATTCTGCATCTACTACTATTACTCCACACATCGACCGACTCATGCCTGCATCTAGAGTATTAAGTTCATGAAGAACAGAGTAACGCATTAGGTAAGATGAGATGATGTAGAGGGATAAACTCAATCAATATGATGAAAACCCCATATTTTTACCCTTTATGGCAACAATACAATACGTGCCTCGCTACCCCTACTATGTCACTCGATGAGGACACCGCAAGATTGAACCCAAAACTAAGAACTTCTCCTATTGCAAGAATTACCAATCTAGTTGGCCAAACCAAACCAATAATTCTAAGAGACTTGAAATGATATGAAATCATGCATATAAGAGTTTAGGAAAGACTCAAATAATATTCATGAGTAATCTAAACATAAACCCACAATCCATCGGATCTTGACAAACACACCGCAAAAGAGTATTACATCGGATAGATCTCCATGAAGATCATGAAGAACATGGTATTGAGAAGCAAAGAGAGAGAAGAAGCCATCTAGATACTAGCTATGGACCCATAGGTCTGTGGTGAACTACTCACGCATCATCGGAGGGGCAATGGAGTTTATGTAGATGCCCTCCATGATCGAATCCCCCTCCGATAGATTACCGACAAAGGCTCCAAGATTGGATCTCTTGGAAGTGGAAGTTGCATGGTAATGTATCTCGGAATGGCTATTGAAATGCCATAATAGGTAGGTATGGTGGCTGTTTTGAGGAATATATGGTGGCTGTTTTGAGGAAGGTGGGTTTGATGTACCGACGAAAGTTGGGCGGTACTAGAGAGGCTAGCAAACATGGACGGGTGAGAGTGCGTATAATCCATGGACTCACATTAGTCATAAAGAACTCACATACTTATTGAAAAAGTCTATTAGTAATCAAACAAAGCTTTAGACACATGCTCCTAGGGGAGAGGTTGGTAGGAGTTAACCATCGCACGCTCCCGACCCTCACACAAAGGTCGACAATCATTAGACAAGTCATGCTCTGACTTTGTTACATAGAGGTTCACCATACGTGCATGCTATGGGAATAACAAGCTTTAACACACGTATCTCTTCATTTAACAACTACTCACTAGCATGACTCTCATATTACCATCCCTATTATCTCAAAACTATATGCAAGGAATCCAACTTCTCATAGTTGTTAATGCACTTAATATGAAAGTTATTATTATATCCCTCTTGGATTCCATTATATTAGGACTAAATTCATAACCTTAACAAATTACCATGCTTTTTTAAGGAACTCTCGAAATAATATAAGTGAGGACGAGAGTTCAATAATTTCTATAAAATGTAACACCACCATGCTCTAAAAAGATATAAGTGAAGTACTAGAGCAACATTGCCTAGCTCAAAAGATATATGTGAAGCATATAGAGTATTCTAATAAATTCACGATTCAGCATGTATCTCTCTAAGGATGTGTGCAGCAAAGATGATTGTGGAAAACTAACAAGCAAAGACTCATATCTGTCGGGACCCTGATCCTAAGTCACATGATTCCATACTGTAACAAGTCACATCACTTTGTGGCCTCACGCACGGTAAGTTCCACGGCTGCAGCCTTACCTTGGCCGGGACCGTTTGCGTCTTTTGGCACACGTACGTGAACATGTCACTGGCAATCACACAACAAAGAACCCGGGACGACATGACTAGTCATAGAACCCAAGCGGTACATCCGTACGGAAACAGGCATACGTAACCCAGCAATGCAGGTGTCGATCTCAAGCGTGTGTAGACAAGTCGTAGCAAGCTACAAGGACTCCATTACGTCGTATGACATAAATGCCAACACTGCACGTAGACGAGTCGTAGCAGGCTATAGGGACTCCATTACACTGCGAGACATTTCCCCGAGGGGACAGACACAGCAGCAAAGAAAGATACATGCCGGTCAACCAATGTGTCCGGAGCAGTAGCAAGCTACCAGGGCTCGATGGAAGCACAAAGGGGCAGTTTCCCGTAAAGAGTACTACTAAAGGCACATGACTAGGTGTCGGATCCCATACATACCGTTACACGTCACACGTACGCACGACATGCCCGATATGCATAGATACAACTATGGCATCACAACATAACCATACATTAAAGCAACCTTTATTTAGAAGACTCAGAAGAGTCTAGCATAATATGTTCTTACTGGTAGGGGTCACATGACCCAACACACAAGTCATACAAACAAGTTCATACAAGCCAGCGGAAACTTAGAACTATCCGAGCACGGACAGTGGAAAGGAAAAGAGGCACATGGCCTGACTATCTACAGCCCACCACACGGGAAAGATCGTAGCTGGGACACCAGCTATTCGGCGTCGTTGACGTCTAGATAGAACCCACCTGATGGGTCCTGATTCTCTTCTGCAACATTTATTAAGCAAGGGTGAGTACAATCGTACTCAGCAAGTCTTTAAATCAGACCTAGTGTATTTATGCTCATGTATCAACAAAGGTGGATGGTGGAGTTTATGCAGAAAGCCAGCTTTGACTCATGGCTAACCTACACTAATCAGGTTTAACTTTTGTTAACAAATTTTAGTTATCGCACAGGAGTCCACTAACTCCACAGCAATACACCACCATGGATTCACTTCCGTCTTCCCCGGAAGTGCCAACCACAATACTCACACTTGTCTTGGTATTTTATAAGTGTCCATTTGATTTTCTATGAACAACATAAGATCTCCAAGTAGTCCATAACCGAGGACGCGACTATTCGAATAGTTTCATAACCCTGCAGGGGTGTACCTCTTCACACACGCTCTCGCCACTTATCGCTGTGTGCTCATAAAATCATGCACCTCGGCAACCTTCAAGCGGAAGCCCAGCGAGGGAGTCGGCCACGACCGTCAATCACTAAAGACCACTAGTCCAGGGTACCGCCTATTTGAGACTGAACCCGCACGGAAATCCGGCTGAAGTTTCCGCTACAGCTCCAAACGATGTGCGCACCCAAGCCCACCATTCGGGTGACCCTTGGTACATCGTGCCACTGCCTACCACGTCGTAAGCCACCCCAAGGGTCAGCGCTACGCACGGCCTCCAGCATGCTATAAACACCAGAAACTACTTGCAGATCCTGGACCAAGGACTAAGCGACTGATAAGTCGAGCGGGGTCATATTTCAGGGCCCAGCATGTGGTAGTATCTAGCCTTGGATATCAAACACGGAACTCAGTTCCTAAGAACGGTTCCGATGAGACAATCCGCTATGTAATCCTACATAGCCTCTCATTGCTACCTTTTACCAAATCGGATTCATCTTACTCATATCACATCAGGGCAACACTGTTTCACTCCGGTTCATCAGGGCAAGCATGTAAGGTAAGCACATCATGGCACAAGCATCTACCAGGTATGCTAGGTTGCAAGGTTTAGCTATTTACAGTGACAAAATCAGGTCATGCAGAAGACTGGGTACATCTACCGCGTATGACTGTCATGTGATCAACGCCCTAATGAAATGAACAAGAGCAGGAGCGAGAGAATGGGATATTATCGGAATGTTCAATGGGGTTGCTTGCCTTGCTGAGTTGCGGAGAAGTTCTCTCCTTCGTCGGGATACGGGGTAGTATCGTCCGGATTCGGACCTACCGCAACGCAGATAACGACAATCAATACACACCAATGCGACAATATGATGCATGATCATGGCATAGTAATATGCATGGGTGAGCTAATGTAACTAGTGATCATGTCAATTTAAAATAGATTTGAATATAGGTTCAAAGTTGTTCTCATTTCAAATTCCAGATATTAACCTAATGATAAATGTCCATGTTCACCTATTTAGGTTGCTCTAACATGCATGAGAATAGCACCATTGGATTCATTGAATTTTTCTGATCAATTTTCATATATAAATTATTTTCATCTGACTTACAGATTATTTTATATGATTTTTCAAAGTTTTTAACATTTCCTGGAATTATTTTATAGGACAAATATTAGGGTTAGAGGAGGTGCGAGGGGCCCACAAGCCTGCCCGGCGCGGGGTACCCCCCTGTCGCGGCAAGCGGGCTTGTGGCCCCGTGGCAGCCCCTCTGCCTTGGTTCTCAAGTCTTGTGGCTTCCATATTTTTCAGAAAAAACTTTCCGGAGGTTTTATTCCGTTTGGACTCCGTTTAATATTCCTTATCTGCAAAACTCAAAAACAAGGAATAACAGAAACTGGCACTAGGCTCTAGATTAATAGGTTAGTCCCAAAAACAATATAAAATAGCATACTAATGCACATAAAACATCCAAACTAGATAATATAATAGCATGGAACAATAAAAAATTATAGATACGTTGGAGACGTATCAGGCTGCACGGCGGCTCACCAGATGGGCTAAGACGGAGGCCCAGAGTTAGGAAGAAGACGCAAGACTCGGGCGCGTAAAACGCCCGGAGATAGCATGCCATAGTCGACAAGGCGGATTAGAGACAGAGTCAGACACGTTGTAAGAGTCGGTATGATATTTGTGTAACCCATGGTATTGACCTCCTATATAAAGGAGAGACCCGGGGATGGCTTAGACAGAAACCAATCGATCGAGGGCTAGGTCAAGCGAATACGCTCCCTTGTAATCGATACCCCAATCAATATACAGAAAGAAGGACATAGGCTTTTACCTCATCTCGAGGGGCCGAACCTGGGTAAATCCGTTTCTTTCATCCCAACCAACCCCTTTGAGTCCACCGCCTTAGCGATGTCCTCGAACCTAAGTCTTCGGACATCTGCAGTGACAAAACCATGATAGTTGGCGCCCCACCGTGGGGCTAGCGCGCGGTGGTGTTGAGTTCTCAAAGGGCTTTCTCTCAGGGATCGAAGGATACACTGTCAGCTTGATGACAAAGAGTCGCCGCGCCAAACTCTAAATCGACGATTCAGGATGGGAGCCTGAAGCCAACTCAGTCAAGTACGGCTATCCGGTTCCCATTGGCAAGATGCACGTGTTCATCGGCAAGATGGACGGATCTACACCCAGGCCGGACATCTGCACCGACCTCGTCGAGCCGGCCCAGCATGCGACACCCGCCGTGTTCAACCCGGGTGGAAGAGTGTTTTCTTCGGCTTTACACATGATAGAGGAGATTCCTTGCCGGGAGAGACCTTGGCTTTCTCAGATAAAGGATCTTCCAGCGAGGATGGGGAATCGATCAATCAACTTCATGACGGCGGGTTAGGGGGCTATGTCGATGGCGACAGTATTCCAGAGCCCTATGATCCGCCGAGCCGAGCTGTCGTGTTCATGGCAGGCCTGGCATCAGCTTCCAATGGTGCGACTTCCGAAGTGGCGGCTGGAGCCCCCCTCGATGTGGAGCCTCCTAAGACGCCGGCTCAAGGTTTACTGGAGCTTATGGAGGAGTTGGCGACTCTGATGGCCACGGAGGTGACAACCGAGAATCAGTCGGAGCATAACGCCGAGATTAACCGGATCAAGGGACAGATGGCTCAGGCCCAGGAGGATATCAATGCAATGCAAGCTTAGATGAATGCTGAGTCGGAACGTTTGAGGGCGGAGGCTCTCCGTCTTGATCTGGATCTGCGGGCGTCGGAGGCGGCTCAGCATAGAAGGACTCAAGTCAGACTACTTTTTCAGCCTCAGAATCTTTTCAATACTCCTGGGGCCAAGCCAAGTACGTCACCAATGGTGACCCGGGTGACAGAGGCGCCGCGACAGTTAGACCCACCACGGAGGAACAGACCTTTGTCGTGGCACGTTGTGACGCCACCTGGCCATTACTCTAATTCGATGGAAAATATGATAGCGGCGGCTGCCAGGCTTGACGCCCTCCCCTTGGCCTAAGGAAAACCATTTGCTGAAGAGGCAAGGAATGTGATTAACCTGTTGCAGACAGGGGTGGCTCAGCAAGAGAGGTGCACACACAGTCGGAGCCGGGTGCACTCCATGCCGGTTCATAGCCGTAGCTACAACCGACGCATTGAGTCGTCGGCGTCTCCAGCAGTGAGCAGAGGCAGAACCCGTCCAATAACAACCCGCCTGAGATGGATATTCAGGCGTTTATGGATAGGGGTCGGGCTCAGTAAGGATTAACACCGGTGATGGATTACCCGGAGGTCCCTGAGCCGAAACCAGCAACGCCCGTCAACGTTTCTTCCAAGGGATTTGGTGTGCAGTGTCTCACAGCGGATCTGAGGAGTGCGTGTTTGCCCAAGGATTTTAAGGGGCCACGGAAGGTGCCCAATTACATGGCAGATCTACCCCTAGAGGCTTGGATCGAAAGCTATGAGCTTGCTATGGAGATACTGGACGTCAGCGAGGCAGTTTGTGCAAAATACTTTTTCATGATGCTCGAAGGACCGGCCCGCACTTGGTTAAAGGGGTTGCCACCCAATACCATCACGTCTTGGGCCGAGTTGAAAGCATGTTTCATCAAGAATTTCAAGGGAACCTGCAAGCAACCAATGACGATTGCGGATCTGGATCTTTGTGTGCAGCAACAAAGTGAGTCGGCCCATCATTGGGTACGGCGGGTCTCGACAGTGATCCACTCGTCTGAGAATATTTCAGCGTCCCAGGTGGTTCTGATTTTAGAAAGGAATTGTTGCTTTGTACCCCTAAAGCAGAAGCTTGGGCGGTTGAAGCGTTCTTGTCAGGATATGGGTGAGCTCATGACGGCTCTCACCAAATATGTGGATTTAGGTACTACCAAGGACCCAGAATCCGATGACGAGAAGTCAGTTTAGGGTAAGAAGGGCGGCAATGGTAAGAACCAACAGGGAGGTGCTGGGAACGATAGCCAAGGCAAGCGGAAGAACCCAGATGTCGGGTCGAAGTTTGTGGCGAACACCAACGCACAGCCGGCCGGGAATGTTCGCCCTAGAGGCAACGGGAACTTTAGGCCGCCGTTCAACAGGAATAGGGCACCGGTGCCTTACACCTTGGAAGAGGCGCTGAACAGACCTTTCCCGGCGCACAGTCGGCCGGATAGGGAGGCCACCCACACTTGGAAGGAGTGCAGCGTTATGCGCTAATTTCAGGAGCAAAGACAACGTCAAAATCATAACAACGGTAACCACCCATCAGGCGGTTCAGGTCCGGGCGGCTCAGGGGCCGGCTTCGGTGCTGGTGGGTCAGGTTCAGGTCATCAAGGCCAAAACAATCAGAATCGAGGAAGTCAAGGAAATTATCAGCAGCAGAGCAATGGTGGTCAGGAACAGAATAACCACTCAGGATATCAGAGCAACCTGAAACAGCTTAGTGGAGGATAGTATCATGTCTTTACTACGAGCCTAGACAAGCAGGATTAGAAGCTGCACAAGAGGGCAGTCAATGCGGCCACGTCGGCTCTCCCGTGGTACTTAAAATGGCCAGAGTGCCCGATTACGTGGAGCCAGGAGGATCACCCGCCACGGGTCGACAATCTGGGTCATCTAGCTCTGGTGGTCGCTCCTCAGGTTGGAGGATACAAGTTCACAAAAGTGCTCATGGACGGTGGTAGCAGTATAAATATCTTATACTATGACACCTTCCAGCGGATGGAGTTAACTGACAAGGCTCTTAAGCCGTCATCGATCATTTTTCATGGGGTGGTGCCAGGCAAGTCGGCCTACCCAGTGGGGAAGATTGCCTTGGAAGTGGCGCTTGGAGATGAATATAACTACAGGGCGGAGACCTTGTGGCTTGAGGTGGTGAAAATGAAGAGCCCGTATCATGCTCTATTTGGCCGGCCGGCTTTCGCAAAGTTTATGGGCCAGGCCTTGTTATGTCTATCTACATCTCAAGATGCCGGCTCTCAACGGAACAATCACAGTCCACGATGATCGGAAGGTAGCCATCGAATGCGAGGAATGGGACGCGGCTTATGCACAGTCAAGTTGTGCAGAAGCAGAGCTTAAGTTCTACAAAAATAACATTGACCCGGTGGACATGACTCCACTGAAGAAACCCAGTATAGAGTCTGAGCCGCCCCTGAAGTTTGCGTCGGATGACACAAAGCTGGTGGATTTTACTCCGGGGGACTCATCCAAGCAGTTCACTATCGGGGCTAACATGGACCCCACATAGGAAAGCGCGCTCATCGAATTCATCCGTGAGAATTGGGCCATCTTTGCATGGAAGCCATCCGACATGCCGGGTGTACCGAGAGAGTTCGCTGAGCACCACCTTAATGTGGATCCTATGTTTAAACTGATTAAGCAATTCCTCCGCCGTTTCAATGAGGGGTGGCGTAAAGTGATTGGAGAAGAGGTAGCCCGGCTCTTGGCAGCAGGGTTCATCGTGGAAGTATTTCACCCGGTGTGGTTAGCCAATCTTGTGCTGGTGCTCAAGAAGAACGACGCATGGAGTATGTGTATAGATTACACGGATCTTAACAAGGCTTGTCCAGTAAAACGTTTGCTCTCCCTCGTATCGACCAGATCATTGATGCAACGGCGGGTTGTGAGAGTTTATGTTTCCTGGACGCGTATTCAGGCTATTGTCAAATCAAGATGGCAGTTAAAGACCAAGAGAAGACCTCATTTATAACACCTCTTGGAGCTTTCTGCTATGTGTCCATCCCGTTTGGGCTCAAAAGCGCGCAGGCGACTTACCAACGTTGTGTGCGTAATTGCCTTCACGGTCAGATTGGGAGAAATGTTCATGCTTATGTGGACGATATTGTGGTTAAGTCAAGGAAGAAGAAGATGTTGCTGGACGACCTGAAGGAAACATTTGATAACTTATGGGTTTATAAGATGATGCTTAACCCGGCTAAATGTGTTTTTGGAGTTCCTGCCAACAAGCTTCTGGGTTTCTTGGTTTGAGAACAAGGTATCGAAGCCAACCCGGACAAGATAAAGGCCATCATGTCACTAGCTAAGCCGGCGAGCATCAACGATGTGCAGCGCTCGGCGGGTCATATTGCCGCTTTAAGACGCTTCATCAGTCGCCTAGGGGAGAAGGCCATTCCTCTGCCAGATGATGAAGAAGACGGATGACTTTGTTTGGAGTAAAGCTGCAGATGAAGCTCTTGAAGCGCTTAAAAAGCAGTTGGTTGAGCCACCGATTTTAGCCGCTCCGGCTGAGAAGGAACCCTTGCTCCTTTATGTGGAGGCTAACAATAGGGCGGTCAATGCTGCGATTGTGGTAGAGCGCAAGGAGGCAGGGAAAGAGTATCCGGTTCACATGCCGGTTTATTATGTCAGTGAGGTGCTTATAGAATCAAAGCAAAGATACCCACACTGGCAGAAACTAATATATGGGGTTTTCATGGCAAATCGCAAGTTGAAGCAGTATTTCCTTGGACATCAGATCACGCTGGTTAGATCTGCTCCGTTGGGGATATAATACAGAATCAGGAAGCCACTGGTAGAATTGCTAAGTGGGCGTTGGATCTTGGGCCTCTCAATTTGAAGTATGCACCTCACACAACCGTGAAGTCTCAGGCATTGGTGGATTTCATAAATGACTGGACGGAGTGTTAGTCTCTAGAGGAAAAGACAAACAACACGTATTGGACGATTAACTTTGACGAATCCAGACCGTTGGAGGGCTCGGGGGCTGGAGTTGTTTTAACCTCCCCCAAAGGTTATAAGTTTTGTTATGTATTAAGGCTGATGTTTCCTTGCACGAACAATGCAGCTGAGTAAGAAGCTTTGCTTCATGGATTACACATGGCCAAGGAGATGAACCTGAGCCGGGTTAGGTGCCTTGGAGACTCAGATCTTGTGGCACAATAGGTTTCAGGCACGTGGGATTCCAAGGACCCGTGGATGGTGGCTTATCGACAAGAGGTAGATATCGTTGCTGGTCATTTCAAGGGTTATCAGGTGGATCATATTGATCGTCGCAAGAATGACATGACAGATGCATTGTCAAGACTTGGCTCTCAGCGTAAGCCGGTGCCGCCTAAGATTTTCTTGGACGTACTTTATCACCCGTCTGTTAAGCTACCTTCAGAGGAGGATCTGGCTATACCTGACCCGAAAGGGCAGTTAGTGGCGACTTTACATGCTATTCCAGACTAGACGTTGCCGTACCTAGCATACCTGACTAGGGTCGAGTTGCTTGAAGATGGGACTCTGGCGCGGCAAATCGTGAGGCTTTCTAAGTCCATGACCATCATTAGAGGGGAGTTGCACAAGTGCGTCGTCACCGGAATCTTCCAGCGTTGTGTCTCACCGGAGGAAGGCAAGGAAATCTTATATGAAATACATGCTGGTGATTGTGGACATCACGTCGGGTCAAAGTCTTTGGTGGCCAAGGCCTTCCGACATGGCTTCTTCTGGTTGACGGCGCATAAGGACCCAGAGGATCTAGTCGCTAAGTGCGACGGGTGCCAGAGGTTCGGAAGACGGGCTCACATGTCGGCTCAGGAATTACGAATGATACCGATCACTTGGCCGTTTGCAGTATGGGGGCTTGACATAGTTGGATCTTTCAAACGGTCTAAGGATAAGAAGACCCACCTCTTGGTGGCAGTGGACAAATTCAAGTGGGTGGAGGCTAAGCCAGTTAGTAAGTGTGACGCGGCCACAGCGGTTCAGTTTGTCAAAAAATTGATCTACCGGTTTGAATACCCTCATAGCATCATTACAGATAATGACACGAATTTTTTCAAGGGGGCTATGAAGGTCTTCTGCGAAAGCGAGCACATCCGGCTTGATGTTTCGGCTGTTGCTTATCCACAGTCCAATGGTCAGGCGGAACGGGCCAATTAGGAAGTCTTGAGAGGTATCAAGCCCCGGCTCATGGTTCCTTTATAGAGAAAGCCGGGTTGTTGGGTTGAGGAGCTGTCATTCGTCCTTTGGAGCATCAATACTACACCTAATAGGTCGACGGGTTACACCCCCTTTTTCATGGTTTACAGTGCGGAGGGCGTGTTACCAAGCGACATACGTCATGATTCACCACAGGTGGCGGCTTATGTGGAAGCTGACAATGAGGTGGCGCGTCAGGATGCATTGGATGCTCTAGATGAAGCACAAGATCTTGCAGCAGCTCGATCAGCGATTTATCAACAGGACCTGCGTCGCTACCATAGCCGTAGGGTCAAGACCCTGACGTTCCAAGAAGGCAACTTGGTGTTACGTTTGATTCAAGATCAAACAGATGCGCACAAGTTATCACCCCCATGGGAAGGACCTTTCGTGGTTGTCAGGAATCTGAACAATGGGTCTTATTATCTCATCGACGTGCGAAATGAGTCACGAACCTCCAGGCAGGAAACTCCACGGTCGTGGAACATCGCTCATCTACGGCCTTACTATACTTGAGTCATCGACTCTTATCTTTGTATATACATATTTCATTGTATTTATATTTCTCATATAATAAAGTTGGCATCCCTGCAAGAAGGGGCCTCTTCCATTTTTCTCTTTTGCATTACAGATTTGTGCAAAGATGAACACCGCTACATGGTCACTTGGGGGCTCCCAACCCGCTGGGTCTAGCTTGCTCACCCTTTTTGACTGGCTCTTCAGCCAAAATAGCACCATTGTGCAACGACTAACAAGATGGCGGTCTGCAAGATGGCGGCTTATAAATCGGCAGCCCACGTGATAGTGGCGTGCAAGATGGCAAAAGGCTTAAGGTCGCTCAAGAGGACGAGCCGCCACGTTGCGAGCCGTTCAAACATGGGTGCACTGCCTTATTGATGAAAGATTTAAGGTCACTCAAGAGGATGAGCCGCCACGTTGCGAGCCGTTCAAACATGGGTGCGTTGTATTATTGGAAAAATATTCAAGGTCACTCAAGAGGATGAGCCGCCATGTTGCGAGCCATTCAAACATGGGTGCGCCATATTATTGGCAAAATATTCAAGGTCACTCAAGAGGATGAGCCGCCATGTTGCGAGCCATTCAAAAATGGGCGCCCTACCTTACGGGTGAAAGATCTCAAGTCGCTCAAGAGGGCGAGCCGCCATGATACGAGCCATTCAAACATGGGTGCCATGGATGCCAAAGAGGATGAGCCGCCATGATGCGAGCCGTTCAAACATAGGTGCCATGATGCAAGATGGGTCGCGGACCCAGAGCAAGTTCAAGAGTGGGTGAAGGTCGCCCCCTACTCTTGGTTGGCTTTTCAGCTGTTGTAAGACTGGGTTATACCTGCCTGTATGTAGCTGCCGCTCATCCAGAGTGCAACGAGATATCAACTCACCCCCTACGAGGGCCTCATACAGCAGCAAGGGAAACTCTCTCATCTGCTACGTACTCTCTGCCAAGTGGCCCGTCGTACTCTTAACAAGTGCCATTGTTTAAGGTTCAAATGACGGATTTATGTCACGTGATAATTAGCTTATGGGCCTAGGGGCACTCACCCTGTTATAAATTCTGGTCTATTGCGCCCTTAACAGTTAATCTCGCCTAGAGACCCTGAGCCGTGCAAGATTGGCAGTCACTCTCGTTAGAGACCCTGCACTGTTAGGCGGTTCAAAGCAACAGTACACCCCAGAAGGGCAAGCAAATGAGTTTTCAAAAAACAAAAAACAAGGGGAGAGCAAGATCATCATTCATTACATCACATATTACATCACATATGGCATCATATACATATTGCATCATATACATATTGCATCATACATTGCATCATAGCTTCATCATACATTGCATTCATAAGTCGGGCTAGAGTAAGATTGTGAAATATGAAGCAAGGCTATATTAAGATCTCTGGGTTATGCTTTTCTAAAGCCGCCCAGGCAAACATTGCAGAGTATTTCTTTTGGTTTTTGCAGGATTTATCTCTAAAGATGAATCGTCGTTAAAACATAAGAAGATTGCAAGATATATTACAAGGCTCTGCAAGAGCTCAAATGACGAAGGAATTAAAAGTCTTTCACTTGTTCGGCTCAGCTGGCCGGGTTACAATCAGTTAGGAACACAGAGTTTAACTGGCCGGCGGGTCATCTGCGTCGGGTCTTCGGGCTCTTCGATCTGAAGATGATCCACATCCTAGTTGGAGTTTAGTAAGGCTTCAAATTGTGCATCATCGAAAAGTGGAGATGGATCAATGTCAGGGGCGAAGAGCGGCTTACGACGTGCAGGGACTAAGTCTCTCGCTTCAAAGGTCGGGTAGCATAGTCGTTGGTTGTTTTCATCATAAGCTGCCTGGTAAGGAACCAGGTCCGCCACATCAACCAGTATGGAGTCAAGCCGCTTGGAGGCCTTAATGCACTTAGCATAATCTGCTTCGGTGAAGTTTGAGTCGTCGTCCTTCTTGGAAGGGAAGCCATTCATCATCTCTTCAGCGGTTAATTCAGGAGCGAAGGCCAAGGACCGGCTCAGCGCAGCTATGCCCCTCTTCTAGCGGCTGATCACCTTATTTCGTCTAGTTGCTTGGGAAAAGTTGATAAGACATCTATGATTCCCTTCATAAACTTGGGGATGTACTTGGCTCTCATCATGGCCTTGATAGTATAGAGGACGCCGCTGTAGAGTTGTTCCATCAAAGTATAGACTGCTTTCAACTTCATCAGACTATCAGACGATAGCTGGTGGCTCCTTTTGCCTACAAGGAAACTTCGAAGGTATAAGCCGCACGGAAGGTATGTATTTCATAAGAGTATTCTTTAAATCGTGTGTACTTACCAAAGATAGTGACAATCATCTTGGAGATATGATCCTTGAGAGTTGTCACGCCCAAGATGCGCGCCTATCCATTTTAAGGCACGAGGGCCCTGCAAGGGATAGAGGCGCATCTTGCCGTTAGCAAGAATAGTATCATCACAACATACAGTACTAAAAAGATGAGTATACAAGATTGGCTTACACTCTCCACATGCTAACTTAGAAATCCACACAATTCATAACATCAAGTTGAAGACAGGGTCCGACTACGGACGAAAACAAACGATAAAAGCAGTTGCAAATGATACTATCAAGCTAGCCCAAAGATCACGACCAAGGCCCTCTACTCATCCGGATACGTCACGTACATCCTGCCTCTCTCTTCATCATATTCCCACTACAGCTGGGTAAGGTCCTCCTGCACGTACTCATCTGTACCTGCACCTGGAGTGCTGTAGTAAACCGTGAGCCATAGAGACTCAGCAATCAAGCAACCGGGTTCCGAGACTATTCAATCTTAAAGGAAGGGAAGGGGTATGTGTTTAGTTTACAGCAGCACTAAGCATATACGGTGGCTAACTTACGCAACATGAAGTAAATTATGGGTGGTCTATGATGAACGATCGAAACTAGCATGATCTCTATGAGACCCTGAACACTTACTTACGTCAATCATAACACCACCGTGTTCTCTCTCCGCTCATGTTCACGAGCAGAGACGATCACGGTTACTCACACAGTTGGTTCATTTTATTGGAGTTTACTTCAAGTTAACTATAACTGGGTGTTAAACAAAAATCCAAGTTGCCACATAACCGCGGACACGGCTTTCCGAAAGATTTAACCCTACAGGGGTGCTCCAACTAATACATCATAAATTAACCACACCCCGCGGGAATAGCCTCGACCACGGATCTCGTGATCATCATAGGTAACTCCAAAGGAATTCCAACACCTCGACCAAACTCGAAGAAAGTCAGAGTCCACACGCAAGACATTCGATAAAGGTAAAACAAATCCAGCAAGACCGCCCGGCGTGTCGACGAACCCGACAAGAGACGCATATCTCTTTCTTAGGACACGATGGATAAGCTAGTGTACGGTGGCCTAATAGAAATCTCCCAAGTTGCGGTGGTTTGGCCCCGCACAGTGCTCTAGTTTGGACCAACACTCATGAGGAGCACTGGCCCGGGGGTTGATTAATTATCCACGGGGTTGCAAAGCCCTATGCAAGTTTTTAATAAATTATTAGCAAATGTAGTACCAATGTTGGGTCTTGCCAGACAAGTTTTAATCTCAACCAAATAAACAAGGGGGTCTCCATAACAACCCCGAGCATGTTAGGAGCGCAAAATATGGAAACATAACACCGGTAACAAGAAACTATGGCGGCAATAGTGGAACAGAACACCTAGCAAAAGGCCAAGCCTTCCACCAATACCAATATATGTATGTGCATTAAATTAACTAACAGATAATATGGTGATAAGACAAATCCATGTTATCACATGGAACAACCTGCACCTGCAACTAAGAACGCTATAAGAGGGGCTGAGCGGCGGTAACTTAGCCACTCAAAGGTTTGTTCGGATGTGGAGGTTAGAGGCTATCATGGCAATTAGGAGGCTGATATCAAGTGGTAGGTAGCACAATTGTAATGATAAGATCGAGAAACTAGCAAGCGAAAATAGTAACAGGACCCGGGTACGATCATCTTGCCTGTTGGTTCTTCAGTGAAACAAGTAGCTGGGCCTCGTAGTGGTACTCTCCTGGATCCTCGTACTCAGTTTCAACACTCGCATCTACCCAATAGAAACAGCAACAATAACATCCAACCAAGGTGCAATGCACAACCAAGATGATGCATGATTCATTTGTGAAGAATTTAACATGGCAATCCAAAACTAGTCATTTTTCACATGCAAAGTTTGTTTATTAATGAACCTGGATAGAACCGCATGTTAAGTTATTTAGACATGCATGAACATGTCAAATATGTATGCATCATGCAAAATCCATGAAAATGCATATAAAGAACGTAAGAAACGGAGTTACGGTTCTCACGATACGCTCACGACAAGGTACGAAGGCAAAACACAAGACCAATAATTACATGGTCTAATTCATGGCATTCCAAGGTAGCCACTGGAAAGGTGATGAAAAACCAATGACAATAGACTCAAAAATCAATCAATTCCATGGAGTATAGCTCCCACAAGTCACAAAACACTAAAACACCCAATCTGCCACAAAATAGCGACATAGCAACTTGCACAGCCCACAACTTGAGCTACAGTAACCCTACAAACACAAACAATATATTGACAGAATCTTCTCAACAATCACTACAACTTATCCAACTACACAATCAGCAATGGAGGCACACATCACTAAGCATGAAGCTAACAAGTTGACATGATGAATCAGATTTCTGGGACTTAGTGAAAATTCCAGTTTTCTGGAATCTGAGTTAATAAGGTAGCAAGTTGACAGCAGTAGTTAAGTAGGCTATAGACCACATATTGGCATGAAACTTAACATTATGGTAGTAGACAAGATCCACTCCAAATAACTCGCACTGAGCATGAGCTAATTCTCAACACACAAATAGCTGGCAACCACTCTATATGGCATAAAAATAACCGCAGATTCTCAGACTTAGTAGTTTTTACATTGCTGAAACAGAAACATCAAGTAGGCAACTTAGCATCTTGTTTTCCACTTATATGGGTTATTCTCATGTTAAACACAAATACCATGGCATAAAAGACATAAAACACTAGCTCTTCCTAGTTGACACATGTCCCAAAGCAAGCATAGTTTAAATCATGCAAAAATGACAAAAGAGCATATCAGCTAAAATGACAGATTTATGAACTTGCTCAAAAATGAAATCTGAGAGCTCCAATGGATTCATTGGCTCTTTCTACCCCAAGAACATGGGTCACACTCATATGTTCATGAGAAACAACAAGACACACTCCAATAGCAAAACTACCACCTACTCTTACAAGAGAGTCATCATACTAGTATGGACATGGAAAAATGAACACGAGAAGATTTGGCAATTTAACTAAGAATGGAAATGAGATGAACAAACCTTCAAAACATGCATAATCCACAAAGGGGTATGGCAAGTGGGAAAACCCACCAGTCCCCTACACACACACTCCCAGGCTCACATATGCATGCATATGGGTACACACACACACTCACTCTCCACGTGCTCTAAACATGCCCAAGGAAAACGAGCACCAATGTCACCATGGACATACCACCCATGATGGGGAAATGTCCTACACCACACACAAGCTCCATACATACCTCCAACCAAAAACACTCACATCACAAGAGAGTAATGTGACACACACACACTCATCAACTTAATCCTACCACAATCACAAGCACACACACACACATATATATATATATTCACATACACTTGCATACAACACACACGCATGTGCATGCACCAACACCTGCACAAGCATGTGTGCATGGCACACATACACACTACACTTACATGCATATACACCTATGTGCATACCTATATGCTCATGCACCCACTCCCAACCACACATACACACATCCATATGTATGCACCACACCATGTGGCACATACACTCACAAGCACATACAAACTTACATATATATGCATATGGATGCAAGGCACACCTGCACATACACTCAATTAAACAGAAAAAAATAAAAAACTAGCATGCTGGTTGAATCTACACACACATGTACTAGCAATGGATAAAACCAAAGAAACAAAAAAAGGAAAACAAAATAAAAAGGGGAGGGGTTCGGATTCGAACCCACAACCTCCTGGTTGCCTCCCACACACCACACCACTAGGCTACGAAGGCGACTGCTAACAGGGAAGGGGCACCTGCCCTCTAAAAAACACGCGCAAAAGCACTTACTGACGAAACTGAAGAAAGCACCTACACGACAGCGACGACGATGGGCAACACCGGCAGCGATTCCGGCGACGCTGCGACGAATCTGGCGACACCAACTTCTCCTACGCACGCGGGAACAAGCAAGGGAGCCATTCCCTTGCTCACCTTGTGGTGAGAGGAAGGAGGCAAGCGGCAGGTGCTCGTCTAGCTACCGGCGATAACAGACGCGGCAACAAGAACTACGGGCTACGCGCGGAGGACAAAGGCTACGGGGACCGGCGGCTCACCTTGGGAGGAAGGCGACGACGAGCCGGTCACGATGGATCCGACGGACGGGAAGAAGATGGACGGAGACGATGCGGGGGAAAAAGACGGCAGAGCGGGGCTTTCGACGACGACGAAACCGTTGCCGCAGAGCTCCTTCGGGGCCCCTAGCGGTGGGAATGGAACGGCGGGAGGACCCACGCACTCCACACCATCGCCACCGGGGACGGGACCCACTGGAAACGCGGCAACGACGGCGATGAGCACCGGCGGACGAGAACTGAACCTCTCTGCTCACCTCTGAACCCTACCTTGCCGGGGACAGGATAGGAGGAGAGATGGGGGGCGGCGGCGCGAGGAGGGAGAGGAACCCTAGGGGAAGCGGCACGCATGCCGAGGGGGATATATAGGCGATGGGACAGACGGCGACAGCGATGGAAAGGCGATGGCGGACGTGGCTCTCCTACTGCGAACCTGACGGCGACCCTGACGGAGTAGGTGGCCGTATCGAGCGGGCTGGGCCACGGGGAAATGCCCACTTTCTCACTCTCTCTCAGACAAAACACATACATGGCATTGATCCATTTTAAAAACAGCCACACAAAAGAATATACCCAGGGTGAATAAAAGGGTTTTTGGTGCAAACAAAATAGTTTTGTTGACAAAATAATATGCACTGTTTTATAAAAATATTAAGTTGATTTATTAAACAAGTAATTTTAAAACTTTACTAAATAACAGCCCCTGTTTTATTAAACCCAAAATCATACAACCCCCAATCAACAAAAGCACCACACTCTAAATTCATTATATTAATAGGATCACCTCTTGAACATTTGAAATGAATTTTTAAAACAATTTAAATCTGTTAATAAAACAAAAGAGAGAAGAGTGGTTTTGGAAAGGTATGTTGCAAAGAAAAAGAAAGGGAAGAGGAGAGGTTGCACACATGAGCTCCACCCACACTCAAACATCATCACAACACAAGTCCACTCACAATCATCTAAGGACACATGAAAAACCCAACATGGCAAGATGAATGAAATGATGCATGAGTGCAACCAACACATAGATGACAAGATGCAAAACATTCATAAAGCTCAAGATACAAGGTTCATACATGGGGTTACATGCCATACAAGGAAGGGACAACACTTGGGCTGTCACAACTCTCCCACACTACAAGAGGATCTCGAACCAAGATCTAGGAACGAAAGAAGTATGGAAATTCGGAACGGAGAAGGTCCTCACGTTCCCAAGTAGCTTCTTTGTCAGAATAATGAGACCACTTCACCTTGAGGAATCTGATAGACTTGTTGCGAGTCTTACGCTCAGTTTCTTCAAGAATTGCAACTGGATGCTCACGATAAGAGAGATCTTCTTGGAGATTGATTTCTTGGAGGTCAATGGTTCACTCAGGAGTCTTGAAGCATCTCCGGAGCTGAGAGACATGGAAGACATCGTGCACATTTGCGAAATTTGGAGGAAGGTCTAGTTGATATGCAAGACCACCTATCTTGCCAACAACTTTGAAAGGACCAACAAAACGAGGAGCTAGCTTCCCTCTAATTCCAAACCGCTGAGTGCCTTTCATGGGAGAGACTCTGAGATAGACTAGATCATCCACTTGAAAAGAAACATCCCGATGTTTGTTATCGTAATAACTCTCTGTCAGGACTGAGCTGCTTAGAGGTTCTCATGAATGACATGGCACATTTCTTCTGCTTCAGTGATCATGTCATTGCCCAATATCTGACACTCACCAGATTTAGACCAGTTAAGCGGGGTACGACACTTCCTCTCGTAGAGAATCTCGAAAGGGGCCTTGCCTAAGCTGGCTTGAAAGCTATTGTTGTATGAGAATTCAGCATATGGAAGGCAGTCTTCCCACTTCATGCCGAACGAAATCACACAAGCTCTGAGCATATCTTCAAGGATCTGATTGACTCTCTCAACTTGACCACTTGTCTGCCGATGGAACGCAGTGCTGAAACGGATCTTAGTACCCATAGCAGTCTGGAAGGACTCCCAAAACTTGGAAGTAAAGAGGCTTCCACGGTCAGATGAGATGAGCTGAGGAATACCACGCAAAGATACTATCCTTGACGTATACAACTCTGCAAGCTGAGCTGCCGAGATAGATTCTTTGACTGGCAGGAAATGAGCAACTTTCGACAGCTTGTCTATAACCACAAAGATGGCATCGTTGCCTCTCTTGGACTTGGGAAACCCAGTGACGAAATCCATCTCCACATGATCGAATTTCCACTCTGGGATAGGCAAAGGCTGAAGAAGACCTGCTGGACGTTGATGCTCCGCCTTCACTCTGCGACAAACATCACACTCGTTCACGAACTGAGCAATTTCACGTTTCATGCGAGTCCACCAGAAGGTTTGCTTGGGATCCTGATACATCTTGGAACCGCCTGGATGAATGGATAGAAGAGAATTGTGTGTTTCTTCCATGATAACTTTTCAGAGATCACCTTTTGGAACCACAAGACGGTACTCAAAGAACAAGGTGTCCTTGTCATCAACTCGAAAGCACTTATACTTCGGAATGCCCTTGGCCACACCTTTGTTCACTTTCTTCACCATAGCGTCAAGAAGCTGCGCTTGGTGAACCTGATCTTCCAGAGTCGGAGAAACTTGAGGGTTGGCAAGAAATCCTTGCGGAATCATCTGAAGGTTGAGCTTGCGGAAGGATTCACAAAGTTTGGGTTGAAGAGGCTTGAGAATGAGACTATTGCAGTACGCCTTACGGCTGAGCGCGTCTGCAATGACATTTGCTTTTCCAGGAGTATACTCAATACTTGGATTGAAGTCCTTGAGCATTTCCACCCAACGAGATTGCCGAAGATTCAGATTGGATTGAGTGAAAATATATTTCAAGCTCTTGTGATCGGTGTACACCTCAACTGGTCCACCCAATAGCAAATGCCTCCAAGTCATAAGAGCGTGCACAACTGTCGCCAACTCTAAATCATGAGTGGGATAGTTATTCTTGGCAAGCTTCAACTGACGCGAGGTATAAGCAACTATTTTCTTATCTTGCATAAGAACACCACCAAGACCTTGGAGGGAAGCATCACAGAACACCTGGAAAGGCTTGGACTGCTCAGGAGGAACAAGAATTGGAGCTAATGTCAGTCTTTGCTTGAGCGTATTGAACGCCACATCACACTCAGGAGACCAAACATACTTGACACTCTTCTGGAGGATATTGGACAGAGGCTTAGCAATTTCAGAGAAGTTCTCCACGAATCTTCTCCAATAACTAGCAAGCCCGAGGAAGCTCCGAAGCTGCTTCACATTCTGAGGAGGTTCCCACTTCAAGATTGCCTCAACTTTCTCAGGGTGCACTTTAATTCCCTCGGCAGAGATTACATGCCCAAGGTACACCACTTCATTGAGCCAAAACTCACATTTGGAAAACTTGGCATAGAAACGATGCTCTCTTAACTTGTCAAGCACAAGTCGGAGATGCTCTGCATGCTCTTCTTCTATCTCCGAGAACACAAGGATATCATCCAAATAGACCAAGACGAACTCATTCTTGAAAGGAGAGAAAATTAAGTTCATCATTCTTGAGAAGGTTGGAGGAGCATTAGCAAGACCAAATGACATGACGGTGTACTCATAAGAGGCAAAGCTCGTCCTGAAAGCGGTCTTGGGAATGTCTTCTTCGCGAATGTGAATCTGATGATAACCCTGTTGGGGAACATTGCATGGGAAACAAAAAATTTCCTACGCACACGCAAACCTATCCATGGTGATGAGCATCTACGAGAGGGGGAGTGGATCTACATACCCTTGTAGATCACTCAGCGGGAAGCGTTAAGAAACGCGGTTGGTGTAGTGGAACGTCTTCGCGATTCAGTCGCCGTGCGTACCACGATCCAATTACGAGAGGTCCCGCGATCCAATCACGAACCGTCCCGCGAACTCGTCATGATCCGTCCCGCGATCCGATCACGAACGTCTCGTGGCCTTGATCACGATCCTTCCGATCTAGTACCGAACGGATGGCACCTCCGCGTTCAGCACACGTGCAGCTCGATGACGATCTCCACCGTATTGATCCAGCAAGAGGAGGTGGGGAGGAGAGGGAGTTCACCGGCAGCATGACGGTGCTCCGGTGATGGTGGTGGAGGAATTCCGGCAGGGCTTCGCCTAAGCGTTGCGGAAAACCGATCTAGAGGAGCACCGGTGAATCGGGTAGCACGTGGCCGTAAGTTGTGTGAAAAACCCTAGCTATCCACCAATATATATAGGAGGAGAGGAGGAGGAGGGGGTCTGGAGCACCAAGCCCCCTTAGGGGATTCGGCCGGCTAGGAGGAGCAATCCTACTCCTGCTCCAATCCTAGTTGGAGTAGGATTGCTTCCTATTGGCTGATTTCCCCCTTTTTCCTTTAGGACTCCCTCTCCCTGCGCCATGGGCCTTTGTGGATGTTTCCCCAGCCCACTAAGGGCTGGTAATTATTCTACCACAGCCCATGGACCTCTTGGGGTCGAAATACCCCTCCCGGAGGTCTCCCAGTACACTACCGGCACTCCCGGTACACTATCGATGAGCCCGAAACTTTTCCGGCGACCAAACTGGGACTTCCTATATATGAATCTTTACCTACGGACCATTCCGGAGCTCCTCGTGACGTCATGTATCTCATCCAGGACTCCGAACAAACTTTGGTTACCACCATACATAACTCTATACTACCGAAACATCACCGATCCTTAAGTGTGCATACCCTGCGGGTTCGAGAACTATGTAGACATGACCGAGACACTTCTACGGTCAATAACCAATGGCGGGACCTGGACGTCCACATTGGTTCCTACATCTTCCACGAAGATCTTTATCGGTTGAACCTCTATGTCAAGGATTCAGTTAATCCCGTATAACGTTCCCTTTGTTCTTCGGTATGTTACTTGCCCGAGATTCGATCGTCGGTATCCTCCTACCTAGTTCAACCTCGTTACCGGCAAGTCTCTTTACTCGTTCTGTAATACAAGATCCCATGGCTAACACTTAGTCACATTGCTTCCAAGGCTTGTTGTGATGTTGTATTACCGAGTGGGCCCTGAGATACCTCTCCATCACACAGAGTAGCAAATCCCAGTCTTGATCCATGTCAACTCAACTGTCACCCTCGGAGATACCTGTAGAGCACCTTTATAGCCACCCGGTTACGTTGTGACGTTTGATACACACAAGGTATTCCTCCGGTGTCAGTGAGTTACATGATCTCATGGTCATAGGAACATATACATTGACATGCAGAAAACAGTAGCAATAAACTGACACGATCATATGCTACGTTTGTAGTTTGGGTCTTGTCCATCACATCATTCTCCCAATGATGTGATCCCGTTTATCAAATGACATCTTATGTCCATGGTCAGGAAACCATAACCATCTCCAATAAACAAGCTAGTTCACTAGAGGCATACTAGGGACATTGGGTTGTCTATGTATCCACACATGTATCGGTGTTTCCAACGAATACAATTCTAGCATGGATAATAAACGATTATCATGAACAAGGAAATATAATAATAAACACTTTATTTATTCCCTCTAGGGCATATTTCCAACAGTCTCCCACTTGCACTAGAGTCAATAATCTAGCTTTATTACTCATATAAATAGAACAACCTTTATTCTCTGATCTAAATGAGTAACCGTCTCGCAATAAACAAGATCCAGATATAATGTTCATGCTCAACGCAAGCACTAAATAACAATTATTTAGTTTTATCACTAATCCTGATGGTAATCGAAGAGAGAGCGTGCCGACGGTGATCACATCAACCTTGGAACCATTTCCCACGCGCATCGTCACTTCGTCCTTTGCCAGCCTTCGTTTATTCCATAGTTCCTGCTTTGAGTTGCAAATGTGAGCAACCGAACCAGTATCAAATACCCAGGCACTACTACGAGAGCTAGTAAGGTACACATCAATAACATGTATATCATATATACCTTGTTTGTCTTTGGCCGCCTTCTTGTCAGCCAGGTACTTGGGGCAGTTCCGCTTCCTGTGACCAGTCTCCTTGCAATGAAAGCACTCAGTTTCTGGCTTAGGTCCATGCTTACGCTTCTTAGGAGTAGCAACTGCTTTGCCATCCTTTTTGGTTTTTCCCTTCTTGCCTTTGCCCTTGCCATTTTTCTTGAAAATAGTGGTTTTATTGACCATCAACACTTGATGTTCTTTCTGGATTTCAGACTCAGCGACTTTCAGCATCGCAAACAGATCGGCGACTGACTTGTTCATCCCGTGCTTGTTGTAGTTCATCACAAAGCTGTTGTAGCTAGGTGGCAGTGATTGAAGAACTCTATCAGTGATTGCCTCTGGCGGAAGGGCAATTCCCAACTCAGCTAGACGAGTCGAGTACCCAGACACTCTGAGTATATGTTCACTGATAGACCCGTTCTCCTCCATTTTGCAAGCATAGAACTTATCGGAGGTCTCATACCTCTCGATCCAGGCATTCTGCTCAAAGATAAACTTCAACTCCTGGAACATCTCATATGCTCCATGACGTTCAAAACAACTTTGAAGTCCCGGTTCCAAGCCATACAAAATTGCACGTTGAACTACTGAGTAATCTCCAGCACGTGCCTCCCAAGCGTTCTTAACGTCTTCGGATGACACAGGAGTAGGTGGGCCACCAAGCGGTGCATCAAGGACATATAGTTTCTGGGAAGCCGGGAGGATAATCCTCAGATTACGGGCCCAGTCAACAAAGTTACTTCCATCATCTTTCAGCTTAGCTTTCTCTAGGAACGCATTAAAATTCAGGGGTGCTACTGCGCGAGCCATTGATCTACAACATAAATATGCAAAGGTTACTAAGACTATTGTTCATGATAATGAGTTTAGTTAATCAAATTTACTAAAGCTCCCACTCAAATTGACATTCCTCAGGTCATCTAAGTGTCACATGATCCAAATTCACCAACTCAAGTCCGATCATCACGTGAGTTGAGGTGGCTTCAATGGTGAACATCACTATGTTGATCATATCTACTATATGACTCATGTTCGACCTTTTGGTCTCTTGTGTTCCGAGGCCATGTCTATACATGCTAGGCTCGTCAAGTTTAACCCAAGTGTTCTGCGTGTGCAACACTGGCTTGCACCCGTTGTATGTGAACGTAGAGTCTATCACACCCGATCATCACGTGGTGTCTCAACACGATGAACTTTCGCAACGGTGCACACTCGGGGAGAACACAGTTCATCTTGAAATTTAAGTGAGGAATCACCTTATAATGCTACCGTCATACTAAGCAAAACAAGGTGCATAAAAGGATTAACATCACATGCAATTCGTAAGTGACATGATATGGCCATGAACTTGTGCTTAAGATCTCCATCTTCTAAGCACCGGCATGATCTCCATCGTCACTGGCATAACACCATGATCTCCATCATCTTGATCTCCATCAATGTGCTGCCATAGGGGTTGTGGTGCCAGCCCTGCTTCTACTTCTATTGCTACCGCTTAGCGATAAAGTAAAGCATTACATAGCACTTAATGATTGAGACGCAGGTCATACAATAATTAAAGACAACCCTATGGCTCCTGCCGGTTGCCGTACACATCTACGTGCAAGTCGTGAAATTCTATACATCACATGATCATCTCATACATCACATATATCACATCATGTAATTGGCCATATCACATCACAACATACCCTGCAAAAACAAGTTAGACGTCCTCTAATTGTTGTTGCATGTTTTACGTGGCTGCTACGGGTATCTAGCAAGAACACTCTCACCTACGCATAAATCACAACGGTGATACACTAGTTTTCTTTTCAACCTTCTCAAGGACCGCCTTTGTCGGATCCGATCCAACTAGAGTAAGAGAAACTGTCACCCACAAGCCATCTAAGAAACAAGTTGCATCGAGGGAACCGGTCTCTCGTAAGCGTACGAGTAATGTTGGTCCGGGCCGCTTCATCTTACAATACCGCTGAACCAAAATCCGACCAAGGGAGGAAGCAATCTAAGCATCAACGCCTACAAACCTATTGTGTTCTACTCGAGATCTCATCAAACCATCAACCTAGCTCATGATGCCACTGTTGGGGAACCTTGCATGGGAAACAAAAAATTTCCTACACACACGCAAACCTATCCATGGTGATGAGCATCTACGAGAGGGGGAGTGGATCTACATACCCTTGTAGATCGCTCAGCGGGAAGCGTTAAGAAACGCGGTTCGTGTAGTGGAACGTCTTCGCGATTCAAATCGCCGTGCATCCCGCGATCCAATCACGACCGGTCCCGCATTCCAATCATGAACCGTCCTGTGAACTCGTCATGATCTGTCCCGCGATCCGACCACGAACGTCTCGTGGCCTTGATCACGATCCTCCCGATCTAGTACCGAACGGAGGGCACCTCCGCGTTCAGCACACGTGCAGCTCGATGACGATCTCCACCGTCTTGATCCAGCAAGAGGAGGTGGAGAGGAGAGATAGTTCACCGGCAGTGTGACGGTGCTCCGGTGATGGTGGTGGAGGAATTCCGGCAGGGCTTCGCCTAAGCGCTGCGGAAAACCGATCTAGAGGAGCACCGGTGAATCGGGTAGCACGTGGCCGTAGTTGTGTGCAAAACCCTAGCTATCCACCAATATATATAGGAGGAGAGGAGGAGGAGGGGGGCTGGAGCACCAAGCCCCCTTAGGGGATTCGGCCGGCTAGGAGGAGCAATCCGACTCCTCCTCCAATCCTAGTTGGAGTAGGATTGCTTCCTATTGGCTGATTTCCCCCTTTTTCCTTTAGGACTCCCTCTCCCTGCGCCATGGGCCTTTGTGGCTGTTTCCCCAGCCCACTAAGGGCTGGTAATTATTCTCCCACAGCCCATGGACCTCTTGGGGTCGAAATACCCCTCCCGGAGGTCTCCCGGTACACTACCGGCACTCCCGGTACACTACCGATGAGCCCGAAACTTTTCCGGCGACCAAACTGGGACTTCCTATATATGAATCTTTACCTTCGGACCATTCCGGAGCTCCTCGTGACATCCTGGATCTCATCCAGGACTCCGAAGAAACTTCGGTTACCACCATACATAACTCTATACTACCGAAACGTCACCAATCCTTAAGTGTGCAGACCCTGCGGGTTCGAGAACTATGTAGACATGACCGAGACACTTCTACGGTTAATAACTAATGGTGGGACCTGGACATCCACATTGGTTCCTACATATTCCACGAAGATCTTTATCGGTTGAACCTCTATGTCAAGGATTCAGTTAATCCTGTATAATGTTCCCGTTGTTCTTCGGTATGTTACTTGCCCGAGATTCGATCGTCGGTATCCTCATACCTAGTTCAACCTCTTTACCGGCAAGTCTCTTTCCTCGTTCCGTAATACAAGATCCCATGGCTAACACTTAGTCACATTGCTTGCAAGGCTTTTTGTGATGTTGTATTACCGAGTGGGCCTGAGATACCTCTCCATCACACAGAGTAACAAATCCCAGTCTTGATCCATGTCAACTCATCTGTCACCCTCGGAGATACCTATAGAGAACCTTTATACTCACCCGGTTACGTTGTGACATTTGATACACACAAGGTATTCCTCCGGTGTCAGTGAGTTACATGATCTCATGGTCATAGGAACATATACATTGACATGCAGAAAACAGTAGCAATAAACTGACACGATCATATGCTACGTTTGTAGTTTGGGTCTTGTCCATCACATCATTCTCCCAATGATGTGATCCCGTTTATCAAATGACATCTTATTTCCATGGTCAGGAAACCATAACCATCTCCTATAAACAAGCTAGTTCACTAGAGGCATACTAGGGACATTGGGTTGTCTATGTATCCACACATGTATCGGTGTTTCCAACTAATACAATTCTAGCATGGATAATAAACGATTATAATGAAAAAGGAAATATAATAATAAACACTTTATTTATTGCCTCTAGGGCATATTTCCAACAAACCTATGCGAAGATCAAGCTTCGAGAAAACCTTGGCACCTTTCAGTTGTTCAAACAACTCATTGATGTTGGGAAGTGGGTACTTGTTTCTGATTGTCTTCTTGTTCAATGGACGGTAGTCGACACAAAGACGATCCGTGCCATCTTTCTTCTTGACAAACAAAACTCCACAACCCCATGGAGAAGAGCTTGGTCTGATCAGGCCCAGGCGTTCTTGCTCGTCTAGCTGCTTCTTCAACTCTTTCAGATCTTCGGGGCCAAGTTTATAGGGTGCTTGCGAACCGGTTCAGTTCCAGGCTCGAGATCAATCACGAACTCAACTGGCCGGTGCAGAGGCATTCTTGGCAATTCTTCTGGAAAGACATCTTCATACTCATTGACCACCGGAATCTGAGAAGTCGCCGAGATTTCACCCTTCTCATTAAGAGCAAAAAGGTGAATTGTGTCATCGCGAGCCGCAAAAATAATCACGTCTTCTGAAGGATGCGTCAGCTTGACAATCGATATAAGCCTTATTCATAGCCAAAAATTCCATGCCCAAAGTGAGATCAATATCAGAATTCCCAAGAACATAAGGAGAAGCCAAGAAAGAATAATTGCCCATCTTGATAGAAACATCCGGAACAATGGAGGTGGTTTTCAAGGCCACACCCGGAGAAATGACACCCAAAGGTCTACTCAACATCTCGGAAGAGAAATCATTATTCATAGCAAAAGGTCTAGACATGAATGAATGCTATGCACCAGAATCAAACAACACTTTTGCGGGAATAGAATTAACTGAGAGATTACCCATAATCACATCATTGGACTGCTCTGCTTCAACTGCATTCACCATGTTCACTCTTGCGGTCTTGGGATTATGCTTCACCATAGCATTGCCTAGAGGCTTGACAGGAGGAGGAGGTGGAAGACGCCGTTGGTTGCACTTGTTTGCATAGTGACCCTTCTGGCCACACTTGTGACGAGTCACCTATGAAAGCGGACGAACATTGCCTGGAGGAGGAACAAGAATTGCCTTGCACGCCTAGGATCTCTGCTGAAATCCTGGGTTGGGTGGGTGGGAAGAACCATGGCCACCGAACTGCTTCTGCTGCTGCTGCGGACGAAACGGAGGAGGATTTGGCACCCAATACTTCTGCTACTTGGGAACCATCTGAGAGCTGGAAGAAGAAGAATAAGAATCCATTGAGCGCTTCTTGGAGTTCTCCACCTTGAGCTGAGTTTCTTCCACCTTCAAAGCCATGTTGTAGAACTGATCAAACTCATGAGGCTCTTGAAGAACTAGGCCTGGCAGAAGCTCATCCTTGAGACCACTTCTGAACTGATAGATCATCGCCTTGTCATCCAGAACATCTTGCTTGGCATAACGGGCTAGATTCTAGAACTCGACGTTGTACTGGTAGACAGACTTGCTTCCTTGCTTCAGGTGCCTAAACTTCTCACGCATCTCCTCGACAAAGCTAGTCGGAATGTAATGAGCCCTGAAGTCATGATGGAAATCGTCCCAAGTAACAACACGATCGCCCCTGTAATCCTTGTACTGCTGCCACCAATCAGCTGCTTGACACTTGAGCTGGAATGATGCAAATCTGACAAAATTCTCTGGCCTGACATTGCTGCACTCAAAATTCTTAGTCATATCACGAAGCCAATCATCAGCATCAAGCGGCTGGTCACAACAGGTGAAAGACTTGGGTTGATTGGCAAGGAACTGATTGAGTGTCGCAAACTAAGGCTAATTCTGAAAATTCCCTTGAAAACCTTGTTGACCCTGATCCCTTTCTTGCAACAGCCCGAGCAACATTTGAGTGTTCGCATTGGTCGTGGCCATCACAGCTTGCCAAGCTTCTGGAGGAGGAGGCGGAGGAGGCGGAGGCGGGGGTGGTGGTGGAACATCAGATTGCTCCTCACCCTGAGTCAGATTGTTGCGAGTTGGTGGAGCCATCCTAAAGATGGACAAAACGCATCAGCACCTCATTGATAAGATGAATTCAAAGCTGAATCAAATACTTGAAAGAAATTGAAGAAATCACAACGCAGCCTTCCTACTGAAAAATTAGTAAGAATGCTTCTTCGGTTCATGATAACATCATCAGATATTAGAACCCACTTGCAATAACACAAAAGTATTGAGCCAACTTCTCGGAACAAATGTATATGCCCTCATACATCTGAAGAATATGATCCTAGATAACTACATGAGCTCCCACCTAAGAACTTCCGAAAACTTTCTTGTTATGCAATCCGGTGTGGGGGACACAAGGAGGAAATATCTCACACAACTAGCAATCCTACACCCCAACTGTATCCATCCTTCAACACATAACCAGAGGCTCTCACAAATCCATCTAACTCGAATCCTCGAAATCACAACGATACTAAACAATGGTGGTACCCCGGACGCCTCCCCAGTACTGGGTGACTCCGACCTTATCTCACCACGATAAGTATTGAAGTAATTCCAAACACTCTCCGTCCTGAGATATCAAGGAAGCTGAATGATAACGATGTGCCAACATTCCCTGGAGCTCAACTCCCCGGAAGAAATCAAGTCTAACAGGAGGCACCAAGACAGAACCCTGTCACATCGGTATCATATAGACTCCAAAATACCCGCATGATCCTAATTTTTTTTCAGCGAGAAGAGGAGTAGAATCAAAATTCCTAAGTCGAATACCTCACCAAAGCATAGAAGAGGAGTAAAAAGAACCCTACTCTCCGATATAACTAGACTCAAAATAGTTTTACTAGACACGACTGGGCCAATTTTGAACAAGCAAAGGCTCTTATGTCCGCATGGCTCTAAATACCAACTTGTCACGCCCAAGATGCGTGCCTATCCATTTTAAGGCATGAGGGCCCTGCAAGGGATAGAGGCGCATCTTGCCGTTAGCAAGAATAGTATCATCACAACATACAGTACTAAAAAGATGAGTATACAAGATTGGCTTACACTCGCCACATGCTAACTTACAAATCCACACAATTCATAACATCAAGTTGAAGACACGGTGCGACTACGCATGAAAACAAACGATAAAAGCAGTTGCAAATGATACTATCAAGCTAGCCCAAAGATCACGACCAAGGACCTCTACTCATCCGGATACGTCACGTACATCCTGCCTCTCTCTTCATCATATTCCCACTTCAGCTGGGTAAGGTCATACTGCACGTACTCATCTATACCTGCACCTGGAGTGTTGTAGTAAACTGTGAGCCACAGGGACTCAGCAATCAAGCAACCGGGTTCCGAGACTATTCAAGCTTAAAGGAAGGGAAGGGGTATGTGTTTAGTTTGCAGCAGCACTAAGAATATATGGTGGCTAACTTACGCAACATCAAGTAAATTATGGGTGGCCTACGATGAACGATCGAATCTAGAATGACCTCTAAGAGATCCTGAACACTTACTTCCGTCAATCATAACCCCACCATGTTCTCACTCGGTTCATGTTCACGAGCAGAGACGATCACGGTTACTCACACAGTTGGTTCATTTTATTGGAATTTACTTCAAGTTAACTATAACCGGGTGTTAAACAAAAATACAAATTTCCGCATAACCACGGGCACGGCTTTCCGAAAGATTTAACCCTGCAGGGGTGCTCCAACTAATCCATCATAAATTAACCACACTCCATGGGAATAGCCTCGACCACAGATCTCGTGATCATCATGGGTAACTCCAAAGGAATTCGAACACCTCGAGCAAACCCGAAGAAAGTGAGAGTCCACACGCAAGACATTCGATAAAGGTAAAACAAATCCAGCAAGGCCGCCCGGCGTGTTGATGAACCCGATAAGAGCCGCGTATCTCGTTCCCAGGACACGACGGATAAGCTAGTGTACGGTGGCCTGATAGAAATTTCCCAAGTTGCCTTGGGTTGGCCCCGCACAGTGCTCTAGTTTGGACCAACACTCATGAGGAGCACTAGCCCGGGGGTTGATTAATTATCCACGAGGTTGCTAAGCCCTATGCAAGTTTTTAATAAATTATTAGCAAATGTAGTACCAATGTTGGGTCTTGCCAGACAAGTTTTAATCTCAACCGAATAAACAAGGGGGTCCCCATAACAACCCCGAGCATGTTAGGAGCGCAAAATATGGAAACATAACACCGGTAACAAGAAACTATGGCGGCAATAGTGGAACAAAACACCTAGCAAAAGGCCAAGCCTTCCACCAATACCAAGATATATATGTGCATTAAATTAAATAACAGATAATATGGTTATAAGACAAATCCATGTTATCGCATGGAACAACCTGCACCTGCAACTCAGAACGCCATAAAAGGGGCTGAGCGGCGGTAACTTAGCCAATCAAAGGTTTGCTGGGATGTGGAGGTTAGAGGCTACCATGGCAATTAGGAGGCTGATATCAAGTGGTAGGTAGCGCAATTGTAACGATAAGAGCGAGAAACTAGCAGGCGGAAATAGTAACGGGACCCGGGTACGATCATCTTGCTTGTTGGTTCTTCAGTGAAACAAGTAGCTGGGTCCTCGTACTCAGTTTCAACACTCGCGTCTACCCAATAGAAACAGCAACAATGAACATCCAACCAAGGTGCAATGCACAACCAAGATGATGCTTGATTCATTTGTGAAGAATTTAACATGGCAATCCAAAACTAGTCATGTTTCACATGCAAAGTTTGTTTATTAATGAACCTGGACAGAACCGCATGTTAATTTATTTAGACATGCATAAACATGGGAAATATGGATGCATCATGCAAAATCGATGAAAATGCATATAAAGAACTTAAGAAACGGAGTTACGGTTCTCACGATACGCTCACGACAAGGTACGAAGGAAAAAACACAAGACCAACAAAGACATGGGCTAATTCTTGGCATTCCAAGGTAGCCACCGGAAAGGTGATGAAAAACCTATCACAATAGACTCAAAAATCAATCAATTCCATGGAGTATAGCTCCCACAAGTCACAAAACACTAAAACACCCAATCTGCCACAAAACAGCAACATAGCAACTTGCACGGCCCACAACTTGAGCTACAGGAACCCTACAACCACAAACAAGATATTGACAGAATCTACTCAACACACACTCCAACTTATCCAACTACACAATCAGCAATGGGGCTTCCGGTGACAACGGAACCGTTGTCGCGGAGCCCCTCCGGGGCCCTAGCGGTGGGAATGGAACGGCAGGAGGACCCACGCACTCCACACCATCGCTACCGGGGACGGGACCCACCGGAAACGTGGCGACGAGGACCGGCGGACGCGAATTAAACCTCTTTGCTCACCTCTGAATCTTACCTTGCCGGGGGCAGGAGAGGAGGAGAGATGAGGGGGCGGCGGCGCGAGAAGGGAGAGGAACGCTAGGGGAAGCGGCATGCATGCCGAGCGGGATATATAGGCGATGGGACAGACGACGATGGAAAGGCGACGGCAGACGCGGCTCTCCTACTCTGAACCTAATGGCGACCCTGACGGAGCAGGTGGTTGTCTCGAGTGGGCTGGGCCGCGAGGAAATGCCCACTTGCTCACTCTCTCTCTCAGACAAAACATAGAAATGGCATTTATCCATTTTAAAAACAACCACACAAAAGAATATACCCAGGGTGAATAAAAGGTTTTTTGGTGCAAACAAAATAGTTTTGTTGAGAAAATAATATGCACTATTTTATAAAAATATTAAGTTGATTTATTAAACAAGTAATTTTAAAACTTTACTAAATAACAACCCCTGTTTAATTAAACCCAAAATCATACAACCCCCAATCAACAAAAGCACCACACTCTAAATTCATTATATTAATAGGACCACCTCTTGAACATTTTAAATGAATTTTTTAAAAAAATTAAATATGTTAATAAAACAAAAGAGAGAAGTGGGGTTTTGGAAGGATATGTTGCAAACAAAAAGAGAGGGAATAGGAGAGGTTGCACACATGAGCTCCACCCACACTCAAACATCATCACAACACAAGTCCACTCACAATCATCTAAGGACACATGAAAAACCCAACATGGCAAGATGAATGAAATGATGCATGAGTGCAACCAACACATAGATGACAAGATGCAAAACATTCACAAAGCTCAAGACACGAGGTTCATACATGGGGTTACATGCCATACAAGGAAGGGACAGCACTTGGGCTGTCACAAGAGTCTTCAGCTCCGTTGGTACAAGATTGAGCTTTTCCTCTATATCTCTCGCACGCTTCACCAGGGCGGCTTGATCAGTTTCGTCAGTCTTTTTATACGCAGTAAATTCAGCCTAGAGATTCTCAAGTTTTTCAACAACCACCCCCAATTTTTCTTTTGTTGTGGCTCGGACAGTCTATTGGGTTGCCAAGTCTTCCCTCAAGCCGACCTGCTTAGACTCGGCAGTATTTAATGCCTCCTACATTTCACAAGTGAAAGGTTATCAATGTTAAGTCGCCGGGATGGAATTATTCTTACAAGTCCCAAGCACATTGCAAGCAATATACTTTGCACTTGGGGGTTAATGTTTGTGTTTTCATTTTAAAATATGCGATGAAGTTCCGGCTCATCACTAGCATAATGAACCGGACTTGTGTAGGATCGAGAGAGGCGTGTCTAGAGGGGGGTGAATAGACTACTAGCAGTAATTTAAAACCTAACCTTTTCCCAAGTTGTTTGGTTGGCGGATTTTAATAGTTTTAACAAGTCTAGCAAGCCCTACACATGCATGTCTACAAATATGGTAGTGGAAAGTAAAGACATTGCACATGTAAGTGAAGAGATGGGATAGGAAGATCAAACACAATAGGAGACGCAAGTATTTTTCCCGTGGTTCCGATAGGTGGTGCTATCATACGTCCACATTTACGGAGTCTTCAACCCACGAAGGGTAACGGTCGCAAGAGTCCACGGAGGGCTCGACCCGTAAGGGTCCACGAAGTAGCAACCTTGACTATTCCATACGGCTTCCGTCCACTAAGGACTAGCCTCACTATGGTTAGATCTTCACGAAGTAGGCGATCTCCTTGCCCTTACAAACTTCTTGGTTCACTCCACAACACAAAGTAGGAGGCTCCCAAGCAACGCCTAACCAATCTAGGAGGCACCACCCTCCAAAAGGTAATAGGCTCGGTAATGACGATGAACTCCTTGCTCTTGTGCTTCAAGATGATAGAATCCTCAACACACAATCTCTCTCACACAGATTTGGCTTGGTAGAAGAGATGGGATTGGTGGAAAGCAACTTGGAGAGGCTAGAAATCAAGATCCATATGGTTGGAGTGGAAGATCTTGACCTCAACACAAGGGTAGGTGGTTCTCTCTCAAAAAACTGAGTTGGATAGGTATGGAATAGTTCTGAGTGCTTCTCTTCCGAGTGGGTGGTGGCAAAGGGGTATATATAGGCATCCCCAAAAATCCAACTGTTACACACAATAAGTCAGACTCGGTGACACCGATGTGTAAATCTCGGTGGTACCGAAGTGACTAAAAGTGGCAACTTTTGACTCTCGGAGGGACCTATATACAATTCTCGGTTGCACCGACAAGGTGACCAACGGTCAGATTTACCAGGCTCGGTGACGCTGATTCACCATTCTTGGTCGGACCGAAAATGAGAACTTGTGGAACAGGAAGTTGGCAACCCAACTCAGTGGCACCGAGTGCAGTGTCGGCTGCACCGAAGTGTTAGGGTTTGGCTGAGTCTGTCTAGGGTTTTGAACTCGGTGGCACCATAATAGGAATGTTGGTTGCACCTATTTGCATGTTTTGGCTTAGGACAGACTTTGGTGGGAGATTATGTGGATGTTTTGGTGACTGTCACTTGTGCATGTTTGAGCACATTGTCCATCATCAAAACGTTATCCCCTTTTAATAGTATTGGCTTTCCTATAGACTCAAAGTGATTTCTCACAAATGTAAAATGTAGAGTCCTCTTGCTTGAAGCTTGGCCAACCTATTTCCTTGAATCTTGGGGTAATTCCAGAATCTCCTCAATCATTTTGCCATCCCAACTCTCCATGGACTATTATCTGAAATACACTAGACAGAGGTATTAGTCCAAGAGACAATGTATGTTGTCATGAATTATCAAAACCACCAAGGGAGCATGTTGTTCTTTCAATATCCCCCTTTTTGGTAATTGATGACAACATACAATCAAAGCTTCAATTAAAAATATGCATGGATGCAATGAATACTTTGAGAAACACATGACCTAGATTTGCCCCCCCTAAATGTGTGCAGTCCTTTAAAGGATAGTTGCTTTGGAGTGCATGGACACACATATGAATGAAAGGGATATAAGGTTCATATGTATCTTGGCTATATGCATCAATATATGTGAATGAAATGTATCCTTGATTAAGACTTCACTCTTGCAAACAATATGTGCAAGAAGCAAGAGATCATGTTGATCAAAGATATGATGCATATACTTACCTTGAGCTCTTGAGCATTCTAGTAGTAGAGACACACTTGAGAAAATAATGTTAGGAAACTCAAGAGTATTCTACCAATCAAATGCAATAGAACTCAATGAATACCAAGATGTGGAGAACATATAAAATATGATAATCCTTAAGATTGATATGTCTCCAACTTCAGCATAAAACTATTATATATTTTCTCCCCTTTGACATGGAATGGTAGTACATCCTCTCCCCCTGAATCTCAGCAAGTAGATATTGGGATCGGATAGGGTGAGAAAAGGAATCCTTTGTTCACTTGAGAATTTTCTCAAAAGTAGTTTTCTTCCCCCTACATTGTTGTTCCTCTCCTTGATTATATAAGTGTGAACTTTTGATATTTTCCTCTCCCCCTAAATCATATCTCCCCATTTGCATAAGCATGTAACTCTCCCTTTAACATCAAGCTTTTATATTCTCCCCCTTTGGCATAAAGTACCAAAAAGGTCAAACTTGGGAGTAGTGACAGGGATCATGGATAAGGAAGGAATCCTGGAGATCAAGAGTTATAGAAAGTAGGTTCGATTAAAAGACTAAGGGAACCATTGAATGTAACTTCTCTCCCTTTGGCAAATTTAAGATTTCTTCTCCTTTGAGCTAGGGATCCTTGAATAAAGAACTTCTCCCCCAAAGTGTTGTTTGTTCTTCTTCCCCTAATTTTTTTAAGGGTTCATCGAAGGAACAAGAATATCTCAAGAACAGACGTAAATAAGCAATATCAAAGAAACTCAAATTTTGAAAGAAAAAGAAAATCGGTGACAACGGGATAAATAAGTCGATAGTACCGAGATTGTGTTGTGCAGCTCATCTGTAGATTCGGTAGGACTGAGTTATCTATATCTGTGTTTCTGAAAGATAAATCAAGATTCTGTTTTTCGGAGAGACAAACAAAATTGTTTGAAAAGGAAAAAAGCAAATGAAAGATTTACAAAGGACATCAAATAGATAAGATTTGAGTGGTTATGAAAAATCATACAAGTAGGGAACAAACCATGCAAGATTCTTAACTAAATGATGGGCGGTGACTAGGTCACCTATATTAGAGTATATTGACTTAGGAGCCAAACAAGAATGCTTGATCATAGGTCATACTCATAGTTTAAGCTCGAAATGGGGTTACCATTTTTCGATTAAGCATTTTGATGTCTTCTATCACTTTAGTTGCTTTAGCCCATGTCTTGGAGTAAAGCCTTTTCAAGGATATGAGTACATACCTTGAATGATGTTGATGACGTTGCTAATAGGTGAACTTGTTGAGGATGATCGAGATTGATGAAGATCATCTTGAGTTGGAAGCAATCCTTCTTGTTCTAATACACTCATTACCTACAAAGGTTAGTCATGCAAGAAGGAGCAATTGATATATCCTATTGACATAATACCACTTATAGATTTTGCAACTAAGATCAAGTATATGTCAAGGATATGCTTTTGTTGTCTTCTTCCTTCCATAATTAAGAGAGATTGTGTCATGATCACGAATGAAATGATGCCAAACTTGAATATGCTTGATTCGAGAATGTTGCACTAGATTATGTCCACTTTTAATAGCACTTTCATTTTCGCAAATAATGGAACATTTTTAACATGAATACCATAATCCTTAAGCATTTGTGTCATCCATAGTAATTGCACACAACAAGATCCAGGAGCAATATACTCAGCTTCGGCAGTAGATAGAGATACCGAGTTTTGTTTCTTGGAGGACCAAGACACAAGAGATCTACCTAAAAATTGACAAGTATCCGAGGTGGATTTTATGTCAACCTTGTCTCCGGCATAGTCCAAATCGGAATAGCCAACAAGATTAAAAGAAGATCCCTTGGGATACCAAATGCCAAAGTTTGGTGTTTGTATCAAGTATCTCACAATATGTTTCACAGCTAAAAGATGACACTTGTTAGGTGCAGCTTGATATCTAGAACACATGAAAACACTAAGCCTAATATCGGTATGAGATGCACATAGATATAAAAATGAACCAATCATAGATCGATAAACTTTTTGATCAACCGGTTCATCCTCCCTGGTAAGGTCAACATGTCCACTAGTGGGCATAGGAGTTTTCATACCTTTGCAATCCTGCATGTTGAACTTCTTGATCAAGTCCTTGGTATACTTAGCTTGAGAGATGAAGTTCCTTCTCTTGACTGCTTGATTTGCTATCCAAGAAAGAATTTCAGCTCACACATCATAGACATCTCATACTTCTCGGACATCAACCTTCCGAATCTTTCACTAAATTGAGGGTTAGTGGAACCAAAGATAATATCATCCACATAAATTTGGCATACAAACAATTCTCCATTAACTCTCTTAGTAAACAAGGTTGCATTTATTGACCGTAGAGGTGTCTCGGTCATGTCTACATAGTTCTCGAACCCGCAGGGTCTGCACACTTAAGGTTCGGTGACGTTTCGGTAGTGTAGAGTTATGTATGGTGGTGACAGAAGTTTGTTCGGAGTCCCGGATGATATCCCGGACATCAAGAGGAGCTCCGGAATGGTCCGTAGGTAAAGATTCATATATAGGAAGTCCCAGTTTGGTCGCCGGAAAAGTTTCGGGCTCATCGGTAGTGTACAGGGAGTGCCGGTAGTGTACCGGGAGACCTCTGGGAGGGGTGTTTCGACCCAAGAGGCTTCATGGGCTGTGGTAGAGTATTAACCAGCCCTTAGTGGGCTGGTGGAATAGCCACAACAAGCCCATGTGGCTGGGAGAAGAAATCCTAAAGGAAAAAAGGTGGAAAAAGGCAAAAAAAAGGAGGATCCTAGTCCTACTAGGATTGGAGGAGGAGAGTCCTCCTCCACCTCCTCTCTTCGGCCGACTCCAAGGGCCTTGCCCTGCGCCAAGGCTGCCTCTCCTCTCCTCCTATATATATATTGGTGGACTAGAGGGTTTTTTGCACTGTTTTTACGTCCATGTGCTACCCGTTCCACCGGTGCTCCTCTAGATCGGTTTTCTATAGTGCTTAGGCGAAGCCCCGCCGGAATTGCTCCATCACCATCGCCGGAGCGCCGTCACGCTGACGGCCAATTTCAAACCCTTTTTTGATGAGAAACTTCGTTAAGCATTTATACCAAGCACGAGGAGCTTGCTTAAGACAATAAAGAGCTTTGCGAAGCTTGTAAACATGATTAGGTTTCTTATGATTCAAAAAACAAGGTGGTTGCTTAACATAAACTTCTTCCTCAATTTCACCATTTAATAATGCACTTTTGATTTAATAATGCACTTTTGATGTCCATTTGGTAAAGCGTGATATCATGGTGATTAGCATAAGCAAGAAAAATATGAATAGATTTAAGTCTAGCAACGGGGGCCTAGGTCTCACCACAGTCCATACCTTCGACTTGCGTATATCCTTGAGCTACGAGAAGAGCCTTGTTGAGTACGACTTGACCATCTTCGTCTTGTTTGTTCTGAAGCACCCATTTGGTTCTGATGATGTTGTGCTCATCTTCGGGCTTCTCCATGAGTGTCCACACTTTGTTCCTCTTGAATTTGTGTAGCTCTTCATGCATAGCATTCACCCAATCCGCATCTTCAAGAGCTTGTTCTACCTTTAAAGTCTCAATGCTAGAGATGAAGGAGTAATGCTCACAAAATTTAGCTAGACGGGTTTTAGAGTGAGTGATTCTCCCTGTTTGTATATCACCAATGATTTGGTTTAGGGGATGGTTCTTGGTCACTTGAGATCGAACTCGGGTCAGCTTCTGATTGTTGGATGGTGGAGCTTCTTCTTCTTCTTCATCATCCCGTTCATCTTCATTGTTGTTGAAAGTGGTGTTCCCTTGAGGTGGTGGTGAAGGTGATTGTGATGGACCTTCATGATGCACTTCCTCCTCTTCACCATCTTGTCGTGTACCGCTCGTGGACGCCTCCATGTCGTGTTTAGGTTCACCTTGACATGAAGTGGGGGCTTCCACTTGAGTTGATGAAGTACTCTCCTTCACCTCCATGGGACGAATTTTGCCGATGGGTAGATCTAGTATGGATTCCGAAGGATCCTTATGACCTACATCATTTGGCAATTGTTTGACTTTCGAACCATTAGATTCATAAAACTTCACATCTACCGTCTCTTCAACTTTTCGAGTGAAGTTGTTGTAAACATGGTAAGTGTGAGAGTTCGATCTATAACCAAGTAGGAATCCTTCATGAGATTTAGGAGAAAATTTAGTACGAAAATGCTTATCAAGAATGTAGCACTTTGAGCCAAATACCCAAAAGTATCCAACTTGGGGTTTGTTATCGGTCAGTAGCTCGTATGCCGTTTTACCGTGAAGCTTGTGCAAGTAAAGTCGGTTTGTGGCATGATATGTTGTTTCAACGGCTTCTTCCCAAAAGTGTCCTTGCATCTTGTATTCGTCAAGCATCATTCTTGCCATCTCAATGAGCGTCCGGTTCTTCCTCTCAACAACTCCATTTTGTTGAGCTGTGTACGTAGCTGATAACTCATGTGAGACACCTTCTTTGTCAAGAAAGGCATCCACATGGGTGTTCTTGAACTCTGATCTGTTATCTCTTCGAAGCTTCTTGATCTTCACTTCAAACTGATTTTGCACTTTGTGAGCGAAGTTCTTGAAGATCTTTTGAACCTACGACTTATCATCAAGAAAGAATACCCACGTAAATCTGTAAAAATCATCAACTATAACTAGACCATAGGAATTTCCACCGAGGCTCTTGTAAGCATTGGGACCAAAAAGATCCATGCAAAGTAACTCGAGTGGTCTCCTAGTAGTCATGATATTCTTAACTGGATGATTTCCACCTACTTGCTTTCCAGCTTGACAAGCACTACAAAGTCTATCTTTGTCAAATATAACATCTTTAACACCAAGTATATGATCACCTTTGATTAGCTTATCTAGATTTCGCATGCCTACATGTCCAAGTCTTCTATGCCAAAGCCAACCTTTAGAAGATTTTGCAATTAAACAAGTGCGGGTCTTGGATATTTTAGTGAAATCAACAATGTATAGATCACCTCTATGGAAACCGGTAAAGACCATTTTATGATTATCTTGGCGAAACACTTGGCAATCGACTTTCGTGAATAAAACATTGAAATCGAAGTCGGCAAGTCTAGATACGGAAAGAAGATTGTAGCCAAGGGATTCAACAAGCATAACATTTTGAATAGAGCTATCATGGGATATGGCCACCTTACCAAGGCCAAGTACCTTACCCTTAGAGTTGTCTCCAAAGGTCACGTACCGTCGCGGACCTTGATTAGGCGTGATCTCTTGGAACATGTCTCTATCAACGGTCATATGATCCGTGCATCCGCTGTCAAGAATCCACTCTTTTCCTTTGGACATGTAATCTCTAAAGTTTGCCATAAGACTCAGATTCTTCATGATCTTCTCATACTTGATGTTGAACAACTCATCTTCTTCATAGTAGCCATGTTCCACATTGTCATCATCAAGTGGGAAATCCTCGTCATAAAGAGCAAGGGATTCGTTAGAATAGTGATCATGACAATGCTCAAGTTTATGAATGCGAATGGCTTCAAATATAATGTTGTTAATAGTGGTGACATCTCCTTTAGCATGCATAAGATCACGGAGCTCAAATAGGCATTTATCAAAGTTTGGATCACTAGGCTTCATTTTGTGAAAGGCAACAGTTTTATGAAGAATTTCATCAAGGTTTCCTAGGGAAAGATTTGGATATCGTTTCTCCAAATCAGTCCATAAGGTATAAGCACATGCAAAGTTCTTCATTTGAGAAAGCACGAATCTTGGTAAACCTCTAACAATAAGATTGACAGTTCTTAGGTTACGAAGCATGTTAATTTCCTCTTCGTGTGTGGGGTGCAATTCATCAATGGGGAGCACATAGGGATTTTCAATATATTTAGTCAAATGGAATCTATTGAATAGATCAATCATGGCATTTTTACATTGATTATAGTACTATCCATCAAGAATGGGAACTCTACAACTCAAACTCTCTACTCTAGACACATCCATATTCCTCCACGGTGATTAAACCGAAGCAATGGAGACCAAAGCTCTGATACCACTTGTACGATCGAGAGATGCGTGTCTAGATGGGGGGTGAATAGACTACTAACATTAATTTAAAACCTAACCTTTTCCCAAGTTGTTTAGTTGGCAGATTTTAATAGTTTTAACAAGTCTAGCAAGTCTAACGGCCCTACACATGCATGTCTACAAATATGGCAGCGGAAAGTAAAGACATTGCACATGTAAGTAAAGAGATGGGATAGGAAGATCAAACACAATAGGAGACGCAAGGATTTATCCTGTGGTTCCGATAGGTGGTGCTATCGTACGTCCATGTTTATGGAGTCTTCAACCCACGAAGGGTAACGATCGCGAGAGTCCATGGAGGGCTCCACCAATAAGGGTCCACGAAGTAGCAACCTTGACTATTCCATACGGCTTCCGTCCATGAAGGATGTAACATCCCAAATTTTGATATTTGGAATGTTAATAGGATCATTCTTTTGCATCATTATTTTATGCATATTTGAATTTTCTGAATATTCAAAGTGTTTCCAATTCAAGAAAAATATTGGACAGGATATAATATGACATATCCCATGTGAGGAAAAAATGATTGGTAATGCTTGAGTGTTATTATGGAGTTCAAAGGATTTACTATTAGGAGTTTTTGAAACTCACATTTAGCTTATAGTTTGTTTTAAGTGATTTTTTATTGGCTCCTATCGTACGTCCATGTTTATGGAGTCTTCAACCCACGGAGGGTAACGATCGCGAGAGTCCACGGAGGGCTCCACCAATAAGGGTCCACGAAGTAGCAACCTTGGCTATTCCATACGGCTTCCGTCCATGAAGGATGTAACATCCCAAATTTTGATATTTGGAATGTTAATAGGATCATTCTTTTGCATCATTATTTTATGCAAATTTGAATTTTCTGAATATTCAAAGTGTTTCCAATTCAAGAAAAATATTGGACAGGATATAATATGACATATCCCATGTGAGGAAAAAATGATTGGTAATGCTTGAGTGTTATTATGGAGTTCAAAGGATTTACTATTAGGAGTTTTTGAAACTCACATTTAGCTTATAGTTTGTTTTAAGTGATTTTTTATTGGCTCCTATTGCATTAAATAATTTTATAGAATTTATTTGTGTTTTAAAAAATGTTCAAATGTATATAAATATTGCTACAATACTTTACTGTGTGTTCTGATAGTTTTTAAAAGTCGCCGGGTATTTTATTTTAGTTCCTGTAGCATTGGATTTTTTTTTGCCAGAGTTCACTGTTCTTTTGAATCCCCTCAAGCCTGGCCCATCTATATCCCTCGACATCGTGCGCCATAGTAGTAGCAGGCCAGCCCAGCAACACCGCAGGCAACAATAGCCCATTTCGATGCACCCCTCTCCCTCTTGTGTTTTTCCCTCCACAGCCTATAACCGCCTGGGTCCCGCATGTCATCTTCCTTTTTTAGTCATGTTCTTCACGAACTCTGTAGCTCCCGAACTCGGACCAAATCGAATCGATCGATTTTGATCGATTTGCTAGCCATCGCCTAGTCCCGATTCCATATATATATATATATATATATATATATATATATTCACCATCCTCTCCTCATCCGATTTTTCACAAATTTGAGAACTGTCGTGTATGTTTTGCCTCCTCCCGATCTCGCCGGAGTCCTACCGCCGAAAGCACTTCGCTGGACGATTCCGTCGCGTCTGGAGGTTCCTAGTGCCTCCCTTCTTCTCTAAGATATCCTCAATAGTTTCCTCTATCTCCCTGACCATCTATATCGCACAGGGAGGCATCCAACCAAGCGCTTCGACCTCGCCCCGGAGTTCCCCTCACCAGCCGCCGCTCCACCCACTCCGTGTCGTCTCGGGAGCAAGCCCCGACCGTCCCTGAAGACGCCCCCTGGGTTCGAAGTCTCTGCACGAATGCGGTACCTACCTCCGAAGGCTCCGGAGAGCCTCAAAGCCGTCGGAACCGTCGACTCCGAGCCGCCTGCGCCGCTTTACTTCGACTCCGGCGGCCATTCACCTTGTTCTCTCCGGTGAGCATCTCCGTCTGTCCGATATCTCTTTGACGGATTAGATTAGATACTATTTTTTCCTTTGAACCGGTATGTTCTAAGCTCCGCATGTCCATTAGTTAACCAAAGCAGCAGACACCGCGGGCCAGTCAGATCGTGCCATGTGGCAACGCCACAATAGCCGCAGCAACAGTAACAACAGTTTTTATTCAAATTTTTGCATAATTTTCATTTAGCTATAACTTGAGACCCGTAAATCAAAATTCATCGATTCTTTTTCCTATGAACTCATATTGATCAGTAGAATACACTAGGACCGAAATTTCAAACTTTTTAATTGGTTAAATTTTAATTCACTTGAACCTGAATTCATCCTTTCGGAGGCCATATCTTTCTAACCGTTTGTCCAATTTAATCGTTTCTTTTTTGCATTGTAGTCCCACTAGCATGTAAACAATGAATACCTATTGATACTTTTCTGTTATTAGATTTTTATTTGAATTATTTGCTGTTGACTTTATTTGACGTTATGTAAGTATGGTTTATTTATCGGTGCCCTTCGTTCAACGTATAGATTGTCTGGAGTGTGAAGCGGATCAGAATTAAACATTAGAGTACTTCAACACCTTCAAGGCAAGTTTGCACTTTTGATTATGCTCATCTACTTCTACTATGCATGTGTTGTTTGTATGCTTTGACATATGCTTGGATTGTTATGGTAGATGTATTTTGGTGTTGAGTTATTCGTGGAAGTGGTGAGCCTATCTGTTTATAGATGTAGGTTCGGGGCTTTTGTCCCTAGAGAATGCGTCGTGATTGAGCGCACTTCAGTTGTCGGGATTGAAATCAGGTGAATGCATCATTGGCTTAGAGCTCTATTGTCCCCAGAGAATGCATCATGACTAAGTGCACTTGAGACTTCTTGAAGATCTTTGTCATCTCATTGTACGTTAGTGAGTCCCCTACTAGGGTTAATTGGTTGTGGTGTGAACCTTGACCATTTAGTGGAGGTAGGTGAAGACATTCTCCTACAAACCAACTTGAGTGTTTTGTTTTTCATACCTTGCTTGTAGATGTAGGTTTGCTATATATCATTATGTGTGATTTGCCAATGCATTCAATGTATTGACCCTTTGTGGCTGCAACTTATCATGTTGCAGGATGTTCAGATGATCATTGAGATATAGTAGGGTCGCGAGTCTTCACTCAACATTTTCTCCAGTGGGCATTGATGGTTCATCGTTTTCTTATGCTACATTTCTGCTGTTGTTATTAAATAAGCTAGTTATGTGCTACGAGATTGTAATATAATATAAATTCTGGATCATACGTTGTAGTAAATGATGCACTTGTTATCTGATATTCTTACGTACTGTGTGTGATAGCGAATCGATCCAGGGACTAGCACAGTAAGCAGAGAGACATCAAATCTTATCAGGTTCGAGTCGTTACAGCTGGTATAAGAGCAATGTGTTGACTATAGGTCGTGACCCTAGAAAATGGATTAGTAAAAGCCATAGGAGTGAAAACTTATTTTGCAACCTTACTCCACCTGTTAGTTTTTACTCTCATACTTATACCTTCTCTTTTCAAATGTAGATGACCCGTGTAGTTAAATTTCTATCATCTGACAGATTTTAGTTAGCAGACCACCACTACTATGTTGAGTTTTATAAACGATTCACGCGTATTATGATGAGATCATATCTCTTTGTGGATATGAACTTACCTGTAGGTTCTGCTTGTGTTTGTGTGGTTTGATTGATCATATGTATGCTCTTTTAATGTGACTGCCTTAGGATTATTTTGTCACATCCCTAGCTAGCTCACTTAGGACAGCATGTGTGTGCATCGTGTTTTCACATTTTGCATCAACTTGAAATGGGGATTAAAAGAAACCCCAATCACCTCACTTGAATCAAGTCAACTCTATGATTGTGAAAAAACAACAAATCCACAATGCCAATCAAAAATGTCCCCTATGTCTAATAATGTGGACATGAATATCTCAGGGGTCATTCTAAATATTTGAATGATTATAGCCTTTCAAAAATAAATATTAAAACTACTGAAAATGCCAAATAAACATAAATATCTCAGTTTTCAAAATATTCTAAAACTTTTTATAGAAGTTTGAAATATTCAAACTAAGTTCTATAAAATGTTTGGGATATTTTATGCCTAGCATTTGTGCCTAAAAATAACTAAAACAAATGTCAGAAAAATAAAACAGAAACTGGAATTTAAAAAGAACGAAGAAAGGAGGAAGCACCTGGGCCGGCCCATCTGGCCCAGCACCATCGTCATCCTCCTAGCGGCCAGGAGGACGAGCGTGTGCTCGTCGCGCGCCCGTGCCAGTGTTGCCACGCAGCTCCCTGCGTGCCTGCATCCCCCGCCACGCTGGCGAGAGGATGAGGACGCCGCTGCCGTCCCCATCGCTCTCTCTCTCTCGCCATTCGCCCCCTTGCCTTTTCCCTCTCCTCTGCACGCCATGGCCGCCGCCTTCTCGCCACCTTAGCCGCCGCTCCCCCTCGCTCCCTGGCCCCTCCATAGCTTCGTCGTGACGTGCCGGACCTCTTCGCCGAAAGAATCAAGCCCAGAGGGCCCCAGGGTTGACCTCGACGCCTTCTTCCTCCTCGATCACCGGAGACTGCCGGCGTCCGTTCGTCGCAAGCAAGGCCTCCCCGAGCTCGCTCTCGTCGTCGTTGCGTCCGCTGTGAGCTCCTTCTCCTTCTCCCCCTATTTCCCCCTTCGATAGAACGTTCTAGCGCCGGATCCCCTCGGGTTCGAGAGCTCCTCGCCGCCGACGAGGATGTGGCCATCGCTGCGGCAGCCCAAGCTCGCACGTGAGCACGTAGTCGTGCTCAGGAGGAACCTAGGTAGCCTTAGGAGCCCTTAGTCAGGTTATTCGATCTCTGGTTCGACGAGCCCGTGCTCGCCCGAGCTCCGGCAGCCGCCATGCTCATCGCTGGCGCCGATTCCGGCCATCCTGGCCCCTGGGAGGTGTCGGGCTCGACGCGCGCAAGCATGCAGAGCCGATCGATGCCCTCTGCCGCCCATTTGGTCGCCGAAGGAGGAAACCCGATCCCCTCCGCCGTCCTGACGTCGCTGGCGGCTCAACGCTGGCGAGTCAACCAGTTTGACCACCAGGGGTTAGTTCCCTGGGTCACTAGCAGGTGGGGCCGGGCTCCGCTAATCCAGGATTAGTGAAGTTAATTAATTAAATAAATAAATTAAGTTAATGACCCACTAACTAGTGGGCCCTACCTAATCTAATTAGTAATTAAGTGATTTAATTAACTCTGTTAGTAGCTGGGTCACTGACCAGTGGATCCCACTAGTTAGGTTTGACCTGTCAACGGTCTGTTGACCAGCTGATGTCATGATGATGTCATGCTGATGCAATAAACAATTTCCTGAATTAAACTAATTTCAGAAACTGATGTCATAGAAATTAATTTATAACTCAGATTGAAATAATGAATAAATTAAAATTTATTAGAAAAATCCAATGAATCCAATGGTGGTGTTATCATGCATGTTAGAGCAACCTATGTAGATGAACATTGACATTTACTAATAGGTTAACATATGGAATATGAAATGGAGAACGATTTTGAACCTATATTCAAAATTACTTCATTTAACTTGGATAATAGTTGCATTAGCCCATCCATACATGCTGCCATGTCATGATCATGCATCATATTGTTGCACTTGGCGTGTATTGATTGTTACTTATCTGCATTGTGGTAGGCCCTGCTTCTGAGGATACCTCCGAGTATTCCAACGAAGGAGAAAACATTCCCGCTTCCCAGCAAGGCAAGCAACCCCATTGATCATTCCGATACATCCCATTCTCTCGCTCCTGCTCTTGTTTATTCAATTAGGACAAATGTTCACTTGTCTGTCATAAATGGTAGATGAACCCATTCTTTTGCATGGCCTGTCATTGTCACAGTAAATAGTTAAACCTTGCAACCTAGCATACCTCGTAGATGCTTGTGCCATGATGTGCTTTGCTTACCTTGTCTGCTATGCTTAGAGTTGTGTCAGGTCTCATTCATCTGGATGATGAACTGGAGTGAAACAATATTGTTCTAATGTGATAAGCTTATGATGAACCTGATTTGGTAAAGGTAGCGATGAGAGGCTATGTAGGAGTACATAGCGAGTTGTATCATTGGGACCGTTCTTAGGAACTAAGTTCCGTGTTTGTGATCCAACGCTAGTTACTACCACATGATGGGCCCTGAAATATGACCTCGCTCGACTTATCAATCGCATGGTCCTTGGTCCAGGAGTTGCAAGTAGTTTCTGGTGTTTTTAGTATGCTGGAGGCCGTGCGTAGCGCTTACCCTAGGGGTGGGTTATGACGAGGTAGGCAGTGGCACGGTGTACCAAGGGTCACCCGAATGGTGGGCTTGGGAACCCTGCGCACATCGTTTGGGGCCGTAGTGGAAACTTCGTCCGGACTTCCGTGCGCGTTCAGTCTCAAATAGGCAATAGCCTGGACTAGAGGTCTTTTGTGATTGACGGTCGTGGCCGACTCCCTTGCTGGGCTTCTGCTTGAAGGTTGCCTAGGTGCATGGTTTTATGATCACACAGCAATAAGTGGCGAGAGCGTGTGTGAAGAAGTACACCCCTGCAGGGTATGAAACTACTCGAATAGCCGCGTCCTCGGATATGGAATACATGGAAAACTTATGATGTTCGTAGATAATCAAATGGATACTCATAAAAATATCAAGACAAGTGTGAGTACTGTGGATGGCACTCTCGTAGGAGACGGAAGTGAATCCGTGGTGGTGTATTGATGTGGAGTTAGTGGACTCGTGTGCGATATCTAAAATTTGAACAAAGAGTTAAAATTGTGTAGTATAGGTTAGCCATGGGTCAAAGCTGGCTTTGCTGCATAAACTCCACCACTCCCCTTGTTGATACATGAGCATATATAGTCTAGGTCTGCTTTAAAGACTTGTTGAGTACATTTGTACTCATGTCTACTTAATAAATGTTGCAGATGAGACCCAGGACCCATCTGGTGGGCTCTATCTAGATGTCGACTATGCCGAATAGCTGGTGTCCCAGCTACGACCTATGCCCTGTGGCGGGCTGTAGATAGTCAGGCCACGCGCCTTTTACCCTTTCAACTATTTGTACTTAGACAACTTTATGCTTCCACTTGGTTTGTATGAACTTGCTTGTTTGACTTGAGTGTCGGGTCATGTGACCCCTACCTGTAAGAACATATTATGCAAGGCTCTTCTGAGCCTCTTAAATAAAGGTTGTGTTGTTGTATGGTTATGTTGTGATGCCATAGTTGTATCTATGCATATCTGGCATGTCGTGTGTACGTGTGACGTGCAACGGTATGTATGGGACCCGACACCTAGCCATGTGCCTTTAGTAGTACTCTTTATGGGAAACTGCCTCTTTGTGCTTCCATGGAGCCTTGGTAGCTTGCTACTGCTCCGGACACATTGATTGACCAGCATGTATCCTTCTTTGCTGTTGTGTCTGTCCCTTCGGGGAAATGTCTTGCAGTGTAATGGAGTCCCTGTAGCCTGCTATGACTCGTCTACGTGTAGTGATGACATTTATGTCCCACGGCGTAATGGAGTCCTTATAGCTTTCTATGACTCGTCTACACACGCTTGAGACCGACACCTGCATTGTTGGGTTACGTATGCATGTTTTCGTACCAATGTGCCACTTGGGTTCTATGACTAGTTATGTCGGCCCGGGTTCTCTGTCGTTTGATTGCCAGTGACTTATTCACATACGTGAGCCAAAAGATGCAAATGGTCCCGGCTAAGGTAAGGCTGCAGCCATGGATATTCCCGTGCGTGAGGCCACAAAGTGATGTGATGTGTTACAGTCTGCATTCTTATGACTTAGGATCGGGGTCCCGACAGCATTGGTATCAGAGCCTGAATGACTATAGGACTACCAAGCCAAACCGGTCGAAGTTGAGTCTAGAAACACTATAGAAAAGTAGGGGAATTGATTGTGGAAGGGAACGTAAGGCTCTTTTTACTCCTCTTCCCAAGTTATTCTATTCTGAGTCATTCTCCTCTTTCTACGGGGTTAAGAGCTAGGCTTCTCATCTATTTCTTAGGATGACGAGTTACTAACCATGGACTATTAGCTAGCTTGTTCGCAAGTGAACTTTGGTGCTTGAGTATTGTTGGTGTGACAAACAGTTGGAGAAGAGATTTGAGTACAGATAGTCGAGTGGTTATGCTATCCAATCTTGTGCAGTTGTCTCAAAATCCTTTTTGAGCAATTACAGTCGTTATGTTGTCCAATTTCTGCTAGGATCTCTAATGTCTTTGCATCATTCTCTATTTCAGATGCCCCCTCGTCCTTCTCGTCAGGTGGTCCGTCTGACTAGGTGCACCGATGTACCAGGTCACACGGACATGTTGGTTAGAGTTATGATGGAGGCTGGTTACCGTTGGTACCCAGAGTATACAGTGGAGGAGCAGTATCGAGATTTCAACCAGAGCCAGTATTTGTGTACTGTTAGGATATATCCATCATATCCTAGAGCTGCAGAGCCACTGCATTGGTCATATGGGTTAGGTGTCACCATAGATATGGCAGTTCAAGAGGCCGCCTATACCATGCTGACTATTATGAGATCTCACCATGGATTGCTTCAGAACACGAGTTTTGTTATGTTCCTGCTACTCTAGGAGGAGAGGAAGGTTATTTTAGTGCAGCCTACTATGATCACTCTCATGAGGACCCTAGGCTGCAAGTGACCGCTCAGATGTTGGAGAACAGGGATCGTGATGCACGTGCCCTTCGCATGGAGATATATGTTACCCGTGCACGTCTTTGGACAGCCCTGACGTAGTTAGCACCTGTCATGCAGACAGGCTATGGAGATTTGGAGATGCTGAAGCCATCACGGACTCATCTACCAGCACACGTAGACTAGCCCGATGTTGGAGGCATCACCCCTCTTCGAGGACCGCTGTTGCCGGCAAGAAGGGGACCGAGGCCACATTCGTGTCTTTACGGTTTCCAGGGATCGCAGGCTAGGGTGTTTCCAGATCCTCAAGTTCAGCTCTCAGGTCATGGGGGTAACCTATATGAGGTGTTCTACGGTGATGCTTGAGTACGTGAATGTTAGTGCTAGTATGGTAGTAGTCGTATTGCCACAGTCCTGCATGTCTTGTGGGATATGACTAAGGTTGAGAGTTGAGTTCCAGAGGTGTAGAAAGATAATGTATAGGAAGCTTGTAATGCCTATGATGAGTTGTGTCATCTCTCTGTAGTTTGTATTTCAGCTTGGGCTTGTACTGAACTATGTCATGGTGTGTATGAATCATGGTGTTCATATGGCAGTTGTTATTACCATGTTGATCGGGTGTTTATCCCTGTATGCCATGTTGTCCAGTACATTCCTTATCTCATTCCTTGGAGTTGGTGGCTTCCTTGTCTAAGTTGTGGGTTTGTTTTCTCAGGATGGTGGCAACTAGGAATAACCCCGTGCCTGCCCCCAAGCAGGGTGAGGGAAGCCAACCAAGGCAAGAGAACCTGCCACAGTCGCCCTCTTTGGCAGAAGTGATGCTCGAAGCCGAACAGAACAAAAGGGAGACCAATAGGCTATTGGAACGTATCTAGCAGAACACAGCGCGTCCTCCCCACAATGATCATAATGATGGTGTGTCCCTCAATGACTTCGTCAAGTTGTGCCCACCTAAGTTTCATCATTCAGTCGACCCGCTCGACGTGGATGACTGGCTGACCAGCATGTCCCGCAAAATCCAAGCTGCCAATGTACCTGAGGCCAACAAGGTGACCTTTGTTGCATACTTTCAGGAAGGACCCGCCAATCTATGGTGGGAAAATTATGAAGCTATGCGTCCCGTAGGCCCCGCACCAACTTGGGCAGATTTCGGTGAGGCATTCCGTACCCATCGCATCCCAGAAGGGCTGATGGATCACAAGAGAGAGGAGTTTTGTGCTTTCACCCAGGGCAGACTAATAGTGGATGCTTATAGCCATGAGTTCAGCAATCTTGCTCGTTATGCCTCGGAGGAAGTGTCAACCGATGCCAAGAAACGGGCTAGGTTCCGCAAGGGACTTAGTCCTGAGCTCCGTCGAGACCTGCGTCTGCATGAGTGCAATTCTTTCCAGGCTCTCGTCAACAAGGCTATCAATGCCGAAACTGGATAGACGACTACGAGGCAACTAGGAAACACACTCGGGACTTCATCCTCGCATTTGGCTCGGGCTCCAACAAACGTCGGGTGTGGGTGCCCAACGCTGCTCTGCCGCCAAGGTACACCACGAGGCCATCCTTCCAGGCTCCTCGCCCAGATCCACCCAACCCTCCAGTTAGGACATTTGGAGGTCCCCCTGTCAATGTTGCTCCCCGTGCTACCGTTGTTTGCTATAAATGTGGAGATCCAGGACACTATTCCCATGAGTGTCCTCAGAACAATGCCAAGCAGGATGGACGTGGGAAGCCGGGAAAAGCCTTCTATGTGAAGCCAGCTCCTACTCGTGGTCGAGTGAATTATGTTTCGGCTGAAGAAACCCTTGAGGATCCTGATTTTATCCTAGGTACGCTCCTTGTCAATAGTTATCCAGCATTTGTTCTATTTGATACTGGAGCATCTCATTCATTCATCTCGGAAAGTTATGCACGGTTGCATAACATATCCTTTTGTGATATGCCTATTGCTTTAGTAGTTCAGACTCCTGGTTCAAAATGGCAAACTTCTAGAGTGAGCCATGACAATGAGATTCTTGTGGATAAACTAGTTTTCCTAGCATCTTTGATAGCCCTGAAGTCTTCGGACATCAGTATCATCTTAGGCATGGACTGGATGAATGCTCACTATGCTAAGATTGATACTCATACTAGGAATGTTCAACTTACATATCCCTCGGGTGAGATAGTTAATGTCTTCACTCGAGTAGCTAAGCGCCAACTCTATTCTCTCAATGCTAGCCCTCTTCCAGAGTTAGAAGATACTCCGATAGTCTGTGACTTTCCGGATGTCTTTCCAGAAGAACTGCCAGGAATTCCACCTGTCAAAGATGATGAGTTTGTGATAGAGCTCATCCCAGGGACTGTCCCAATAGCTAGAAGACCCTATAAGATGGCACCCTTAGAACTAGCCGAAGTCAAGAAACAACTCGATGAGGCTTTGAAGAAAGGTTTCATCCGTCCTAGTTCTTCTCCTTGGGCTTGCCCCGTCCTCTTTGTTAAGAAGAAGGATGGATCGGATCGGATGGTTGTGGATTATCTGCTAGTGAACCTCGTCACCATAAAGAACAAGTATCCGCTCCCCAGGATTAACGATTTGTATGATCAACTCGCTGGATCCTCTGTCTTTTCCAAGATGGATTTGAGGTTGGGATACCATCAAATCAGAATTAGAAACGGGGACATTCAAAAAATGGCTTTTGTCACTCATTATGGCCAATACGAGTACACCGTCATGTCCTTCGGTTTAACCAATGCCCCAGCCACCTTCTCTCGCTTGATGAATTCGATCTTCATGGAGTATTTGGATAAATTCGTCATGGTATACCTCGACGATATACTCATTTACTCGAAGAACGAACATGAACATGTCGAGCATCTAAGGCTGGTATTGATGAAACTTCAAGAGCATCGTCGGTATGCCAAATTCTCCAAGTGTGAATTTTGGTTACCAAAAGTGACCTACCTAGGCCACGTGATCTCTGGTAAAGGTATTGCTGTCAACCCCGAGAGAGTTCAGGTTGTCCTTGATTGGACTCAACCTGAATCGGTTAAGAAAGTTTGGAGTTTCCTTGGCTTCGCGAGCTATTGTCGCCGCTTTGTCGAAAACTTCTCCAAGGTTGCAAAACCTCTAACTAAACTCCTCAAGAAAGATAAAAAGTTTGGGTGGACCCCACAATGCGAGCACAGTTTTCAAGAGTTGAAAAGACGCCTGACCTCTGCTCCCGTTCTGGTGCCACCAGACTTCTCTAAGGACTTTGTTATCTATTGTGATGCCTCGTGACAAGGATTAGATTGCATTCTCATGCAAGATTGTCATGTGATTGCATACGCATCTCGAAAGTTGTGTCCACATGAGGATAATTATCCAACACATGACCTTGAGCTTGCAGTTGTGGTCCATGCACTAAAAACTTGGCGACATTACCTTCTGGGTAATCGTTGCAAAATTTACACTGATCACCAAAGTCTGAAATATATCTTCACCCAGACGGATTTGAATCTCAGGCAAAGACGGTGGGTTGAGTTGATTATAGATTATGACTTAGGGATAACTTACACCCTGGGGAAAGCCAATGTCATGGAAGATGCAGTAAGTCGTAAGTCTTATTGTAACAACCTGATGTTACAACAAGGTCAACCACTTCTTTATGAGGAATTTCGGAAGTTGAATCTCCACATTGTTCCTGAAAGATTCCTTTCCAACCTGGTGGCGAAACCTACTCTTAAGGATCAAATTATAGCTGGCCAAAAGCGTGATAAGGGAATTTCCTGGATCAAAGAGAACCTCATTAGCGGTATCGCTAAGGATTTATCTATTGATGAACAAGGTGTAGTGTTGTTTCAGACCCGTTTGGTGGTCCCCAAGAACCAACATCTTCGGCAGCTGATCCTTAGGGAGGCTCATGAATCTCCTCTCACGATTCATCCTGGTAGTACAAATATGTATCAGGACCTACGCCAGAGGTTCTGGTGGACTAGGATGAAGAGAGAAATTGCTCAGTTCGTTGCTAACTGCGATGTTTGCCGTCGCGTTAAGGCGGAACATCAAAGGCCTGCTGGCACCCTTCAACCCTTAGCTATTCCTGAATGGAAATGGGATAAGTTCAGTATGGATTTCATCACCGGATTTCCCAGGACCAAGAGAGGGAATAATGCTATCTTTGTGGTCATTGACCATCTTTCCAAAGTGGCTCATTTTCTTCCTGTTGGGGAGAGTATAACTGCTAGCCAGCTAGTGGAGTTATATGTTTCTCGAATAGTTTCTCTTCATGGTGTTCATTTGGAGATTAACTCCGACCGTGGAAGTAGCTTTACTTCCCGATTTTGGGGAAGTTTCCAAACCGCTATGGGGATTCATCTATCCTTTAGCACTACTTTCCATCCGGAGTAAAGTGGTCAAGTTGAGCGAGTCAATCAAATCCTCGAAGACATGCTCCGAGCTTGTGTTATATCCTTCGGTATGAATTGGCAGAAATGTCTTCCATTTGCCGAATTTGCTTATAACAATAGTTATCGATCGAGCTTGGGCAAAGCCCCTTTTGAAGTTCTCTATGGACGAAGGTGTCGAACACCTCTTAACTGGTCAGAAACCGGAGAGAGGCAACTCTTATGCCCAGATATGATCCAGGATGTAGAGGAGGAAGTTTGCATTATTCGTGAAAAGTTGAAAACAGCCCAATCTCGTCAAAAGAGCCAATATGATCGCCATCATAAGGCTGTGACCTATGAAGTTGACGAGAAAGCTTATCTTCGGGTTACACCTCTGAAGGGTACCTATCGATTCGATATCAAGGGAAAGTTGGCTCCTCGTTACATTGGACCTTTTCGCATTCTTGCTAAACGAGGAGAGGTTGCCTACCAATTGGAACTTTCGCTGCATCTTTCCAAGTTTCATGATGTCTTCCACGTTTCACAACTCAGGTGTTGCTTCTCGAACCCTGTCCGCGAATTGGACCACGAAGCGCTTGATCTCCAAGATAACCTTACATATCGAGAATACCCTGTTCATATTCTTGATCAAGCTGAGCGTACCACTCCGCGTCAGAACATCAAGTTTCTCAAGTTTCAGTGGTCACACCATTCTGAGAAGGAGGCCACATGGGAAAGAGAGGATCGTCTTCGACTAGAGTACCCCGCGCTCTTCCCGACGACTTCCAAATCTCAGGACGAGATTCTTTTGAGTGGGGGTGAGTTGTCACATCCCTAGCTAGCTCACTTAGGACAGCATGTGTGTGCGTCATGTTTTCACTTTTTGCATCAACTTGAAATGGGGATTAAAAGAAACCCCAACCACCTCACTTGAATCAAGTCAATTCTATGATTGTGAAAAACCAACAAAATCCAAAATGCCCATAAAAAATGTCCCCTATGTCTGATAAATGTGGACATGAATATATCAGGGGTCATTCTAAATATTTGAATGATTATAGCCTTTCAAAAATAAATATTAAAACTACTGAAAATGCCAGATAAAGCATTATAAATATCTCAGTTTTCAAAATATTCTGAAACTTTTTATAGAAGTTTGAAATATTCAAACTAAGTTGTATAAAATGTTTGGGATATTTTATGCCTAGCATTTGTGCCTAAAAATAAATAAAAAAAATGTCAAAAAAATAAAACAGAAACTGGAATTTAAAAAGAAAGAAGAAAGGAGGAAGCACCTGGGCCGGCCCATCTGGCCCAGCACCATTGCCATCCTCCTGGCGGCCAGGAGGACGAGCGTGTGCTCATCGCGCGCCCGTGCCGGTGCTGCCATGCAGCTCCCTACGTGCCTGCATCCTCCGCCGCGCTGGCGAGAGGATGAGGATGCCGCTGCCATCCCCATTGCTCTCTCTCTCTCTCTCGCCATTCGCCCCCTTGCCTTTTCCCTCTCCTCTGCCTGCCATGGTCACCGCCTTCTCGCCACCCTAGCCGCCGCTCCAGCCGCTCCCCCTCGCTCCCTAGGCCCTCCGTAGCTTCGCCGTGACGTGTCGGACCTCTTCGCCAAAAGAATCAAGCCTGGAGGCCCCCAGCATCGACCTTGATGCCTTCTTCCTCCTCGGTCACCGGAGACTGCCGCCGTCCGTTCGTCGCAAGAAAGGCCTCCTCGAGCCCGCTCTCATCGCCATTGCGTCCGCTGTGAGCAGCTGCTCCTTCTCCCCCTCTTTCCCCCTTCAATAGCACGTTCTAGCGCCGGATCCCCTCGGGTCCGAGAGCTCCTCGCCGTCGGCGAGGACATGGCCGTCGCTGCGGCGGCTCAAGCTTGCACCAGAGCATGTAGTCGTGCTCAGGAGGAACCTAGGTAGTCTTAGGAGCCCTTAGTCGGGTTATTTGAGCTCTGGTTCGACGAGCCCGTGCTCGCCCGAGCTCCGGTAGCGGTCGTGCTCATAGCCGACGCCGATTCTGGCCATCCCAGCCCCTGGGAGGTGTCGGGCTCGACGCGCGTGAGCACACAGAGCCGATCGGTGCCCTTCGCCGCCCATTTGGTCGCTGGAGGAGGAAATCCGATCCCCTCGCCGTCCCTGACGTCGCCGGCGGCTCAACGCCGGCTAGTCAACCAATTTGACCACCAGGGGTTAGTTCCCTAGGTCACTGATAGGTGGGGCTGGGCTTCGTTAATCTAGGATCAGTGAAGTTAATTAATTAATTAAATTAAATCAATGACCCACTGACCAATGGGCCCTACCTAATATAATTATTAATTAAGTGATTTAATTAACTCTTAGTAGCTAGGTCACTAACCAGTGGACCCCACTGGTCAGGTTTGACCTGTCAACGGTCTGTTGACCAGCTGATGTCTTGCTGATGCAATAAACAATTTCCTGAATTAAACTAATTTTAGAAACTATTTAAAACTTAGAAAATTCATAGAAATTAATCTATAACTCAGATTGAAATAATTTATAAATGAAAATTTATCAGAAAAATCCAATGAATCCAATGGTGTTGTTATCATGCATGTTAGAGCAACCTATGTAGATGAACATTGACATTTACTAATAGGTTAACATATGGAATATGAAATGGAGAACGATTTTGAACCTATATTCAAAATTACTTCATTTAGCTTGGATAATAGTTGCATTAGCCCATCCATACATGATGTCATGTCATGATCATGCATCACATTGTTGCACTTGCCGTGTATTGATTGTGACTTATCTGCATTGTGGTAGGCCCTGCTTCTGAGGATACCTCCGAGTATTCCAACGAAGGAGAAAACCTTCCTGCTTCCCAGCAAGGCAAGAAACCCCATTGATCATTCCGATACATCCCATTCTCTCGCTCCTGCTCTTTTTTATTGCATTTGGACAAATGTTCACTTGTCTGTCATAAATGGTGGATAAACCCATTCTTTTGCATGGCCTGTCATTGTCACAGTAAATAGGTAAACCTTGCAACCTAGCATACCTAGTAGATGCTTGTGCCGTGATGTGCTTTGCTTACCTTGCCTGCTATGCTTGTTATGCTTAGAGTTGTGTCAGGTCTAATTCATCTGGATGATGAACTAGAGTGAAACAATATTGTTCTGATGTGATAAGATTATGATGAACCTGATTTGGTAAAGGTAGTGATGAGAGGCTATGTAGGAGTACATAGCGGGTTGTCTCATTGGGAGCGTTCTCAGGAACTGAGTTCCGTGTTTGTGATCCAAGGCTAGTTACTACCACATGTTGGGCCCTGAAATATGACCTCGCTCGACTAATCAATCGCATAGTCCTTGGTCTAGGAGTTGCAAGTAGTTTCTGGTGTTTATAGTATGCAGGAGGCCGTGCGTAGCGCTAACCCTAGGGGTGGGTTACGACGCGGTAGGCAGTGGCACGGTGTACCAAGGGCCACCCAAATGGTGGGCTTGGGAACCCTGCGCACATCGTTTTGGGCCATAGCGGAATCTTCAGCCGGACTTTCGTGCGGGTTCAGTCTCATATAGGCGATAGCCTGGACTAGAGGTCTTGTGTGATTGACGGTCGTGGCCGACTCCCTCGCTGGGCTTCCGCTTGAAGGTTGTCGAGGTGCATGGTTTTATGAGCACACAGCGATAAGTGGCAAGAGCGTGTGTGAAGAAGTACACCCCTGCAGGGTGTGAAACTATTCAAATAGCCGCGCCCTTGGATATGGACTACTTGGAAAACTTATGTTGTTCATAGATAATCAAATGGATACTCATCAAAATATCAAGAGAAGTGTGAGTACCGTGGATGGCACTCTCGTAGGAGACGGAAGTGAATCCATGGTGGTGTATTGATGTGGAGTTAGTGGACTCGTATGCGATATCTAAAATTTGAAGAAAGAGTTAAAATTGTGTAGTATAGGTTAGCCATGGGTCAAAGCTGGCTTTGCTACATAAACTCCACCACTCCCCTTGTTGATACATGAGCATGAATAGTCTAGGTCTGCTTTAAATACTTGCTGAGTACGTTTATACTCATGTTTGCTTAATAAATGTTGCAGATGAGACCCAGGACCCATCTGGTGGGTTCTATCTAGATGTTGACGATGCCGAATAGCTGGTGTCCCAGCTGCGACCTATGCCCTGTGGCGGGCTGTAGATAGTCAGGCCATGCGCCTTTTACCCTTTCAACTGTGTGTACTCAGACAGCTTTATGCTTCCGCTTGGTTTGTATGAACTTGTTTGTATGACTTGAGTGTCGGGTCATGTGACCCCTACCTGTAAGAACATATTATGCAAGGCTCTTCTGAGCCTCTTAAATAAAAGTTGTGTTGTTGTATGGTTATGTTGTGATGCCATAGTTGTATCTATGCATATCGGGCATGTCGTGCGTACGTGTGACGTGCAACAGTATGTATGAGATCCAACACCTAGCCATGTGCCTTTAGTAGTACTCTTTACGGGAAACTGCCTCTTTGTGCTTCCACCGAGCCTTGGTAGCTTGCTACTGCTTCGGACACATTGATTGATCGGCATGTATCCTTCTTTGCTGTTGTGTCTGTCCCTTCGGGGAAATGTCTCGCAGTGTAATGGAGTCCCTGTAGCCTGCTATGACTCATCTACGTGCAGTGACGACATTTATGTCCCACGGCGTAATGGAGTCCTTGTAGCTTCCTATGACTCGTCTACACGCTTGAGACCGACACCTGCATTGTTGGGTTACGTATGCCTGATTCCATACCAATGTGCCACTTGGGTTCTATGACTAGTTATGTTGGCTCGGGTTCTCTGTCGTTTGATTGCCAGCGACTTATTCACATACGTGAGCCAAAAGACGCAAACGGTCCTGGCTAAGGTAAGGCTGCAGCCGTGGAGATTACCGTGCGTGAGGCCGCAAAGTGATGTGATGTGTTACAGTCTGGATTCTTATGACTTAGGATCGGTGTCCCGACATATTTTGGTGATTTATGTGAATTCATTGTTTTGGTTTTGTTTTGGAGCTTTTATTGCTATCATGAGTATATGGGTAATGATTTTCCCTTAGGCCTAGTTCTGTCTATATCTCATCTATGCTTACCCACCAGATGTCATCGAGACATAATACTAGAGCCAGTGGTTCGGGAGGCAACAACAACAATGTACCACCATACATGCAAGAGTTTCTTCAAGGACAGGCTGAGTTGATCCAGCTTCTCACTCGGAACATGGGGAACAACAACAACAATTCACCACCACCACCAGTGGATGCACTTACTCGTTTCCTGAGGTTGAATCCTCACAGATTTTCTAGCACCCCTGAACCTATCGTGGCTGATGATTGGCTCCGCTCAGTTAATAGGAACTTTGAGACTGTTGGCTGCACTGATGTAGAGAGAGTGAGGTTTGCCTCACATCTGTTGGAGGGTCCTGTTGCATCTTGGTGGGACAACTACCTCGTCACTTACCCTATTGAAACGGTCACTTGAGCACAATTCCAGGCAGGTTTTCGCATCGCACATGTGTCTGCTGGCGCCATGAGTCCAAAGAAGAAGGACTTCCGCAGCTTGCGTCAAGGAGATTGCAATAGACTTGCACGTTATGCCCCTAATGATGTTAACACTAATGCATCTAGACAAGAGAAGTTTCTGGAAGGTCTGAATGATGAGTTGGGTGTTCAGTTGATAGTGGCGACGTTCAACAACTGTCAGGAGCTTATTGATAAGGCTATTGTACTTGAAGGCAAATTTCAAGAGGTGGAGAACCGCAAAAGGAAGGCAAGCGACATAGAGTTCAACTCTGGAGATCAGCAGAAGCACTGTAAATCATCGACATCTTCTGAGTACTATGATTCTGAAGTGGACATGTATAATGGTCATAACCACGTGTACATAATCATCACAATGGCGATGGGCACAACCACAATGGACAGAGGAATGAGAACAACAACCACAACCCTCTGACACCCACCAAGAAGGATGTAAGTCAATTACCTTGTTATAGGTGCAGAAACCTAGGGCATTTATTCAAACAAATGTCCTATGGTGAGGGACATAAATTATGACAATGGGAGTTCTAGAGAAGAGGGGTTTGATCATGTTGAAAGGGGACATGTGAACCACACGATGGCAGGAAGAGCTAATAATGCACCTATCTTCGATAAGATTTGAATTAAGTTCCAATATCATGACCGTTCTATCAATATTGGTGCATCATGTTGTTCATATCAAGGGAATTTTGGATACATGCAATGAGTAAGCCTGAAAACCTTGGGATATGGATTATATCAAGTTCCCATCTTACACCTTTGCTAGCCAACTCGAATCTCGAGGACAAGATTCATTTTAAGGGGGGTAGATTTGTAACATCCCAAATTTTAAGATTTGGAATGTTAATAGGATCATTCTTTCGCATCATGATTTTATGCATATTTGAATTTTCTGAATATTCAAAGTGTTTCCAATTCAAGAAAAATATTGGAGAGGATATAATATGACATATCCCATGTGAGGAAAAAATGATTGGTAATTCTTGAGTATTACTCTGGAGTTCAAAGGATTTACCATTAGGAGTTTTTGAAACTCACATTTAGTTTATAGTTTGTTTTAAGTGATTTTTTATTGGCTCCTATTGCGTTAAATAATTTTATAGAATTTATTTGTGTTTAAAAAATGTACAAATGTATACAAATATTGCTACAATACTTTACTATGTGTTTTGATAGTTTTTAAAAGTCACCAGGTATTTTATTTTAGTTCCTGTAGCATTAGATTTTTTGTCAGAGTTCACTATTCTTTTTAATCCCCTCAAGCCTGGCCCATCTCTATCCCACACCCTCGTGCGCTATAGCAGTAGCAGGCCAGCCCAGCAACACCGCAGGCAACAATAGCCCATTTCGGTGCACCCCTCTCCCTCTTGTGTTTTTTCCCTCCACAGCCTTTGACCGCCCGGGTCCCGTGTGTCATCTTCCTTCTTCAGTCGTGTTCTTCACGAACTTTGTAGCTCCCAAACCTGGACCGAATCGAATCGATCGAATCCGATCGATTTGCTAGCCATCGCCCAGTCCCGACTCCATATATATATATTCACCGTCCTATCCTCATCCGATTTTTTTGCAAATTTGAGAACTGTCGTGTGCGTTTTGCCTCCTCCCGATCTCGCCGGAGTCCTGCCGCCAGAAGCTCTTCGCTGGACGATTTCGCCGCGTCTGGAGGTTCCCAGCGCGTCCCTTCTTCTCTGTGATATCCTTCATGGTTTCCTCTATCTCCCTGACCATCTATATCGCACAGGGAGGCATCCAACCAAGCGCTTCGACCTCGCCCCAGAGTTCCCGTCGCCAGCCGCCGCTCCACCCGCTCTGTGTCGTCCCGGGAGCAAGCCCCGATCGTCCCTGAAGACGCCCCCGAGTTCGAAGTCTCCGCACGAACGTGATCCCTACCTCCAAGGGCTCCGGAGAGCCTCAAAGCCGTCGGAACCTTCGACTCCGAGCCGCCCGCGCCGTTTTACTTCAACTCCGGCGGCCATTCACCCTGTTCTCTCTGGTGAGCATCTCCGTTCGTCCGATCTCTCTTTGACGGATTAGATTAGATACTGTTTTTTTTTCCTTTGAAGCGGTATGTTCTAAGCCCCGCATGTCCATTAGTTAGCCAAAGCAGCGGACACCATGGGTCAGTTAGATCGCGCCACGTGGCAACGCCACACTAGCCGCAGCAACAGTAGCAGCAGTTTTTTTTCAGATTTTTGTATAATTTTCATTTAGCTATAACTTGAGATCCGTAAATCGAAATTCGTCGATTCTTTTACCTATGAACTCATATGGATCAGAAGAATATATTAGGATCAAAATTTCAAAAAATAATTGTTTAAATTTGAATACATTTGAACCTGAATTCAACCTTCCGGAGGCCATATCTTTCAAACCATTTGTCCAATTTAATCGTTTCGTTTTTGCATTGTAATCCCACTAGCATGTAGACAATGAATACCTATTGAAACTTTTATGTTATTAGATTTTTATTTGAATTATTTTCTGTTGACTTTAGTTGACGTTATGTGAGTATGGTTTATTTATTGGTGCCCTTCGTTCAACGTATAGATTGTCCGGAGTGTGAAGCGGATCAGAATTAAACGTTAGAGTACTTCAACACCTTCAAGGCAAGTTTGCACTTTTTATTATGCTCATATACTTCTACTATGCATGTGTTGTTTGTATGCTTTGACATATGTTTGGATTGTTATGGTATATGTATTTGGGTGTTTGAGTTATTCGTGGAAGTGGTGAGCCTATCTGTTTATAGTTGTACGTTCAAGGCTTTTGCTTGAGTGAATGTGTCACTGGCTGAGCACTCTATTGTCCCTAGAGAATGTGCCGTGACTGAGTGCACTTGAGTTGTCAGGATTAAAATCAGGTGAATGCAGCATTGGCTGAGCGCTGTATTGTCCCTAGAGAATGTGTCATGATTGAGCGCACCTGAGACTTCTTGAAGATATTTCGTATCTAATTGTACGTTAGTTAGTTACCTACTAGGGTTAATTGGTCGTGGTGTGAATGTTGACCATTTAGTGGAGGTAGGTGAAGACATTCTCTTACAAACCAACTTGAGTGTTTTGTTTGTCATACCTTACTTGTAGATGTAGGTTTGCTATATATCATTATGTGTGATTGGCCAATGCATTCAACGTATTGACCCTTTGTGGCTGAAACTTATCATGTTGCAGGATGTTCAGATGATCATTGAGATATAGTAGGCTCGCGATTCTTCCCTCAACATTTTCGCCAGTGGGCATTGATGTGATTCATCGTTTGCTTATGCTACATTTCCGCTGTTGTTATCGAATAAGCTAGTTATGTGCTACGACATTGTAATACAATATAAATTCTGGATCATATGTTGTAGTAAATGATGCACTTGTTATTTGATATTCTTATGTACTGTGTGTGCTAGCGAATCGATCCAGGGACTAGCACAGTAAGCATAGAGACATCAAATCTTATCAGGTTCGGGTCGTTACAAAGGACTAGCCTCACTATGGTAGATGTTCATGAAGTAGGCGATCTCCTTGCCCTTACAAACTTCTTGGTTCACTCCACAATAGAAGTAGGAGGCTCCCAAGCGACACCTAACCAATCTAGGAGGCACCACCCTCCAAAAGGTAATAGTTCGGTAATGATGATGAACTCCTTGCTCTTGTGCTTCAAGATGATAGACTCCTCAACACACAATCTCTCTCTGACACAGATTTGGCTTGGTACAAGAGATGGGATTGGTGGAAAGCAACTTGGGGAGGCTAGAAATCAATATCCATATGGTTGGAGGGGAAGATCGTGACCTCAACACAAGGGTAGGTGGTTCTCTCTCAGAAAACCGAGTAGGATAGGTATGGAATAGTTCTGAGTGCTTCTCTTTCGAGTGGGTGGTGGTAAAGGGGTATATATAGGCATCTCCAAAAATCCAACCATTACACACAATAAGTCAGACTCCGTGACACCGATGTGTAAATCTCGGTGGTACCGAAGTGACTAAAAGTGGCAACTTTTGAACGTCGGAGGGACCGATATAAAATTCTCGGTTGCACCGACAAGGTGACCAACGGTCAAATTTACCAGACTCGATGACGCCGATTCACCATTCTCTGTCGGACCAAAAATGAGAACTTGCTTAACAGGAAGTTGGCAACCCAACTCGGTGGCACCGAGTGCAGTGTCGGCTGCACCGAAGTGTTAGGGTTTGGCTGAGTCTCTCTATGGTTTGGAACTCGGTGGCACCGGAATAGGAATGTTGGTTGCACTGATTTGCATGTTTTGGCTTAGGACAGACTTTGGTGGGAGAGTATGTTGATGTTTTGGTGACTGTCACTTGTGCACATTTGAGCATATTGTCCATCATCAAAACTTTTCCCCCTTTTAATAGTATTGGCTTTCCTATAGACTCAAAGTGATTTCTCACAAATGTAAAATGTAGAGTCCTCTTGCTTGAAGCTTGGCCAACCTATTTCCTTGAATCTTGGGGTAATTCCACAATCTACTCAATCCTTTTGCCAGCCCAACTCTCCATGGACTATTATCTGAAATACCCTAGACAGAGGTGTTAGTCCAAGAGACAATGTATGTTGTCATGAATTATCAAAACCACCAAGGAAGCATGTTGTGCTTTCAACTTGGGGGCTACACCCGGCGAGCTTATTACATGTGAGAGAATCGGATCATCATTATCATAATGCTCTGGACTTGGGGGCTACAATTGGATCTATGACTTAGTACAATGTACCGGCTTATATGCAATTTAACCTGGTACTTGGGGGACATAGGTTAAGCTCTATACAACATGATTGAAGGTTTGGAAGACCCGGTCTATTATTTGCAATATTAACCCGGTTCTTGGGGGCTATGTATGGGTATAAGAGAAAGATAAAAGATGAAAGTTACCTCATATTTTTTCTTCATCAAGCCAACAAGCTTGCTTTCCATGTTGCAACTGGCAGACAGGCGGTTCAGATAGCCGGCGTGTAAGTCATCTGCAGTCATCTTCTCCAAGACAGAGAATTCGAAGTCAAGCTTCTCGGGAGAGTAAGTAGAGACTTTTCTGGAATGCTTTGTCAGAGTATGGTGCGTGGGAGATTGATAATCCATCCTAGTGATGGTAACATCGGGGAGAGACGAGACTTCAGTGGAAGGATTGGGCGGCCCCTGGTCAGCTGCTAGACTATCGGAAGCCGCCAAATGATGACCCGCCAACTCTAAGGTCGGGGAGATTGCTCAGGCGTTTCTTTGTTAGCTTCAGAAGGTTTGGTAGGAGAGAGGGATGGCTCAGTAGTATCTGGTTGTTGAACGGTTGGAGCAACGATAGACCCACCTGCTTTCCTGCGTTTGGATTGCACCCTGAAAGAGCAAAGAATCGGCACATAATACAAAGGTAATACAGGTAATATACACATGGCAGAGGTGAAGACATACTCTGGGTTGACCTTCATGGGAGGAAGTTTAGAGGCAGTTGAGTCGCCAGAAGAAGGAGGTGACTCCTACAAATTAAGAAAGTTAGACATAATAGTAAGGAAGCATTATGGAAATATAAGCCAGATATTGGGTTCCTCATAAGTACCTCAGCGGGACGTTTTCGCGGTGTCGGGGCATTAGGTAAGCCGGCTATAAGATACCCAGAGCAGGTGCTCTGGGTTTGATGCCGAGAGTCGTGTTGTTGTTTTTTCAAGGAAAATTCGGGATCTAAGTAAGCGTGAGGATGCGAGAAAGGAACTTTTTGGACGACCCGCCGTATCTTTGCTTGTGGGAAGATTTCTGAGTCGGAAGAAAGATAAGTTACCTCAAGGGTGTTGGCATGGCTTGTTTCTGTCTCCTCCTGTGTACAATCATTGCTAGTAAGTTGCATAAAAGGATGGCCAAGGGTATCAAATTCTACCTCTGAGTCGTCAAGTTCAAGCAGGTTTTGAGCTGACGTCTTTGATTTGCGGCCGCGGGTGTTACCTGCTTGAGACTTCTTCTTCGCAGGAGGAGTGTATTTTTATTCTACAAGCTGGAGTTAGCCTGTAAGCGAAAGCCGCCAAGAGAAGTTAAAGTTCCTATACATACAAGGTCAAGACGAAGAGAAAAGAGATTTGAAAGACATCCTTACATATGGAGCCGGATTTCCGGCACGAAAAGGTTTTAACCCGACTGAACGACAAGCTTCTTGGGATTCACGAGTAAGTCCCTTGATAGCAGAGGTGATGTTCTCTTCTGTCAAGGGTGTGTGGTTGAAGCAGAGAGGATCATTTGCATTGCCTGTATATTCACACATAAGCCGGTCACACCGGCTCGGTGTTAAGATGTTCCATGAGATCCAACAGCGGGTTAAGTCCACTCCTTTCAACCCGTTCGCCAGAAGGGCTTTGATTGGCGAAAACCAGAGCATACTTCGCTCGTGCCGCGGCTGACATCCGGTCCGGAAGCTCAGTAGAAGTACAGAGCCGGGTAGGACGGTAACCCGGTAGGGGGTTTTCACCCTTTGGAGATGTGTCTTTACAATAGAACCAAGTTCTATTCCAGTCTTTGGGATGGCTTCGCATTTGAACAGTTGGGAAAACCATATATCTTCTTCTTTGGATGGAGACTCCGCCGAGCTCCAAGCTTGGGCAGGCCGCTACTTTCGTTTGGCGGTTGGCATAGAAAAAGTCACAAAAGAGATCAACAAACATATCTTCTTGCAAGTAAACTTCACATAGGACTTGAAAGTTGCACAAGTTGGAGACTGAATTGGGAGCAATGTCTTGAGGCTGCAGTTTAAAGAAATGAAGGACATCTCAGAAGAATTTTGACCCGGGTGGGCTGAAACCGCACATAAGATGGTCGGCAAAGATAACAACTTCCCCTTCTTATGGGGTGGGTTTCTTTTCTAGTCTTGGAACGTGCCAATGAATAATACTCTGAGCCGTCAACATGCTTGCCTCTACTAAATCCATTGGGAACTGTTCGGTGACTCCACAGTCGACCCAATCACAGGATGCAGATGCTCGAGACATGATGGCGGGTCAAAGCTGATAGAGAGGCAGGACGCGGCGGGTCAGAAAGTGACTAGACAACCAAGAAGACTGATGAAATTAAATGTTGTGATGCTAAGTTGCCGCTATAGTCTATCGGAAGAGCCAGAAATTTGATGGCGGGTTAAGTGAACAAGACCATGATGCAAAAATTGCTAAGGACATACAAACTGGTTTTGCATATTATACTGAAACTGCAAGATCTATAGGCAAGGAAAAAATCAGATTTTATTCAACCCTAACAGGGAACCAAGGAAGAACGAGCAATTTAGCGTAGGAAGAGGAACAGAGTATAGATCTAGGTCATACTACTGTTGGTTTTGCACGAGTGGCCGCGGTGGATAAGCAAACATCATAAGATCTAAAGGTTTGTTCATCAGTTGGCATTATGAAGAAGAACAAGCACACTAATGGGGTCCAATGAACTCGACAGGATTCAAGTGGGAAGCTACAGATCTAAGGGAGGATGAAGAACATACCTTAAGGATGCGGTGGACACAGGCGAGAGTCTACAAACGTTTAGGTTGATGCAGTGGCCAAGTTCGGCTACTGCGACGGGACTCCACCGGCGCGACGGAGCTCAGGAGCGCTGGCGTCAAGAGGAAGAAGAAGAGTAGTGGTGGCGGAGAAAATTAAAAGACCCACTCGTGGTCCTATTTAAAGGGGTGGAAGGCCAAACGGACGCACGGGAATCAAGGCGAGAAATGATGACCGGCCGAGATGGACGCCTCGATTTTTGGGCCGACCGTTTAATGAGAGGATCTACAGCATACGTCACGGAATCTTTTCGACATGTATGAAGGTGACGTCATGGAAGGTTATGTGTTTTTCCTTTGAGGTGACAAGGGTGTGAGACTCGCCGCTGGTTAAAAAGTGGAGATTGACATGAGAAAGCTCAAATCAATCTAGGGCCTAATGTTGGGGATATAACCCTGTGGTAAGACCCTCCCAGGAGGGGCCGGGTCATACCCGGCGGCTCGTTAGCGTATGGGCTGGAAGAGGAAGGTTGGGCTGCACGGCAGCTCACCAGATGGGCGGAGACGGAGGCCCAGAGTCAAGAAGAAGACGCAAGACCCGGGCGCGTAAACCGCCCGGAGATAGCCTGCCAGTGTGGACAAGGCGGCTTAGAGACAGAGTCAGACACGTTGTAAGAGTCGGTATGAGATTTGTGTAACCCGTGGTCTTGACCTCCTATATAAAGGCGAGACCCAGGGACAGCTTAGACAGAAACCAATCGATCGAGAGATAGGTCAAGCGAATACGCTCCCTTGTAATCGATACTCCAATCAATATACACAAAGCAGGACGTAGGCTTTTACCTCATCTCGAGGGGCCGAACCTGGGTAAATCTGTGTCTTTCGTCCCAACCAACCCCTTTGAATCCACAGACTTAGCGATGGCCTCGAACCTAAGTCTTCGGACATCTACCGTGACAAAACCATGACAGGTATCGAGGCACGCATTCTATTGTTGCCATCAAGGGTAACAAGATGGGGTTTTCATCATATTGCTTGAGTTTATCCCTCTACATCATGTCATCTTTCCTAATGTGTTACTCTGTTCTTTATGAACTTAATACTCTAGATGTAGGAAGGAGTCGGTTGATGTGTGGAGTAATAGTAGTAGATGCAGAATCGTTTCGGTCTACTTGTCACGGATGTGATGCCTATATGCATGATCATTGACTTGGATAACTACATGATTATTCGCTTTTATGTCAATTGCTTGATAGAAATTTGTTTACCCACCATGATATTTGCCTTCAAGAGAGAAGCCTCTAGTGAATCATATGGCCCCCGGGTCTATTTTTCATCATATATTTTCAGATTTATACTTGCTGCAATTTATTTATCTTTTACTTTCCGCACTCGTTACATCTATCTCTATCGGATCTAATCCTTGCAAATAACCGTGATGGGATTAACAACCCCTTTATAGCGTTGCGTGCAAGAGTTTGATTATTTGCATAGGTGCATCCATTGGTGACTTGCTTGTTCCTCCTATTGGATTGATACCTTGGTTCTCAACAACTAAGGGAAATACTTACCTACTTCGCTGCATCACCCATTCCTCTTCAAGGGAAAACCAACGCATGCTCAAGAGGTAGCAAGAAGGATTTTTGGCGCCGTTGCCGGGGAGGATACACATCAAGCCTACCAAGTACCCATCAGAAATTCATCTCTTGCATTTATTTTATTTTCCATTTTCCTCTTGTTTTCCTCTCCCCCACTTCTAAAATGATTTTCAAAAAATATCAAAAAGATTTGCCTTTTTATTCGTCCTTCTTTCGTGTGCCTTTCGTTTGCTTGTGTGCTTGGCTGCTTGCTTTGTCATGATGTCTGAGAATACAAAGTTGTGTGAATTTCCAATACTAATAATAATGATTTTATTAGTACTCCAATTGCTCCCGCCACTAGTGTGGAATCTTATGAAATCAATGCCGCCTTGCTAAATCTTGTTATGAAAGAACAATTTTCTGGCCTTCCTAGTGAAGATGCCGCACCCCATCTAAATACTTTCATTGAGTTGTGTGATATGCAAAAGAAGAAAGATGTGGATAATGGTATTGTTAAATTGAAGCTATTTCCGTTCTCACTACGCGGTCATGCTAAAACTTGGTTTCTTCCTTGCCTAAAAATAGTATTGATTCATGGAATAAGTGTAAAGATGCTTTTATTTCCAAGTACTTTCCGCCCGCTAAGATCATCTCCCTTAGGAATGATATAATGAATTTTAAGCAACTTGATCATGAGAATGTTGCACAATCTTGGGAGAGGATGAAATTAATGATTAGGAATTGTCCTGCACATGGTTTGAGTTCATGGATGATTATACAAATTTTCTATGCGAGATTGAATTTTGCATCTAGAAATCTTTTAGATTCTACCGCTGGTGGTACTTTTATGGAAATCACGTTAGGAAAAGCTACTAAACTCTTAGATAATATCATGACAAACTACTCTCAATGGCATACCGAAAGATCTCTTACTAGTAAAAAGGTGCATGATATTGAAGAAATAAATACTTTGAGTGAAAAGATGGATGAATTGATGAAATTGTTTGCTAGTAAGAGTTCTCCTATTGATCCTAATGATATGCCTTTGTCTTCTTTGATTGGAAATAATAATGAATCTATGGATGTGAATTTTGTTGGTAGGAACAATTATGATAACAATGCGTATAGAGGTAATTTCAACCCTAGGCCATTTCCTAGTAATTCCTATAATAATTATGGTAATTCCTACTACAATTCCCATGGAAAATATAATAATATGCCCTCTGATCTTTAGAATATTGTTAAAGATTTTATTGCTTCGCAAAAAGTTTTTAATGCTACTATTGAAGAAAAAGTGCCTAAGATTGATGATTTGGCTAGGAACGTTGATAGAATTTCTCTTGAGATTGATTCTTTGAAAGCTAGATCTACTCCACCAAAGCATGATATTAATGATTCTTTAAAATCTATGAGAATTTGTATTGATGGAAGTAAGGAAAGAACCGCTAGAATTCGTGCTAAGCATGAATGGCTTGAAAAGGTGTTTTCTCGCCATAATAATGATGAAGATCTTAAAGTGATTGATGTGACTCCTATTGAATATTTGTTTTCCCATATAAATCTTGATAATTATGGGACTGGAGATAAGTCAACTTTAGTTAAAAGGCGTCCCAATGATTTGGAGTTTATAGATCTTAATGCTAAGATTGATAAAAGTGGGATGAAAGAGGTCAAAACTTCAAATAGCAATGAACCCACTCTGTTGGATTTCAAGGACTTTAATTATAATAGCTGCTCTTTGATTGATTGTATTTCCTCGCTTCAATCCATGTTGAATTCTCATCATGCTTATAGTCAAAATAAGGCTTTTACTAAACATATAGTTGATGCTATGATGAAATCTTTTGAAGAAAAACTTGAGTTAGAAGTTTCTATTCATAGAAAGCTTCAAGATGAGTGGGAACCTACTATCAAGATTAAAATCAAAGATTATGAGTGCCATGATTTGTGTGATTTGGGTGCTAGTGTTTCCACAATTCTGAAAACTTTATGTGATGTGCTAGGTTACCATGATCTTGATGATTGCTCGCTAAATTTGCATCTTGCGGATTCCACTATTAAGAAACCTATGGGAAGGATTAATGATGTTCTTATAGTTGCAAATAGGAATTATGTGCCCATAGATTTCATTGTTCTTGATATAGATTGCAATCCTACATGTCCTATTATTCTTGGTATACCTTTCCTTAGAACAATTGGTGATATTATTGACATGAAAGAAGGAAACACTACATTCCAATTTCCATTAAGGAAAGGCATGGAACACTTTCCTAGATAGAAAATAAGAATGCCTTATGAATCTATTATGAGAGCTACTTTTGGATTGCATACCAAAGATGACAATACCTAGATCTATTGCGATTTGCCTAGCTAGGGGCATTAAACAATAGCGCTTCTTTGGAGGCAACCCAATTTTATTTTTGTTATCTGTTTTTTGCTTCTGTTTTTGAGTGTTTCCCACATTATTACTTTTGTAGTAATTGTGTTTTGGTGTTTTAATTAGTGTTTGAGCCAAGTAAAACCTTTGGGGTGATCTAGGGGTAGCGAGGCACGTATTGTATTGTTGACATCAAGGGTAACAAGATGGGGTTTTCGTCATATTGCTTGAGTTTATCCCTCTACATCATGTCATCTTACCTAATGCGTTACTCTGTTCTTTATGAACTTAATACTCTAGATGCAGGCAGGAGTCGGTCGATGTGTGGAGTAATAGTAGTAGATGCAGATGGGGTTTTCGTCATATTGCTTGAGTTTACCCACCATGATATTTGACTTCAAGAGAGAAGCCTCTAGTGAAACCTATCGCCCCGGGTCTATTTTCCATCATATATTTTCAGATCTATACTTGCTGTAGTTTATTTATCTTTTAGTTTCCGCACTCGTTACATCTATCTCTATCAGATCTAATCCTTGCAAATAACTGTGAAGGGATTGATAACACCTTTAGAGTGTTGGGTGCAAGAGTTTGATTATTTGTGTAGGTGCATCCATTGATGACTTTCTTGTTCCTCCTACTGGAATGATAGCTTGGTTCTCAACAACTAAGGGAAATACTTACCTACTTCGCTGCATCACCCTTTCCTCTTCAAGGGAAAACCAACGCATGCTCAAGATGTAGCAGTGATGCGGTGGTGGTCTCGCCGGTGACATTTGTCCTACTGCGCTCGCTAACCCGGTCTTGTTGCACCGGAATGGAAACCTTTGGCGGGGCTCCTTGCAAACCCGAGTTTGTCCTTATCGCCTTTGCACAACAGAGGAAACTGCTCCCTTTGTCGTGTTGGCGCCCGCCTAGCCTGGCTATCGTTACCCTTGAACTCCTGAGGCCCGGCGTTGCATAGGGATCAACGCCGCTCGGGAGGAGGCCTAAGGAGGTATTCCCCTTCTTCATTAACAATACCCCTGTAGGATCGAAAGTAGTGCTATAGGGGGGGTGATTAGACTACTTGACCAAATAAAAATCTACTTTTTCCCAATTTTAATTCTTGGCAGATTTTAGCATTCATAGTATGTCAAGTACACCCTACACATGCATGCCTATGAGTATAGTAGCGGAAAGTAAAGACAAGTATGTAAGTAAAGAGAGGGTGGGAAGATCAAACGCAATTGGTGACACGATAATTTTTCCCGTGGTTCCGATAGGTGGTGCTATCGTACATCCACATTTATGGAGTCTTCAACCCACGGAGGGTAACGGTCGCAAGAGTCCACAGAGGGCACTACCCACAGAGGGTTCCATGAAGAAGCAACCTTGACTATACCAAGATGGCCTATGTCCACGGAGGACTAGCCTAACTCGGGGTAGATCTTCGAGAAGTAGGCGATCTCCTTGCCCTTCCAAACTTCTTGGTTCACTCCACAACACGAAGTAGGAGGCTCCCAAGCAACACCTAACCAATCTAGGAGGCACCACCCTCCAAAAGGCAATAGGCTCGATAGAGTCGATGAACTCCTTTCTCTTGTACTTCAAGATGATAGACTCCTCAACACACAATCACTCTCCCATAGATTTGGCTTGGTGGAAGAGATTTATTGGGTGGAAAGCAACTTGGAGAGGCTAGAGATCAAGATTCATATGGTAGTAATGGAATGGCATGATATCAACACATGAGTAGGTGGCTCTCTCTCAGAAAATCAGTAGGTATGAGTGGGGAATAGTTATGAGTGCTTTTCTTGCGAGTGAGTGGTGGTGGAGGGGTATATATAGGCATCTCCAAATATCCAACCGTTACACACAAAATGACCAACTCGGTGACACGGATGTGTTAATCTCGGTGGCACCAAAGTGACCAAAAGGTGGCAACTTTCGAATCTCAGTGAGACTGATATAGTAATCTCGGTTGCACCAATAAGGTGACCAACAGTCAGATTGCCCAATCTCGGTGATGCCGATCCAACAATCTCCGTGGTACCGATATTGTGAATTTGCGTAACATAAAGCTGGCAGCCCAAACTCGGAGGCACCGAAGCAGAATTAGTTGCACCAAAGTGGCTAGGGTTTGGTTGAGCCTGTCTAAGTTTTGGAATCGGTGGCACCGAATGGAATGTGTTGGTTGCACCAATTTTGAGTATTTGGCTTTGGACAGACTTTTATGGAAGAGCGTGTGGGTGTATGTGGTGACTATCACTTGTGCACGTATGAGCATTTTGTTCACCAACAAAACATTACCCCCTTTTAATAGTATTTTCTTTCCTATGGACTCAAAGTGATTTCTCACAAATGTAAAATGTAGAGTCCTTTGCTTGAAGCTTTGCCAATCTATACCCTTGCATCTTGGCGTATTCCACAATGCTTTTGCCAACCCATTGTTGAACTTTTTCTGAAATATACTTAGTGGAAACATTAGTTCAATGACATATATGATATTATTTATTACCAAAACCTCCAAGGGAGCAAATGTGCTTTCAGTCTCCCCCTTTTTGGTAATTGATGACAACATATAGATCAAAGCTTCGACATATGATATAATCAATGAATATAATCATCGCTTTGAGAAGTATTTAAGCAAGAGCTCCCCCCAAATTTGTGCATTTTTTTAAATTTGCGTTTGAATGCAAATGCACAATTGATTAGGTACATGGGAAACTTATTCCATGTCACATACAACTTGGTGGTGTGCGAGAGTAATAAGAGTTAACAACATAGCACAACATATCAAGCAAAGTGAATGATCATCACATAACCATCAAAAAGATAGGAATTAGTAGCAACACGCATAACAACGTATGATCAAACACACCCAAAAGTATCTCACATCAAACCAATGAACCAAATGTTTTGAAAAACAGCAATAAAAGTAGATGCTCTCTCACTCGAAGCCTAAGATCTATATACAACTTTTCCCCCTTTGGAAACAAGTTACTAGAAAGTTCAAAGAGATATAACTAATCGTCCTTCTCCAGTTGATCTGCTTCGATAGTCGATGATGGAGTTGAGAGAACTGCGTCGGTGAAGACTTCCGCTGAAGTCCTGGATGGAGCTGGAGTAGCTACTGGGGGCACTGGAGCTGATGGAGAGTATGTCACTGTGGCTAGAGCAGAAGATGAAGGCCTCTTCTCTAGAGCTGGCACTTTAGGTTTCCTGGCCTTAGTTGTGAACTGGGCAGTAGTACTGACAGGTGCACTATCCTCCTCATCATCAGAAGACTCAGACTCTGAAGAGGTGCGACGGATTGGGGATTTATCAACCTCCTTCTTAAGATCATTGATTGTCTTAGTCAGCCCATCTACCTTGTCATTAAGAGTTTTCCCCTATCATCAATAATGTTCACAAGGCTCTCCTAAGTGTCCATGATGGTCTTGAGGTCCTTCTTCATGTCCATGACAGTGGTGATCAAAAGATCCATCTGCTCGTTCCTGGATCTGGGGACCTAAGCACTAGTGGCTCAAGCTACCTCTGCCTCTGCCTCTGCCTGAGCTACAGCTGATGTGGGATAATCTGGGCCCATCACCACAATGTTGTCCTCGAGATCTGGCTGAAGTGGCAAGTGGGATCTATCCAGAGCAAAGATGTGCTTCTCAAGCTTAGAATTGATAGGCATCTGAATATAAGGTGCATAGCAGCATGAGCGCTTCTGATCAGTAGCAAGCCTCTTCATTGTCTCTACTATCAAATCCATCACTTGAATCCTGGTGTGCCGATCAAGATGGATGAGCATGTTGATGGAATATCCACAAATCATCTTCTCATCTCCAGACTTGGGCATCAAGGTATGCCTCGGGATGGTGTTCATTGTACGGAGGCCTGGCTAGAGAAAGTAGATAGAACCAAGCTTGTGAGATTGCCTGTTGGCAGCTGGAATAGGATTATACATATCCTTCATAGAGTTGTGGTTCTCCTTGGATTCTGAGTAGACATCCAAATCTCCATCTGAAACTCTGGGACTCCTAAGATGGTAGCCCATTCATCAACAGTAGACTCATATCTTGCTCCTTCAATCATCCAAACAATCCTGCCATCTCCATAAAAATGAGCAGTGGAGTAGAACTGCATGATCATCTCATCATTCCAAGCAGTGAACTCCTTGCCAACAAATTGATCAAGGCCAATGCAATCGAAGTTGTCTTGGACACATGGAAAGTAATTCTCATTATCCTTGATATACTTCTAGTCCACATATGTCATGTCACTAACTACAGGACTCTTGTCAACCAAACTATCTCATAGAAGTCTTGTTGTTCCTTGGTATAAAACCTGTAATCTATAGCAGTCTTCCTCCTCTGGGCATATGGATCAATAGCTCTCCATGCCCTCAACCCTGAATCCTTCATCTTCTTCATATCCTCAGTTGTAGGATGGTTGGCATCATGTACAGGAAGGTGAGGTATGAGCTTCATCAGAATAGTCATAGCATCATCATCATCGTCTTCTCTGAATGTGGACTTCTTGTTCTTCTTAGCAGCAGGGCTATCTCTAGTAGTCCTCTTGGACTTCAGTGCAGCAGCTTTCTTGGGAGAAGCCTTGGTGCTCCCGGAGGTGCCTGACTTAGGCATAGCATCAGCCAATAGTTTCTTGGCTTTCTTCTTGGGAGGGACCTTAGTAGCAGCTTCTTCCTCCTCAACCTCCTCAACAGCAGCACCAGCAGCCTCATCTCGATCTTCAAACATAGTGGCATTCCTTCCTGTAACATAGATGATCCTCTTCCTGGTTGTGTTCTTATCTCCTGCCTTCTTAGGCAATGCTTTCCTTGGTGGATCAATAGTCATGGTAGCCCTTGTTGGAAATATGCCCTAGAGGCAATAATAAAATGGTTATTATTGTATTTCCTAGTTCATGATAATTGTCTATTGTTCATGCTATAATTGCGTTAACCGGAAACCGTAATACATGTGTGAATACATAGACCACAACGTGTCCCTAGTGAGCCTCTAGTTGGCTAGCTCGTTAATCAATAGATGGTCTCGGTTTCATGACCATGGACATTGGATGTCGTTGATAACGGGATCACATCATTAGGAGAATGATGTGATGGACAAGACCCAATCCTAAGCATAGCACAAGATCGTGTAGTTCGTTTGCTAAAGCTTTTCAATGTCAAGTGTCATTTCCTTAGACCATGAGATTGTGTAACTCCCGGATACCGTAGGAATGCTTTGGGTGTGCCAAACGTCACAACGTAACTGGGTGGCTATAAAGGTACGCTACGGGTATCTCCGAAAGTGTCTGTTGGGTTGACACGAATCGAGACTGGGATTTGTCACTCCGTGTGATGGAGAGGTATCTCTGGGCCCACTCGGTAAGACATCATCATTATGAGCTCAATGTGACTAAGGAGTTAGTCACGGGATGATGTATTATGGATCGAGTAAAGAGACTTGCCGGTATCGAGATTGAACAAGGTATGGGGATACCGACGATCGAATCTCGGGCAAGTACCATACCGATAGACAAAGGGAATTGTATACGGGATTGATTGAATCCTTGACATCGTGTTTCATCCAATGAGATCATCGTGGAGTACGTGGGAGCCAACATGGGTATCCAGATCCCGCTGTTGGTTATTGACCGGAGAGGTATCTCGGTCATGTCTACGTGTCTCCCGAACCCGTAGGGTCTACACACTTAAGGTTCGATGACGCTAGGGTTATAGGGAAAAGGTATACGTGATTACCGAAGGTTGTTCGGAGTCCCGTATGAGATCCCGGACGTCATGAGGAGCTCCGGAAAGGTCCGGAGGTAAAGATTGATATATAGGAAGTCCAGTTTTGGTCATCGGAAAGTTTTCGGGCTCATCGGTATTGTACCGGGAGTACCGGGAGGGTGCCGGAGGACCCCCGGGAGGGGTGTGACGACCAGAGGACTTAGTGGGCCTTTAGAGGAGGTGTGCCAGCCCATATTGGGCCAGCCAAGACCTCCTAGAAGGGCCCATGCGGCTGGGATCTAGAGATAAGGGCAAAAGGGGTTTGAAAGGAGGAGATCCACCTCCCTTGTGGGAGGTGGACTCCTCCCCCACTTCGGCCGAACCTCTCCTCCTTGGAGGAGGGGCCAAGCCAGCCCTCCCTCTCCCTCCTCCTATATATACTTGAGGTTTTGGCCCTTTGAGAACAGATCTGAACTCTCTCTCTCTCGGCGAAGCTCTACCTCTCTTCTTCCTCCTCCGCAGCGCTTGGCGAAGCCCTGCCGGGATACCTTGATACTCCACCACCACTACGCCGTCGTGCTGCTGCTGGAGCTCTTCCCCAACCTCTCCTTCCTCCTTGCTGGATCAAGGCATAGGAGACGTCACCGGGCTGCACGTGTGTTGAACGCGGAGGTGCCGTCCGTTCGGCACTTGATCGGATCTTCCGCGATCTGAATCGCTACGAGTACGACTCCATCAACCGCGTTCTTGTAACGCTTCCGCTTAGCAATCTTCAAAGGTATGAAAATGCAATCTCTCCCCTCTCGTTGCTGGTTTCTCCATAAATAGATCTTGGTGACACGTAGGAAAATTTTGATTTACTACTACGTCTCCCAAAAGTGGCATCATGAGCTAGGTCTATGCGTAGAATCTATGCACGAGTCGAACACAAAGCAGTTGTGGGCGTCGATTTTGTTAATATGCTTGCCGTTACTAGTCTTATCTTGATTCGACGGTATTGTGGGATGAAGCGTCCCGGACCAACCTTACACGTACGCTTACGTGAGACCGGTTCCACCGCCTGACATGCACTAGTTGCATAAGGTGGCTAGCGGGTGTCTGTCTCTCCCACCTTAGTCGGATTGGATTCGATGAAAAGGGTCCTTATGAAAGGTAAATAGCAATTGGCATAGCACATTGTGGTTTTGACGTAGGTAAGAAACGTTCTTGCTAGAAACCTATAGCAACCACGTAAAAACTTGCAACTACAAATTAGAGGACGTCTAACTTGTTTTTGCAGCATATGCCGTGTGATGTGATATGGCCAAAAGGATGTGATGTGATGCATTGTGATGTATGAGATTGATCATGTTCTTGTAATAGGGTTCACGACTTGCATGTCGATGACTATGACAACCGGCAGGAGCCATAGGAGTTGTCTTATTTATTGTATGACCTGCGAGTCAATCACAAACACCATGTAATTACTTTACTTTATTGCTAAGCGTTAAACATAGCAGTAGAAGTAATAGTTGGCGAGACAACCTCATGAAGACAAAATGATGGAGATCATGATGATGGAGATCATGGTGTCGTGCCGGTGACAATGATGATCATGGTGCCCCGAAGATGGAGATCATAGGAGCAAGATGATATTGGCCATATCATGTCACTATATTGATTGCATGTGATGTTTATCATGTTTACATCTTATTTGCTTAGAACGACGGTAGTAAATAAGATGATCTCTCAATAAAATTTCAAGAGAAGTGTTCACCCTAACTGTGCACCATTGCTAAGGATCGTTGTTCCGAAGCACCACGTGATGATCGGGTGTGATAGGTTCTAACGTTCGCATACAACGGGTGTAAGCCAGATTTACACACGCGAAACACTTAGGTTGACTTGACGAGCCTAGCATGTACAGACATGGCCTCGGAACATGGAAGACCGAAAGGTCGAACATGAGTCGTATAGAAGATACGATCAACATGGAGATGTTCACCATGGATGACTAGTCCGTCTCACGTGATGATCGGACACGGGCTAGTTGACATGGATCATGTGTCACTTAGATGACTAGAGAGATGTCTATCTGAGTGGGAGTTCATTGAATAATTTGATTATGTGAACTCGATTATCATGAACTTAGTATAAAATTGCCTTTAATATCTATATTGTAGATCCAATGGCCAACGCAAATGTCAACCTCAATTTCAACGCGTTCCTAGAGAAAACCAAGCTGAAAGATGATGGAAGCAACTATGCGGACTGGGTCCGTGGCTTGAGGATCATCCTCATAGCTTCCAAGAGATTGTATGTCCTTGATGCACCGCTAGGTGACCCACCCTTTCTCCCAGCGGACCAAGACGTTACGAACGCTTGGCAGTCGCGCTGCGATGATTACTCCCTTGTTCAGTGCGGCATGCTTTACAGTTTAGAATCGGGGCTCCAAAAGCGTTTTGAGCAACACGGAGCATATGAGATGTTCCAAGAGCTGAAACTGGTTTTCCAAGCTCATGCCCGAGTCGAGAGATATGACATCTCTGACAAGTTCTTCAGCTGTAAGATGGAGGAGAACAGTTATGTTAGTGAGCACATCCTCAAGATGTCTGGGCTTCACAACCGCTTGACTCAGCTGGGAGTTAATCTCCCGGATGACTCAGTCATTGACAGAATCCTCCAGTCGCTTCCACCTAGCTACAAAAGCTTTGTGATGAACTACAACATGCAGGGGATGGAGAAGTCCATTCCTGAGTTGTACTCGATGCTGAAATCAGCAGAGGTCGAGATCAGAAAGGAGCATCAAGTGTTGATGGTAAACAAGACCACTAGTTTCAAGAAAGGCAAGGGTAAGAAGAACTTCAAGAAGGACGGCAAAGCTGTTGCCGCGCCCGGTAAGCAAGTTGCCGGGAAGAAGAAGAACAAGAATGGACCCAAGCCTGAGACTGAGTGTTTCTATTGTAAGGGTACCGGTCACTGGAAGCGGAACTGCCCCAAGTACTTAGCGGATAAGAAGGACGGCAACATTAAAGGTATATGTGATATACTTGTTATTGATGTGTACTTGACCAGTGCTCGTAGTAGCTCCTGGGTATTTGATACCGGTGCAGTTGCTCACATTTGTAACTCCAAGCAGGAGCTGCGGAATAAGCGGAGGTTGGCCAAGGACGAGGTGACGATGCGCGTCGGGAATGGTTCCAAGGTCGATGTGATCGCCGTCGGCACGCTACCTCTACATCTACCTTCGGGATTAGTTTTAAACCTTAATAATTGTTATTTAGTACCAGCTTTGAGCATGAACATTGTATCTGGATCTCGCTTGATGCGAGATGGCTACTCATTTAAATCCGAGAATAATGGTTGTTCTATTTATATGAGAGAAATGTTTTATGCTCATGCCCCGCTGGTCAATGGTTTATTTTTGATGAATCTCGAACGTGATGTTACACATATCCATAGTGTGAGTACCCAAAAGTGTAAAGTTGATAACGATAGTCCCACTTACATGTGGCACTGCCGTCTTGGCCATATTGGTGTCAAACGCATGAAGAAGCTCCATGCTGATGGACTTTTGGAGTCACTTGATTTCGAATCATTTGACACATGCGAACCATGCGTCTTGGGCAAGATGACCAAGACTCCATTCTCCGGAACAATGGAGCGAGCAGCTGACTTGTTGGAGATAATACATACCGATGTATGCGGTCCAATGAGTGTCGAGGCTCGCGGTGGCTACCGTTATGTTCTCACCCTCACTGATGACTTGAGCAGATATGGGTATGTCTACTTAATGAAACACAAGTCTGAAACCTTTGAAAGGTTCAAGGAATTTCAGAGTGAGGTCGAGAATCAACGTGACAGGAAAATAAAATGCCTACAATCTGATCGTGGCGGAGAATATTTGAGTCACGAGTTTGGCACACACCTTAGGAAATGTGGAATTGTTTCACAACTCACGCCGCCCGGCACACCTCAGCGAAATGGTGTGTCTGAACGTCGTAATCGCACTCTATTGGATATGGTGCGTTCTATGATGTCTCTTACCGACTTACCGCTATCATTTTGGGGATATGCATTAGAGACTGCCGCATTCACTTTAAATAGGGCACCGTCTAAATCCATTGAGACGACACCGTATGAATTATGGTTTGGAAAGAAACCTAAGCTGTCGTTTCTAAAAGTTTGGGGATGCGATGCTTATGTGAAGAAACTTCAACCTGAGAAGCTCGAACCCAAAGAGGAAAAGTGCGTCTTCATAGGATATCCCAAAGAGACTATTGGGTATACCTTCTACCTACGATCCGAGGGCAAAGTCTTTTTTGCCAAGAATGGATCCTTTCTCGAGAAAGAGTTTCTCTCGAAAGAAGTAAGTGGGAGGAAAATAGAACTTGATGAGGTAATTGTACCTTCACTCGAACCGGAGAGTAGCGCAGCACAGGAAGTTGTTTCTGTGGAGCCTACACCGGCTAGAGAGGAAGTTAATGATGATGATCATGAAACATCAGATCAAGTTGCTACTCGAAGGTCCACTAGGACACGTTCCGCACCAGAGTGGTACGGTAATCCTGTCCTAGAGATCATGTTGTTGGACAACAGTGAACCTTCGAACTATGAAGAAGCGATGGCGGGCCCGAATTCCGACAAATGGCTTGAGGCCATGAAATCCGAGATAGGATCCATGTATGAGAACAAAGTATGGACTTTGGTGGACTTGCCTGATAATAAGCGAGCCATAGAAAACAAATGGATCTTTAAGAAGAAGACTGATGCGGACGGTAATGTGACCGCCTATAAGGCTCGGCTTGTCGCTAAGGGTTATCGACAAGTTCAAGGAGTTGACTACGATGAGACTTTCTCACCCGTAGCGATGCTGAAGTCAGTCCGAATCATGTTAGTAGTTGCCGCATTTTATGATTATGAGATCTGGCAAATGGACGTCAAAACGGCATTCCTTAATGGCTTCCTCAAGGAAGAACTGTATATGATGCAGCCGGAAGGTTTTGTTGATCCTAAAGATGCTAACAAGGTATGCAAGCTCCAGCGCTCCATCTATGGGCTGGTGCAAGCATCTCGGAGTTGGAACATTCGCTTTAATGAGGTGATTAAAGCGTTTGGGTTTGTACAGGTTTATGGAGAACCCTGTATTTACAAGAAAGTGAGTGGGAGCTCTATAGCATTTCTTATACTGCATGTGGATGACATGCTGATAATGGGAAATAATATAGAACTCTTGGAAAGTATAAAGGCCTACTTGAATAAGTGTTTTTCAATGAAGGACCTTGGAGAAGCTGCTTACATATTAGGTATTAAGATCTATAGAGATAGATCGAAACGCCTCATTGGTCTTTCACAAAGCACATATCTTGAAAAAATATTGAAGAAGTTCAATATGGATCAGTCCAAGAAGGGGTTCTTGCCTGTGTTGCAAGGTGTGAGATTGAGTATGACTCAATGCCCGACCACGGCAAAGGATAGAGAAGAGATGAGTGTCATCCCCTATGCTTCAGCCATAGGCTCTATCATGTATGCCATGCTGTGTACCAGGCCTGATGTGAACCTTGCCATAAGTTTGGTAGGGAGGTACCAAAGTGATCCCGGAGCGGAACACTGGACAGCGGTCAAGAATATCCTGAAGTACCTGAAAAGGACAAAGGACATGTTTCTCGTTTATGGAGGTGCCGAAGAGCTCGTCGTAAAGGGTTACGTCGATGCTAGCTTCGACACAGATCCGGACGACTCCAAGTCGCAAACCGGATACGTGTATATTTTGAATGGAGGGGCAGTGAGCTGGAGCAGCAGCAAGCAAAGCGTCGTGGCAGCATCTACATGTGAAGCGGAGTACATAGCTGCTTCGGAAGCAGCAAAGGAGGGAGTCTGGATGAAGGAGTTCATCACCGACCTAGGAGTGATTCCGAATGCGTCGGGCCCGATGACTCTACTCTGTGACAACACTGGAGCTATTGCCCTTGCGAAGGAGCCCAGGTTTCACAAGAAGACAAGACATATCAAGCGCCACTTCAACTCCATCCGTGATTACATTCAGGAGGGAGACATAGATATTTGTAAAGTGCATACGGATCTGAATGTCGCAGATCCATTGACTAAACCTCTCTCACGAGCAAAACATGATCAGCACCAGAATGCTATGGGTGTTCGATTCATCACAATGTAACTATATTATTGACTCTAGTGCAAGTGGGAGACTGTTGGAAATATGCCCTAGAGGCAATAATAAAATGGTTATTATTGTATTTCCTAGTTCATGATAATTGTCTATTGTTCATGCTATAATTGTGTTAACCGGAAACCGTAATACATGTGTGAATACATAGACCACAACGTGTCCCTAGTGAGCCTCTAGTTGGCTAGCTCGTTAATCAATAGATGGTCTCGGTTTCATGACCATGGACATTGGATGTCGTTGATAACGGGATCACATCATTAGGAGAATGATGTGATGGACAAGACCCAATCCTAAGCATAGCACAAGATCGTGTAGTTCGTTTGCTAAAGCTTTTCAATGTCAAGTGTCATTTCCTTAGACCATGAGATTGTGTAACTCCCGGATACCGTAGGAATGCTTTGGGTGTGCCAAACGTCACAACGTAACTGGGTGGCTATAAAGGTACGCTACGGGTATCTCCGAAAGTGTCTGTTGGGTTGACACGAATCGAGACTGGGATTTGTCACTCCGTGTGACGGAGAGGTATCTCTGGGCCCACTCGGTAAGACATCATCATTATGAGCTCAATGTGACTAAGGAGTTAGTCATGGGATGATGTATTACGGAACGAGTAAAGAGACTTGCCGGTAACGAGATTGAACAAGGTATGGGGATACCGACGATCGAATCTCGGGCAAGTACCATACCGATAGACAAAGGGAATTGTATACGGGATTGATTGAATCCTTGACATCGTGGTTCATCCGATGAGATCATCGTGGAGTACGTGGGAGCCAACATGGGTATCCATATCCCGCTGTTGGTTATTGACCGGAGAGGTGTCTCGGTCATGTCTACGTGTCTCCCGAACCCGTAGGGTCTACACACTTAAGGTTCGATGACGCTAGGGTTATAGGGAAAAGGTATACGTGATTACCAAAAGTTGTTCGGAGTCCTAGATGAGATCCCGGACGTCACGAGGAGCTCCGGAATGGTCCGGAGGTAAAGGTTGATATATAGGAAGTCCAGTTTTGGTCACCGGAAAGTTTTCGGGCTCATCGGTATTGTACCGGGAGTACCGGGAGGGTGCCGGAGGACCCCCGGGAGGGGTGTGACGACCAGAGGACTTAGTGGGCCTTTAGAGGAGGTGTTCCAGCCCATATTGGGCCAGCCAAGACCTCCTAGAAGGGCCCATGCGGCTGGGATCTAGAGATAAGGGCAAAAGGGGTTTGAAAGGAGGAGATCCACCTCCCTTGTGGGAGGTGGACTCCTCCCCCACTTCGGCCGAACCTCTCCTCCTTGGAGGAGGGGCCAAGCCAGCCCTCCCTCTCCCTCCTCCTATATATACTTGAGGTTTTGGCCCTTTGAGAACAGATCTGAACTCTCTCTCTCTCTCTCTCGGCGAAGCTCTACCTCTCTTCTTCCTCCTCCGCAGCGCTTGGCGAAGCCCTGCCGGGATACCTTGATACTCCACCACCACTACGCCGTCATGCTGCTGCTGGAGCTCTTCCCCAACCTCTCCTTCCTCCTTGCTGGATCAAGGCATAGGAGACGTCACCGAGCTGCACGTGTGTTGAACGCGGAGGTGCCGTCCGTTCGGCACTTGATCGGATCTTCCGCGATCTGAATCGCTGCGAGTACGACTCCATCAACCGCGTTCTTGTAACGCTTCCGCTTAGCGATCTTCAAAGGAATGAAGATGCAATCTCTCCCCTCTCGTTGCTGGTTTCTCCATAAATAGATCTTGGTGACACGTAGGAAAATTTTGATTTACTACTACGTCTCCCAACAGCCCTAGCACTCTCATGTGCTTTGAAGGTCTCTGGAGGTGCATAAACTTTGTTGACTACCCTCCTGGATGAGGTAGCCTCATTTGCAGATTTCCTTGCACCCTTCTCTTGCTTCTTAGCTAGAACATCTTCTGGAATAAAATTGGAATCTTCTTCCTCGGAATTGAGTTTTTTACTTGTCCTTGTTGCAGCCTTAGGCAACCCATGAGAACTGTGAGTGCCTGGATCTAAGGAAGAACTGGACTCAAGACTAGTCCCTGAACTCATGTCAACATTCTGCTTTGGCATATTCTGACTATCTGACCCTGACATGTTGACCCTCTGAATAGAGTATAGAAGAGTAGAATAGGATAAGTCATCACAAAATGCACATGTTTTTCAAAGTTTGAACAAAAGATTTCCCAAGTTTTGCATTCTGTCAAGTGTATTTCGGTACAGCCAAGGCAAAAAAATGGTCACACCAAGACAAACAACCTTCTTTCCAGGAACTTGGCACCATTTGCACCAAAAATGAGAACTCGGTCCTACTGAGGTGTTATCAGTGTGGAGGAAGAGAAAATCGGTGACGCCGATTTCTTCGCATCGGTTCTACCGAGATACAGTTGGCGGACGGCAAAACCATAAAAATCAATCGTTCTCTACTCTACGGGATTTTCTTTTATATGGAAAGCTCTCAAACTGTGGCTTATAGATAAAATCAATTTCATTGCGCAAGAATTGGACGGGGATCACAAGGAAAATCGAATCCGTACCCTAGCTTGGCGACGGATCCGCTACGATGGCGACCACAGCGAAGATGCCCATCGACGGCAAGGATCCCAGCAAAGGAGGAGCGCGGGAAGACAAAGGCGACGACCAGGGGGTCCTTTTATAGCAGCTTAGGGTTTGGGGCACGACGATTGAAGATTGAAATTTTGAACCATCGGAACCACAGCTTATATACCCTTCACTGTCAGTGATGCCGATTCTAAATTTTCGGTGTCACCGAGTTCCTCAACTGGCAGGAGACAGGGAGAATCGGTGTAACCGAGAATATGGAATCGGTAGTACCGAGATTGAAAACCAAATCAACCCTTGGCATTCAGTGAGACCAAGAATTGTGGGTTGGTTCCATCGAGCTGCACTTGGGAGGTTTTAATGGCCAATCCTTGATGATACGGAACTCCGAGTGCTCCTCACACAGAGGGATCGAAAAGTACTTGCTCAAATTTTGTGATGCAGCATGAATGGAATATGAGATGAGAAATCATAGATAGCTAAGGAGTTGTCCTAGGCATTCTTGTCCATCCAATTGGCAAAAGATAAATCAAAGGCTAAATAATAACAATTGGATGTCCTCGAATGAGAAAATAAATACAGACCAACATTCTCACACAATAAGATGTCAAAAGAAATAATGACAAACATGCACATACATACTAGCATCAAACAAGCACTTGGGTGATGACTAAGTCATCTATATATGAGTATTTGACTTACGAGCTAAGTAAGAATACTTGATCATAGGTCATACTCATCGTTTAAGCACAAGTTGGATTACCTCTTTTACATAAAGCATTTAATGTTGTCACATACTAAGAGATTCTTTGACTCAAGTCTTAGAGTAAATCTCCCCCTTGATGTGACATCCCCCCAAAAGAGGGATAAACTAACCTTGGGTTTTGTCGATGAATAATTCATGTTGGTGAGGTAGTGGTGGATGCTCAAGGTTGATGAAGATCACCAAGAGTTGGGAGCATCCTCATTGTTTCCTTACTCTTCTCACCTACATGGGTTAGTCCCAACACACAAGAGACAAATACAAGGATATCTATGGACATGGAGTGCAAAGCATGTGTTATGATGTCTAGTGATTTGTTGATTACTATGTCCCTTGCTTTCCTTTGAGCGAATGTGTGACTCCTTGAACTATTGCATAAAGTTGATGTTGATAGCAAATAGTTCTTGCCAATAATGAATGTGAGTGAATTTCATTGGCGGAGTCACCCCTCAAGAACTTCTCTAGTTCTTCTTCTTGGGGACCCACATCAAGTTGATGGGGATCCTCAGTGTTGAAGTAGCACTTGTAGAACTTGATCTTGTAGTAGCCTTGGGAACCCACCTCACCAAAGCTCGGGAATCATCTTCATATGAGCCAATGTCCTCTTAAATCTTGTTCTTGTCCTTGAGCTTGGGTTCTTGTGGTGGAAGGTCATCTTGAGCTTTTGTTCCCTTGGGGAGAATATTTTCATACTTCTCCTTTTGAGGAACAAACTTCGGCTTGGGGTATTAACTTTCTTCCCATTCAACTCCATTAGCGTTGAAGTAGCCAACACCATGGTTCTTTCAGTATCCTCCGTGCTTGCGTACAATTTCCTCAAATTGCTTACACCCGGCAAGACTCTTGTAGATATCTTTCTCTATACTTCCTTTCAATAAAGCATTTTCTTGCTCAAGTGTAACTTGGCTAAGAGAATCATCATTAGTGGAATCAATAGAACTACTAGAAGCAACATCATTAGGTTTAGCATTTTTATTGTTGATACTAGGTGAAGAACCTTTCTTGCCTTTTTTTACTAGCTTGCTTAGACTTAACTTGTCGCATGAATGTAGATAGGAGAAGTCGCTTGGATAGCTAGGAGGAAGTATTCTTTAAAAAATTGTCATTGATGGCTTTTAGGAACTCATGCTCTTGCTCTAAATTGAGCTTCTCGAAGCGTAGCTTCTCATGTGTTCTTACAAGCTCTCTATGATCTTCTAGAGTTGACTCATGAGATAACTTAAGAGTTTTTAGATCTTGAGTTATTCATTCTATTTCCAACTTATCATCATCGCACGACTTGTGTACACTAGAGTGAGTACTAGAAAGTTCATTTTGATTAACATTACTAGATTTGTCAAATAGCAAGTCATCTTCAATTAACAAGTCATCTTCATCACTATTGAAATCAAGATACTCGCGGTGTGATACCTTGGGGCCTTTAGCCATGAAGAAATTTCCGCTCCTTTCACTTGGTGAATCAAATATGTCGTAGGAGTCGGTTGTCACTAGTGCAAGTCCAGCAACACCTTCATCTTGACTATAGTCGGAGTTGGAGTGATAGCTTCTCTCAGAGTGGTTATCGGATTCGGAGATGGAGCCGGAAACCCATTCAACAACATGAGGTTGATGTTTTCATCTTGAGTAGCTCTTGGTGTACGTGTCCTTCTTCTCCGAGTCCCTACTTCTCCTTGAGGGTCTTCGTTCATAACTAGCATCTCTACTCCTTCTCTCTCTTCGAGGTGACTTGTCTCTTGAGGTTCGTCTTCTTGGTGACTCTTCTTTCCTCTTGTGAGGAGTCATGCACTCATTTGAGTAGTGCCTGGGCTTCCCACAATTGTAGTAGTTTCTGTCATGACTTGACGAACTCTTCTCTTCATATCTTGAGTTGGAGCTTCGATCTTTGCTTCTATTCTTGTAGAACATGTTGAATTTCTTGACCATGAGGCTTATCTATTCATTTGTGACAAGGTTGTCGGTACAGGTAGCGGGAGCATCACTTGTGGCTTTGTAAGAACCGCTAGACTTGTGGTGAAGCTCTTCCTTGTCTTTGAGTGTCATCTCATGAGCAACAATTCTTCCAATCACTTCCGTTGGCTTGAGATCTTTGTAGTTGGGCATAATTTGGATCAATGTGCAAACGGTGTCATATCGATTATCCAAAGCTCGAAGTATGTTCTTGATGATGAATTTGTCATACATTTCTTCGCTTCCTAAGCCGTCAATCTCATTTGTGATGAGAGCTAGCCTAGAGTACATCTCAGTAACCCCTTCACCATCCTTTATCTTGAACTTGTCAAGTTGACTTTGAATAACATCCAACTTGGATTCTCTCACAGATTTTGTACCTTCATGCATATCAATCAAAGTATCCCAAATCTCTTTTTCATTCTCAAGACGGATGATTTTGTTGAACTCTTCGGGGCATAGGCAGTTGAAAAGAATGTCACATGCTTGAGCATTGAGTTGCAACATCTTTAATTCATCCGCAGTCGCTTCACGATCCGGTTCCCTTCCTTCCGCAAAGAATTCACCTTGCATACCAACACGAACAATAGCCCAAACGGAGGGGTTATGACCAAGCAAATGCATTTTCATTTTGTGCTTCCAACTAGAAAAGTTTGTACCATCAAAGTACGGACCTCTACAGTGATAATTTCCCTCACTAGACGCCATACTCTCCTAGGTTGTGAGACCAATGCAATGGAGACTAAAGCTCTGGTACCACTTGTAGGATCGAAAGTAGTGCTAGAGAGGGGTGATTATACTACTTGACCAAATAAAAATCTACGTTTTCCCAATTTTAATTCTTGGCAGATTTTAGCATTCATAGTATGTCAAGTACACCCTACACATGCATGTCTACGAGTATAGCAGCGGAAAGTAAAGACAAGCATGTAAGTAAAGAGAGGGTAGGAAGATCAAACGCAATTGGTGACACGATAATTTTTCCCGTGGTTCCGATAGGTGGTGCTATCGTACATCCACATTTATGGAGTCTTCAACCCACGGAGGGTAACGGTCGCGAGAGTCCACGGAGGGTTCCATGAAGAAGAAACCGTGAATATACCATGATGTCCTACGTCCACGGAGCACTAGCCTAACTCGGGGTAGATCTTCACAAAGTAGGCGATCTCCTTGCCCTTACAAACTTCTTGGTTCACTCCACAACACGAAGTAGGAGGCTCCCAAGCAACACCTAACCAATCTAGGCAGCACCCTCCAAAAGGTAATAGGCTCAATAGAGTTGATGAACTCCTTTCTCTTGTGCTTCAAGATTATAGACTCCTCAACACACAATGACTCTCTCACAAATTTGGCTTGGTGGAAGAAATTGATTGGGTGGAAAGCAACTTGGGGAGGCTAGAGATCAAGATCCATATGGTAGGAATGGAATGGCACGGCCTCAACACATGAGTAGGTGGCTCTCTCTCGGAAAATTAGTAGGTATGGGTGGGGAATAGTTCTGAGTGCTTTTCTTGCGAGTGAGTGGTGGTGGAGGGGTATATATAGGCATCTCGAAAAATCCAACCGTTACACACAAAATGACCAACTCAGTGACACCGATGTGTTAATATCGGTGGTACCTAAGTGACCAAAAGGTGGCAACTTTCGAATCTTGGTGAGACCGATATAGTAATCTTGGTTGCACCGATAAGGTGACCAACGGTCAAATTGCCCAATCTCGGTGATGTCGATCCAACAATCTCGATGGTACCGGTATTGTGAATTTGCGTAACAGGAAGTTGGCAACCCAAACTCGAAGGCACCGAAGCAAAATCGGTTGCACCAAAGTGGCTAGGGTTTGGCTGAGTCTGTCTAGGTTCTGGAATCGGTGGGACCGAGTGGAATGTGTTGGTTGCACCGATTTTGAGTATTTGGCTTTGGATAGACTTTTGTGGAAGAGCTTGTGGGTGTATGTGGTGACTATCACTTGTGCACGTATGAGCATTTTGTTCACCAACAAAACCTTACCCCTTTTAATAGTATTGGCTTTCCTATGGACTCAAAGTGATTTCTCACAAATGTCAAATGTAGAGTCCTTTGCTTGAAGCTTTGCCAATCTATTCCCTTGCATCTTGGGGTATTCCACAATCCTTTTGCCAACCCAGCATTGAACTTTTCCTAAAACATACTTAGTGGAAACATTAGTTCAATGACATATATGTTGTTATTAATTGCAATAACCACCAAGGGAGCAAATGTGCTTTCAACCCCTCTCGCGGGCATGGGCTCCTTGCAAGGGTCTTGTCTTGAGCGAGGCCTCACATCGCCGTACGGGCCGCCAGGTGGGCCATGCCTTGGGCCGCAAGCAGGCAAGTCTGGGTACCCTGTTATCCAGAACGCCGAAAGTAGCCCACTGGCCCAAGGCGCGCTCGTGCCAGCTTCGAGGGGAAAGTCGAAGGGGGTGTCCCAAAGCACCACGGGTCCCTATTGCTTGCGTTCTTGGTTTGGCATGTGGTGTTCGGTGGGGCGCGGGCATCCTGCCCGAACCGGCAAAAGCCTGACGTCTAGCGCTGAGCCATTATTACTTTCCTTTTCTGTGCCCTTGTTCTTCTTTCTAGATCTCCATCCCTTGCTCGAACCTCCCCAGATCTCAGCACTGCTTCATCCTCTTTCTTGATCCCTTGGCCTCTGAGGCTTCTCGATGGTTCCCGTCAGCAAGTCGAAGCCTGAGGTCCAGGGGTCGGCTCCTGCTCCTATCTCGTCGGCGCTCTCAGAGTCCACCATAGCCAATGACGGGGACCTTTCCTCGGTGCTCCCGTCGACGGCCGATGACTCCAATGAGTGGAAGCGGGCCTTGATATGGTGTGACTCCAATTCGGCCTATCCTTTCTTCCTTCACAATGTCTTCTTCGGGCTTGTCCCACCTTTCTTCGCGTTCTTCACCGTCGTCCTCGCTCACTACCGGATCTAGGCCCTCCACCTTCAGCCCAACTCTATCTTTCTCATGTCCATGTTTGCCTTCTACTGTGAGGCTTTCATGGGCACGAGGCCGTCGGTGGCCCTATTCCGCCATTTCTTTAGCTTGTGTCTTCACGACGGGGCTCAGCGGTCAGCATGCGTCTCCTTCGTCGCGGTCCAGAGTGGGAACATGCTCTTCAAGGCCGAGAAGAAGGTGGAGAACTTCAGGAACCGTTGGGTCTTCTTGGACCTCCAGGGCATCCACCCCCACCTGGAGCTCCCCAAGGGGCTGCCGGAAAAGATCCCGACGTGGAGCTCCACGAAGCTCTCCAACCCCCGAGCCAAGCCCGTTTTGGAGCGGGTCCTTCAAGACATCGATGCTTGGAAGTTTAATGGGGGAATGATAGTGAAGGAGTTCCTGGTGCAGCTCCTGGCGCCCCTCCAGGCTCATTCGAGGCCCATGTGGCACTACCAGTGGGTGATGACGACATGAGGCTCTGTTCTGTGCCACTGACCCCCACGGATTTGAACAAGATTGTGGCAACCCTGCTCAACGGTGATCCTGGGGATCTTCCCGAGGCCTATGCCTCGCTGTACTTCCGCGATGACAAGGCTGACTTGGTCACCGCGATGCCCAGCTTCGACAAGTTGGGGCTCTCTCCGGTCGAGAGCCTCGGTGCCCCTGTGGTGGTGTCTTTCGACGACACTGTCTATGGAGGGGGCTCGAAGGAGATGGCGGATGACGACCTGGAGGAGGTGTCTCCTCCATTGCGGAGTGCCCTTCTCCGCAGCTTCGATGACAATGATGTCGATGAGCCCCTGTGGCCAGTCCTCCGCGAGTCGCCAGGGTCCTCAGGGGTTCAGGCCCTACACCTCAGGCCGCCCGATCTGCCTGTCGGTTGACCCCGAGGAAGTGCAAGGCTGGGCCTCCTCCTGAGCCCCCATCTCGCATTGGTATGGTGGCCCAAGCGCCCGCCTCACCCCTTCCCGAGTTGTAGCCCGTAGGCGAGGCGGTCGCGTCTGGGGCTGGCATGACCTTGTTGGTCGCAGCTACTTTGAGTAGTTCCACCGCCCCTCCACACGGCGTCAGCTCCTCGAAGAAGGACGGAGGCCTCCCTGCCTATGCTGATGTGTATAGGAAGAGGAAGTGGGTTGACGTCGAGGAGTGAGTAATCCCGCTTGCTTTCATGCTGCCCTCTAGTGGTTTATCTACTGATGGGCCTCTCTTTGTCTGACAATCAGGGACACCGCCATGCCAAAGTCGAGGAAGAAGAAGGCAGGCGTCAAGCCAAGGGCACCCTCCGACGTGACTCCTGCTCCAAGTGCCTTGCCACCGCCTAACGAGGCGCCGGGTGTCGGGGGCAAGGAGGCCCGTGGGGTGACTCTCCTTGTCAGGGCCGCGGAGCCCCCGACGCTTGCTGAAGAGGATGTCCCTGCCGTCGGGGGCAGGCCCGTGCTACAGCCCGAGGGGCCAGCCCCCGAGGGCTAGCTAGGTGTGGAGTCACCCGCCCCTTCCTTGTCTATGGTGGCGGTCCAGCCACCGGTGCCTTCTGCCCTACGTACCTACTCTCCTCCAGAGGCAGCCCATAATGCCGCACAGACGCCTCCCCCAGGCCATGTCCTGGTGCCACCGACCCGTGGCCTTCTGGTTGAGTCAGGCGCACTGGACGGGGCCTACTCCATCTTGGATCAGGTCCGCGGCGCTCTGGGTGGTGCCAACGATCGCCTCGCGAGGGAGCGCCTAGGTCTTCTTTCTGGGTGGCTCCAAACTGACACCTTGGATGTGGCGTTTTGGGGCCAAGTTGAATCTGCCGTGGTTGTGAGCAGGGAGGAGGTTGTGTCGGCCAGGGTAACCTGAGACGCGGCACTGGTTGACATGGCGTCTGCCATGAAATGCTGTAATGAGGTGGAGTCCCGCCTGAAGGCCCTTCAAGAGGACAGGTCCACGCTTGCGGAGAGGCTCCGCCAACGGGAGGAGGAACTCAAGGCCTCTCAGGTCCAGATCGCCGATCGTAACTCCGTGTTGTCCAAAGCGGTGGCCGACCTAGCTGCCGAGCGCGGGCGGCGGGATGAGCTAAAGAAGAAAGTGGTTGCGGAGAAGGCACGACTTGCCTCCAGGGTGGAGTCCCTTGTCGTGGCTGAGGAGAAGAAGGTTGCGGAGCTCGAGGCCTTCCCCTTCATCGAGCTTAGGATCCGCCGGGCGCTGCAGTCCATCTGCCGAGGGGAATTCTTAGAGCCCCTGGCTGCTCCTGAGGGTGGCTTTGTTGGGCTCTCTACGAAGCTCACCGAGGTGCTTGAGGGTGTCGTGGCTAGGGTGGAGAACATTTTGGAGAGTGAGTGCCGCGACCTCTTCTCCAAGTCCGCGACACGCGTCTTCAGCCACCTCTACCTTTGTGAGCTGAGCTTCGACTTCGGCTCTGTGATTTGCCCAGTCGATCCTAGAGTTCACGCCGCTACGGCGACGGACATGGAGGGCGCCGGGGATGAGTTAATGAAGAAGTTTGTCTACATCGTCGTTCCCTCGGCTTCGCCTGCCACTACCAAGGTTGTCGATGATGACGACGGTGGTAGCAATGTCGACGATGAGCTCCCCATGGTAGGGCTAGTGGTGGTGCCAGCTCATCTTAGCTTCTTTTCCTATGTTACCCCCTGTAATGTTTATCATGCGTCATGGAGGCGTCAGACTCCTTTGCATTTTCAAAGACATTCTGATGTTTGTAATGACTGCTAAGTTGTGTGATTTTGTTTCTTCGCTCCATTTCCTTCATGCTTGCTGTAGCGCTCTGCATCGACAGGGCCCGGTCCTGCGCATACCTCAGCCGCCGTTGGGGCGTCCGGGTCGCTAGGACGATGCCAAAGGGTGAGGGGCCACAACACCAGTGAGGCCCCTGAGTTGCGATGCTCAGGGGTCCCCCTTGACGTGCAAGCAGCCCTCATGAAGGGAACGCGCCAAAGACGTGGTTGATTTGGGGATTTGAGTGCCTTGGGCTCTACGTCGGCAGGTCCTGGCTTTGCGCATACCTCGAGCATCGTTGGGGCGTCCGGATCGCTAGGACGGTCCCAAGAGGCGAGGGGCTACGAGGCCAGTGAGGCTCCTGAGTCGCGATGCTTAGGAGCCTCCCTTTACGTATGAGTGGCTCACACGGGGTTGACTTGGGGAATCAAAGTTCTTTGTGTTGGGAAACGTTGCATGGGAAACAAAAAAATTCCTACGCACACGCAGATCTATCCATGGTGATGAGCATCTACGAGAGGGAGAGTGGATCTACATACCCTTATAGATTGCTAAGCGGGAAGCGTTAAGAAACGCGGTTGGTGTATTCGAACATCTTCGCGATCCAAATCGTCGAGCGTCCCGCGATCTCATCACGATCCTTCCTGCAATCTCATCACGATCCGTCCCGTGAACACATCACGATCCGTCCCGCGATCTCATCATGGTCCGTCTCGCGATCACGTCACGATCCGTCCCGCGATCCAATCACGAATCGTCTCGTGGTCTTGATCACGGTCCTTCCGGTCTAGTACCGAACGGACGGCACCTCCGCGTTCAGCACACGTGCAGCTTGATGACGATCTCCACCGTCTTGGTCCAGCAAGAGGAAGTGGAGAGGAGGAAGAGTTCACCGGCAGCATGACGGTGCTCCGGCGATGCTAGTGGAGCAATTCCGGCAGGGCTTCGCCTAAGCACCGCAGAAAACCGATCTAGAGGAGCACCGGTGGAACGGGTAGCACGTGGCCGTAAAATCAAGTGCAAAACCCTCAAGTCCTCCGGTATATATAAGAGGGAGGGAGGAGGAGGGATGGCACACCAAGGCTGCCTTCTCTCTCTTGCGCAAGGAGGATTGGAGGAATCCTCCTCCAATCCTAGTTGGACTAGGATTGCTCCTTTCCTACTTGGAAACTATTCCCACCTTGTCCTTTTTTCTTTCTTTATCAACTCCAGCCGCATGGGCCTCTTAGAGGACTTCCACCAGCCCACTAAGGGATGGCTTCCACCCTCCCACAGCCCATGTAGCCTCTTGGGTCGAAATACCTCTCCCGATGGTCCCCCGGTACACTACCGGCACTCCCGGTACACTACCGATGAACCCGAAACTTTTCCGGCGACCAAAATAGGACTTCCTATATATGAATCTTTACCTCCGGACCATTCTGGAGCTCCTCATGATGTCCGAGATCTCATCCGGGACTCTGAACAACCTTCGGTCACCACCATACATAACTCTATACTACTGAAACGTCACCAAACCTTAAGTGTGCAGACCCTGCGGGTTCGAGAACTATGTAGACATGACCGAGACAACTCTACAGCCAATAACCAATAGCGGGCCCTGGATGACCATATTGGTTCCTACATATTCTACGAAGATCTTTATCGGTCGAACCTCTATGTCAAGGATTCAGTTAATCCCGTATAACGTTCCCTTTGTTCTTCGGTATGTTACTTGCCCGAGATTCGATCGTCAGTATCTCCATACCTAGTTCAACCTCATTACCGGCAAGTCTCTTTACTCGTTCTGTAATGCAAGATCCCGTGGCTAACACTTTATTCACATTGCTTGCAAGGCTTATTGTGATGTTGCATTACCGAGTGGGCTCTAAGATACCTCCCCGTCACACGGAGTAACAAATCCCAGTCTTGATCCATGCCAACCCAACAGACACCCTCGGAGATACCTGTAGAGTAACTTTATAGTCACCCAGTTACGTTGCGACGTTTGATACACACAAAGAATTCCTCCGGTGTCTGTGAGTTGCATGATCTCATGGTCATAGTAACATATACTTGACATGCAGAAAACAATAGCAATAAACTGACACGATCATATGCTACGTTTGTAGTTTGGGTCTTGTCCATCACATCATTCTCCTAATGATGTGATCCCATTATCAAATGACATCTCATGTCCATGGCTAGGAAACTTTAACCATCTTTGATCAACGAGCTAGTCTATTAGAGGCATACTAGGGACATGGTTTTGTCTATGTATCCACACATGCATCTAAGTCTCTGATCAATACAATTATAGCATGGATAATAAACGATTATCATGAACAAGGAAATGTGATAATAACTAATTTATCATTGCCTCTAGGGCATATTTCCAACAGTCTCCCACTTGCACTAGAGTAATTAATCTAGTTCACATCACCATGTGATTCGCATTGTTATGAATCTAACACCCAATGAGTTCTGGGGCTCGATCAAGCTTTGCATGTGAGAGAGGTCTTATAGTCAACGGTTCTGCGACATTCAGATCCGTGTGTACTTTGCAAATCTCTATGTCAAACTGTAAACACTGCCACCACACTCCACTTGGTAATATTCCAAATGGCTGCTCCACTATACGTATCTAGATTGCCACTACGATTCATCCGGATCGGTGTTTAAAGCTTGCATCGATGTAACTCTTTACGACGAACTCTTTTACCACCTCCATAATCGAGAAACATTTCCTTAGTCTTTTAGTTACTTAAGGATAATCTTGACCGTTGTCCAGTGATCCACTCCTGGATCACTCTTGTACCCTTTGATGGACTCATGGCAAGGCACACACAGGTGCGGTACACAGCATGGCATACTATACAGAGCCTATGGCTAAGGCATAGGGGACGACGTTCGTCCTTTCTCTTTCTTCTGCCGTTTGTCGAGCTTTGAGTCTCACTCAACTTCACACCTTACAAATCAGGTGAGAACTCTTTCTCTCACTGATCCATTTTGAACTCGTTCAAAAAAATTCAAGGTATGTACTCATTGAAAGTCTCATCAAGCATCTTTGATCTCTCTCTATAGATCTTTGATGCTCAATAATTAGGTAGTTTTATCCAGGTCTTACTTTGAAAAACTCTTTTCAAATAACCCTTTATGCTTTCCAGAAATTCTACATCATTTCCGATCAACAATATGTCAACCACATATGCTTACCAGAAACTCTATAGTGCTCTCACTCACTTTATTGTAAATACAAGTTTCTCTTAAACTTTGTATAAACTACAAAGCTTTGATCACTTCATCAAAGCGTATATTCCAACTCTGAGATGCTTGCTCCAGACCATAGAAGGATTGTTGGAGCTCGCACACCTTTTAGCATCCTTAGGACTGACAAAAACTTCTGGTTGTATCACATGCAACCTTTACTCATGTAAACTGCTAAGGAAACGATGGTTTGTCATCCATCTGCCAGATTTCATAATTGAAAAATGCAGCAACTGCTAACATAATTCCAACAGACTTTAGCATCGCTACGAGTGAGAAAGTCTCATCGCAGTCAACTCCTTGAACTTGCTGAAAACTTCATTGCGGCAAGTCGAGCTTTATAAATGGTGACATTCGCCATCCGCGTCTGTCTTCATCTCAAAGATCCATTCGTACTCGACGACCTGTTGTCCAACGAGAAAGTCTACCAAAGTCTATACTTGGTTTTCATACATGGATCCTTTCTTGGATTTCATGGCCTCTAACCATTTGTCGGAATCCGGGCCCATCATCGCTTCTCCATAGCTCGTAGGTTCATCGTTTTCAAACAACATGACCTCTAAGATAGGGTTGTCGTACCACTCAGGAGCAGTACATGTCCTTGTCAACCTACGAGGTTCGATAGTAACTTGATCCGAAGCTACATGATCATCATCATTAACTTCCTCTTCAACTAATGTAGGCTTCGCAGAAACATCTTCCTGCGCTGCGCTACACTCTCATTGAAACAAAGGTTCAATAATCTCATCAAGTTCTATCTTCCTCCCACTCAATTATTTCGAGAGAAACTTTTTCTTGGAAAGGACCCTATTTTAGCAACAAACACTTTGCACTCGGATCTGAGATAAAAGGTATACCCAACTGTTCTTAGGGTATTCTATGAAGATGCATTTGTCCGCTTTGGGTTCGAGCTCATTAGGTGAAAACCTTTTTCACATAAGTGTCATGACTCCAAACATTAAGAAATGATAGCTTAGGTTTCTATCAAACCATAATTCACACGGTGTCATCTCAACGGATTTAGATAGTGCCCTATTTAAAGTGAATGTAGTTGTCTCTAATGCATAACCCCAAAATTATAGTAGCAAAACGATAAGAGACATCATAGCAAGCACCATATCCAATAGAGCACGACTATGACGTTCGGACACACCATCACACTATGGTGTTCCAGGTGGCGTGAGTTGTGAAACAACTCTCACATTGTCTAAAGTTGTATGCCAAACTCGTAACTCAGATATTCACCTCCACGATCATATCACACACATTTTATCTTCTTGTCACGATGATCTTTGAACTTCACTCTGAATTTGCTTGAACCTTTCAAACGATTCAGACTTGTGTTTCATTAAGTAAATATACACTATATCTACTCAAATCATCAGTGAAGGTAAGAAAATAATGATATCCACCGCAAGCTACAAACACTCATTGGACCGTATACATCAACATGTATTGTTTCCAATAAGTCACTTGCCCGTTCCATCAAGCCGGAAAACGAAGTTTAGTCATCTTGCCCAAAAGGCATGGTCCGCATGTCTCAACCGATTCGAAATCGAATGAGTCCAAAGATTCATCAGCATGGAGTTTCTTCATGCGCTTTACACCAATATGACATATAGCCGTAGTGCCACAAGCATGTGATACTATCATTATTAACTTTGTATATTTTGGCATATATGTTATGAACATGTGTATTACTACACTCAAGATTCAACAAACCATTCTCACTGGGTGTATGACCATTGAAGGTATTATTCATGTAAACAGAATAACCATTATTCTCTAACTTAAATGAATAACCATGTTGCAACAAACATGATCCAATCATGTCCATGCTTAACGCAAACACCAAATAAAATTTATTTAGGTTCATCACTAATCCTGAAGGTAGAGAGAGCATGCGATGTTGATCACATCAACCTTGGAAACGTTTCCAACACACATCGTCACCTCACACTTAGCTAGTTCTCTGTTTATTCCGTAGCTTTTATTTCGAGTTACTAACATCTAGCAACCGAACCGGTATCCAATACCTAGGTGCTATTAGGAGTACTAGCAAGGTACACATCAATAACACGTATATCAAATATACTTCTGTCGACGTTGCCAGCCTTCTTATCTACCATGTATATAGGGTTGTTCCACTTCAGCGACCGCTCTCCTCATAATCGAAGCACTTAGTCTCGGGTTTGGGTTCAACTTTGGGTTGCTTCACTGGAGTAGCAACTGGCTTGCCATCCATGAAGTTTCCTTTCGTGCCCTTGCCCTTCTTGAAACTAGTGGTTTTACTAACCATCAACGCTTGATGCTCCTTCTTGATTTCTACCTTCGCGGTGTCAAACATCGCGAACAACTCAAGAATCATTATTTCTATCCCTGGCAATTTATAGTTCATAACCAAGTTCTAGTAGCTTAGTGACAGTGACTTGGAGAACTATGTCAATCACTATCTTATCTGGAAGATCAACTCCCACTCGATTCAAGCGATTGTAGCACCCAGACAATCTGAGCACATGCTCAACGATTGAGCTATTCTCTTTCATCTTGCAAGAAAAGAATCTTTGTTGGAGCGCAACACGGGCATGAGCCTGAGATCACAATCTTAGCTCTTAGAACATCTCATATGTTTACGTGACGTTCAAAACGTTTCGGAGCCTTAATTCTAAGCCGTAATGCATGACGCACTAAACTATCTAGTAGTCATCGGAACATGCCTGTCAGATGTTCACAACATCTACAGACGACGGTAGAGAGGGTGGCGCACCGAGCGGTGCATTAAGGACATAAGCCTTTATGTGCAGCAACAAGGACAATCCTCAGATTACGGACCCAGTCCGCAATATTGCTACCATCATCTTTCAACTCTATTTCTCTAGGAACATAAAAATACAAGGGAGCTACAGCGTGAGCTAGTAATCTACGACATAATTTGCAAAGACATTATTAACTATGTTCATGATAATGAGTTCAATTAATCATATTACGTAAGAACTCCCACTCAAATTGACATCCCTCCGGTCATTCGAGTGATACATGATCCAAATTCACCAACTCAAGTCCGATCATCACGTGAGTGGAGGTGGTTTCAATGGTGAACATCATTATGTTGATCATATCTACTATATGACTCATTTTCGACCTTTCGGTGTCTTGTGTTCCAAGGCCATGTCTGTACATGCTAGGCTCATCAAGTTTAACCTGAGTGTTCTGCATGTGCAACACTGGCTTGCACCCGTTGTATGTGAACGTAGAGTCTATCACACCCGATCATCACGTGGTGTCTCAACACGACGAACTTTCGCAACGGTACACACTCGGGGAGAACACAATTTATCTTGAAATTAAGTGAGGGATCACCTTATAATTCTACCGTCGTCCTAAGCAAAACAAGGTGCATAAAAGGATTAACATCACATGCAAATCATAAGTGACATGATATGGCCATGAACTCGTGCTTTAGATCTCCATCTTGAAAGCACCGGCATGATCTCCATCGTCACCGGCACGACACCATGATCTCCATCATCTTGATCTCCATCAACATGTTGCCATCGGGGTTGTCACGCCCTGCATGCTTCTACTACTATTGCTACCATTTAGCGATAAAGTAAAGCATTACATAGCGCTTAATGATTGACACGCAGGTCATACAATAATTAAAGACAACCCTATGGCTCCTGCCGGTTGCCGTCCTCATCGACATGCAAGTCATGAAATTATATACATCACATGATCATCTCATACATCACATATATCACATCATGTAATTGGCCATATCACATCACAACATACCCTACAAAAACAAGTTAGACGTCCTCTAATTGTTGTTGCATGTTTTACGTGGCTGCTACGGGTATCTAGCAAGAACGATTCTCACCTATGCATAAACCACAACGGTGATACATAATTTGCTTTTCAACCTTCTCAAGGACCGCCTTTGTCGGATCCGATCCAATTAAAGTGAGAGAAACTGCCACCCGCAAGCCATCTAGGCAACAAGTTGCATCGAGGGAACCAGTCTCTCGTAAGCGTACGAGTAATGTTGGTCCGGGCCGCTTCATCTCACAATACCGCTGAACCAAAATTCGACCAAGGGAGGAAGCAATCTAAGCATCAACGCCCACAAACATTTTGTGTTCTACTCGAGATCTCATCGACACATAGACCTAGCTCATGATGCCACTGTTGGGAAACGTTGCATGGGGAAAAATTCCTACGCACACGCAGATCTATCCATGGTGATGAGCATCTACGAGAGGAAGAGTGGATCTACATACCCTTGTAGATCGCTAAGCGGGAAGCGTTAAGAAACGCGGTTGGTGTAGTCGAACATCTTCGCGATCCAAATCGCCGAGCGTCCCGCGATCTCATCACGATCCGTCCTGTGAACACATCAGGATCCGTCCTGCGATCTCATCACGATCCGTCCCGCGATCTCATCACGGTCCGTCCCGCGATCACGTCACGATCCGTCCCGTGATCCAATCACGAATCGTCTCGTGGTCTTGATCACGGTCCTTCCGATCTAGTACCGAACGGACGGCACCTCCGCGTTCAGCACAAGTGCAGCTTGATGACGATCTCCGCCGTCTTGATCCAGCAAGAGGAAGTGGAGAGGAGGAAGAGTTCACCGGCAGCGTGACGGCGCTCCGGCGATGGTGGTGGAGCAATTCCGGCAGGGCTTCGCCTAAGCACCGCAGAAATCCGATCTAGAGGAGCACCGGTGGAACGGGTAGCACGTGGCCGTAAAATCAAGTGCAAAACCCTCAAGTCCTCCGGTATATATAAGAGGGAGGGAGGAGGAGGGCTGGCGCACGAAGGCTACCTTCTCTCTCCCTCTTGTGCAAGGAGGATTGGAGGAATCCTCCTCCAATCCTAGTAGGACTAGGATTGCTCCTTTCCTACTTGGAAACTTTTTCCACCTGGGCCTTTTTTCTTTCTTTCTCAACTCCAGCCACATGGGCCTATTAGAGGACTTCCAACAGACCACTAAGGGCTGGTTTCCACCCTCCCGCAGCCCATGTAGCCTCTTGGGTCGAAATACCTCTCCCGATGGTCCCCCGGTACACTACCGGCATTCACGGTACACTACCGATGAGCCCAAAACTTTTCCGGCGACCAAAATAGGACTTCCTATATATGAATCTTTACCTACGGACCATTCCAGAGCTCCTCGTGACGTCCGGGATCTCATCCGGGACTCCGAACAACCTTCGGTCACCACCATACATAACTCTATACTACCGAAACGTCACCAAACCTTAAGTGTGCAGACCCTGCGGGTTCGAGAACTATGTAGACATGACCGAGACACCTCTACGGCCAATAACCAATAGCGGGCCCTGGATGACCATATTGGTTCCTACATATTCTACGAAGATCTTTATCGGTCGAACCTCTATGTCAAGGATTCGGTTAATCCCATATAACGTTCCCTTTGTTCTTAGGTATGTTACTTGCCCGAGATTCGATCGTCGGTATCTCCATACCTAGTTCAACCTCGTTACCGACAAGTCTCTTTACTCGTTCTGTAATGCAAGATCCCGTGGCTAACACTTCGAGAATACTTCACATGGGACCAGGGCCGACCAGCGTCGGAGAAGCCGTGCCAGGACGCCGCCGCCCTAGATCCACCACCAGGGCATCAAGGGTACGCCGCAGCACCAGGATCCGCTGCCCTGCAACAGAGCAGTGCCACCAAAGTCTGGCAGCCCAAGAAGGAGGCGCGCCGCCATGAATGGGGGCCACGACGACCAGGCACTCACCGCCATTTGGTGGCGAGCCCTCCGCCGCCGCGGCGCATGCCGGCAGCGACGGCGGCGAGGGAAGTCACTAGCGGGGGAACCGGTGGCAGCGACTGTTAGGTCACTCCCGGGTCGCCCGCTCGGGAGCGACACGGGAGTCGAGGAAAAACCTTTATAGTGAGTCCCCTATACAGGGATCCATATTCCTTTCTGACCACCCATGCATTTTGCAGTGACATCTTTCCATAATATGGTCATACGTACCACTGTAATCTTGCTAACATAGTTGGGAGCCCAAAATAGCGTTAAGAGAAAGCTTAAACAATGATACCGAGAGATTATTTTAAGATATGTCATAGGGGTTGTGATGTGTTAGCAGAGAAATATACAACACTCTTCTCATGGTTAACTGATTGCCCAGAATAGTTAGCATAAATCTGGAGAATCTCATTGTGTCGGCGTTCTAGATACCAGGGTACCCAGACTTGTGTGCCTGTGGCCCAAGGCGTAGCCTACCTCGACGACCAAGTACGGCCCGACGCGGCCTCACTCGACACAAGGCCCTCACGAGACCCCGAGATTGCGAGGGAAACATCGCCAAGACCCACGGTAAGATAGGCCTCCCCAGGCCCCCTCTTGAGCAGCAGAGACCTCAATGCAACACTCGACCTCAGGAGGCCAAGGGTGACGCCAGCCAGGCCAGGCCAGGCGGGCGCCAGTACGCCAGAGGGGATAGTTTCCCCCTTTGGTGCAAAGGACGCAGGGACGCACATGACTTCCCAAAGCGCCCCCAAAGGCTTCCACTTTAGTGCAACAAGACCAAGACGCCAAGCCCTGTAGGACGGACATCATCACCGAGCCCACCGCTGCATCACCATCGACCGCTTTGCAGGAGAAGACCACCTTTCGTCAGGATAGGGCGTACCTCCTGTACCCTTTCAAATTTGACCGTTGTGGGATCCCTTCCCGCCAATGCGGTAAGGGAAGAGGACCCGGGACACTATAAATAGGGACTAGGTAGCCCGGTAGAGGGACACGAAGCAACCACCCCGCAAAGACACCACTATACTAGTTCATCCACAAACCTACTCGTGAGGCAATCCATGAAAGGTAGGAGTAGGGTTTTATGCTTCGCAGCGGCCCGAACCTGGGTAAACTCTCGTGTGCCATCGTCTCCCTCGCCATCGACAGGGGTTATCGTGTTGTGAGCTTGGAAGGGGCGAAGTTGTTGGGGGAATCTTCGCACACGCCCCTGGGTTTGAATTCCTTAGGGTTTTGCAGAGCCCGAAATCCGACACATTAAGCCTATCCGCTCTTTTGGGTTTTTGCACTCATGAAAATCAAACTATTGCTATCAAATAGTAAATGGTTAAACCAAGGTGCATGGACACTCACCCTAATGCCTCTGTCAATATATGCACCATCAAAAATATTTAGTAAAGAAGTGAGGCCTTGTGCACATAAATGGAAGAGATATGGCGACGTAGGATCTCCCTGGCGCAGCCCCCTTGAAGGTGTGAAATGTGGGAGGAGCTCACCATTCACCTTAATTTTGAACCTAACTAAGGTCGCACACTTCATAATCATCTACACAGAACTTTCCCAAAACCCAACTTGGAAATCATTGCTTTGAGATAATATCATTCAACTTTTATCATAGGCCTTGAGCATATCTAGCTTGAGTGCACAACATGCATTCTTGCCTCTTCATAGCATGGATGCTCTTGTATATGCAATAAGCACATTGTCCGTAAGTGTCCCAAAAAAATGCACTTTGTTCTTCTCCAATCACCTCATCCAGGATTTCCTTGAATCTGTTCGCAATCGCTTTTACTGCAATTTTATACAGAGAAAGACATACAACAATGGGGGTGGTATTGATATATTTTCAGTGGGTGTCATACCTTCGGGATCAAAGTGAGAGCCGTGTGTTTAGACCCCAAAGGTATTTTGCCACCGTTTAAGAAGTCCAGCACAACCATTGTAATATCATATCCTATGACGTCCCAATGCCATCGGTAAAAACCGCCAGTAAAACGATTGACCCCCGCGGCCTTCGATGGTGCCATATCAAACAAGGCAGACATTTGATGTTATTATACAACAAACGATCTTTACCGAAATTTACCAGTCCTGACCTGTGATTTCATTCCCAAATTTATCAGCATACCAGAGGTCACAACTTCATAGTACGAACCCCTAATAAGAAAAGAAAAAAAGCTTCACAATACGACCTTGCATAATATCACATCTCCATGCTAAAGCACATGTGCTTGTGGTGCTACCGGTGCACCGAACTCACGTAGCACATTTTAAGATGTTCAAATAATTCTAAAAAGTTGGCACATTCAAAAAACATAAATGTAGGTTTTCACAAAATTTCAAGTCAAAATTTAAAAGATAGCTCAGAAAACAACAATGACAAATTCAACACTAAATAGTACATAACATGAGTTGGACTTTAGATATGACCCATTATCACATTGATATCAAATTTGTCATTTTTATGTCTCAACAAATGTTTAAAATTTTAATACAAAATTTTATAAAAACAAACTTTGATGTTGTGTCAGTGTGCAAGATTTTTTTTCAGATTTTTAAAATGTTCTATGGCATTTGGTGCACTGGCAGCACCATGAATGTGGGTGCACCAAATACATTCTCCTGCAACTGTGGTGTGTGCTGTTGATAGGGGCTTTGGGTTCCAAAGCATGTATTGTGTTGCAAGGCTAGTTATAATTATTAATTTTCTTAGAATAACTGCTTATCCCAATATGTATCAATTATCTATGAACATCTTCATGATTGCTTTCTGCAATGCCTTTGTGTCGGCTCCGTGAGAACCGCGGTCTCACCGACCCATCAAGCATGGGTTGTAATAGTCCCGCTTGGTGGGGAGGCGCTAGTTACCTCCCGGTAACACAAACCTAGACCCCCTCTAAGGTGGCATGTAGATCTTTGTCAAGATCCAAGACAAGGGAGATCTTTTCCCTACAACACGAGTATCTCCTCTCAACTGGCAAACAACATGAGTATGGCAACACCCTTGCTGACTGCAACACCCAGAATGAATCCATACTTAACCTTGCCTCCTCACAACATGATGGTATGCAGATCTTTGTCAAGACTTGTCCTCATGATACATATCTTGGTGAAGACATTCACTGGTAAGACCATCACCCAAGAAGATGAATCCGACGAGAACCAAGATTACTCCACGGGAGCAGCCAGACCTCTTCATGATACATATCTTGGTGAAGACATTCACTGGTAAGACCATCACCCAAGAAGATGAGTCCGACGAGGACCAAGATTACTCCACGGGAACAGCCAGACCTCTTGTCGGGACCCCCTCCCGATCCCAATAACGTGCGTGCGGCTTCATCTCATAATCGACTTACTTGATATCAGCACCCTGTTGACAGCTCCTATCCCGGCAATGACCCGTCAACACCACCCAACGTGACCAACATGCATAAGCTGCCTGTGCCATGTCCTACGGCGGCGAGGCTAGATCGCATGACTGCCATAGCCTAGATGGTTTGGGGTGAGCTGTCACGTGGTGAGCATCGGTGCATCACTGCAGGGCGGTTAGGCGAAGACTTCGCGCGGTGAGCATCACTGCAGGGCGATTAGGCGAAGACTTCGCACGGTGAGCATCACTGCATGATGGTTAGGGGAAGACTAGGGTGAGTCACCATCCTTTTCTACTAGGCGCATGACACCTCGCCTCCGGCATATCACGGTAAAAAGACTGCACCCGCATGCAATACGACAAGACATGTGTCTCGCCCTTCCGGCAAGCCTCTTGGCAACACACATACCCGCATTGCAAGTGTAAAAGGAGGTGCATGGGTACGTAGGAAAAGGTACAGACTCTCACCATCTCAATGCACCATAAAGCTAGGCTTTATCCATCAGCAAGGAGCATCACCTCTTCTTCCTCCCCGAGCATCTCGAAGCGAAGGATCCTAGATCATCCGTTGTAAACATATCCACTTGCTTGTATAGACATCAAGACATAGGGTGTTACACTTCGCGATTGGCCTGAATCTGGTAAATGACATATGTGTCACCTTCTACTTATCACCATGAGTTAGGAGCAGATCATGACCGTGTTAGAGATGTTGGGGAACGTTGCATGGGAAAAAAATTCCTACGCACACTCAAGATCTATCCATGGTGATAGGGATCTACGAGAGGGAGAGTGCATCTATGTACCCTTGTAGATCGTTAAGCGGGAAGCATTAAGAAATGCGGTCGGTGTAGTCGAACGTCTTCGCGATTCAAATCACCAAGCGTCTTGCGATCTCATCATGATCCGTCCCGCGATCCAATCATGATCCGTCCCATGAACTCATCACGATCCGTCCCGCGATCTTGATCACGGTCCTTCTGATCTAGCGCCGAATGACCGGCACCTCCGCGTTCAGCACACGTACAGCTCGATGACAATCTCTGTCTTCTTGATCCAGCAAGAGGGAGCGGAGGGGTAGATGAGTTCTCCGACAGTGCGACGGTGCTGCAATGATGGTGGTGGAGCTATTCCGGCAGGGCTTCGCCTAAGCGCTGCAAAAAACCGATCTAGAGGAGAAACTATGCACTAGAGGAACGGGTAGCACGTGGCTGAAAATCAAGTGCAAAAACCCTAAAACCTCTAGTATATATAAGAGGAAGAGAGGAGGAGACTTGGTGCAAGGGCTAAGCCCTCTAGCTTCGTCCAAAGTGGGAGGAGAGGAGGAATCCTCCCCCAATCCTAGTAGGACTAGGACTCCTCCTTATTTTGGCCTTTTTGCCTTTTTCCACCTTTTTCTCTTTGGGCTTTTCTTCCCAGACGCATGGGCCTTGTGTGGGACTTCCACCAGCTCACTAAGGGCAGGTATTCACTCTCCCACAGTCCAAGTAGCCTCTTGGGTCGAAATACCCCTCCCGATGGTCTCCCGGTACACTACCGGCACTGCTGGTACACTACCGATGAGCCCGAAACTTTTCCGGCGACCAAAATAGGACTTCCTATATATCAATCTTTACCTCCGGACCATTCCGGAGCTCCTCGTGACATCCGGGATCTCATCTGGGACTCGGAACAACCTTCGGTCACCACCATGCATAACTCTATACTACCGAAACGTCACCGAACCTTAAGTGTGCAGATCCTACAGGTTCGAGAACTATGTAGACATGACCGAGACACCTCTATGATCAATAACAAATAGCGGGAAATGGATGCCCATATTGGTTCCTACATATTCTACAAAGATCTTTATCGGTCGAACCTCTATGTCAAGGATTCAGTTAATCCCGTATGATGTTCCGTTTGTTCTTCGGTATGTTACTTGCCCAAGATTCGAACGTTGGTATCTCTATACCTAGTTCAACCTCATTACCGGCAAGTCTCTTTACTCATTCCATAATACAAGATACCGTGTCTAACACTTAGTCACATTGCTTGCAAGGCTTATTGTGATGTTGTATTACCGAGTGGGCCCTGAGATACCTCTCCGTCACACGGAGTAACAAATCCCAGTCTTGATCCATGTCAACCCAACAGACACCCTCGGAGATACCTGTAGGGCACCTTTATAGTCACCCATTTACATTGCGAAATTTGATACACACAAGGTACTCCTCCGGTGTCAGTGAGTTGCATGATCTCATGGTCATAGGAACATATACTTGACATGCAGAAAACAGTAGCAATAAACTGACACGATCATATGGTACATTTGTAGTTTTGGGTCTTGTCCATCACATCATTCTCCTAATGATGTGATCCCATTATCAAATGACATCTCATGTCCATGGATAGGAAACCTTAACCATCTGTGATCAACGAGCTAGTTCACTAGAGGCATACTAGGGACATGGTGTTGTCTATGTATCCACACATGTATCTGAGTTTCCGATCAATACAATTCTAGCATGGATAATAAACGATTATAATGAGCAAGGAAATATGATAATAACCAAATCATTATTGCCTCTAGGGTATATTTCCAACAGTCTCCCACTTGCACTAGAGTCAATAATCTAGTTCACATCACCATGTGATCCGCATTGTTTATGAATCTAACACCCAATGAGTTCTGGGGCTCGATCATGCTTTGCATGTGAGAGAGGTCTTTTAGTCAACGAGTCTGCGTCATTCAGATTCGTGTGTACTTTTCAAATCTCTATGTCATACTGTAGACACTGCTACCACACTCCACTTGGAGCTATTCCAAATGGCTGCTCCACTATATGTATCCGGATTGCTACTAAGAGTCATCCGGATTGGTGTTAAAGCTTGCATCGACGTAACTCTTTACGAGGAACTCTTTATCACCTCCATAATCAAGAAACATTTCATTAGTCTTTTAGTTACTAAGGATAATCTTGACCGCTGTCCAGCGATCCACTCCTGGATCACTCTTGTACCCCTTGACGGACTCATGGCAAGGCACACACATGTGCGGTACGCAGCATGGCATACTATATAGAGCCTATGGCTAAGGCATAGGGTACGATGTTCATCCTTTCTCTTTCTTCTGTCATGGTCGAGCTTTGAGTCTCACTCAACTTCACACCTTACAAAGCAGGCGAGAACACTTGTCTCTGACTGATCCATTTTGAAATCTTTCAAAATCTCATCAAGGTAGGTACTCATTGAAAGTCTCATCAAGCATCTTGATCTATTTCTATAGATCCTGATGCTCAACAATTAGGTAGCTTTATCCAGGTCTTCCTTTGAAAAACTCTTTTCAAATAACCCTTTATGCTTTTCAGAAATTCTACATCATTTCCGATCAACAATATGTCAACCACATACGCTTATCAGAAACTCTATAGTCCTCCCACTCACTTCATTGTAAATACAAGTTTCTCGTAAACTTTGTATAAACTTAAAAACTTTGATCACCTCATCAAAGCGTATATTCCAACTCCGAGATGCTTGCTCCAGCCCATAGAAGGATGGCTACAGATCCCACACCTTTTAGCATCCTTAGGACTGACAAAACATTCTGGTTGTATCACATACAACCTTTCCTCAAGTAAACCGTTAAGGAGACGATGTTTTGACATCCATCTGCCAGATTTCATAATTGAAAAATGCAACAACTGCTAACATAATTCCAACAGATTTTACCATCGCTACGAGTGAGAAAGACTCATCGCAGTCAACTCCTTGAACTTGTCGGAAACTTATTGCGACAAGTCGAGCTTTATAAATGGTGACATTTACCATCAGCGTCAGTCTTCATCTCAAAGGTCCACTTGTACTCGACGACCTACCGTCCAACGAGCAAGTCTACAAAAGTCTACACTTGGTTTTAATACATGGATCCTTTCTCGGATTTCATGGCCTCTAACCATTTGTCGGAATCCAGGCCCATCATCGCTTCTTCATAGCTCGTAGGTTCATCGTTGTCCAACAACATGACCTCCAAGACAGGGTTGTCGTACCACTCAGGAGAAGTACGCATCATTGTCGACCTACGAGGTTCAATAGTAACTTGATCGGAAGCTTCATGATCATCATCATTAACTTCCTCTTCAACTAACGTAGGCTTCACAGAAACAACTTCCTGCGTTGCACTACTCTCTGGTTGAAATAAAGGTTAAACAACCTCATCAAGTTCTATCTTCCTCCCACTCAATTCTTTCGAGAGAAACCTTTTCTCGGGAAAGGACCCGTTTTAGCAACAAACATTTTATGCTTGGATCTGTAGAAGGTCCACCCAACTGTTCTTAGGGTATTCTATGAAGATGCATTTTTCCGCTTTGGGTTGGATCTCATTAGGTGAAAACATTTTCCTCACAAGCGTCGCAGCCCCAAACATTAAGAAATGACAGCTTAGGTTTCTATCAAACCATAATTCACACAGTGTCATCTCAACGGATTTAGATGGTGCCCTATTTAAAGTGAATGTAGTTGTCTCTAATGCATAACCCCAAAATTACAGTAGCAAAACGATAAGAGACATCATAGCAAGCACCATATCCAATAGAGCACGACTATGACGTTCGGACACACCATCACACTATGCTGTTCCAGGTGGTGTGAGTTGTGAAACAACTTTCACATTGTCTAAAGTTGTATGCCAAACTCGTAACTCGGACATTCACCTCCACGATCATATCGCGGACAGTTTTATCTTCTAGTCACAATGATCTTAAACTTCACTCTAATTCTGCTTGAACTTTTCAAACGATTCAGACTTGTGTTTCATTAAGTAAATATACACTATATCTATTCAAATCATCAGTGAAAGTAAGAAAATAATGATATCCACCGCAAGCTACAACACTCATTGGACCGGACACATCAACATGTATCGTTTCCAATAAGTCATTTGCCCGTTCCATCAAGCCGGAAAACGGGGTTCCAGTCATCTTGCCCAAGAGGCATGGTCTGCATGTCTCAACCGATTCGAAATCGAATGAGTCCAAAGACCCATCGCATGGAGTTTCTTCATGCGCTTTACACCAATATGACATTTAGCCGCAGTGCCACAAGTATGTGGTACTATCATTCTTAACTTTGTATCTTTTGGCATCCATGTTATGAGCATGTGTATTACTACGATCAAGATTCAACAAACCATTCTAACTGGGTGCAAGACCATTGAAGGTATTATTCATGTAAACAGAATAACCATTATTCTCTAACTTAAATGAATAACCGTGTTGCAATAAACACGATCCAATCATGTTCATGCTTAACGCATACACCAAATAACATTTATTTAGGTTTGTCACTAATCCCCAAGGTAGGGAAAGTGTGCGATGTTGATCACATCAACCTTGGAAACATTTCCAACACATATCGTCACCTCAGCCTTAGGTAGTTCTCCGTTTATTTTGTAGCTTTTATTTCGAGTTACTAACATTTAGCAACCGAACAGGTATCCAATACCCAGGTGCTACTAGGAGTACTAGCAAGGTACACATCAATAACCTGTATATCAAATATACCTCTATCGACGTTGCCAGCCTTCTTATCTACCAAGTATCTAGGGTTGTTCCGCTTCAGCGACCGCTCTCCTCATAATAGAAGCACTTAGTCTCGGGTTTGGGTTCAACTTTGGGTTGCTTCACTGGAGCAGCAACTGACTTGCCATCCATGAAGTTTCCCTCCTTGCCCTTGCCCTTCTCGAAACTAGTGGTTTTACTAACCATCAACACTTGATGCTCCTTCTTGATTTCTACCTTCACGGTGTCAAACATCACGAACAGCTTAGGGATCATCATTTCTATCCCTGGCATTTCATAGTTCATCACCAAGTTCTAGTAGCTTAGTGACAGTGACTTGGAGAACTATATCAATCGCTATCTTATCTGGAAGATCAACTCCCACTCGATTCAAGCGATTGTAGCACCCAGACAATCTGAGCACATCCTCAACGATTGAGCAATTCTCCTTCATCCTACAAGGAAAGAATCTTGTTGGAGATCTCATATCTCACAACAAAGGCACGAGCCTGAGATCCCAATTTCAGCTCTTAGAACATCTCATATGTTCCATGGCGTTCAAAACGTTTCAGAGCCTCAATTCTAAGTCGTGATGCATGACGCACTAAACTATCAAGTAATCATCGGAAAGTGTCTGTCAGATGTTCAGCACATCTACAGACGATGCTAGAGGGGGTGGCGCACCGAGCGGTGCATTAAGGACATGAGCCTTCTGTGCAGCAATGAGGACAATCCACAGATCATGGACCCAGTCCGCAATATTTCTACCATCATCTATCAACTCTATTTCTCTAGGAACATATAAAAATTCAAGGGAGCTACAGCGTGAGCTAGTAATCTACAACATAATTTGCAAAGACACTTCTAACTATGTTCATGATAATGAGTTCAATTAATCATATTACTTAAGAACTCCCACTCAAATTGACATCCCTCTGGTCATTTGAGTAATACATGATCCAAATTCACCAACTCGAGTCCGATCATCACGTGAGTTGAGGTGGTTTCAATGGTGAACATCATCATGTTGATCATATCTACTATATGACTCATGTTCGACCTTTCGGTCTCTTGTGTTCCGAGGCAATGTCTGTACATCCTAGGCTCGTCAAGTTTACCCCGAGTGTTCTGCATGTGCAACACTGGCTTGCGCCCGTTGTATGTGAACGTAGAGTCTATCACACCCGATCATCACGTGGTGTCTCAACACGACGAACTTTCGCAATGGTGTACACTTGGGGAGAACACATTTTATCTTGAAATTTAAGTGAGGGATCACCTTATAATGCTACCGTCGTCCTAAGCAAAACAAGGTGCATAAAGGATTAACATCACATGCAAATCATAAGTGACATGATATGGCCATGAACTTGTGCTTTTGATCTCCATCTTGAAAGCACCGGCATGATCTCCATTGTCACCGGCATGACACCATGATCTCCATCAACGTGTCGCCATCGGGGTTGTTGCGCCCACCATGCTTCTACTACTATTGCTACCGTTTAGCGATAAAGTAAAGCATTACATAGCGCTTAATGATTGACACGCAGGTCATACAATAATTAAAGACAACCCTATGGCTCTTGCCGGTTGCCGTACTCATCGACATGCAAGTCGTGAAATTCTATACATCACATATATGTCATCATGTAATTGGCCATATCACATCACAACATACCCTGCAAAAACAAGTTAGACGTCCTCTAATTGTTGTTGCATGTTTTACGTGGCTGCTACGGGTATCTAGCAAGAACAATTCTCACCTACGCATAAACCACAACGGTGATACATAAGTTGCTTTTCAACCTTCTCAAGGACCGCCTTTGTCGAATCCGATCCAACTAAAGTAGGAGAAACTGACACCCGCTAGCCATCTTTTGCAACAAGTTGTACTTCAGGGAACCGGTCTCTCGTAAACGTACGAGCAATGTTGGTCCAGGCCGCTTCATCCCACAATACCACTGAGCCAAAATACGACCAAGGGAGGAAGCAATCTAAGCATCAACGCCCACAAACTCTTTATGTTATACTCAATATCGCATCTACACATAGACCTATCTCATGATGCCACTGATGGGGAACGTTGCATGGGAAACAAAAAAATTCCTACGCACATGCAAGATCTATCCAAGGTGATGAGCATCTATGAGAGGGAGAGTGGATCTACGTACCCTTGTAGATCGCTAAGCGGGAAGCGTTAAGAAATGCGGTTGGTGTAGTCGAACGTCTTGGAAATATGCCCTAGAGGCAATAATAAAATGGTTATTATTATATTTCCTTGTTCATGATAATTGTCTATTGTTCATGCTATAATTGTGTTAACCGGAAACCGTAATACATGTGTGAATACATAGACCACAACATGTGCCTAGTGAGCCTCTAGTTGGCTAGCTCGTTGATCAATAGATGGTCACGGTTTCATGACCATGGACATTGGATGTCGTTGATAACGGGATCACGTCATTAGGAGAATGATGTGATGGACAAGACCCGATCCTAAGCATAGCACAAGATCGTGTAGTTCGTTTGCTAAAGCTTTTCTAATGTCAAGTATCGTTTCCTTAGACCATGAGACTGTGCAACTCCCGGATACCGTAGGAATGCTTTTGATGTGCCAAACATCACAACGTAACTGGGTGGCTATAAAGGTACGCTACGGGTATCTCCGAAAGTGTCTGTTGGGTTGGCATGAATCGAGACTGGGATTTGTCACTCCGTGTGACGGAGAGGTATCTCTGGGCCCACTCGGTAAGACATCATCATAATGAGCTCAATGTGACTAAGGAGTTAGCCACGGGATGATGTATTACGGAATGAGTAAAGAGACTTGTCGGTAACGAGATTGAACAAGGTATAGGGATACCGACGATCGAATCTCGGGCAAGTATCATACCGGTAGACAAAGGGAATTGCATACGGGATTGATTGAATCGGTTCATCCGATGAGATCATCGTGGAGCATGTGGGAGCCAACATGGGTATCCAGATCCCGTTGTTGGTTATTGATTGGAGAGTGTCTCAGTCAAGTCTACGTGTCTCCCGAACCCGTAGGGTCTACACACTTAAGGTTCGATGACGCTAGGGTTATGGGGAAATAGTGTGCGTGGTTACCGAAGGTTGTTCGGAGTTCCGGATGAGATCCCGGACGTTACAAGGAGTCCTGGAATGGTCCGGAGACGAATATTGATATATAGGAAGTGAGGATTTGGTTACCGAAAGAGTTTCGGGCATCACCGGTAATGTACCGGAACCACCGGAAGGGTTCCGGGGGTCCACCAAGTGGGGCCACCAGCCCCAGAGGTCTACATGGGCCACAAGTGGGAGGAACCAGCCCCTAGGTGGGCTGGTGCGCCCCCCACAAGGGGCCCAAGGCACAACAAGAGGTGGAGGGGGGCAAACCCTAGGGCAGATGGGCCCTAAGGCCCACCCTAGGGCAGCTGCACCCCCCTCCCTCTCTGGCCGGTGGCCAAGCCCCATCTAGGGCTGCCGCACCATCTAGGGTGGGAACCCTAGATGGGGTGCCTCCTCCTCCCTCTCCCCTATATATATGAGGTTTTTAGGGCTGCACAACACACGGTTCTCTCTCCCTCTCGGCGCAGCCCTACTTCTCCCTCTTCTCGTTCTCCGTAGCGCTTGGCGAAGCCCTGCCGGAGTCCACGCAGCTCCACCGTCACCACGCTGACGTGCTGCCGGAGCTCTCCCTCAACCTCTCCTCCCTCCTTGCTGGATCAAGGCATAGGAGACATCACCGGGATGCACGTGTGTTGAACGCGGAGCCACCGTTGTTCGGTGCTAAGATCGGAGTCCACCGCGATCTGAATCGCTACGAGTACGACTCCACCAACCGCGTTCTTGTAACGCTTCCGCTTAGCGATCTTCAAAGGTATGAAGATGCAATCTCTCCCCACTCGTTGTTGGTTTCTCCATAGATAGATCTTGGTGAACGTAGAAAAAATTTTGATTTACTACTACGTCTCCCAACAGAACGTCTTCGCGATTCAAATCGCCGAGCTTCCCGCGATCTCATCATGATCAGTCCTGCGATCCAATCACGATCCGTCCCGTGAACTCATCACAATCCGTCCCGCGATCTTGATCACGGTCCTTCCGATCTAGCGTCGAACGGGCGGCACCTCCGTGTTCAGCACACATATAGCTCGATGACGATCTTCGTCTTCTTGATCCAGCAAGAGGGATCGGAGAGGTAGACGAGTTCTCCGACAGCGTGACGGCGCTGCGGCGATGGTGGTGGAGCTATTCCGGCAGGGCTTCGCCTAAGCGCTGCAGAAAACCGATCTATAGGAGAAACTATGCACTAGAGGAAGGGATAGCACGTAGCTGGATATCAAGTGCAAAAACCCTAAAACCTCTAGTATATATAAGAGTAAGAGAGGAGGAGACTTGGCTCAAGGGCCAAGCCCTCTAGCTTCGGTCGAACTGGGAGGAGAGGAGGAATCCTCCCCCAATCCTAGTAGGACTAGGACTCCTCCTTATTTTGGCCTTTTTGCCTTTTTCCACCTTTTTCTCTTTGGGCTTTTCTTCCCAGCCGTATGGGCCTTGTGTGGGACTTCCACCAGCCCACTAAGGACTGGTATTCACTCTCCCACAGTCCATGTAGCCTTTGGGTCGAAATACCCCTCCCGATGGTCTCCCGGTACACTACCGATGAGCCCAAAACTTTTCCGGCGACCAAAATAGGACTTCCTATATATCAATCTTTACCTCCGGACCATTCCGGAGCTCCTCGTGACTTTCGGGATCTCATCCGGGACTCTGAACAACCTTCGGTCACCACCATGCATAACTCTATACTACCGAAACGTCACCGAACCTTAAGTGTGCAGACCCTGCGGGTTCGAGAACTACGTAGACATGACCGAGACACCTCTACGGTCAATAACCAATAGCGGGACCTGGATGCCCATATTGGTTCCTACATATTCTATGAAGATCTTTATCGGTCAAACCTCTATGTCAAGGATTCAGTTAATCCCGTGTGATGTTCCCTTTGTTCTTCGGTATGTTACTTGGTATCTCCATACCTAGTTCAACCTCGTTACCGGCAAGTCTCTTTACTTATTCCGTAATACAAGATCACGTGGCTAACACTTAGTCACATTGCTTGCAAGGCTTATTGTGATGTTGTATTACCGAGTGGGTCCTGAGATACCTCTCTGTCACACGGAGTAACAAATCCCAGTCTTGATCCATGTCAACCCAACAGACACCCTCGGAGATACCTGTAGAGCACCTTTATAGTCACCCAGTTACGTTGCGATGTTTGATACACACAAGGTACTCCTCCGGTGTCAGTGAATTGCATGATCTCATGGTCATAGGAACATATACTTGACATGCAGAAAACAGTAGCAATAAACTGACACGATCATATGCTATGTTTGTAGTTTTGGGCCTTGTCCATTACATCATTCTTCTAATGATGTGATCCCGTTATCAAATGACATCTCATATCCATGGATAGGAAACCTTAACCATCTGTGATCAACGAGCTAGTTCACTAGAGGCATACTAGGACATGGTGTTGTCTATGTATCCACACATGTATTTGAGTTTCCGATCGATACAATTCTAGCATGGATAATAAATGATTACATGAGCAAGGAAATATGATAATAACCAAATCATTATTGCCTTTAGGGCATATTTCCTCAAGAGCATGGTTAAGAGTATAGCCAACTGTTGGCTATATAATGTTGTTATGTCATATATAGTCATCACTTGTAGTCACTAATATAATAAGGTTAGCTATAAGGTTGGCTATAAAAAATACTAGTTTTTTTTCATCTTCTCTTTATCTCTTTCTTCATATTTATTGTATTGGCCTAGGAATCCGCATATAGCTAGGATCTTGCATGAGAGCCCACTCCCCTTACTTTTTCATGTCTCTGTCCTCCACATAGGCAAAATTGCCATGTAAGTAGGATATAAGCCTGTTATTGTACTTGCTCTTAGCCCCTCTCCAAACAAAAAAAGGCGTCCCTCGCCCCAAGGTATAGCGCTCACACACACGACACTTCGTTCCAAACATGTACTACCCTCCAAAGAGTACTTTTTTGGTACTTTTAAGCAGCATTTCCCATACTTATTTTGGCACTTGGAACTTGTAGGAAGATATTTCCTTCATTCTTAAATATAAGACTTTTTAAAGATTGATTTTACTATGGACTAGATACGAATGTACATACACATATTTTAGAATATAGATTCACTCATTTTACTTTGTAGGGATAATTGCAAATGAGCCCTTAGTTGTGTCACCCTCGACAAGAATACCCCTATTTTTGGAAAACACGCGGTCTTGCCCAACTTAGTTAGCTTGCCTTGTGCTTTTGCCCTTCCGGCACGGCTCCGTCTAGTCAGCACCGTTTGACCGTAAGCGGCGCTAGATTTTGGACAAGGCTTGCCCCCCAATCGACCTAACCAGCTCACTCTCTCGTTCCGCACCGTCTCTCTTTCCCTCTCACCAACCCTAGCTTGGCGGTGGCAAAACCCGCACCACCAGATCCATTGTCAGTCGATGGGGGAGACCGGCGAACGCGTCTGCAGTCATGGCCGCTATCGTAGGGGCACCACATCTTCACTTGAGCGCGGAGAAGGCGACGGTGGCAGCACCCACGGCGACAAGGGCAACGGTTCTGCACGACAAATTCCCCCGGGGTAAGTGTCAGACCTAGATCCGCTCGTGTTTACTGCCATAGGATTGATTCAACGATACTTTAGGCTAGGTTTTGTTCATTTTTTCACGGGAGATGGCATGTTTTTTATCGTAGGATGAATCCAGCGACCGCGTTCTATCTTTCTATTAGGATGGAGACCACTGTTCTAGTTTCTTCTGGTACTAAAGGAAAAGATTGTGGCTTCACTTTTCCAATGTTTGTAGACAACACTACTTCGTACCAGGATTTTAGGGTTGTCATTTGTGCTAAGTATCCATGGGGATTGTTTGATGTTGTTGAGATGAGATATTGGGATAGTAGCAATCTTTGTTGGGTCCCTGTACAGTGTGATTCAGAGTTAAGTGTAATGTTTGCAGCAAATGCAGAAACTATGTCTTGCAACATGGAAATCACAGTGATACAGAGAACTAGAGCAGAAAGGTGATCCAGTTGTGGAGGAGGCATTGCCTGATGCACCAGTTATGGAGGATGAGATACTTTATCTTGGATATGTTCAACACAATAATGAAGAAGAAAATGCAGACAAGGACTATATCCCTGCAGAATTTTCTGATACAGATGCTGATGAGATGCAAGAGGATCTGGGAGCTTTTGAAGGTGCAGATGAGGACAGACCTGTAATGATGTATGACAAGGAAAATCCATCACTTGAGGAAGGTGTGGTGTTCCCATCTGCTGTTGATTGCAGAAATGCAGTTGCAACCTACTCAATCAAAGCTGAAACTGAGTTCTCTATTCTGAAGAGTGACCCAACTAGGTTCACTGTCAAATGTTCTTATGAAAGGTGTAAATGGAGGCTACATGCCTCTTTAATGAAGAGGAGCACACTGTTTCAGGTACTTACTGCTTGTCTTACTGTTTGTCTTACTGTCTGCTGTTATATGTACTTACTGTTTGTTATGCTATCTTGTTTCAGATTAAAGTGAACCAACACCGGCATACTTGTCCTAGTGTCAACAGATCTCAGAGATTGAGAGCTGCAAAAAGAAGGTGGATTGCAGATGCTGCTATGCCTTGGATCAGAAACAATCCATCCATTGGTCCTAAGGAAATTCAGATGAAGTTGTTAGAGAAGTATGGTGTGGAGGAGCAGAGAGGGGAGCTTCTCCAAGGTGTTGCAAGCAAAGGAGCAGAGAGGGCTCAGTTACTGGAAGCACTGTTGACAGCAAGGGTGTTTCTCCACTCAAAAAAGATGCAACAGCAGTTGAAGCTCCAGCCAATGCCCCCCAATCCAGCAAAGAACACTAGGAGCAAGGCAAAGCTAGCTCCAAACCCAGCCAAGAACACCAGGAGCAAGAAGCTTCTGCTTTAGTCTTTAGTGTTACTAGAAAAAACTGATGTTGTTATGCACCTGATGTTGTTGTGTGTGCATTGTGATGGCCAGTACTTTGTGATGATCAACTTCTGAATGCTTTGTCATGGCCAGTACTATGATGGCCAGTACTGTTATGTACTGTTATGCACTAGTTATGCCCAGTGTTTTGCTACATTTGTGATGATCATCGATGACAAAATAGCATATCTTAGCATCTACTTTGCATCCATCCATAGCACCAACTGATACAACTACAACACAAATAGCAGTACAACACAGATTCCTACAAACAACAATGCTAAAAGAAGCATCATCTCATCTCTTCCTCTTAGCTTCTTTCTTGACAGCTCAAGGTTTTCCTTCTTCAAATTGTGACATTTGATCCAGCTATGTTCTACCTCTGCGTGCAGGTCTTCAAAATCCAGGGCAACATGCAATGGAGGAGGAGGATCAACCCAAACCACCCACTGACACTCTTGTGGTAACTGGTTGCACATCACAATAACCAAAAATTAGACATTTCTTTAACACGAACTTAAAGTTGCTCAAATTCACAAATTCTTACATCTAAAGGACACCCTAAAAACGGCGGCCAGTGCTTCCCCCTCCCCAGGCAACACGGCGCGCTGGAACAAGGTGGTGACCAGGGCAACGATGCTTTGAACGATACTCCAATCCACAATAAGTGTCATCCGGAAGATAGAACTCGGAGACGAGCTGCACAATCCCGACCCCATCAACCTAAACGAAATGGGAGGGAAGGAAGGTCAAAATTTCCCCAAAATATCACTAACCCTAGAACAAATTGGGGTGGAGGAAGGTGCACAAGCTCACTTACCTCACCGGCCGCCGGCGAGTAGTTCGACGAGCCCGAGCTCCCCGCGCTGCGCCGCTCCATCCTCTTCCTCCCCTCGTCAGGCCTCGCGTCGCCTCGTCAGGCTGCACCGCTCCTCTGTTTTCTTCAGCACGAGCTCACTAAGGACGAAAGGGTACTAAGTGAAGCGCCGACAGGGGCAAAAATGTCCAAAATCTAGCGCCGCTTACGGTCAAACGGCGCTGACTGGATGGAGCCGTGCCGGAAGGGCAAAAACACAAGACAAGCAAACTGAGTTGGGCAAGACAACGTGTTTTCCAAAAGTAGGGGTATTCTTGTCGAGGGTGACACAACTAAGGGCTCAATGCAATAATCCCTACTTTGTATGCAGTCCCTTTATGAAATCTCTAAAAGGTCTTATATTCCCTCCGTTCCTAAACATAAGACCTTTTACAGATTTCACCACGGACTACATATAGAGGAAAATATGTGAATCTACACTCTAAAATATGTCTATGTACATCTGTATATATGTCTATGTATATCTGTATCTAGTTCATAGTGAAATCTCTACAAGGTCTTATATTTAGGAACGAAGGAAATAGATCATCATAGTTTATCTGAGGCAGTGACAGTTTTATGTAAGCCAGGCGCCCCTGCTACTAGTTCATAAATCATAACTGAATAAGGTCCAGGAGAACTAGATGCTCATCTGACAAAGATACGAAGAACCAAAATTAATTAATCAGCCGACAATGAGTAAACACCTGTCAAACAGATCAGAGATACAAGCGCACAGGTCCGATCTTGTTGCACAACTCATCACAATCAAAACTGGGACCGATTCCAGTCATACATGTGTCATGTCCACAACACTAATAGCAACGGCTGATAGATATCCAACAAAGCACAGCAAACACAAAGTACATCACTATATCCTCTAGTGGAAAATCAACTGAAAGAACACCAAGCCACTTCCTACAGAACAACGCTAGCAGCTACAAGTCCCGGTCGCTTATAGGGGGTCAGGGTTCAACGACAATCGAAATGGGGGTCGGTCAAACTTTAAAGCAGTCATGGACCACAGTAACCCAGCCAAAACTTGGCAAACCATCATACATGAGAGCCCCGTATTCAGACAGCGCTCACATCCTGTCCTCCCTCCTGCGCGGGGCGCAGGTTATGATCTCGTCGACCCTCAGGATCATCTCCGCGGCCTCGGTCGCCGACAGGACGATGGCCTGCTTCACCTTGAACGCCTCGCATATCCCGCGCTTCTGCATGTCTCCCAGCTGCACAACACCAGACCATGTTAGCTTCAAACAAAATCACTCGTGTACAAGGTACTTAGCAAGTCGGTGTTGTCTCCATGGGCTTACCCCGCCGCTGATGACATCAATTCCAGTAGTGCTGTTCTCTTTGTGGTGCTCAGCTCGGAGCTGGGAGATCAGCTCAGCACTATCCAGACCAGCATTGTCAGCAATGATTGTGGGGATGGCTTGCAGGGCGCGTGAAAAGGCGTCAATCGCATGAGATTTCTTCCCAGGGGTCTTCCTTGCAAGTTCATCCACCTCCTTGGACATCACCATCTCAGGCCATCCACCACCATATATGACACGCGTGTCAGTTACCGTCTGAGAAAGCACACATAGGGCATCATGCAAGGACCTCTCAGCCTCATCAAGCACATGCTCACTGTAGACAAGACACATGTATTCAGTGTGCGGCCATATAAAACAGAATGCCTGAATAATACAAGGAGCTACACCAAAACAATAAGGCATACCTTGCTCCTCTCAGGACAATGGTGCATGCTTGCCCCATCGCAACCCCGGAGAAATGAATCAGCCTGTCCTCCCCAATCATGATTTCTTCGATGAGCTTGCAGTGCCCAAGCTTCACAGACTCTGGGTTGTCAAAAGTTGATGCAATATCACCACCAGTGACAAGAGCTAGCCGCTCGATGCCCTCAAAGTCAGCATGCTCAACTGCGAGGATACCAGCATCAGCAAAAAGTTCTTCAGGGAAGTTGTAGATTAGCTGCCTGTTGACAAAGCAGTTGATCCCGTGGCCAATGATTTTCTGAACTTTTTCTCTCATTTTCTGTTTCTCAGCAGCTTCAATATCTGCAACCTTAGCCATCGAATCCACCCTGACACGTGCCCCATAGATCTTAACTTTATCTGTGTCCATAGCAGTGTTCGCAACCAGAATATTAGCGTTTTCAATTCGCTTTGGTTGACCAAGGCCAATCTTCTTATCTAGAATGAACCTACAAAACAGATTCAAAACGGTATATAGGTATCAGTCTGTCTGTAACTGATATAGAACCATAATATAATTGGGATAAAAAAGAAAAAGGTTTCCCATAACATAGTTTGAAAGAACATACCCTTCATCCAAAAAGGAATCCTTAAGAGAACCTCCAGGTTTCTTCAGAATTTGGATTGATTCCATGTTTGTGCTACCCTGCCACCAATGAACAAGTGTGGTGCATACCAAATCAACGTTTTACCAACAGAACGTAACAACGTGAATGGATAATTATGAACTAATGAACTAGACTCCAAGCAACACCCTGCATATAGAAAAGATATGGTATGACTAACTTCCCCCTATCATTTTTACCTTAAGCCTGAGGACAGCATCAACCGCAAGTTCAGCAAAGTACTCCTTGTCTTGGGAGAGAATTTTTGAACTAAGCGTAGTCATGGCAATGTTCATGAGATCTGATCTGAACTTGTCTGCAGCACCAATGAAGGTTTACTGTCAGAAGAATATTCCTGGTGGCAAACTCTTGCTATATAAACTATAATATAAATCATCATCAGTACACTAAACTTAAATATCTGACAGGAATTACTGCCAAGTCTCAACCTTTTCTTTTTCTTTTGAGACTCAATGCCAAATCCTAACTAGGAAATCAGTGATACCAGGTCCTAAACTAGTATTCCAGGAACTGATGCTCATGGAAGATAAAATGGAAAAAATATGTATCCGCCCCAAGGATTAATGCAAACATAAAATTTGTTCCACATAACATATGTACTTACTAAAAGAAGGTTACAGAGTTTTTAAATATAGTTAAGAAATCATATATGAGAAAGTAACTAAATAGGTGACCTGTATTGTCTTTGTTGTCCATGGTCCTTTGCAACAAAGCATTTCTGGCACACTCAGCAGCCATTCTGTAACCTAATAGTTCAGAGAGATGATGAAGCATTAGAGATGTTCAAATGCAATTAAATGATTAGCTACATATTTGCAAACAGTTCCATCATGTATCCATGTGTATCTCTTTTTTCTTTCAAATATCATGTGTATCATTGCTGCATTAATTAAGCAAGCCAAAAGAGATAAGAAATGAAGACACAAACATGAAAACGGAACAGAAAACAAAGGGTCATAGTTGTCCATTCCAACTGATATCAACGGAGAAGTGCACTGCTTTCAGGGATTTTCAAGGTACTGTCTTACTTTTTAAATCCAGAAGTTGCCTAGATTGAGAGAGCTACCTTTTAATCATTTATTAAGCGTGGCATTCAAAAAAGAAGTATTTAAGCATACAACAACAACAACAACAACAAAGCCTTTAGTCCCAAAGAAGTATTTAAGCATGAGATGTCATTTTCCAGACTTCACATGTGTTGCTGATTTAGAGATGTCGGTGACTTGGTAACATGTATTGAGGTGGTAAGTAAGAGTTGCATAATTTTCAAATGTTAAGCATAGGGAGAACATGTTGAATAACTGCGTCTAAAATGAGGATTACCTGCAATAATAGTCATCGGATGAATCTTCATGTTAACCAACTTTTCAGCCTCCCTCAACAGTTCTCCAGCCAAAACAACAACAGAAGTTGTCCCATCACCAACTTCATCATCTTGGACTTTTGAGATGTCTAACAATCATTAAGGACTACATTTTCTTTCAATTAGGGACAACATCCATACAACCAACTAATTAAGTGAGGTCAGGAGAAGCTATAAGTCTATATTGCCAGATCTAGAAACAAGCATCATCTCAGCAAGAAAATCATCAAGCAATAGACTCAAACAAAAGGATACCAACAAGGACCTTGGCAGCAGGGTTGTCAATATGAAGCGACTTCAAAATGGTAGCGCCATCATTTGTGACGGTGACACTACGCCCTCGGCCAGTCGACTGAAGGATCTTGTCCTGGACAAAAACAAGGTAACATGTAAATTCCAGGGAAAAGCCTCTGGCATTCGAATGGCTGGCGCCCCAAACTGCATGTTTTTCTCTGTGAGCAGCACGTACCATTCCTTTTGGTCCCAATGTGGTCTTGACTAAGTCTGCAATCGCCATGGCACCTACAAAAGATGCCTGCCAGGAGGACGAAATCAAATGAATAAGAACCCCCCACATACACAAATAGGCTGAATAATGATTCTACAAGGTTTTAGTTCAATTGAACTAAAACCACATCGCTTGTTTATAAACGGAGGGAGTCATATTCAGCTTCTGCATTCGAAAGAGACCGGTAAACTCATTGTGCACAGTTGCAAAAGCACATTATGCAACAGCAATATGGCATCAGTGTCTGTGTCCCGTGATAACCTACAGATCCTACTAAGCGAAGCTGACGGTCAGGTTGTTGGTGTACTTGCCGAACTAATAACAATCTATCGATTTTGCAGTCTAAAGGAGATCAGTAAACTCATTGCGCACGGTTGCAACGGCGCGAATCGAACCAACGAACGACGAACCGATCCATACAGACCAAGAAGGAAACAAAGCAGATCAGATGGGGGTGGGGGGTTACCATCCTGGCGCGCTCGCCCTTCTCCTGGATGGCGTCATCCTTTAGCACCCTCTCCATCTGCCCAACCACGGAGAGAGAGAGAGAAAAAATGTCAGGAACGCGTCGCGCTGATCCGGCCACGGAGAAGAGAACTGACTGGGGGCGGTCGGGCAGGGTACCTCGGGGACGGGAGAGGGGGCGGAGGCCGGGGAGTGGTAGGGGGCGGGTGGATCTCGTCGTCGGGGAGGGTGCAGAGGCGGCGGTGCGGAGCAGAAGAAGACACACAGCAGCAGAAGCAGCCTAGGGCTTGCTTAAACGGGGCGCGTCTACAGGAGCGAGCGCAATGGCAGCAGCGTCGCTCGTGGCAGACCGCATATGGGCCAGGCCCAGCGCGCAAGTGCGCATATGGGCCAGATCGCTAGAAAACAGAAAACGATCGCTAGTTTCGGTGCGAAACGAGCAAGCCTGCCAGGCAGCCTAGACACCAAGACTGTACTATATGGGGTTTGTTGTGTTTTCCCTTTTTTTTCCTCTAAACGTTCCTCAGTTTTAGTAATTATATATACAAAACACGAATTTAAAAATGACAAAAGTTTTATAAAAATGTTCGTAATGTTTTCCGAAAAATCCAAATTTTAGAAATGTTCGTGAATTTTAAAAAAATATCACGAATTTAAAAATGTTAACGAATTCATAAAAATAAAAAATAGAAAGGTTCACGAATAAACAAAAAAAAATATACTCTCAAAGTAAATGTAAGAGTTTGTAAAAAAAATCCACAGGTCAACAGAGTTCATGAATTTCAAAAATAATTCAAAAAGTTATGAAATTTCAAATTTGTATAAAAGTTAGTGAATTTTAAATAATTCAAGGATTTAAAAATGTTCCATCACTACCATTCATGTATATGACTAATGTTCATGAATTCTAAAAATGGAATAAACAGGAAATTAAAGAAAAAAGAAAAATATTTTTATTTCATTTAAATAAAAATAAATAGAAAATGCATAAATGGGAAAACGCTGAAAAACTAAAGACTACCATGCAAAAACGCATAGAAAACAGTCCGTGAAAGAAACTGTGTGGGAAGATTCCTTAGCCAACCCACATGGTAAACATTTAGAGCCGGGCCGCCGGCTGAAATGTGCGCCGGTTGCATCAGCGTCGTCAGATCCCACTTAATCATAGGGTCTGTTAGGAAACGTTGCATGGAAAACAAAAAAAATCTACGCACACGCAAGATCTATCCATGGTGATGAGCATCTACGAAAGGGAGAGTGGATCTACATACCCTTATAGATCGCTAAGCGGAAGCGTTAAGAAACGTGGTTGATGTAGTCGAACGTATTCACGATCCAATCACGATCCGTCCCGCGATCTCATCACGAGCAGTCCCGCGATCCCATCGTGGTCCTTCCGATCTAGTGTCGAACGGACGGCACCTCCGCGTTCAGCACACGTACAGCTCAATGACGATCTCCACCTCCTTGATCCAGCAAGCGAGGAAGAAGAGGTAGATGAGTTCTCCGCCAGCACAACGGCGTGGTGGCAGTGGTGCTGAAGCTGTCCCGATAGGGCTTCGCCAAGCGCTACCGCGACAACCTAGAGGAGAAACGGATCCAGAGGGGGAGGGAGAGGTTGCGTCGTGCCTTGTCGTGCTGTAGCCCTCCCTCCCCTCGCATATATATAGGAGGGAGAGGAGGAGGGGTGCCCTAGGGTTTTCCCTAGGGTGGGGCGGTGGCCAAGAGGGGGTAACTTGGACCCCAAGGCAAGTGGGGTGCCCCCTCTTGGGCCTGTCCTAGCCCTTCCAGCCGCATGGTCCTTACGTGGGAGGGGCGGCCAGCCCACCAGGGGCTGGTGCGCCCCCTCTCACAGCCCATGGGGCCCTCCGGGACAGGTGGACCCCCGGAGTACTTCCTGCACTCCCGTCACAAAATCGGTAAGTCCCAAAACTTTTTCGGAACCCGAATACCGACTTCCTATATATCAATCTTTACCTCGGACCTCCGGAGCTCCTCATGACGTCTAGGATCTCATCCGGGACTCCGAACAACCTTCGGTCACCAACATACATAACTCATCTATACCGAAACGTCACTAAACCTTAAGTGTGCAGACCCTGCGGGTTCGTGAACTATGCAGACATGACCGAGATGTTGGAAATATGCCCTAGAGGCAAAAATAAAATGGTTATTATTGTATTTCCTGGTTCATGATAATTTTCTATTGTTCATGCTATAATTGTGTTAACCGGAAACCGTAATACATGTGTGAATACATAGACCACAACATGTCCCTAGTGAGCCTTTAGTTGGCTAGCTCGTTGATCAATAGATGGTCACGGTTTCATGACCATGGACATTGGATGTCGTTGATAACGGGATCACACCATTAGGAGAATGATGTGATGGACAAGACCCAATCCTAAGCATAACACAAGATCGTGTAGTTCGTATGCTAAAGCTTTTCAATGTCAAGTATCGTTTCCTTAGACCATGAGGTTGTGCAACTCCCGGATACCGTAGAAATGCTTTGGGTGTGCCAAACATCACAACGTAACTGGGTGGCTATAAAGGTACACTACGGGTATCTCCGAAAGTGTCTGTTCGGTTGGCACGAACCAAGACTGGGATTTGTCACTCCGTGTGACGGAGAGGTATCTCTGGGCCCACTCGGTAAGACATCATCATAATGAGCTCAATGTGACTAAGGAGTTAGTCACGGGATGATGTATTAAGGAACGAGTAAAAGAGACTTGCCGGTAACGAGATTGAACAAGGTATAGGGATACCGACGATCGAATCTCGGGCAAGTATCATACCGATAGACAAAGGGAATTGTATACGGGATTGATTGAATCCCCGACATCGTGGTTCATCCGATGAGATCATCATGGAGTACGTGGGAGCCAACATGGGTATCCAGGTCCCGCTGTTGGTTATTGGCCAGAGAGGTGTCTCGGTCATGTCTACGTGTCTCCCAAACCCGTAGGGTCTACACACTTAAGGTTCGATGACGCTAGGGTTATAGGGAAATAGTGTACGTGGTTACCGAAGGTTGTTCGGAGTCCCGGATGAGATCCCGGACGTCACGAGGAGTCCCAGAATGGTCCGGAGACGAAGATTGATATATAGGAAGTGAGGTTTTGGTTACCGGAAGTGTTTCGGGCGTCACCGGTAGTGTACCGGGACCACCGGAAGGGTTCCGGGGGTCCACCAAGTGGGGCCACCGACCCCGGAGGGCTGCACGGGCCTAAGGTGGAGTGAACCAGCCCATTGGTGGGCTGGGGAGCCACTCCCACCAGCCCAAGGCGCAGCAGATTGGGGAGGGAGGGGAAACCCTAGACCCAGATGGGCCTAAGGCCCACTGGGGCAGCGCCCCCTCCTCTCCTCCCTCTGGCCGGCGGCCAGAACCCATCTGGTGGCTGCCGCACCACCCTAGGGGGGAAACCCTAGGGCGCAGCCACCCCTCCTCCTCCCCCTATATATAGTGGGGGTTTTGGGGCTGCCAAAGACACGGTTCTCCTCTCTCTCTCGCACAGCCCTACCCCTTCCTTTCCTCGTTCTCCGTAGTGCTTAGCGAAGCTCTGCCGGAGTACCACGTAGCTCCACCGCCACCAAGTCATCGTGCTGCCAGAGCTCTCCCTCAACCTCTCCTCCCTCCTTGCTGGATCAAGGCGTAGGAGACGTCACCGGGCTGCACGTGTGTTGAACGCGGAGGTGTCGTCCGTTCGGCACTTGATCGGACCTACCGCGATCTGAATCGCTGCGAGTACGACTCCACCAACCGCGTTCTAGCAACGCTTACGCTTAGCGATCTTCAAAGGTATGAACATCCACTCTCCCCTTACTCGTTGTTGGTTTCTCCATGGATAGATCTTGGTGAACACGTAGGAAAATTTTTTATTTACTACTACGTCTCCCAACAGTGGCATCATGAGCTAGGTCTATGCGTAGAATCTACGCACGAGTAGAACACAAAGTAGTTGTGGGCGTCGATTTTGTTAATTTGCTTACCACTACTAGTCTTATCTTGATTCGGCGGTACTGTGGGATGAAGCGGCCCGGACCAACCTTACACGTACGCTTACGTGAGACCGGTTCCACCGCCTGACATGCACTAGTTGCATAAGGTGGCTAGCGGGTGTCTGTCTCTCCTACCTTAGTCGGATTGGATTCGATGAAAAGGGTCCTTATGAAGGGTAAATAGCAATTGGCATATCACGTTGTGGTGTTGACGTAGGTAAGAAACGTTCTTGCTAGTAACCTATAGCAGCCACGTAAAACTTGCAACAACAAATTAGAGGACGTCTAACTTGTTTTTGCAGCATGTGCCTTGTGATGTGACATGGCCAAAGGATGTGATGTGATGCATTGTGATGTATGAGATTGATCATGTTCTTGTAATAGGATTCACGACTTGCATGTCGATGATTATGACAACCGGCAGGAGCCATAGGAGTTGTCTTATTTATTGTATGACCTGTGTGTCAATCATAAACGCCATGTAATTACTTTACTTTATTGCTAAGCGTTAGCCATAGTAGTAGAAGTAATAGTTGGTGAGACAACTTCATGAAGACACAATGATGGAGATCATGATGATGGAGATCATGGTGTCGCGCCGGTGACAGTGATGATCATGTTGCCCCGAAGATGGAGATCAAAGGAGCAAGATGATATTGGCCATATCATGTCACTACATTGATTGCATGTGATGTTTATCATGTTTACATCTTATTTGCTTAGAACGACGGTAGTAAATAAGATGATCTCTCAATAAAATTTCAAGGAAAGTGTTCACCCTAACTGTGCATCGTTGTTAAGGATCATTGTTCCGAAGCACCACGTGATGATCGGGTGTGATAGGTTCTAACGTTCGCATACAACGGGTGTAAGCCAGATTTACACACGCGAAACACTTAGGTTGACTTGACGAGCCTAGCATGTACAGACATGGCCTCGGAACACGGAAGACCGAAAGGTCGAACATGAGTTGTATAGAAGATACGATCAACATGGAGATGTTCACCATGGATGACTAGTCCGTCTCACGTGACGATCGGACACGGGCTAGTTGACATGGATCATGTATCACTTGGAAGACTAGAGAGATGTCTGTCTAAGTGGGAGTTCATTAATTTGATTATGTGAACTTAATTATCATGAACTTAGTCTACAATTGTCTTTACAATCTATGATGTAGATCCAATGGCCAACGCGAATGTCACCCTCAATTTCAACGCGTTCCTAGAGAAAACCAAGCTGAAAGATGATGGAAGCAACTATGCGGACTGGGTCCGTAGCTTGAGGATCATCCTCATAGCTTCCAAGAGATTATATGTCCTAGATGCACCGCTAGGTGACGCACCCGTTCTCCCAGTGGAACAAGACGTTACGAACGCTTGGCAGTCACGCTGTGATGATTACTCCCTTGTTCAGTGCGGCATGCTTTACAGTTTAGAACCGGGGCTCCAAAAGCGTTTTGAGCAACACGGAGCATATGAGATGTTCCAAGAGCTGAAACTGGTTTTCCAAGCTCATGCCCGGGTCGAGAGATATGACATCTTCGACAAGTTCTTCAGCTGTAAGATGGAGGAGAATAGTTCTATCAGTGAGCATATACTCAAGATGTCTGGGTTGCACAACCGCTTGACTCAGCTGGGAGTTAATCTCCCGGATGACTCGGTCATTGACAAAATCCTCCAGTCGCTTCCACCTAGCTACAAGAGCTTTGTGATGAACTACAACATGCAAGGAATGGAGAAGTCCATTCCTGAGTTGTACTCGATGCTGAAATCAGCGGAGGTCGAGATCAAAAAGGAGCATCAAGTGTTGATGGTGAATAAGACCACTAGTTTCAAGAAGGGCAAGGGTAAAAAGAACTTCAAGAAAGACGGCAAAGTTGTTGCCCCGCCCGATAAGCAAGTTGCCAGGAAGAAGAACAAGCATGGACCCAAGCCTGAGACTGAGTGCTTTTATTGCAAGGGTACCGGTCACTGGAAGCCGAACTGCCCCAAATACTTAGCAGATAAGAAGGCCGGCAACATTAAAGGTATATGTGATATACTTGTTATTGATGTGTACCTAACCAGCGCTCGTAGTAGCTCCTGGGTATTTGATACCGGTGCAGTTGCTCACATTTGTAACTCCAAGCAGGAGCTGCAGAATAAGCGAAGGCTGGCAAAGGACGAGGTGACGATGCGTGTCGGGAATGGTTCCAAGGTCGATGTGATCGCCGTCGGCATGCTACCTCTACATCTACCTTTGGGATTAGTGTTAAACCTCAATAATTGTTATTTAGTACCAGCTTTGAGCATGAACATTGTATCTGGATCTTGTTTGATTCGAGATGGCTACTTATTTAAATCTGAGAATAATGGTTGTTCTATTTATATGAGAGAAATGTTTTATGGTCATGCCCCGCTGGTCAATGGTTTATTTTTGATGAATCTCGAACGTGATGTTACACATGTCCATAGTGTGAGTACCAAAAAGTGCAAAGTTGATAACGATAGTCCCACTTACATGTGGCATTGCCGCCTTGGTCATATTGGTGTCAAACGCATGAAGAAACTCCATGCTGATGGACTTTTGGAGTCTCTTGATTTTGAATCATTTGACACGTGCGAGCCATGCCTCATGGGCAAGATGACCAAGACTCCGTTCTCCGGAACAATGGAGCGAGCAAATGACTTATTGGAAATAATACATACCGATGTATGCGGTCCAATGAGCGTCGAGGCTCGCGGTGGCTACCGTTATGTTCTCACCCTCACTGATGACTTGAGCAGATATGGGTATGTCTACTTAATGAAACATAAGTCTGAAACCTTTGAAAGGTTCAAGGAATTTCAGAGTGAGGTCGAGAATCAACGTGATAGAAAAATAAAGTGCCTATGATCGGATCGTGGCGGAGAATATGTAAGTCACGAGTTTGGCACGCACCTAAGGAAATGTGGAATTGTTTCACAACTCACGCCGCCTGGCACACCTCAGCGAAATGGTGTGTCTGAACGTCGTAATCGCACTCTATTGGATACGGTGCGATCTATGATGTCTCTTACTGACTTACCGCTATCATTTTGGGGATATGCATTAGAGACTGCCGCATTCACTTTAAATAGGGCACCGTCAAAATCCGTTGAGACGACACCGTATGAATTATGGTTTGGAAAGAAACCTAAGCTGTCGTTTCTAAAAGTTTGGGGATGCGATGCTTATGTGAAGAAACTTCAACCTGAGAAGCTCGAACCCAAAGCGGAAAAGTGCGTCTTCATAGGATACCCCAAAGAGACTATTGGGTATACCTTCTACCTACGATCCGAGGGCAAAGTCTTTGTTGCCAAGAATGGATCCTTTCTCGAGAAAGAGTTTCTCTCGAAAGAAGTAAGTGGGAGGAAAATAGAAATTGATGAGGTAATCGTACCTCCACTCGAGCCAGAGAGTAGCGCAGCACAGGAAGTTGTTTCTGTGGAGCCTACGCCGGCTAGAGAGGAAGTTAATGATGGTGATCATGACACTTCAGATCAAGTTGCTACACGAAGGTCCACTAGGACACGTTCCGCACCAGAGTGGTACGGCAACCCTGTCCTAGAGATCATGTTGTTGGACAACGGTGAACCTTCAAACTATGAAGAAGCAATGGCGGGCCCGGATTCCAACAAATGGCTTGAAGCCATGAAATCCGAGATAGGATCCATGTATGAGAACAAAGTATGGACTTTGGTGGACTTGCCTGAAGATAAGCGAGCCATTGAAAATAAATGGATCTTTAAGAAGAAGACTGACGCGGATGGTAATGTGACCGTCTATAAGGCTCGGCTTGTTGCTAAGGGTTATCGACAAGTTCAAGGAGTTTACTACGATGAGACTTTCTCACCCGTAGCGATGCTGAAGTCTGTCCGAATCATGTTAGCAGTTGCCGCATTTTATGATTATGAGATCTGGAAAATGGACGTCAAAACGGCATTCCTTAATGGCTTCCTCAAGGAAGAACTGTATATGATGCAACCGGAAGGTTTTGTCGATCCTAAAGATGCTAACAAAGTATGCAAGCTCCAGCGCTCCATCTATGGGCTGGTGCAAGCATCTCGGAGTTGGAACATTCGCTTTAATGAGGTGATTAAAGCGTTTGGGTTTGTACAGGTTTATGGAGAACCCTGTATTTACAAGAAAGTGAGTGGGAGCTCTATAGCATTTCTCATATTATATGTGGATGACATACTGATAATGGGAAATGATATAGAACTCTTGGAAAGTATAAAGGCCTACTTGAATAAGTGTTTTTCAATGAAGGACCTTGGAGAAGCTGCTTACATATTAGGCATCAAGATCTATAGAGATAGATCGAGACGCCTCATAGGTCTTTCACAAAGCACATACCTTGATAAAGTATTGAAGAAGTTCAATATGGATCAGTCTAAGAAGGGGTTCTTGCCTGTGTTACAAGGTGTGAGATTGAGTACGACTCAATGCCCGATCACGGCAAAGGATAGAGAAGAGATGAGTGTCATCCCCTATGCTTCGGCCATAGGCTCTATTATGTATGTCATGCTGTGTACCAGACCTGATGTGAACCTTGCCATAAGTTTGGTAGGGAGGTACCAAAGTGATCCCGGAGCGGAACACTGGACAGCGGTCAAGAATATCCTGAAGTACCTGAAAAGGACAAAGGAAATGTTTCTCGTATATGGAGGTGCCGAAGAGCTCGTCGTAAAGGGTTACGTCGATGCTAGCTTCGACACAGATCCGGACGACTCCAAGTCGCAAACCGGATACGTGTATATTTTGAACGGAGGGGCAGTCAGCTGGTGTAGCAGCAAGCAAAGCGTCGTGGCAGCATCTACATGTGAAGCGGAGTACATAGCTGCATCGGAAGTAGCAAAGGAGGGAGTCTGGATGAAGGAGTTCATCACCGACCTAGGAGTGATTCCAAATGCGTCGGGCCCGATGACTCTACTCTGTGACAACACTCGAGCTATAGCCCTTGCGAAGGAGCCCAGGTTTCACAAGAAAACAAGACACATCAAGCGCCGCTTCAACTCCATTTGTGATTACATTCAGGAGGGAGATATAGATATTTGTAAAGTACATACGGATCTGAATGTTGCAGATCCGTTGACTAAACCTCTCTCACGAGCAAAACATGATCAACACTAGAATGCTATGGGTGTTCGATTCATCACAATGTAACTAGATTATTGACTCTAGTGCAAGTGGGAGACTATTGGAAATATGCCCTAGAGGCAATAATAAAATGGTTATTATTGTATTTCCTAGTTCATGATAATTGTCTATTGTTCATGCTATAATTGTGTTAACCGGAAACCGTAATACATGTGTGAATACATAGACCACAACATGTCCCTAGTGAGCCTTTAGTTGGCTAGCTCGTTGATCAATAGATGGTCACGGTTTCATGACCATGGACATTGGATGTCATTGATAATGGGATCACATCATTAGGAGAATGATGTGATGGACAAGACCCAATCCTAAGCATAGCACAAGATCGTGTAGTTCGTATGCTAAAGCTTTTCAATGTCAAGTATCGTTTCCTTAGACCATGAGGTTGTGCAACTCCCGGATATCGTAGGAATGCTTTGGGTGTGCCAAACTTCACAACGTAACTGGGTGGCTATAAAGTTACACTACGGGTATCTCCGAAAGTGTCTGTTGGGTTGGCACGAACCGAGACTGGGATTTGTCACTCCGTGTGATGGAGAGGTATCTCTGGGCCCACTCGGTAAGACATCATCATAATGAGCTCAATGTGACTAAGGAGTTAGTCACGGGATGATGTATTACGGAACGAGTAAAAGAGACTTGCCGGTAACGAGATTGAACAAGGTATAGGGATACCGACGATCGAATCTCGGGCAAGTATCATACCGATAGACAAAGGGAATTGTATACGGGATTGATTGAATCCCCGACATCGTGGTTCATCCGATGAGATCATCGTGGAGTACGTGGGAGCCAACATGGGTATCCAGTTCCCGCTGTTGGTTATTGGCCAGAGAGGTGTCTCGGTCATGTCTACGTGTCTCCCGAACCCGTAGGGTCTACACACTTAAGGTTCGATGACGCTAGGGTTATAGGGAAATAGTGTACGTGGTTACCGAAGGTTGTTCGGAGTCCCGGATGAGATCCCGGACATCACGAGGAGTCTCGGAATGGTTCGGAGACGAAGATTGATATATAGGAAGTGAGGTTTTGGTTACCGGAAGTGTTTCGGGCGTCACCGGTAGTGTACCGGGACCACCGGAAGGGTTCCGGGGGTCCACCAAGTGGGGCCACCGACCCGGAGGGCTGCACGGGCCTAAGGTGGAGTGAACCAGACCATTGGTGGGCTGGGGCGCCACTCCCACCAGCCCAAGGCGCAGCAGATTGGGGAGGGAGGGGAAACCCTAGACCCAGATGGGCCTAAGGCCCATCGGGGCAGCGCCCCCTCCTCTCCTCCCTCTGGCCGGCGGCCAGAACCCATCTGGTGGCTGCCGCACCACCCTAGGGGGGAAACCCTAGGGCGCAGCCACCCCTCCTCCTCCCCCTATATATAGTGGGGTTTTTGGGGCTGCCAAAGACACGGTTCTCCTCTCTCTCTGGCGCAGCCCTACCCCTTCCTCTCCTCGTTCTCCGTACTGCTTAGCGAAGCTCTGCCGGAGTACCACGCAGCTCCACCGCCACCACGCCGTCGTGCTGCCGGAGCTCTCCCTCAACCTCTCCTCCCTCCTTGCTGGATCAAGGCGTAGGAGACGTCACCGGGCTGCACGTGTGTTGAACGCGGAGGTGCCGTCCGTTCGGCACTTGATCGGATCTACCGCGATCTGAATCGCGGCGAGTACGACTCCACCAACCGCGTTCTAGCAACGCTTTCTCTTAGCGATCTTCAAAGGTATGAAGATCCACTCTCCCCTTACTCGTTGCTGGTTTCTCCATGGATAGATCTTGGTGAACACGTAGGAAATTTTTTGATTTACTATTATGTCTCCCAACACGAGACACATCTACGGTCAATAACCAATAGCGGGACCTGGATGCCCATATTAGCTCCAACATATTCTACGATGATCTTTATCGGTTGAACCTCTATGTCAAGGATTCAGATAATCCCGTATGTTGTTCCCTTTGTTCTTCGGTATGTTACTTGCCCGAGATTCGATCGTAGGTATCTCCATACCTAGTTCAATCTCGTTACCGGCAAGTCTCTTTACTCATTCCATAATACAAGATCCCGTGGCTAACTCTTTAGTCACATTGCTTGCAAGGCTTATAGTGATGTTGTATTACCGAGTGGGCCCTGAGATACCTCTCCATCACACGGAGTAACAAATCCCAGTCTTGATCCATGCCAACTCAACATACACCTTCAGAGATACCCGTAGAGTACCTTTATAGTCACCCAGTTATGTTGCGATGTTTGATACACACAAGGCACTCCTCCGGTGTCAGTGAGTTGCATGATCTCATGGTCATAGGAACAGATACTTGACATGCAGAAAATAGTAGCAATAAACTAACACGATCATATGCTGCGTTTGTAGTTTGGATCTTGTCCATCGCATCATTCTCCTAATGATGTGATCCCGTTGTCAAATGACATCTCATGTCCATGACTAGGAAACCATAGCCATCTTTCATCAACGAGCTAGTCTATTAGAGGCATACTAGGGACATGGTGTTGTCTATGTATCCACACATGTATCTGAGCTTCCGATCAATACAATTATAGCATGGATAATAAACGATTATCATGAACAAGGAAATATGATAATAACCAATTTATTATTACCTCTAGGGCATATTTCCAACAGTCTCCCACTTGCACTAGAGTCAATAATCTAGTTCACATCACCATGTGATTTGCATTGTTATGAATCTAACACCCAATGAGTTTTGGGTTCGATCATGCTTTGCATGTGAGAGAGGTCTTTTAGTCAACGGGTCTGTGTTATTCAGATTCGTGTGTACTTCTCAAAACTCTATGTCATACTGTAAACACTGCTACCACGCTCCACTTGGAGCTATTCCAAATGGCTACTACGTATCCGGATTGCTACTAAGAGTCATCCGGATTGGTGTTAAAGCTTGCATCGACATAACTCTTTACAACGAACTCTTTATCACCTCCAAATCGAGAAACATCTCCTTAGTCCTCTGGTTACTAAGGATAATTTTGACCGTTGTCTAGTAATCCACTCCTGGATTACTCTTGTACCCCTCGACAGACTAATGGCAAGGCACACACAGGTGCGGTACATAGCATGACATACTACATAGAGCCTATGGCTAAGGCATAGGGGACGACGTTCGTCCTTTCTCTTTCTTCTGCCATGGTCGAGCTTTGAGTCTCACTCAACTTCACACCTTACAAATCAGGCAAGAACTCTTTCTTTGACTGATCCATTTTGAACTCTTTCAAAATCTTGTCAAGGTATGTACTCATTGAAAGTCTTATCAGACGTCTTGATCTATCTCTATAGATCTCGATGCCCAACAATTAAGTAGCTTTATCCAGGACTTCCTTTGAAAAACTCTTTTCAAACAACTCTTTATGCTTTCCAAAAATTCAACATCATTTCTGATCAACAATATGTCATCCACATATGCTTATCAGAAACTCTATAGTGCTCTCACTCACTTTATTGTAAATACAAGTTTCTCTTAAACTTTGTATAGACTCAAAAACTTTGATCACCTCATCAAAGCGTATATTCCAACTCTGAGATGCTTGCTTTAGTCCATAGAAGGATCACCGAAGCTTGCACACCTTTTAGCATCCTTAGGACTGACAAAACCTTCTGGTTGTATCTCATACAACCTTTTCTCAAGGAAGGAAACGATGTTTTTACGTCCATCTGCCAGATTTCATAATTGAAAAACGTAGCAACTCCTAACATAATTCCAACAGACTATGGCATCGCTACGAGTGAGAAAGTCTCATCGTAGACAACTCCTTGAACTTGGCAGGAACTTCTTGGCGACAAGTGGAGCTTTATAAATGGTGACATTCACCATCAACGTTTGTCTTCATCTTAAAGGTCCATTTGTACTCAACGACATTCTGTCTAACGAGCAGGTCTACCAAAGTCTATACTTGGTTTTCATACATGGATCCTTTCTCGGATTTCATGGCCTCTAACCATTTGTCGGAATCTGGGCCCATCGTCGCTTCTTCATAGTTCGTAGGTTCATCATTGTCCAACAACATGACCTCTAAGACAGGGTTACCGTACCACTCAGGAGTAGTACCCGTCCTTGTCGACCTACGAGGTTCGATAGTAACTTGATCTGAAGCTTCATGATCATCATCATTAACTTCCTCTTCAACTGACGTAGGCTCCACAGAAACATCTTTCTGTGCTGCACTACTCTATGGCTGAAACAAAGGTTCAACAACCTCATCAAGTTTTATCTCCCTCCCACTCAATTCTTTCGAGAGAAACTCTTTCTCGAGAAAGGACCCAGTTTTAGCAACAAACACTTTGTACTCGGATCTAAGATAGAAGGTATACCCAACTGTTCTTAGGGTATTCTATGAAGATGCATTTTTCTGCTTTGGGTTCGAGCTTATCAGATATAAGTGTCGCATTCCCAAACTCTAAGAAATGGCAACTTAGGTTTCTGCCAAACCATATGGTGTCATCTCAACGGATTTAGATGGTGCCCTTTTTAAAGTGAATGTAGTTGTCTCTAATGCATAACCCCAAAATGATAGTGGCAAAAATGATAAGAGACATCATAATTCGCACCATATCCAGTAGAGCATGACTACGACGTACGGACACACCATCACACTATGGTGTTCCAGGTGGCGTGAGTTGTGAAACAACTTTTCACATTGTCTTAAGTTGTATACCAAATTCGTAACTCAGATATTCACCTCCACGATCATATCGTAGGCATTTTATCTTCTCGTCACGATGATCTCAAACTTCACTATGATTCTGCTTAAACTTTCCAAACAATTCAGACTTGTGTTTCATTAAGTAAATATACACTATATCTATTCAAATCATCAGTGAAGGTAAGAAAATAACGATATCCACCGCATGCTACAACACTCATTGGACCGTATACATCAACATGTATCATTTCCAATAAGTCACTTGCCCGTTCCATCAAGCCAGAAAACGAGGTTTTAGTCATCTTGCCCAAGAGGCATGGTCCGCATGTCTCAACCGATTCAAAATCGAATGAGTCCAAAGATCCATCAGTATGGAGTTTCTTCATGCGCTTTACACTAATATGACATTTAGCGGTAGTGCCACAAGTATGTGGTACTATCATTATTAACTTTGTATCTTTTGGCATCTATATTATAAACATGTGTACTATTACGATCAAGATTCAACAAACCATTCATTGGGTGCATGACCATTGAAGGTATTATTCATTTAAGCAGAATAACCATTATTCTCCGACTTAAATGAATAATCGTATTGCAATAAACACGATCTAATCACGTTCATGCTCAACGCAAACACCAAATAACATTTATTTAGGTTTGTCACTAATCCCGAAGGTAGAGAAAGCGTGCGATGTAGATCACATCAACCTTGGAAACATTTCCAACACACATCGTCACCTCACACTTAGCTAGTCTCCGTTTATCCGTAACTTTTGTTTTGAGTTACTAACATTTAGCAACCGAACCGGTATCCAATACCCAGGTGCTACTAGGAGTACTATCAAGGTACACATCAATAACACGTATATCAAATATACTCCTGTCAGCGTTGCCAGCCTTCTTATCTACCAAGTATCTAGGGTTGTTCCACTTAAGCGACTGCTCTCCTCATAATAGAAGCACTTAGTCTCGGGTTTGGGCTCAACTTTGGGTTTCTTCACTGGAGCAGCAACTGACTTGCCATCCATGAAGTTTCCCTTCTAGCCCTTGCCCTTCTCGAAACCAGTGGTTTCACTAACCATCAACACTTGATGCTCCTTCTTGATTTCTACCTTCGCGGTGTCAAACATCGCGAATAGCTTAGGGATCATTATTTCCATCCCTGGCATTTTATAGTTCATCACGAAGCTCTAGTAGCTTAGTGAGAGTGACTTGGAAAACTATATCAATCCCTTTCTTATCTGGAAGATCAACTCCCACTCGATTCGAGCGATTGTAGTACCCAGACAATCTGAGAACATGCTCAACGATTGAACTATTCTCCTTCATCTTGAAGGCAAAGAATCTTGTTGGAGATCTCATATCTCACAACGCAGACATGAGATTGAGATCCCAATTTCAGCTCTCAAAACATCTCATATGTTCTGTGACGTTCAAAACATTTTGGAGCCTCCATTCTAAGCCGTAATGCATGACGCACTGAACTATCGAGTAGCCATCAGAACATGCATGTCATATGTTCACAACATCTATAGACGACGCTAGAGGGGGGTGGCGCACCGAGCGGTGCATTAAGGACATAAGCCTTCTCTGCAGCAATGAGGACAATCCTCAGATCACGGACCCAGTCAGCAATATTGCTACCATCATCTTTCAACTGTATTTCTCTAGGAACATATAAAAATTGAAGGGAGCTATGGCATGCGCTAGTAATCTACAACATAATTTGCAAAGACACTACTAACTATTTTCATGATAATGAGTTCAATTAATCATATTACTTAAGAACTCCCACTCAAATTGACATCCCTCCGGTCATTCGAGTGATACATGATCCAAATTCACTAACTCAAGTCCGATCATCACGTGAGTTGAGGTGGTTTCAATGGTGAACATCATCATGTTGATCATATCTACTATATGACTCATGTTTGACCTTTCGGTTTCTTGTGTTTCGAGGCCATGTCTGTACATGCTAGGCTCGTCAAGTTTAACCCGAGTGTTCCGCATGTGCAACACTGGCTTGCACCCGTTGTATGTGAACGTAGAGTCTATCACACCCGATCATCACGTGGTGTCTCGACACGACGAACTTTCGCAATGGTGCACACTCAGGGAGAACACAATTTATCTTGAAATTTAAGTGAGGGATCATCTTATAATGCTACCATCGTCCTAAGCAAAACAAGGTGCATAAAAAGATTAACATCACATGCAAATCATAAGTGACGTGTTATGGCCATGAACTTGTGCTTTTGATCTCCATCCTTAAAGCACCGGCATGATGTCCATTGTCACCAGCATGACACCATGATCTCCATCAACGTGCTGCCATCGGGGCTGTCGCGTCCACCATGCTTCTACTACTATTGCTACCGCTTAGCGATAAAGTAAAGCATTACATAGCGCTTAATGATTGACACGCGGGTCATACAATAATTAAGGCAACCCTATGGCTCCTGCCGGTTGTCGTACTCATCGACATGCAAGTCGTGATATTCTATACAATACATGAACATCTCATACATCACATATATCTCATCATGTAATTGGCCATATCACATCACAACATACCCTGCAAAAACAAGTTAGACGTCCTCTAATTGTTGTTGCAAGTTTTACGTGGCTGCTACGGGTATCTAGCAAGAACAATTCTCACCTACGAAAAACCACAATGGTGATACATAAGTTGCTTTTCAACCTTCTCAAGTACCGCCTTTGTCGCATCCGACCCAACTAAAGTAGGAGAAACAGACACCCGCCAGACATCTTTGTGCAACGAAGTTACACGTCAGTCGATGGAACCGGTCTCTCGTAAGCGTATGAGTAAGGTTGGTCCGGGCTGCTTCATCCCACAATACCGCTGAACCAAAACACAACCAAGGGAGGAAGCAATCTAAGCATCAACGCCCACAAACTCCTTTGTGTTCTACATGAGATCTCATCTACACATAGACCTAGCTTTGATACCACTGTTGGGGAACGTTGCATGGGAAAGAAAAAAATTCCTACGCACACGCAAGATCTATCCATGGTGATGAGCATCTACGAGAGGGAGAGTGGATCTACATACCCTTGTAGATTGCTAAGAGGAAGCGTTAAGAAATGCGATTGATGTAGTCGAACGTCTTCACAATCCAATCACGATCTGTCCCGTGATCTCATCATGAGCCGCCCCGCAATCCCATCGTGGTCCTTCCAATCTAGTGCCGAACGGATGACACCTCCGCGTTCAGCACACGTATAGCTCGATGACGATATCCACCTCCTTGATCCAGCAAGCGAGGGAGGAGAGGTAGATGAGTTCTCTGCCAACACAACGGCGTGGTGGCAGTGGTGGTGGAGCTGTCCCGGCAGGGCTTCGCCAAGCGCTACCGCGACAATCTAGAGGAGAAACGGATCTAGAGGGGGAGGGAGAGGCTGCGCCGTGGCTTGTCGTGCTGCATCCCTCCCTCCCCTCACATATATATAGGAGGAAGAGGAGGAGGGGGCACCCTAGGGTTTCCCCTAGGGTGGGGCGGCGGCCAAGGGGGGTAACTTGGCCCCCAAGGCAAGTGGGGCGCCCCCTCTTGGGCCTGCCCTAGTCCTTCCAGCCGCATGGTCCTTAGGTGGGAGGGGCGGCCAGCCACCAGGGGCTGGTGCGCCCCCTCTCACAGCCCATGGGGCCCTCTGGGGTAGGTCGACCCCCGGAGCACTTCCGGCACTCCCGTCACAAAACCGGTAAGTCCCGAAACTTTTCCGGAACCCGAATACCGACTTCCTATATATCAATCTTTACCTCCGAACCATTACGGAGCTCCTCGTGACGTCCGGGATCTCATCCAGGACTCTGAACAACCTTCGGTCACCAACATACATAAACTCAACTATACCTAAACGTCACCGAACCTTAAGTGTGGAGACCATGCGGGTTCGTGAACTATGCAGACATGACCGAGACACCTATACGGTCAATAACCAATAGTGGATGCCCATATTGGCTCCTACGTATTCTACGATGGTATTTATTAGTTGAACCTCTATGTCAAGGATTCAGATAATCTCGTATGATGTTCCCTTTGTTCTTCGGTATGTTACTTGCCCAAGATTCGATCGTTGGTATCTCCATACTGTCGGGAGACGTAGTAGTAAATCAAAATTTTCCTACGTGTCACCAAGATCTATTTATGGAGAAACCAGAAACGAGAGGGGAGAGATTGCATCTTCATACCTTTGAAGATCGCTAAGCGGAAGCGTTACAAGAACGCGGTTGATGGAGTCGTACTCGCAGCGATTCACATCGCGGAAGATCCGATCAAGTGCCGAACGGACGGCACCTCCGCGTTCAACACACGTGCAGCCCGGTGACGTCTCCTACGCCTTGATCCAGCAAGGAGGAAGGATAGGTTGGGGAAGAGCTCCAGCAGCAGCACGACGGTGTAGTGGTGGTGGAGTATCAAGGTATCCCGGCAGGGCTTCGCCAAGCGCTGCGGAGGAGGAAGAAGAGAGGTAGAGCTTCGCCGAGAGAGAGAGAGAGTTCAGATCTGTTCTCAAAGGGCCAAAACCTCAAGTATATATAGGAGGAGGGAGAGGGAGGGCTGGCTTGGCCCCTCCTCCAAGGAGGAGAGGTTCGGCCGAAGTGGGGGAGGAGTCCACCTCCCACAAGGGAGGTGGATCTCCTCCTTTCAAACCCCTTTTGCCCTTATCTCTAGATCCCAGCCGCATGGGCCCTTCTAGGAGGTCTTGGCTGGCCCAATATGGGCTGGCACACCTCCTCTAAAGGCCCACTAAGTCCTATGGTCGTCACACCCCTCCCGGGGGTCCTCCGGCACCCTCCCGGTACTCCCGGTACAATACCGATGAGCCCGAAAACTTTCCGGTGACCAAAACTGGACTTCCTATATATCAATCTTTACCTCCGGACCATTCCGGAGCTCCTCGTGACGTACGGGATCTCATCCGGACTCCGAACAACCTTCGGTAATCATGTATACCTTTTCCCTATAACCCTAGCGTCATCGAACCTTAAGTGTGTAGACCCTACGGGTTCGGGAGACACGTAGACATGACCGAGATACCTCTCCGGTCAATAACCAACAGCGGGATCTGGATACCCATGTTGGCTCCCACGTACTCCACGATGATCTCATCGGATGAACCACGATGTCAAGGATTCAATCAATCCCATATACAATTCCCTTTGTCTATCGGTATGGTACTTGCCCGAGATTCGATCGTCGGTATCCCCATACCTTGTTCAATCTCGTTACCGGCAAGTCTCTTTACTCGTTCCGTAATACATCATCCCATGACTAACTCCTTAGTCACATTGAGCTCATAATGATGATGTCTTACCGAGTGGGCCCAGAGATACCTCTCCGTCACACGGAGTGACAAATCCCAGTCTCGATTCGTGTCAACCCAACAGACACTTTCGGAGATACCCGTAGCATACCTTTATAGCCACCCAGTTACGTTGTGACGTTTGGCACACCCAAAGCATTCCTACGGTATCCGGGAGTTACACAATCTCATGGTCTAAGGAAATGACACTTGACATTGAAAAGCTTTAGCAAACGAACTACACGATCTTGTGCTATGCTTAGGATTGGGTCTTGTCCATCACATCATTCTCCTAATGATGTGATCCCGTTATCAACGACATCCAATGTCCATGGTCATGAAACCGAGACCATCTATTGATCAACGAGCAAGCCAACTAGAGGCTCACTAGGGACACGTTGTGGTCTATGTATTCACACATGTATTACGGTTTCCGGTTAACACAATTATAGCATGAACAATAGACAATTATCATGAACTAGGAAATACAATAATAACCATTTTATTATTGCCTCTAGGGCATATTTCCAACAGTCTCCCACTTGCACTAGAGTCAATAATCTAGTTACATTGTGATGAATCGAACACCCATAGCATTCTGGTGCTGATCATGTTTTGCTCGTGAGAGAGGTTTAGTCAATGGATCTGCGACATTCAGATCCGTATGCACTTTAAAAATATCTATGTCTCCCTCCTGAATGTAATCACGGATGGAGTTGAAGCGGCGCTTGATGTGTCTCATCTTCTTGTGAAACCTGGGCTCCTTCGCAAGGGCAATAGCTCCAGTGTTGTCACAGAGTAGAGTCATCGGGCCCGACGCATTCGGAATCACTCCTAGGTCGGTGATGAACTCCTTCATCCATACTCCCTCCTTTGCTGCTTCCGAAGCAGCTATGTACTCCGCTTCACATGTAGATGCTGCCACGACGCTTTGCTTGCTGCTGCTCCAGCTCACTGCCCCTCCATTCAAAATATACACGTATCCGGTTTGCGACTTGGAGTTGTCCGGATCTGTGTCGAAGCTAGCATCGACGTAACCCTTTACGACGAGCTCTTCGGCACCTCCATAAACGAGAAACATGTCCTTTGTCCTTTTCAGGTACTTCAGGATATTCTTGACCGTTGTCCAGTGTTCCGCTCCGGGATCACTTTGGTACCTCCCTACCAAACTTATGGCAAGGTTCACATCAGGCCTGGTACACAGCATGGCATACATGATAGAGCCTATGGCTGAAGCATAGGGGATGACACTCATCTCTTCTCTATCCTTTGCCGTGGTCGGGCATTGAGTCGTACTCAATCTCACACCTTGCAACACAGGCAAGAACCCCTTCTTGGACTGATCCATATTGAACTTCTTCAATATTTTTTCAAGGTATGTGCTTTGTGAAAGACCAATGAGGCGTTTCGATCTATCTCTATAGATCTTAATACCTAATATGTAAGCAGCTTCTCCAAGGTCCTTCATTGAAAAACACTTATTCAAGTAGGCCTTTATACTTTCCAAGAGTTCTATATTATTTCCCATTATCAGCATGTCATCCACATACAGTATAAGAAATGCTATAGAGATCCCACTCACTTGTAAATACAGGGTTCTCCATAAACCTGTACAAACCCAAACGCTTTAATCACCTCATTAAAGCGAATGTTCCAACTCCGAGATGCTTGCACCAGCCCATAGATGGAGCGCTGGAGCTTGCATACCTTGTTAGCATCTTTAGGATCAACAAAACCTTCCGGCTGCATCATATACAGTTCTTCCTTGAGGAAGCCATTAAGGAATGCCGTTTTGACGTCCATTTGCCAGATCTCATAATCATAAAATGCGGCAACTGCTAACATGATTCGGACTGACTTCAGCATCGCTACGGGTGAGAAAGTCTCATCGTAGTCAACTCCTTGAACTTGTCGATAACCCTTAGCGACAAGCCGAGCCTTATAGGCGGTCACATTACCGTCCGCGTCAGTCTTCTTCTTAAAGATCCATTTGTTTTCTATGGCTCGCTTATTATCAGGCAAGTCCACCAAAGTCCATACTTTGTTCTCATACATGGATCCTATCTCGGATTTCATGGCCTCAAGCCATTTGTCGGAATTCGGGCCCGCCATCGCTTCTTCATAATTCGAAGGTTCACCGTTGTCCAACAACATGATCTCTAGGACAGGATTACCGTACCACTCTAGTGCGGAACGTGTCCTAGTGGACCTTCGAGTAGCAACTTGATCTGATGTTTCATGATCATCATCATTAACTTCCTCTCTAGCCGGTGTAGGCTCCACAAAAACAACTTCCTGTGCTGCGCTACTCTCCGGTTCGAGTGAAGGTACAATTACCTCATCAAGTTCTATTTTCCTCCCACTTACTTCTTTCGAGAGAAACTCTTTCTCGAGAAAGGATCCATTCTTGGCAACAAAGACTTTGCCCTCGGATCGTAGGTAGAAGGTATACCCAATAGTCTTTTTGGGATATCCTATGAAGACGCACTTTTCCGCTTTGGGTTCGAGCTTCTCAGGTTGAAGTTTCTTCACATAAGCATCGCATCCCCAAACTTTTAGAAACGACAGCTTAGGTTTATTTCCAAACCATAATTCATACGGTGTCGTCTCAACGGATTTAGACGGTGCCCTATTTAAAGTGAATGCGGCAGTCTCTAATGCATATCCCCAAAATGATAGCGGTAAGTCGGTAAGAGACATCATAGATCGCACCATATCCAATAGAGTGCGATTACGACGTTCAGACACACCATTTCGCTGAGGTGTGCCGGGCGGCGTGAGTTGTGAAACAATTCCACATTTCCTAAGGTGTGTGCCAAACTCGTGACTCAAATATTCTCCGCCACGATCAGATTGTAGGCATTTTATTTTCCTGTCACGTTGATTCTCGACCTCACTCTGAAATTCCTTGAACCTTTCAAAGGTTTCAGACTTGTGTTTCATTAAGTAGACATACCCATATCTGCTCAAGTCATCAGTGAGGGTGAGAACATAACGGTAGCCACCGCGAGCCTCGACACTCATTGGACCGCATACATCGGTATGTATTATCTCCAACAAGTCAGTTGCTCGCTCCATTGTTCCGGAGAATGGAGTCTTGGTCATCTTGCCCAAGAGGCATGGTTCGCATGTGTAAAATGATTCAAAATCAAGTGACTCCAAAAGTCCATCAGCATGGAGCTTCTTCATGCGTTTGACACCAATATGGCCAAGACGGCAGTGCCACATGTAAGTGGGACTATCGTTATCAACTTTACACTTTTTGGTACTCACACTATGGATATGTGTAACATCACGTTCGAGATTCATCAAAAATAAACCATTGACCAGCGGGGCATGAGCATAAAACATTTCTCTCATATAAATAGAACAACCATTATTCTCGGATTTAAATGAGTAGCCATCTCGCATCAAGCGAGATCCAGATACAATGTTCATGCTCAAAGCTGGTACTAAATAACAATTATTAAGGTTTAAAACTAATCCCGAAGGTAGATGTAGAGGTAGCGTGCCGACGGCGATCACATCGACCTTGGAACCATTCCCGACGCGCATCGTCACCTCGTCCTTGGCCAGCCTCCGCTTATTCCGCAGCTCCTGCTTGGAGTTACAAATGTGAGCAACTGCACCGGTATCAAATACCCAGGAGCTACTACGAGCGCTGGTCAAGTACACATCAATAACAAGTATATCACATATACCTTTAATGTTGCCTTCCTTCTTATCCGCTAAGTACTTGGGGCAGTTCCGCTTCCAGTGACCGGTACCCTTACAATAGAAACACTCAGTCTCAGGCTTGGGTCCATTCTTGTTCTTCTTCTTCCCGGCAACTTGCTTACCGGGCGCGGCAACAGCTTTGCCGTCCTTCTTGAAGTTCTTCTTACCCTTGCCTTTCTTGAAACTAGTGGTCTTGTTTACCATCAACACTTGATGCTCCTTTCTGATCTCGACCTTTGCTGATTTCAGCATCGAGTACAACTCAGGAATGGACTTCTCCATCCCCTGCATGTTGTAGTTCATCACAAAGCTTTTGTAGCTAGGTGGAAGCGACTGGAGGATTCTGTCAATGACTGAGTCATCCGGGAGATTAACTCCCAGCTGAGTCAAGCGGTTGTGAAGCCCAGACATCTTGAGGATGTGCTCACTAACAGAACTGTTCTCCTCCATCTTACAGCTGAAGAACTTGTCAGAGATGTCATATCTCTCGACTCGGGCATGAGCTTGGAAAACCAGTTTCAGCTCTTGGAACATCTCATATGCTCCGTGTTGCTCAAAACGCTTTTGGAGCCCCGATTCTAAACTGTAAAGCATGCCGCACTGAACAAGGGAGTAATCATCGCAGCGCGACTGCCAAGCGTTCGTAACGTCTTGGTCCGCTGGGAGAAAGGGTGGGTCACCTAGCGGTGCATCAAGGACATACAATCTCTTGGAAGCTATGAGGATGATCCTCAAGCCACGGACCCAGTCCGCATAGTTGCTTCCATCATCTTTCAGCTTGGTTTTCTCTAGGAACGCGTTGAAATTGAGGTTGACATTTGCGTTGGCCATTGGATCTACAATATAGATATTAAAGGCAATTTTAGACTAAGTTCATGATAATCGAGTTCACATAATCAAATTATTCAATGAACTCCCACTCAGATAGACATCTCTCTAGTCATCTAAGTGACACATGATCCATGTCAACTAGCCCGTGTCCGATCATCACGTGAGACGGACTAGTCATCCATGGTGAACATCTCCATGTTGATCGTATCTTCTATACGACTCATGTTCGACCTTTCGGTCTTCCGTGTTCCGAGGCCATGTCTGTACATGCTAGGCTCGTCTAAGTCAACCTAAGTGTTTCGCGTGTGTAAATCTGGCTTACACCCGTTGTATGCGAACGTTAGAACCTATCACACCCGATCATCACGTGGTGCTTCGGAACAACGATCCTTAGCAACGGTGCACAGTTAGGGTGAACACTTCTCTTGAAATTTTATTGAGAGATCATCTTATTTACTACCGTCGTTCTAAGCAAATAAGATGTAAACATGATAAACATCACATGCAATCAATATAGTGACATGATATGGCCAATATCATCTTGCTCCTATGATCTCCATCTTCGGGGCACCATGATCATCATTGTCACCGGCACGACACCATGATCTCCATCATCATGATCTCCACCATTGTGTCTTCATGAGGTTGTCTCGCCAACTATTACTTCTACTGCTATGGCTAACGCTTAGCAATAAAGTAAAGTAATTACATGGCGTTTGTGATTGACTCGCAGGTCATACAATAAATAAGACAACTCCTATGGCTCCTGCCGGTTGTCATAGTCATCGACATGCAAGTCGTGAACCCTATTACAAGAACATGATCAATCTCATACATCACAATGCATCACATCACATCCTTTTGGCCATATCACATCACACGGCATATGCTGCAAAAACAAGTTAGACGTCCTCTAATTTGTAGTTGCAAGTTTTTACGTGGTTGCTATAGGTTTCTAGCAAGAACGTTTCTTACCTACGTCAAAACCACAACGTGATATGCCAATTGCTATTTACCCTTCATAAGGACCCTTTTCATCGAATCCAATCCGACTAAGGTGGGAGAGACAGACACCCGCTAGCCACCTTATGCAACTAGTGCATGTCAGGCGGTGGAACCGGTCTCACGTAAGCGTACGTGTAAGGTTGGTCCGGGCCGCTTCATCCCACAATACCGTCGAATCAAGGTAAGACTAGTAACGGCAAGCATATTAACAAAATCGACGCCCACAACTGCTTTGTGTTCTACTCGTGCATAGATTCTACGCATAGACCTAGCTCATGATGCCACTGTTGGGAGACGTAGTAGTAAATCAAAATTTTCCTACGTGTCACCAAGATCTATTTATGGAGAAACCAGCAACGAGAGGGGAGAGATTGCATCTTCATACCTTTGAAGATCCGCGTTCAACACACGTGCAGCCCGGTGACGTCTCCTACGCCTTGATCCAGCAAGGAGGAAGGAGAGGTTGGGGAAGAGCTCCAGCAGCAGCACGACGGCGTAGTGGTGGTGGAGTATCAAGGTATCCCGGCAGGGCTTCGCCAAGCGCTGCGGAGGAGGAAGAAGAGAGGTAGAGCTTCGCCGAGAGAGAGAGAGTTCAGATCTGTTCTCAAAGGGCCAAAACCTCAAGTATATATAGGAGGAGGGAGAGGGAGGGCTGGCTTGGCCCCTCCTCCAAGGAGGAGAGGTTCGGCCGAAGTGGGGGAGGAGTCCACCTCCCACAAGGGAGGTGGATCTCCTCCTTTCAAACCCCTTTTGCCCTTATCTCTAGAACCCAACCGCATGGGCCCTTCTAGGAGGTCTTGGCTGGCCCAATATGGGCTGGCACACCTCCTCTAAAGGCCCACTAAGTCCTCTGGTCGTCACACCCCTCCCGGGGGTCCTCCGGCACCCTCCCGGTACTCCCGGTACAATACCGATGAGCCCGGAAACTTTCCGGTGACCAAAACTGGACTTCCTATATATCAATCTTTACCTCCGGACCATTCCGGAGCTCCTCGTGACGTCCGGGATCTCATCCGGGACTCCGAACAACCTTCGGTAATCACGTATACCTTTTCCCTATAACCCTAGCGTCATCGAACCTTAAGTGTGTAGACCCTACGGGTTCGGGAGACACGTAGACATGACCGAGACACCTCTCCGGTCAATAACCAACAGCGGGATCTGGATACCCATGTTGGCTCCCACGTACTCCACGATGATCTCATCGGATGAACCACGATGTCAAGGATTCAATCAATCCTGTATACAATTCCCTTTGTCTATCGGTATGGTACTTGCCCGAGATTCGATCGTCGGTATCCCCATACCTTGTTCAATCTCGTTACCGGCAAGTCTCTTTACTCGTTCCGTAATACATCATCCCGTGACTAACTCCTTAGTCACATTGAGCTCATAATTATGATGTCTTACCGAGTGGGCCCAGAGATACCTCTCCGTCACACGGAGTGACAAATCCCAGTCTCGATTCGTGTCAACCCAACAGACACTTTCGGAGATACCCGTAGCGTACCTTTATAGCCACCCAGTTACGTTGTGACGTTTGGCACATCCAAAGCATTCCTACGGTATCCGGGAGTTACACAATCTCATGGTCTAAGGAAATGACACTTGACATTGAAAAGCTTTAGCAAACGAACTACACGATCTTGTGCTATGCTTAGGATTGGGTCTTGTCCATCACATCATTCTCCTAATGATGTGATCCCGTTATCAACGACATCCAATGTCCATGGTCATGAAACCGAGACCATCTATTGATCAACGAGCTAGCCAACTAGAGGCTCACTAGGGACACGTTGTGGTCTATGTATTCACACATGTATTACGGTTTCCGGTTAACACAATTATAGCATGAACAATAGACAATTATCATGAACTAGGAAATACAATAATAACCATTTTATTATTGCCTCTAGGGCATATTTCCAACACATACCTAGTTCAATCTAGTTACCGGCAAGTCTCTTTACTCGTTCCATAATACAAGATCACGTGGCTAACTCTTGAGTCACATTGCTTGTAAGGCTTATAGTGATGTTGTATAACCGAGTGGGCCCTGAAATACCTCTCCCCCACACGGAGTAAAAATCCCAGTCTTGATCCATGCCAACTCAACAAACACCTTCGGAGATACCTATAGAGTACCTTTATAGTCACCCAGTTACGTTGCGATGTTTGATACACACAAGGCACTCCTCCGGTGTCAGTGAATTGCATGATCTCATGGTCATAGGAACAGATACTTGACATGCAGAAATAGTAGCAATAAATTAACACGATCATATGCTACATTTGTAGTTTGGATCTTGTCCATCACATCATTCTCCTAATGATGTGATCCCGTTGTCAAATGACATCTCATGTCTATGACTAGGAAACCATAGCCATCTTTCATCAACGAGCTAGTCTATTAGAGGCATACAAGGGACATGGTGTTGTCTATGTATCCACACATGTATCTGAGTTTCCGATCAATACAATTATAGCATGGATAATAAACGATTATCATGAACAAGGAAATATGATAATAACCAATTTATTATTGCCTCTAGGACATATTTCCAACAGGGTCCTCTTTTGTTTTTTTCTCCTTGGCTTATCTTCTTCCTCCTCCATCCGTTTTTATCCTTGCCGCTTCATTGGCATCGCGTTGTTCTCGCTCGCATGGAACCCGTCGGGGATGTACTACGACGCCGTTGCTTCTGCAGGCCAACTACCGCTGCCTGCTGTAGGACGAGCCGCCATGGGCAGATAAATAACCACAACGAGCACCTCTTCCTTCCTCTTCCGCTTCTTCAAGGAAATCTCACCTACAGCACGGAGGAGTTGCATCAGCACCGAGCATCAATGCTACAACGGAGAATGGCCGTGTCCTTGAAAATGGAGGCTTGACATGCTGGGATGCATGCTCCTTTGTGAAGCAATCGTTGGCGAGCATTGACACGCGACCGATGAGGCGATGTTAGAACCGCCGCATAGAAGGGTTGCAACCATTTGACAAAAAAGCTTCAAGCCTAGACCGAAAAAGCTTCAACCGTCAACATGAAAAGCTTCAATCAAGCAATGTCAAACTTAAAGAGTTGCAACCGTTACGACAAAAGTTTCAACCTTAGATAGAAAAAGCTTCAACTGACATTTCATTCTTTGCAACAACCATGTTGCCTTTTTGCTACAACCATGTCGGATTTTTGATACAATTGACATTTCGTTTTGTTACAACGCACCACCGACGTCGACAGTTCGAGAAGAGCGACGCTGCTCTAGCCAGCACTGCGCTACTACAAGCTCCGTGTGTCATGCTACAACCGGCATAGCAAGCTGCTACAACCAGCGTCTCGTTATGCTTCGACGCATCACCAGCGTTGATTTTCTGCTACAACCACGCTAGCTATTGCGACAATCGGCATTTTGTTTTGCTATCATGTACCATCGGTGTGGTTTATTTTACTACAACCGCGTTGCATTTTTGCTACAACGGATGTTGCCATTTGCTACCACGAACCATGGCGCCGGAGAAAAAGCTGTGACCGGCGGATTTGCTTTTGCTAGGACCAATGATGCTTTTTGCTGCGACCGATGGAAGCTTTAGCTGGGACGTTGATGGCTGCTCGTTTTTTTGCTGGGATGGCGAGGCTGTATCGGAGACGGCGAGGATAGCTGTGACAGCGAACACAATATGTTTTGCAACCGACAATGACGAGGGACCACGAACAGTGTGGGCGATGCGTATAAACCTGATGGATGGCGAGACAGTTAGTGGGGTCGACGGCGAGGACCGCGAAGGCGCCGGTGATTCATCTATATGTATAAGATCATTGAAGTTAAATTTTACATGTAGAGAAAACATAACACTCTTGCAATGTAAATTGATAAAAATGACAGTTTGATGATGTATACATATAGAACGACAATCTAGCTAAAATCTGTTACAAATTAAAATAACATAAAAATGTTCTTAAACTTCACTCACACAAATTTTTAGCAAATATAATAAAAATTTCTTCCTTAACTCATACACATCCTACACAAGCATTATATGTATTTAGCATTAATACTTCATGTCAAAGGTCTTAAAATGTGCAACACGCGTGCGTTGCCATGGGCGATAGACATATAAAAATTGATCAGTGAGCAAAGAGTATTCGCTCAAAGGATCTTTAATTGTACTTCACATATTGTGACCACGATACATTACAAGTTCCATATATTTTTTGTTCAAAAAAAGTTCAGCTAAGTAGAACATGAATAAAATATCGACACCTTCATCTCTACTTTTAAAGCGCAGACGTATGGTACCCACGTCTCCATCCTTTTTAGAACCTCCCCGTCTCATCAATTGTTTTCCAAACAAACCCATCTTCCGACACATGGGAAAAAGGCATAGAAAACTGACCATCAATCATGTCGTTACTTCTCCCTTGTGCTACGCCCACACATGCATGATTACTCCTCCTCCGTCGCTCCTCACCACACCTCCCATCTGATCCTGCCTCGTCTCGGTCTCTCTACCATCCAGACCAACTCCCCTACCATGTGTGGTTTTCAAATTCCATGTTCGCCCCCGCCACCAGGAATGCCTCATCATGGACCGGGTGAGCGCTCCGAAACCGTCGCCTCCTTTCCTCACACCGTGGAAGATATTCTCATCCGAATCATCCCGGTTTTCCCTCCTTCACCGAGTCTGGTGGCAGCAACTGAAGAACACAGTCGCCATCCATTTGTGAGGGCATGTAATTAAGGAAAGAAATGTCTGGTCCACGAGGTTGCCGCCATGAGTCATCAGGCTGTTGAAATCTAATGAAAAAGATTGAGATGGTTACGCTCATAGAAGACACCTTGGAATATGATTTTATGAAATAACTTTGTACATATTGTTGGGGAACGTTGCATGGGAAACAAAAAATTTCTTACGCTTCACCAAGATCAATCTAGGAGATGAGCATCTATGAGAGGAGAGATTGGATCTACGTATCCTTGTAGATCGCTAAGCGGAAGCGTTAAAGAACGCGGTTGATGTAGTGGTACGTCCCACGAACTCCCGATCAAGTACCGAACGGACGGCACCTCCGCGTTCAGCACACGTGCAGCTCGATGAAGATCTGCGCCTTCTTGATTCAGCAAGAGGGAGCGGAGAGGTAGATGAGTTTGCCGACAGCACGACGACGGTGGTGGTGGAGCTGATCCGGCAGAGCTTCGCTAAGCGCTGCCAAACCAATCTACTAGAGGAGAGGTAATCGGGGAGGGAGGAAGGGCTGCGCCGTGACTTGTATTTGCAGACCTCCCTCCCCTCTCATATATATAGGGGAGGAGGAGGGACTGGATGCCCTAGGGTTTCCCCTAGGGTTTGGTGCAGCGGCCAAGGGAGGTGGGGCGGCGGCCAGGGTGGCTTGGCCACTAAGTTTGGTGGCTAGCCCACCCTTTTGGCCCAGCCCAAGCCTCTAGCCGCATGGACCTTGAGGTGGGAGGTGCGGCCAGCCCACCAGGGGCTGTTTCGCACCCTCTCACAGCCCATGTGGCCCTTTGGAGAGATGGGCCCACCCAATGGACCCCCAGTATCACTTCCGGCACTCCGTCACACCACTTGCAGGTCACGGAACTTTTCTGGAACTCAAATACCAACTTTACATATATGAATCTTTATCTCCGGACCATTCCGGAACTCCTCGTGATGTCCGAGATCTCATACGGGACTTAGAACAACCTTCGGTCACCAACACACATAACTCATCTATTCCGAAACGTCACCGAACCTTAAGTGTGCAGACCCTGCGGGTTCGAGAACCATGTAGACATGACTGAGACACCTCTACGGTCAATAACCAATAGCAGGACCTAGATGCCCATATTGGTTTCTACATGTTCTATGAAGATTTTATTGGTTGAACCACTATGTCAAGGATTCAGTTAATCTCGTATGATGTTCCCTTTGTCCTTCGGTATGTTGCTTGCCCGGGATTCGATCGTCGGTATCTCTATACCTAGTTCAACCTCGTTACTAGCAAGTATCTTTACTCGTTCTGTAATACAAGATCCCGCGACTAACACTTAGTCACATTGCTTGCAAGGCTTGTTGTGATGTTGTATTACCGAGTGGGCCCTGAGATACCTCTCTGTCACACGGAGTAACAAATCCCATTATTGATCCATGCCAACTTAACAGACACCTTCGGATATACCTGTAGAGTACCTTTATAGTCACCCAGTTACGTTGCAACATTTGATACACACAAGGCACTCCTCCGGTGTTAGTGAGTTGCATGATCTCATGGTCATAGGAACATATACTTGACATGCAGAAAAATTGTAGCAATAAAGTGACACGATCATATGCTACGTTTATAGTTTGGATCTTGTCCATCACATCATTCTACTAATGATGTGATCCCGATATCAAATGACATATCATGTCCATGGCCAGAAAACCTTAACCATCTTTGATCCACGAGCTAGCCTGCTATTGGGGTGACATTTCCTTTCTTTACTCGCACTTGATAGTATGTACTCTCGCTGTAATAAAGAAATATAAGAATGTTTAGACTTTCGATCACTAGTACAATGTATGTTTGGTTGTGACTTTATTTATAACTTGTTAATATTGTTACATTTTAGCAAGGGAAAGTAGAACACTTTTTCCGCCCCGACATGATTGATCGTTATCGTGACCAGTTGTCAACTAATAAGAAGAAGATTGAATGGGTGCACCGTATGAGAATGACTGACGTGCTGAACATGATTTGGGCCGATGAATTAGACCCCGTCACCATTGATTTATTGGTTCATAATTTTGATCACATGACGAAGGGTCTAGTTATTGGGGAAGAACTCATCCCAATACAACCTCTTGTCAAGAAGGTTTATAATTTGTCCAATGGTGGAATCCAACTTGAACGTCCTATAGTTCCTTCACTGGGAAAGGAACATACACATAGACATGACATATATGGGAAACTTGCAAATAGGGCGAATATGGGTGATATAGTTGGTCTGACTCATGACCACTAGGAGAAACTGGTCACATACAACAAGATGGATCAGCGAAAATTTAGTTTTTCTCTTATGATTGTATCATTGAGTTTATTACTGGCTCTGTCCTCACATACTTATGTTGATACAAGTTTTATGAAGGATATGGAGGACTATGAAAATATACATAACTTGAACTTGTGTGCATTCGTTGTTGACTATCTTGTTAGCAGTATAGATGCATACAAAATGAAAGACATCGAAACATGCCCAGGATATCTTCACCTTCTCCATGTAAGTTCAGTTCAAAAAATATAGTCTTATTGCTTTTGGAGCAGTAACTTATAACCTACATGCCAAACCAAGCCACAATTAATCTACTCGCCTACAAAACTTGTTTGGGACTGAAAGGCTTTGTACGTTATTGCTCGAAAAGCAACAAAACCATAACTTTTGAACTAAACTTACATGGAGAAGGTGAAGATATCCTGGACATGTTTCGATGTCTTTCCTTTTGTTTGCATTTATACCGCTAATAAGATAACCAACAACGAACCCACACAAGTTCAAGTTCTATATATTTTCATAGTCCTCCATATCCTTCAGAAAACTTGTATCAGCATATGTGAGATGGAGCCAGTAATGAACTCAATGATGCAATCATAAGAGACAAACTAAATTTCTGTTGATCCATCTTGTCATATGTGACTACTTTCTCCCAGAGGTCATCACGAGCCATACCAACTATGTCGCCCATATTTGCCTTCCTTGCATGCTTCCTATACATGTCAAGTTTATGTGTATGTTCATTTCCAGTACAGAAACTGCATGACGTTCAAATTGGATCCCACCATTGGTTAGATTATAAATTTTCTTGACGAGAGGTTGTATAGGATGAGTTCTTCCCCAGTAACCAGACCCTTCCTCGTGGGATCAAAATTATGAACCAACAAACAAGTAGTGACGGGGTCTAAATCATCAGTCCAAATCATGTTCAACACATCAGTCATTTTCATACAGTGCACCCATTCCATCTTCTTCTTATTAGCTGACAACCGACCATGATAATGATCAATCATGCCGGGGCGGCAAAAGTGTTCTACTTTTTCTTAATAAAATGTAACAATATTAACAAGTTACAAATAAGGTGACAACCAAACATACATTGTACTAGTGACCTAAAGTGTAAAAACTCTTATATTACTTTGTAGAGGGAATACATACTATCAAGCAAGAGTAAAGAAAGGAATTGTCTGCGAAATGGTAGTGGACAACTTGTGCCTAATATCTAGAGAAAGAGATAAATCAAATGAGATTAGTATTTGTAACGTCGGGCAAAACATAGAAAGAAGTATTTGTTACAAGACTCGTTGACAATTGAATTGTCCAGGCATTCTCTCTTCCTCGATTCTTTGCTCTATTCAGCCATAATAACAATAATTATACAACACCCTACTACAAAAGGGTCTTATATTTTTTGGTATGGACGGAGTAGTATAAATTATGGTTGACTATTCTAGCAATCGTTGCATAAGCTAGGGTAAGTTCTATAATGATCAATAAAATATACTAGTATTTTGAGTGATTTGTTTGTTACACTGGCCTAAATTTCTAAAATATCCAAGATAAGGCCCTGGATCTCACGTCTTCAATATTACCATTGTAAAGGAAAGTGAAAATATTTCATCCAAAAAAGGAAAGGGAAAATCCGCAACTTGCCTTCTTTTGACGCATTTTGCCGGCCATGGTGGAATTCTGTGACGCCCGACCGACTGCCACGCGTCGCTCGTCGCCTTGGCGGCTGACTGCGTGCTGTCCCTCTTGGAGAGTGGGGACTAAGGCCGAGCGCCCGAGCCGTCCCTCTTGCCGGTTGTTGTCTTTCCCACTAGCAAGACCAAGCTCGAACCCCCGATGGTCGTCGCCTCGCGAGATGCCCTCGTGTCGGTGTCGATGCTGACGCCGTCACTGCTCGCCTAGGTTTTCTCTTCATCCCCCCCCCCCCCCCCCCCCCCCCCCCCCCCCCCCTTGAATTTCGATTTGAGGGCATCTCTCGTAGCGACCATTTTCTCTTGCAACCCACCGTTGTGAAGCTCTCTATTCTTAGGGGAGCTTTGTTTAGCAAAAAAAATAGTTTTTTTTTACTTTTGTGGGGAGCTATTCTTTTGAGAATTTTTTAGGGCCCAAGGGTTGTAGCCCGTGGGTTGGAAGAGTGGTTCATGGGCCGTGTATATTTCGCCTATACTTATACCTTCCACCCCTCAAAAAAATATGCATTCCTCTCAAGACTAATATCGAGGCACATAGCCTCTCTAGACATGCCAGTTATAGTTGTTTTGGCAAACTGGCACACACCCTCCTCCACCATGGCACGTTTAGAAATAGTAATCTGGCCTAGCCAAGGAGGCTTGTACCCAGGAACCTTCTGATACCTTTCAGACTTTTCATAAATAGACTGGAACTTTTCGGACACTTAATGTACACTTTTGGAATGCCGCAAACACTTTGAAACACTTTTGGAGCTCATATATTCATACTCTATGCTCTCCTGGTTCTCACATAAATTACTGGTCACTAAGCGTGTGACCATATGTAAGTACAAAAATAAGTGAACATGACCCGAAACACCTTCTAGTGTATAATTAACAACGAGATATAGAAACCCTTGATAATTCCTACATGTTTACAAAGATCTTTATTACTCGAATCTTTATTTCCCAGATACTATTCCCTTTGCTTCGCAATAAGTTACATAACCCTACGAGCTATTTATTGGTATCCCCGTGGTCAACACCTTGATCACTATGTTGGTTATACTCCTTGTCTATTTTTTTTCTCTTTATTTTTTTTCGTATTTTGGTGTCCTAGTGATCGCAGTCACATGTGTTTAGCTTGACGATGATGGTACCACAATACTAAGTGGGCATGAGGAGTATCTCTCCATCTCTAGGGAAGCAAATCCCACTGTTGAACTATCAATATCGATACATACTTTTTTAGTAAACCCATAGGCTGCCGATTTATTATCGACGTCTCATCGTTGCGAAGTCAAAGAATGTACATGAGCGGCTAAAGAAACGATTGAGAAGTTGAAAAGACAAGTTGCTCTCAGTTGGAGGACGATTGGTTTTGACCAACTCCATCCTCAAAAATTTGGTTCTTTATATAATTTCTTTCTTCCAACTCCCAAAAGGGTCCTCCAAAGACCGGATTATTTTAATCCAAATTCTTTTAGCAAGGAGACAGTGAAAATAAAAAATACAGGCCATCCAAATGGAACGTGGTTTGTAGGCCGAAAGACGAGGGTGGCCTTGGAATTCATGACCTACATGTCAACAATGAGACCCTACTTAGTAAATAGTTGTTTATACTTTTACTCAGAATGGTGTTTGGCAAACCATGTTGCGCAACAAGTATTTAGGCCAAAAGACGATGTCTCGGTCATGTTGGAAACCTGGCGGCTCACATTTTTGGGCTGGCCTAATGGCGACAAAGAAACATCTCTTCGCTTTGGGTCTTTCACGATAAAGGACGTGTCAGAGATTCGTTTTTGGGAAGACATATGGATAGTCAATGCAAGTCTCCGAGAATAATATCTAGCTAACATTGCCCGCGATAAGGATAATACAATTGTGCAGGTACTTAGTTCATCCCCGTCAAATATTTCGTTCAGGCGGAATTGGATTGGCCCCCGACTAACATCATGGCAAAATCTTTTATCTTGTCTTGATTGGATTAATCATACACAAGGCCAGGATGTGTTTCGTACGAACTTTACTATATTGGGATCTTTCAGAGTAGACTCCATGTACCATGCGCTCAGGCATTCTGTCTGGAAGTCAAAGATCCCACTAAAAGTTAAAATTTTCATATAGTGTCTTAGTTGGGGAGTTGTTCAAACCAAACACAACCTCGTCCGACATAACTGGCAAGGGAGTAAGAAGTGTTGTTTTTATACTCATGAGAATACAATCAAACATCTATTTTTCTAATACAAGTTTGCACGTTTTACGTGGTCTCTCATCCAAATAACGTCAAATTTTTATCCGCCTATAAGTGTGGCCAATATTTTTGGTCATTTGGTTGGACGGTATCCTAAATAGGTTCAATATTCTAATAAGGGTGTGAGTGTATGCCTTACTATGGTCGATTTGGCTATATAAAATGATTTTGGTTTTTAATTACAAAAATGTTTCTCCTCTATTTTTCGTTGTACGCACTCGCTTCGTACGTGATTTATACTACAACGACCGGAGTACCAACCGTTATTCAAGGCAACATGCACGCGGTTGGAACAGGTGGCTATGAAGGTTTTTAATCAACATGGATGGCAGCATAATCTTCGGCTCGGTCCACCATGTCCATCTAATTTTCCAAACTTCACATGTCTTACTGATCTAGAGATCGTTATTGGTGTATCATTACTCACCAAAGACTTGGTAACATGTATTGCATAGATTTTAAATGTTAAGGATAACATGTTGAATAAATTGCATCTAAAATGAGGATTACCTGCAATGATAGTCATTGGATGAATCTTCATGTTAACCAACTTTTCAGCCTCGCTTAACAGTTCTCTAGCCAAAACAACAACAAAATTTGTCCCATCACCAACTTCATCATCTTGGACTTTTGAGATGTCTAACAAGCATTAAGGACTGCATTTTCTTTCAACTAGATGATACCCCGCACGTTGTTCCGGGACTTTCTGCCTTTTATACGCAGCTTCAAAGAATAATGCACCTTGGTGAATGAAAGTTAAATATGGCATCAATTGAAGTTTGAACGGAACATTGATGTTTATTTAAAATGTTGAATAAGTTCATTTTTTACATATATACGAAGATGCTTTAGAGGAGAACCAGCAGAAGAAAATTGTTCGTATAGAAAGGCAAGTAAGCCAATAAAACAGAAAGATTGCTGCAAAAAATGTGTAATGCACACTAAGCAATTTCTGACCAAAGGGAAAGCATTATGATTTCTCTACAAATTATGTGAAGTAAGGGACACAATCTTTTACCATAGAGAGGAGCTCGTCGAATACCTCAATTGTCAAGGTGACATCATGTTCCTCTCCAATATAGTTACAATATAATGGACCATGGGAAATATTGTCCCTCTGAAGCGGCAAACCAATCCTCACCCAAGCAGCAACCAATCCTGCAAGGCATGAGATGTATTTCATATAAGGAAGACACGGTACAACACAAATAATGGCATAATATAAGCTTACTGTGAGAATTATGACCCTGTATGAAAATGGCAAGCAGGACATCATCTTCAGTACTTCATGTCAAATTCTTTTTGTTATGTAGATATAGCACCAGCTATTCTCGCAGCACAAAGATCCTATATATTCCGATGTCAACTTCCCTTGAAGAACAACAATTGTAAATTCAGTGTTAAACAACAATCTCTAAAATCTCAAGGTACATACAAATTAGACTCTTTCTCAAGAGGTTTCTTGTTTGCATAACAAATTACGAACATACTGCAGTATATGTATGACTGCATTTTATTGGCGCATGCACAATGGTACACATGCTCTTGCCATCTCTAACACTTGATGATCACGTCTACCTATTTCTGACAGCAAACCATCCTTTCCTAAAGCAAATTCTCAAGGTGGTTGCTTCATGATGAATCTATTTGTTCCATATATCAGAAAACATCAAGGAATCCGAGCCTGGTGCAGAATTTCTCTTCTAATTCCACCTTGCAACCATGGTACAAACGAAAAAAAAATCTTTGCTTAGGGGACCCTTCCATCAAGCACCTCGCAAACAATTCAGACTAAACCATAAGAGGATAGCTACGAACGAATAAATCAAAGTAAAACATGACATGACTGGAGAAGCCCCTCGGTCTACTCCTATCGAGTCAACTTGACTGATGCTAGAAGAGTGGAGAAGCCCCTCAATCTACTCCTACAGGTAATCGAGTCAACCCGACTCATGCTACAAGCGAAGTGCAGTGAAGATCAGTTACCAACGGTAAATTTTTTGACATACCAATTATTAAAACACTATAAATACTACCTTCGTCCTGGTTTACCAGTCCTCCTCGTATTTTGGGTCATATTTTGACCATGATTTTTACAAATGAAATATAAGTTATACATAACAAAAATTATATCATTGAAAACTACATTTAAAAACGAATCCAACAACATAATTTTTTATGGCATGCATTGACATTTTGCTAGTTGAATATATAATCAAACTTTAACCCGGAATACGATAGGGACTAATAAACCCAGACGAAGGGAGAACCTAATAATCCAGCAGTAGTAGATCGTCGTAGCACGGTAGCCGGACCTGTGGTTACAGCTCAAGTGATGGTGGTCACCTCGCAGAAAAGTAAAAAGCATTAGTACTTCTTTCTACTCGAGAGATTGAGACTGAGATGCATCGTGCTTGCTCGTAGAAAGCGGCGAGCACTTTGCTTATTGCTACTGCAGATTCTGAAGGACCACGAGTAGATCAGTATTCCAAATTTCGTCAAGCCATGATATGTATTTAGTGACATCGAATGCAAAATAAGACTAGGGAAACTTGTCCTTCACGCAGTGATGGAGTTCTTCATGGTGGAGACATTGGAGATGATGCCAATAACACACAATGAATCATGAAAATAAATCCGATACGAACAGGAGGAGGAAGAAGAAAGATAATTAATTGATCCATATGTATTTGCTTGATCCATCGGTATCATCTCAATGCCCACACCTTACCTGCCGACGCTGATCCACCCGACGATCTAGTGAGAACAAAGTAGCCTTGGCAACGGCCATCACTGACAAAAGATGTCGAAGGAACATTTACAATCGACAACCTCGACCTCTCGACGGTGCCGTCGGGGCAGATGCCATGCCGGCGGCTTGGTTGCGTTGGCACGTCGTTTCACGCCACCGCCTTGTCGTCCTTCCAGTTAATCATGTAGCACAGGGGTGATACTCCCTCCGATTCTTTTTACTCCACACATTAGATTTGTATCAAGTTAAACTTTGCACACTTTGACCAAATATATATTAAAAAATATAGATATGTACAATATCAAATATATATTTCATGAAATTACATTTCGTAAAGAATCTAACAATGTTGATTTCGTATTGTGAATATTAATACTTTTTTTATAAGTTTGGTCAAAGTAGAGATATTTTGACTTTGACCAAAATTTATATGGAGACTAAAAAGGACGGGAGGGAGTAGCTGTGGAGGCGGCCATGGGAATAGAGTTTTAACTGTTTTTGGTGGATGAGTGAAGACGAACAGGAATTCCCATGGAACATGAAGATAGCCGCAGAATAAATTGTCGAGGCATTAATTGAGGAGGCGATAGGACGACAATGTTACAACTTGACGGTTGCGTTGGTGGCGTTTCTGGGAGGTGAAGAGCGGGAACTCCTACCAGCCGCTCACTACAGCAGGGAGTCGCTCCAACGCACATGTGAGCGCCCGACTGGGCCGGCTCAGCTTTTTTTCTAATAAAATCGGATAATTTCCTTTTTTCTTTTCTGTTTATTTCTTTTTTTGGCTCGTTTTTCTTCCTGTTTCTCCTTTCTTTTATCAAAACGAACAAACGTTGAATTTCTCAATCAATTTTTGAAAACATGAACGTTTTTTAAAACAGAGAACAAATTTGAAAGCGTGAACAATTTTTTAAAGCACGATTTTTTCTGAATCTCGAGAACAAAATTTAAAACTAAGAACAATTTTGAAAAATCCTGAACAAAATTGGGACCGCGAAAAAAATTTGAAGCACGAAGATTTTTTGAATCTTAATAAAAAATTGAAACAGACAACAATTTTGAAAACCCTGAACAAATAAGCTTGACCAATTTTTAAAAACACGAACATTTTTTAAATCTTGAGAACAAAATTTGAAAATAATAAGAAATTTTAAAAAATGCTGAACAAATTCACAAATGTGAACAATGTCCAAAAACACGAACATTTTTTGAATCTTGAGAACAAATTTCGAAAAACAAGAATTATTTTTGAAAAAATATATTAATAACCAAGAACATTTTCTTAAGATCCCGAATATTTTTTGAAAATCCAGAACATTTTCTGAAAGTCCAGAACATTTTCCTCAAAATCTATCACAATTTTCGAATTTGAAGAACAAAAATTGAAAATCCCACACATTTTTCTGACAATCCAGAACATTTTTTGAAAAAATCAGAAACATTTCCGAATTTGAAGAATATTTTTTGGAAATCTAGAACATTTTTATAAAAACAAAAACATTTTTAGAATTTGAAGAACATTTTTTTAAAATCCCGAACATTTTTTTAAAATCCAGAATATTTTATGAAAATCCAGAACAATTTTTGAAACCAAAACAGAAAACAAAATTAACAGAAAGAATAAAGAAAAGGGAAAACGAAGAAACAAAGAAAAACCAGTTCATGGAACCTTCTAGAAGTTTCCCAAGCTGAAAAAAAATGGCTGGAAAAGGTTCCCAAAACCGGGGGCCTTGGAACAGTTAAACGGCTGGCCTACTCCCGAACCATCGCTAGGTGTCTCTGCGAAGCCCCGACTATTTGATGCAACGCACATCAAATAAGGGTTTCCGTGAAGAGCCTTGAGAAATTCTCTTTTTTTTTTTTGAGAAAACAGGAGCCTTGGGAAGTGGAGCCGTGCAGAAGGGGATGGAGTCAACAGTGCACGGGTTTTTAGCTGTGAGCTTGCAACGGTCCATAAAGGCTTGGATTATACATTCTTATGGTATTTAAAAAATATTCTACAAGTGTTCATGCATTTTTAAAGTATTTCAACATATTTTTCAAAAATTGACCATGAATTTTAGAAAATATTTAATGTGTCTAAATTATTCACAGTGTACTAAAAAGTCACATGTATATGGAAAATATTCAACCTGTGTTTAGAAAAATCACATGTAATTAGCTTCTAAGGGGACCCACCTAGGTCGGGCCCAAAATTAGCTAAAAGTTTCTTTTTGTCTACAGTTATGTTATAAAATCTTAATGGACTTTTGGTGAAATATGCCAACATTACTAATAAAAAATATATAAATTGTGATGTACCTTTAAAAATTCTCCCGGTATTTTAAAAATACTTCTAAAAGTGTTTGTGCACTTTTGAAAGTATGTTCATCATATTTAAAAAATATTCACCACGTATTTAGAAAAATGTTGAAGGTGTGTTTAAAAAATATTCACCGTGTATTTAGAAATATGTTCACATTTATTTAAAAAGCTGACATGTATTTGAACAGTATTTGACCTATGTTTAAAAAATGTCCACCGTGTGTTGAAAAAATGTTCACAATACATTTACAAAATGGTCAACACAAATACGAAAAATCTTCCGTTTGGAGAGTTGGAATCAGAGAGGAACATGGGTGGGTGATCACCGCCACGGGTATAGATGGCGAGAGTGGTTCTTAGGTTGAGGTGTCCATGGATGGTCGGAGGGTTGACGAAGAGGCACATCACAGTGGTGGGAGCGAAGCAAACACGGGAGTGTGCGGGAAATTATATCATTTGCCTCACATTACTTGGGCACTTGATAATTTGCCCCACTTTAGTTTGCTTTAGATGATTTGCCCATATTTTTCCATGATTTAGTGATCATTTGCCCTCTTTCTTGCTTTAATCTATTATTAATATTTCAATCAGGGGAATCAACATGAAATTGAATAAATATGGACTAGAGGTCATAATAAACGTTTTTTTTCATGTTCTTAATTATACTTATATTTATATTTTGTGCTACAATTGCAATGATTCTTGAGTCTATACATTCAAGAGACTCAGAGGAAAACTCATTGCATGTGTCAAATAATAAACGGTAAAATTGATTTCAAGTCTCGCCTCTAAGAATGATGATTTTTTTTATCGTGGGCATGATTTATTGTAACAAAGGATGCCAACAACTTTGAGAACACATCATAGCAGAACACTTGTGTTGAACGGACCCAGATGATTGTTATACTTCGAGATCACATCGTCGCTAAGTTATAAGTATCATCACAGAAAAGTTTTTGTATAATTCTTTACATCATAAGAGTATCGAGTACTTTCATGTTAGGCGGTGTGCTTTGGGGTTCGTCGAATGTCAGTGTAATAGGGTGATCATAATGGCAACTTTTGGATGCATCAGAAAAGTATGACAAGATACTTGATAGCTTAATATTGGAATTTGTTGCTCCGTCGATGAACAGATATTTTAGGGCCTCTCAACGTGACGGTATTCATCACACTCTAGACAGACACAACATGATTTGATCACGGGGATGCCAGAACACGGAAACGAGAAAAGTGAACAAAACCGATAACCAAGAAACCATCATAGTGAACAAGTTGTCGATTCATGGGATATTGATCAATTTCACCTCCACACAATGGCTGGCACGCACGTCACCATGTCGCCACGCTCGCGAACCATGAACAACGAAAGCTTGTTGATCCGGTAGTATATGAGTGTGCCAAAGAAACTCGCACCAGCGAGTGTCCGACGACTTTCTTCCTCTTGTGTGCTAGGTCGACTGCCATATACGACAATGACGTGGATTTTTTATGACGGGGAAAAATGAAGCAAAACAATTCTCTAATATCTTCTCTCTCAAAATTCTTCACAAATGGGCAAAATTCAGGGGGAGGGGTGTCGTCGACCTATAGCTCCACTAGTATGGAATAGCCGATGGAACCTCTCGAACTAGAGCAACAACAAACTCATCTCAACACGGATCTTTAAGTCTACACGAAGCACACGCGAGGTGATCTCCTGGCAGATCATGATGCTGGTTGGCCGTTGAGGCACAACTTGGACTCTGTCGTCCACACCGAGAGAAAAGTGGAGAGACGATGTTTGTTCTCGGTTTTTTCAAGGAAAAAACGAGATCAAAGTAAGAAAAGGGAGCACGAGGATATGAGCATGCAAGCCACACAAACCATATAAAGGGGATACCATGAGTTTTTGTTAGTACATCATGAATTTCTTATGGTAGAAAAGTGACTCCATCTCAACTAGTTCTTCGCAAAAAAAGTTAATTATTGTGGTTTCGGCTTGAGGTCGATCCTGATCAACATTGGGGTTGCTTTTTTATTTCCACTCCCAAACTCGTGCGCGTTCTTTGGGGTAGCGAAAAGTTGTTGCTTCGCCTGCATCCCACGTAGGAACTCCGACCCAATACGCAGTAGCATGTTGTGTGTCATTCCTTGCTTCTTCTTTTTCTTGTTTGTTTTTCTTTTTGTTCCTTGCTGAATTTTTTTCTTGTGTGTTTTTAGTTTCGGTTTTTAATTCTTATTTTATCCCTTTTTATTTGTTTCCTCCTTTCAGATTTTTCTTTTTTTGTAATATATGGTGCTTTTTTGTCATATACGGTGCTTATTTTTCTAGTATAATGTGAATATTTTGAAGTACACTTTTAATATACAACATTGTTCTAACATATATTCAACTTTTTTTAATTATGTAACCGTTTTTTAATGAACACTTATTATTATACGGTGAACTTTTTTCATTTATTTTTATTTTTAAAACACATACTGATAAATTTTCTATATACTTATTTAATTTTAATAAGTGATAAAATATCTAGCTTCTAAAAACCAAGAGCCATTTTTTCGTTGAAAAATTGTAAACAAAAATAATCGTTCACTGGCAGATTGGGCCAGTCCATTGGCGTTGGTTTCAGGCGGAGCTTCCACTATTTGACGCTCATGGGTGTAACTTTTCTTTTTGGCAGCATCGTGGCGCTGGAGGCATAATTGAGAGGCCTGCCACTGATAATACCGGCCCGGTAAAGCAAACTCAGGTCTGTCTTGGGCAACTTCCACTTGAATTTAAATTTCTTTAAAACTAGTACCTTCGAATAACTACAGATACAGATGAAGCTAAAAAAAACCGATACAGATAAGTTAAAAAAAATACTACCGATACAGATAATTAATCATTGCCAAGAGCTGCACTCGCTTCAGTCAATATCAGCTAGCTGCTCGAGCTTTGAACAACTAATGATGACCAAATCAAGATATATAAAGGTTGACACCTAGCTAACTACCGAAAGTTCATACTGACCATGCCCTTCCAGAAGAAGCCCATATGCCACCGAGACCGATCGAGTACAATTGAACTAGTAGCTACTGATTATTTTACCCTAATCTTCAGCAAACTATTCCTTGGATCTGCATCCATGCATTCTATCTCTGAGAGAAATGGCTGATGTGTGCTCCATCCTCCATGATCAGAACTGTAGGCGGTCCGTCTCCCAGTCCAGTCCGGACGCGACCATGTCATAGTAAGGCACGTACTTCTGGGGATCAATAGACGCACACGAGTTAATTAATTAGGTAATCAGATTGTCACATATGGCACATAGCTTAATGCTGTTTCACTGAATTTTCCTGAACGCACCTCGAGCTTCTTCATGAGCTGGTGGGCGGCGGGGGCGGAGACGATGATGCCGCGGGCGCCGGGGTTGATGAAGCCTTCCTCCACGGCCTGGTCGATGAAGGTCAGCAGCGAGTCGTAGTACCCCTCCACGTTCAGCAGACCAACCTGAAGAATTGACACGCATGCTGCCATGTGAGATTACATGCATGTTTATAGCTTAGGGCTTAGGCTATGTTGCTGGATCATTTGACATGTGTACTGTATGTATGCACGGACCGGCTTGTGATGGATCCCTAGCTGCGCCCACGTGATCACCTCCAGCAGCTCCTCCAGCGTCCCGTACCCTCCTGAAACATGTGAGATGTGTTACTAAGTACAGTTTCACACGTGCAGAATGCATGCATGCATGCTGTCCTCTTACTAGGACGACAACATGTCAGAGAGGCATTTAGTGGATGGGTATTACAGAGCCATGAATTTTAGGGGGGGTCTTGGCCGGCCAGACCTGACCGACAGGATGAGAAATGCATGCAATATGCAGTGCGGTAATCAACGAGGCAATGATGGGATGCAGGGGGGAGCACGTACCAGGTAGGGCTATGAAGGCGTCCGAGTACCTGGCCATCTCGGCCTTCCGCTGGTGCATGTCGGCCACCGGCCTCACCTCCCCCACCATCTCCCCGACGATCTGCCACGGCAACAACATCCAGTTATCCTTACATTTACTTGCACCAAGTACCAACGTACACCAGCTAGCAGAATTCACGCTGAACATGCAGATGCAGAGGCCCTGATTGTATGTATGCCGGCTGGGTGGGAGAAGTTGAGTGTTCACTTTTATAAGGCTTTGTAGATATTTCAAACATAGTACAAAATAGCTTAATTTGAATTGTTTGAAACGACTTATAAAATGAACGGAGGAAGTAAGTACATTCAAATACTCTCAGTTCTCACAGGCACTATTAATAAAGGAGAGAAAACGAAGATCGGAGGACCAGGCTGCTGCTGTTGCTGCAACCAACGCTGCGCTGCACGGCACTTAAACTGCATGCACCGCAGCCAGCAGGGCTTACCAACGGTAATAATGATGGTAGCCATTCCATGTGATAAGCAGAGCTTGGGCACTGTTGATTAATTTCCACTGTAAGCAGAACAGTGGCGCAGGGCAGGCGTCGAGTTATTATAGGCAGGCAGGCTGGTTAATTCGTGCAGGTGGATGCAACTGTGGACAGTGAAGTTGTTTACTGGATCAGTTGTGGATATTAATGTAAGGTGTTTTTTGATATTAATGTGGTATCAAAAAAAATAGCACCGTTTCTTTTTGAATCATCATAATGCTATCTCAACTTTAATTGTATTGTCACACCATTTTTTTATCTAGTGACAGTTTTAACATCTGTATACAGTAGAGCACCGAGAAAGGACGGAGTAGTAATTAATTAGCAGGCCTGTCTGTAGCATGCCACAAAGAAATCTTAGTCAAGAACGTTTCTTTCTCTCGAGGAGTATGTCTGTTTTGCCCGGAAATGGGATCATCACGCAAAACTGCGTTTGTTTATGCTCACGCCTGCAGGTTTGGATCCGTGCCACGCGGCCCACGCCCCACGTACGGGTATACTAGTAGTGATTCTGTGGATTGTTTTCTCAGTTTTGTGGACAACAGCGTCTACTTGTGCTGTGCTGTGTTCCCTTGGATTAGGAAAGAGAAGAAAGAAGAGAGAAGAGAGAGGGCGCACTACTGCCTCAGAATAGATTAATTAGTTAGTCCTAGCTACGAGCTAGTAATACAAGTGGGCATATTCCAATTTCCAAGATCCACTGAAGTATAAGTGTCATGCATGATGGAAACTCGAAATGGATAGCATGCCATGTCTGTTTCTGCTCCGAGCAAGTCGTAGTACTAGGAGACAAGCAGTAGAGTACATACCTCGGGTGTCATGAGTGTCTTGGGAATGACCCTGCACGCGCGCGCATTATGGAAGACAGCAACATGAGACAGCTTCCTTATACAGGCCAGTGACAATCAACTACTAGTATATAGGCATATACGTACTGTGACTGTGGCTGAAACTTACCCGATGACGTGCCTGCCGCCGTGGTAGACGGCCTGGGAGACGAGCCCCATCAGCCCGATGCTGCCGCCGCCGTACACCAGGTCGATGCCCCCACCCACCTGCCAGCCACCATTCAACGTTAATCACCTAGCTAGCTCCTACCGCCGTGCGTACGTAGCACATTTGATATCTGACTGGCAACACGTACGTACGTTCAAGCTAGGCGCATGCCGAATGCAATGGATGGTGGTACTACCTACTGACGGTAGCAGGTGATGCGCCCAACGATACTACGGGAGAAGAACTGAAGCTGACGAGTGCATGCATGGCGATGGTTTGCGTCATGGAAGGTACGTACGTACATGCCGTTCAACTTGTGTTCGTACGTAGTGCTATTTCAGAGGAGCTAAGATAGATGGCAATTAATCTCTACCTGGCCTGTACTACCAGTGCTGTGCTCTGTGCCGCTGGCAAGTAAAATCATCTCACCGTAAAAGTGTGTGGTTTTGACATATATAGACTTCTACGTACAAATTAAGTTTGACTGCTACTACTACCTCGATAGCCGCTTCCGTGATTAACCTGTGCACACTAATAAGCAGATCAGTGCATGCATGTCAACGGGGAGAGAAGACCGTCTAGGCCATGCATGTGCAGCAGGTGCGCATATTAATCATCCATCAAGCGTATCTTCTGGATCTCATCAAGGACCAACGACCGTCCGCTTAATCATTCAGCAGTTGGCGCTAGCTAAAAAGTCTCCCTGCCGGCTCTACACCGGCCGCGTGATTACGAACAAGGAACGTCGTCCCCACAGCCAGCCCCTTTGCGAATCGAGAATCAAGAGCTAGCTTAACCGTACGTGATTCTACTAATCAAGAGGAGATGCATGCATGAGTGGTGAGTAGTGCGTACGAGCTCGTTGGCGAGGTCGATGGCGGCGTCGTGGTAGCTGCTCTTGTTGCCCTGGCTGCTGCCGCAGAAGACGCACATCCGCTTGAACCTGCTCGCCTGCCTCATCCTGCTCCCTCTCTCCCTCTCCTCTCTCTCTGATCTGTGTTTTATTTGCTCGTGTGTGTGCACAACGGCTCGCAATTCCTTTGAGTGCGCCACCTATCCCTTATATAAAGGCGGGGCTGGAGAGAGAGCCGATGGGTGTTGGGTATAGAAAATGTCAAAGGTTTTCTTTTTGTGCGGGGAGAAAAGGTCAAAACTTGTTTTCTAATGAAATCATTTAAAATATACTCTCACCTTGACATATTATAGTTTTTCAAAGTCAAACCTTGAAACTTTGATTTAGCTTATGAAAAAAAATGCATCAACGTTGACAATACCGAGCTGACACCACTAGATTTATCATAAAATGTATTTATCATATATATGGTACATATCCGGTGCAGTAAATGTTTATATTTTCTCAATTCACTTGAGCAGAGTCTATGGAGTTTGACTTCGTAAAAATAATAGTACATGCAATATAGTTTGGCAATGTGGGAGTACTCTGGATCGGTTTTAAAAAGTCGCTCTGGCCTTTGTACTTCTTAGATGCTATTAATGGACGGAAGTAATGCTATGAATTGATAACGCACAAATCTCGTGCACAATTTGATTCTTTTTGTCGTCCGCGAAAAAATGAAAAGGGGGATACTGTGAACTACTTGTAAAATCTCATAAATAATATAGGACTCTTTATGCCATCCGTGGAAAAAAAGACAAGGGAAACACATTTATCTTTTATCTTTTGCATTTTATGTATGGAAGTAGATGACCATACTGGCTGACTACATAATTCTTCATCACTTTATAGAATTCATCACACCATGAATTGTTTCGCACCTCCAAATATATACAAAAACCACACTCCAAACCTTAACGTGGTTATTTAGGGTGGTTTTACACCTTTCAAATTCAAAAATAGTAAGGAATGTCATGAACAAAGGGGAAGTTACATATTGAGAACCCACAAAGAATGAAAAAAAGATAACTTCCTTTCAATACAAAGACTACCTTTTCCAAAATACAAAAATTACCTAATAATATATATTCTTATTTTTACATGTCACAAAAATTATTATGGTTTTCATATGTAATTCTGCATGTTGTAAATTCCTACTGCTCTTTTTTGCTGAGAAAATATTTAACCCTCTTTACATCTATGTTTCATTTTCAACCTTTGACAATACCAAAACGCAAAATAATTACTATCAAAATAGGGACGGGATGAAACTGCATTATTTTAATCGGTTCAAGGTTTAAATATGAATTTATTGTGGATGGGCTCATAGCCTAGTGCCTAGATCGTAGTGGCGCCTCTCAACTAGTGCGGGTTCAAGTCTCAGTTCAGACATGTGTTTCAAAGTTTCCTCTCTTAATTAAAAAGCCATAGGGGCTTCACCCCGGTCTAGTTTATGAAAGAATTCCTTATTTAATATCGTGTTTAAATTTTATGCCTTAATTGGTGTTGAGAAATATTTTTTTTATCTAACAATGAATTTAAATTTTATATTTTTTATGACATTTTTGTTCATGATAACTGAAAAGACTATTTTACTCCTCGCGTGATATGTTTGTAAGCACGTGTGCGCGCTGCTGCTTGTGTGTGTGCACAGGTACATGTGCTATTGATGTTGTGTGTGCACGCACGCACGTGCTGCTGTGTATTTGTGTGCGTGCGTGTGTTGTTGTATGTGATGTTGCATGCGTGCGTGTGTCTATTGCGTCTGTGTGTGATGCATGCATTCGTGCATGCATGCGTGTGTGCTGCTGCTGCATGTGTGTATGATGTTTTCATTAGACCACTGGGTTCTAGTTCGAACTACATGTATATTGCTTTTTTTCCTGCTGAATAGGCGTAGAGTCTTCAAGCTCTTACAACGTAGTCTCTCAATCAACACCGAGTGAAGTCTTCCAGACTCTAATCTCACCTTCAACATGACTTCATAGTGGTTGTATGTGTCACCTTGCGTCCCGTCGACTCCAAGCTCACATCTGCACCGTCTTCAATTAACCCCGCGTCATAGTCTTATCGAAGCCACACAACCCTCTGGCCTGCGCCACGTGTTTTCACGTCCAAAAGTCGGTCATCACCAGCATCATGCTCCTACATCGTCGTCGTCACTGATCCCACCATCGTCTTCTACACCGACAGACTTGCGTTGATTTAGTCAGACTGTCTAGTCCGATCCAGCCGAACACGTCCGGCTGCACGACATGCTCGAGGCTCCTAAATCGTCTTCCACGAATCTCCATCCATCGCATGATTTCCATCTTAGCTGGCTTGGCATCTGCAACCCGTTCAAGCATCTTCGTGAAAATAAACAATGCTACATTGCTTTTGTCCAATGCCTTGCGTCCATGGACTTTTTTTCGATAAAGGGCGATTTTATTATCTCAAAATGTAGCATCAAGCGGATACAAAGCATTATGAGTAACACCCGGCCTCTGCATAGCTAGGATGCACACAGCCAAATCCGAAGGTCTAATAAAAATTCATGAAATAAAAAACGACAAATCGACAACAGTAGAGTCCTATAGACTGACACTATGCCTATGTCGAAGGAGGTGGTGGATCGATCCGAAGGTTATGCTGCCACCCATGTTGAGAAAAAACCTCCGTAGCCACCTGCTCCAATCGCGTACACACCACCGTGAATAGCGGTTGGTACTCCCGTCGTTGTAGCATAGACCACGTACGTAGCGAGTGCGTACACCGGAAAATAACCTGTAGAAGAGAAGCATTTTTGTCATTAAAAACCAAACCATTTTTACATAGCCAAAGCGACCAAATTAAGGCATATGCTCCCACCCTTATTAGCGTTTTAAAACTTTTTGAAATACCGTCCAACCAATGACCAAAAATATTGGCAACACTTATGGGCGGATGCAAATTTGTCGCTATTTGGATGACTGACCACGTAGAACGTGCAAACTTGCATTGGAAAAAAAGGTGTTTAATTGTCTCGTCATGAGTACAAAAACAACACTTCTTACTCCCTTGCCAGTTGCGTCGTGCAAGGTTGTCTTTTGTTAACACAACTCCCCTACGAATATACCACATAAAGATTTTCACTTTTAGTGAAATCTTGGACTTCCAAATTTTCTTATTATTACTCACCGGTACCTCAGAATGTGTGAGCGCACGATACATAGAGTCTACGGTGAAAGACCCCGATGTAGTAAGGTTCCAGCGAAACACATCACGACCTTGTATCAGGTTAATCGAATCCAGCCGAGATAAAAGATTATGCCATGACACAAGTTGGGGGCCAATCAGAACCCGCCTGAACGAAATATTCGGCGGGGATGAACTGAGCACCTGCGCAATAGTAGTATTCTTATCACGAGCAATGTTGTATAAGGCTGGATATTGTTGTTGGAGACTGGCATTGCCTAGCCAGATGTCTTCCCAAAAACGAATCTCAGACCCGCCCATTATCGCGGAAGACCCAAAGCGAAAGAGATGTTTCTTCGCCGCCATTAGGCCAGCCCAAAAGTGTGAGTCGCCAGGTTTCCAAAATGCCTGGGACAACGTCTTTTGGCCTAGATACTTATTGCGTAGCATGGTTTGCCAAATACCATCCTCAGTAAGAAGTTTGAATAACCATTTACTGAGTAGGGCCTCATTCTTGACCCGCAGGTCATGAATTCCAAGGCCACCTTGGTCTTTCGGTCTACAAACCACGCTCCATTTAGCCAGCCTATATTTTTTCTTGTCACCGTCTCCTTGCCAAAAATAATCTCGATCTAAAATAGTCCAGTCTTTGTAGGATCCCTTTTGGAAGTTGGAAGAAAGAAAGCATATAGAGAACCATATTTGTGAGGACAGAGTTAATCAAAACCAACCGTCCTCCAACTGATAATAGTGTCACACTCAAGATGCGATCCTATCCTTATTTTTGCACGAGGGCCTCGACAGGGATAGAAACGCATCTCGTCGTGTTGCAAGAATGGATATCATTACAAGTACATGTACAGAAGAGATGAGTATATGGAATTGGCTTACACTCGCCACAAGCTACATCAGAGTCACATCAATACAATAACATAGGCAAACATCATACAGAAAAGCAGGGTCCGACTACGGACGAAAACAAATGACAAAATGACATCCATCCTTGCTATCCCAGGCTGCCGCCTGGAACCCATCCTAGATTGATGAAGAAGAAGAAAAAGAACTTGAAATTAAACAAGCATCGCTCTCACGTCAAAGCATCGCATTAGCTGTACCTACAACTGTTGTTGTAGTAATCTGTGAGCCACAAGGACTCAGCAATCTCATTTCCAAGGGTATCAAGACTATTAAAGCTTAATGGGTGAGGTATGGTCAAGTGGTGAGGCTACAACAAGCGACTAAGCATTTATTTGAGTGGCTAACTTACGAATACAGAAAGTAAAGTCTGGTGGTTTATGCATAACGGACGTGAACTAGTAATGATCACTAACTGATCCTGAACACATACTTATGTCAAACATAACCCCACCGTGTTCTCTCTCGGATAAGGACTCACGAGAAGCGACAATCACGGTTACGCACACGGTTGGTGTATTTTATTTGAGTTTACTTCAAGTTTGCTATGACCGGGTGTTAAACAAAGTATCAAAGTTTGCCACATAACTGCGGGCACGGCTTTCCGAAAGATTTAACCCTGCAGGGGTGCTCCAACTCATCCATCACAAATTAACCACACACAGCGGGAATAACCTCGACCATAGATCTCGTGATCTTCCTAGGCAATTCCATAGGAGATCCGCCACCTCGAGATAGCCTGAAGAATAATCGGAATTTCTCACTCAAGACGTTCGAGACAGGTAAAACAAATCCAGCAAGGCCGCTCGACGTGCCGACAATCCTGATAGGAGTCGCGTATCTCGTTCTCAGGGCACAACCGGATGAGCGCAGTGTATAGTGGCCTGATAGAAATCTTCCGAGTTGCCCCGGGTTGGCCCCGCACACGACTCTAGTTTGGACCAACACTCATGAGGAGCACTGGCCTAGGTTGTTGATTAATCCACGGGGTGATCATGCCCTATGAAAATTTTAGTTGTTATTAAGAAAATGTAGTACCAATGTTGGGCCTTGTCAGACAAGTTTTATCCCAAAACGAAAATCAAGGGGGTCCCCATAACAACCCCGAGCATGTTAGGAGTGTTCAATTATGGAACATAACACCGGTTCACAAGTAACTTGGGCGGCAAGAGTGGAACAAAACACCGAGCAAAAAGGCCAAACCTTCCACCCTTTACCAAGTGTATAAGTGCATTAAATTAAATAACAATAATATTGTGATAACAAATGAATGTCCATGTTGACACATGGAAGCAATTGCACCTGCACCTAGAAACGCTATACCAAACAAAGGTTTGCTGGGAAGGTGGAGGGTTAGAGGCTTCCATGGCAATGTTGGGAGGCTTGACAAACAAGTGGTAGGTAGCTAGACATAACGATAAAAGCGGGACAACTAACATAGCAATGATAGTAGTGGTATCCAGGGAAATGTGTCATCTTGCCTGAGATCCCGCTCGGAAGAAGAACGAGTCCAAGAAGAAGACGAGCCAACGTAGTCGAACGAATCCTCACACTTCGAACACTTTCGGAACTCTATCGAGAAGAAAAAATTCGAAAAAACAATCAACACACGGGAAATACCACAACATATGCATGACATGATGCACAAACAAATATGATGCATGTCTGGTTTAATATGCAAGGCATGGCATGGCATGGCAGGAACAACAAACAACTACTATACATTAAGTGAAGTTCAATATGCAACGAGTTGCATATTGACGAAACTCCATGTTCGAATTATTTAGTTCACTCCCGTTAGGTACACGACAATATTAAATTTTATTTAACATGGCAAATGGTGAAGCACAACCAACTACAACATCTAGGCATTTTAAATGAGGCCGGAAGCAATATATAACATTTCCGAAACATCCCCATAAGCATATTATGAAATTGGTCCAGATCTATCCTAACGCAATTTTAGAGTTGTTAAACAGCAAAATAAATGTCATCATGAGATCCTACACATTTTTCTAGTCAAGTTACATATGTGGAACATTTTTATCGGAGCTACGGTTAATTAGTTATGAAACAAATCATTTTAGTATGTCATTCATGCAAATCAATGCAAACAGCAAGTTTAAGTATTTTAAACATGTGTAAAAGTTGGAAATTATGAATCTACACGAAATTCTAGTCAAGTTTCATATATATTTTGTTTTAATCCGATGCACGAAAGTGAAGTTATTAAATGCATGATTATTAGGGACTTTCCTGCAAAACATTAATTTGCTGGTTAATTAACAAATTCGTTAGCAGGAAAAAAAAGGTAACGGGCCAAATCTGGAATCTAGCCCAGCAGAGACATGGCGCAGGATAGCTTCCCAGCGCCCAGGGCGCAACATAGCACTATGGGGCGGCCGTTCGGTGGGGTTGGAGCTGGGCCTGGAGGCGGCGCGGCCGACGCGGGTGCAGAGGAGGCGGCCCAGGTAGAGGGTAAACGCGAGCGGGCGTCGTCCTCCCGCTCGGTCCCGAGCGAGGACAGGACATGGCGGCGGCCATGATGCCGGCGACAGGAGGGACTCCGACAGCTTGGAGGGGCGGCAAGCGGGGCGAGGCCGGATCTGGCCGGCGGGCCTCGATCCCGGCCGGATCCGGGGCGAGGCGGCGGAGCTCCAGCGGCTTCGGCGACCGGCGAGCCAACGGGAGTCCCTGCTGGAGTCCCTGCTCGCGGCTCGCTGCAGGCACGGAGAGGAGGCGGCTCGCGAGCGCCTGCGGGAAGCGGCGGCGGCGCTTCGGGCCTGGGGCGGGCCCAGATGGGCTCGGCGGGCCCTGCGTAGGGAGGAGTCTGCTGGCGGCTGCGGGGTGACGCTGGCTGGTTGGGGCGGCGCGGAAATCAAGGCAGGGTAGGCTAGGGGTGTTATATAGGAAATGGGGGGCTAGGTTAGGGATTTTTAACCCGTTTTCGGACCCTCCGATCGCGATTGGACGGCTCCGGTCGCGGGGTAGGCTAGGATGGGCTAGGTGGGTTGTGGAGAGGTGGTTGGGACAAGAAGAGAGGGAAATGTGAGCCTGTAACACGAGGTTTCAAAACACCAAAAAACGTCCGACGAATAAACCGATGACCGCACTGCAACGACTGACCGATGGGGTATCAAACAAACTCGGAATGTGACAAAATTTGGTAGGCGGTCCATCTACGCTATAATAAAACCGCACGCCAGGTTTTGACCCAATCCAAGAATATTTTTAGCGTGCCTTTTAAAACATTTTTAAATGATGCCGCGGGCGCGTGCGTGTGTGGTTGGTCTCGAAACGGTCGACGACACGAACAGAGAGAACCGGCAACTACAAACGGATGCAAGTTTTCGAAAACGAGTGATGATGCTATGCAGATGATGCGAATGATGCGATGATGAATGCAACACCCAAACGAAACACAGACGAGAATGGAAACAAAAGGGGAATCTTTTGGAGCGTCGGTCCTGGGCTATTACAACTCTCGTCCACTACACGAGGATCTCGTCCCGAGATCTAGAATGAGAAAGGAAGAGAAAGTACAAAAGTTGAAACTTAGTTGCTTCTTTGACAAATGAGTGAAACCAATGAAATATGAAGTTGGAAAGAGATGAAAAACGCCACGTGGAACAAGCAAGAATTCACAAGAAATTTCGGCAACACTTCGGTAGGATAGAGAGGAAAAATTAGGTATGATGGAAAGAAATTGAAAGAGATACACCAAACTTCAGTTGGATTAGAATCAAAACTTCATAAGATGGAAGGATCATGAAAAGATTTCACAACACTCCAATAAAATGAATAAGCAAAGCAAGAGCATGGTATTGATTAAACAAGATGATGGTTGAAACAGAGCAACATGAAAACGCCTCCGGAAGAAAAGAATAGAAACTAGATCTTTGAAGAGAAGAGAACTGAGAAGAAAATGAAAACTTCTACCACCAATGAATTTGAAAAGCATGGTTGAACGGAATTGATGGAGAATCAACAACGAAAAGAATAAGCTTGTTATGGGCTTAAAGACAACATCTCAAAATTATGAGGTGACAACCTGCCACAACAGAAACACTTGATTGATTGAGAGCAACAAGATATGCAAAACTTCTTTCACCAAGAGGACGAGGAGGAAACTTGGATCTTTTATGACACCATGATAGCAACAATCCTTAGGAAATGCTTTAGGTGAAATCCAACCCAAGACAACTCTGAGAAAGGAATGATGGATTTACTTATCTTATTCTTGACAATTTACCTTCGAGACTCCTCATGATCAAGAATTTAATAACACCATCTCAAAAGAAAATGGAGAAGGAATTGAACTTAGACATCCAAGATAAAGAACACTTAAGCACCTGTAACAAGAATCTTGAAGAACACTTGAAAATGAAAGAAATCTTGATGAACCACCATGAAGAACCTCTGGAAGAACTTTGAAACGAAAGGATGATAGAAATAATTGAAGGATGCAAAAAGAACAAGATTGAGGCCTTGCTGTGAGTTAGATGAAGCTTAGCGACAAGATACTTGATAAAAACTAGGAACTTCGGAAAAGAAAGATGACTACTTGGGATAAGGAATTTGATATCATGAACAACTCCGGAAGAAGGATTGAAATCACTTGGATGAAACTAGAATAAGAATTATGACATGCCTATCCTTCATCAAGTTAAATTGATGACAGACAACGGATTTCGCACACCACTTATTCTTTTTGGAAAAGATAGGAAAGATAGATAGAGCACAAACTTGAAGAGGTCTTGAACGATACACCGGAAAGAATTAGAAACTAAAGAGGACACATGAGAATAAAGAGATCAAGATTTGCCTAATAGAAACTGAACAAGGCACTGGAATAATTGAGATACGAACGAAGGGACGACAATTGAGAAGAATTTGAGAACGAAAGCTGAAAGCTGAGAACGAAGAAATCTTCTAAAATGATGGCCTTCGGAGGATCAAGAAACGAAAACAATTATGAAATGCACCGGATAGATATGGGAGGAATAGCTCATGATCAAAACAATTTGAAATGGTATCAACAACCTGAAACCATGAATCTTTGGAAGAATGAACAACGATTTAAGAGAAACTCTCCTTCGGTCTTCAATGCAGAGAATGATGACGAAAAATAACACCATGAATTACTGAGACACTCTGGAAGAATGAATGAGGAAAGGTTGAGCCAACAATGAAAATGATTTAGAACCGATCTTGGAGAAGAAATATGACTGATGAAAAACATTCTTACATCATATTGAAAAGAACTTGAGGACATCTTTGGAAAGAATAGAAGAGTCAGGTAGGATCCTGGGAAAAGACCTATGGGTTATGGGCCCACTCAAAAGAAACCACCGTTGAAGCAATTGCTTAAAAGAGAGATTGCACTGGTACAAATTACGAACTTGATGAGATGAGACCCTCGAAATAATTTGAAAGGATTATAAATGAAAATGAAAGTCTTCTAAGATATCTTCAGCACTCCGGACAGAACAGAGAGAGACGAATAAACAAGAGAGGCTTGGAAAAGAAATTCCAACATGGAAACCATTCAGCGAATGAGAAAGGATAAGATGAGCACCGAAGCTTGAATTGAATCCACCGGATAAGAATAACAACAAGAAAAAAGAAAATGAGGATAGATCTTGAAATTAAAACTCTTGAGAATATTCACAAAGAATCACAGGAAACAATACAAACGAAATGATAGCTGAAGCATTACATGAATAGAAAATACACTTCGATGAGAATTTAATCATTGAATAAAAGGGCGAGAGGGTGGAAAAAACAAATAAAATTTGGAATAGATGAGACAACTCCGGAACGAAATATGAGGATTGATCTTGCAATTATTGAAGAGGATAGAATTATCTTGAAGAGAAGCACACCGGTAGGAAAAAAATTGATATGATAACTTGATTGGGCAAAAGAATTATCATTCCCAAAAAAATATGAGAACACTTCTTACGAAAGATATGAGATCACCACTTGATATCGAAGCAACTCGAATTACCATATTCAAAACAAAACGAAGGATGAGGCTTATGAAACAAGCCAGAACAAATTCATGACAGAGATTCCGTTCGATATTTTCGTGGTAAGGTTCGCACGGGCTCGATCGTACAGTAGCCATCATGTGCAAGGTAGTGCACATGACATACGATGCGTCCCCGAGTCATAGCAAGCTACAAGGACTCTTTAAGACACAACGAGACCGCTGTTAGAAAGACTGTGAACAAACGAATCCACTAGATGTCGAACCCCAACCTCACATCATGATTTGTTGGAAGATAGCCTAGGTAACTACTTGAATTCCCACCTAAGAACTTCCAAAAACTTTCTTGGTTATGCAATCAGGTGTTGGGGATACAAGGAGGAAATATCTCACACAACTAACAAACCTACACCCCAACTGTATCCATCCTTCAACACATAACCAGAGGCTTTCGCAAGTCCATCTAACTCAGATCCTCGAAAACACAACGATACTAACCATGGTGGTACCCCGGACGCCTCCCCAGTACTGGGTGACTCCGACCTTATCTCACCATGACAAGTATTGAAGCACTTCCGAACACCCTCCGTCCTGAGATACTAAGGAAGCTGAATGATAACGATGTGCCAAGAATTCCCTGGAGCTCAACTCCCCGGAAGAAATCAAGTCAGACATGAGGCACCAAGACAGAACTCCGTCACATCGGCATCATATAGTTTCCAAAATACCCGCGTGATCCTAATTTTTTTTTGAACGAGAAGAGGAGTAGAATCAAAATTCCTAGGTCGTAATTCCTCACCAGAGCATAGAAGAGGAGTAAAAAGAATCCTAATCTCCGGTATAACTAGACTCAAAATAGTTTTTCACTAGACTCGACTCGGCCAAGTTCGATCAATCAAGGGGGCTCCTAGGTCGCTACAGGCTCTGATACCAACTTATCACACTCAAGATGCGATCCTATCCTTATTTTGGCATGAGGGCCTCGACAGGGATAAAAGCGCATCTCGTTGTGTTGCAAGAATGGATATCATTACAAGTACATGTACAGAAGAGATGAGTATATGGAATTGGCTTACACTCGCCACAAGCTACATCAGAGTCACATCAATACAACAACATAGGCAAACATCATACAGAAGAGCAGGGTCCAACTACTGACGAAAACAAACGACAAACTGACATCCATCCTTGCTATCCCAGGCTGCCGTCTGGAACCCATCCTAGATTGATAATGAAGAAGAAGAAGAACTTCAAATAAAACAAGCATCACTCTCACGTCAAAGCATTGCATTAGCTGTACCTGCAACTATTGTTGTAGTAATCTGTGAGCCACAAGGACTCAGCAATCTCATTTCCAAGGGTATCAAGACTATTAAAGCTTAATGGGTGAGGTATGGTTAAGTGGTGAGGCTGCAGCAAGCGACTAAGCATTTATTTGAGTGGCTAACTTACGGATACAGAAAGTAAAGTCTGGTGGTCTACGCATAATGGACGTGAACTAGTAATGATCACTAACTGATCCTGAACACCTACTTATGTCAAAACATAACCCCACCGTGTTCTCTCTCGGATAAGGACTCACGAGAAGAGACAGTCACAGTTATGTACACGGTTGGTGTATTTTATTTGAGTTTACTTCAAGTTTGCTATGAACGAGTGTTAAACAAAGTATCCAAGTTTGCCACATAACTGCGGGCACGGCTTTCCGAAAGATTTAACCCTGCAGGGGTGCTCCAACTCATCCATCACAAATTAACCACACGCAGTGGGAACAACCTCGACCACGGAACTCGTGATCTTCCTAGGAAATTCCATAGGAGATCCGCCACCTCGAGATAGCCTGAAGAATAATCGGAATTCCTCACTCAAGACGTTCGAGACAAGTAAAACAAATCCAGCAAGGCCACTCGACATGCTGACAATCCCGATAGGAGCCGCGTATCTCGTTCTCAGGGCACAACCGGATGAGCGCAACGTACAGTGGCCTGATTGAAATCTCCCGAGTTCCCCCGGGTTGGCCCCACACATGACTCTAGTTTGGACCAACAATCATGAGGAGCACTGGCCCGGGTTGTTGATTAATCCACGGGGTGATCATGCCCTATGCAAATTTTAGTTGTTATTAAGAAAATGTAGTACCAATGTTGGGCCTTGCCAGACAAGTTTTATCCCAAAACGAAAATCAAGGGGGTCCCCATAACAACCCCGAGCATGTTAGGAGCGCTCAATTATGGAACATAACACCGGTTCACAAGTAACTAGGGTGGCAAGAGTGGAACAAAACATCGAGCAAAAAGGCCAAGCCTTCCACCCTTTACCAAGTGTATAAGTGCATTAAATTAAATAGCAATAATATTGTAATAACAAATGAATGTCCATGTTGACACATGGAAGCAATTGCACTTGCATAGCTTCCCAGCGCCCAGGGCGCAACATAGCACTGTTGGAAATATGCCCTAGAGGCAATAATAAATTAGTTATTATTATATTTCCTTGTTCACGATGATCGTTTATTATCCATGCTAGAATTGTATTAGTTGGAAACACCGATACATGTGTGGATAGATAGACAACCCAATGTCCCTAGTATGCCTCTAGTGAACTAGCTTGTTTATCGAAGATGGTTATGGTTTCCTGACCATGGACATAAGATGTCATTTGATAAACAGGATCACATCATTGGGAGAATGATGTGATGGACAAGACCCAAACTACAAACGTAGCATATGATCGTGTCAGTTTATTGCTACTATTTTCTGCATGTCAATGTATATGTTCCTAAGACCATGAGGTCATGTAACTCACTGACACCGGAGGAATACCTTGTGTGTATCAAACGTCACAACGTAACTGGGTGACTATAAAGGTGCTCTACAGGTATCTCCGAGGGTGACAGTTGAGTTGACATGGATCAAGACTGGGATTTGTTACTCCGTGTGACGGAGAGGTATCTCAGGGCCCACTCGGTAATACAACATCACAACAAGCGTTGCAAGCAATGTGACTAAGTGTTAGCCACGGGATCTTGTATTACGGAATGAGTAAAGAGACTTGCCGGTAACGAGGTTGAACTAGGTATGAGGATTCCGACGATCGAATCTCGGGCAAGTAACATATCGAATCTCGGACGATGTGTGTTGGAAATGTTTCCAAGGTTGATATGATCAAACATCGCACGCTCTCTCTACCTTCGGGATTAGTGACAAACCTAAATTTTATTTGGTGTTTTGCGTTGAAGCATGAACGTGATTAGATCATATTTATTGCAACACGGTTATTCATTCAAGTTAGAGAATAATGGTTATTCTGCTTACATGAATAATACCTTCAATGCTCATGCACCCAGTAAGGATGGTTCATTGAATCTTGATCGTAGTAATACACATGTTCGTAGCATTGATTCCAAAAGATACAAAGTTAATAATGATAGTACCACATACTTGTGGCACTGCCGCTAAATGTCATATTGGTATAAAGCGCATGAAGAAACTCCATGTTGATGGATCTTTGGACTCATTCGATTTCTAATCGGTTGAGACATGCGGACCATGCCTTTTGGGTAAGATGACTAAACCCCGTTTTCCGGCTTGATGAAACAGGCAAGTGACTTATTGGAAACAATGCATGTTGATGTATACGATCCAATGAGTAATTATAGCTTGGAGTGGATATCATTATTTTCTTACCTTCACTGATGATTTGAGTAGTTATAGTGTATATTTACTTAATGAAAGACAAATCTGAATCGTTTGAAAGGTTCAAACAAATTCAGAGTGAAGTTTAAGATCATCGTGACAAGAAGATAAAAATTTCTACGATATGATCGTGGAGGTGAAATATCTGGGTTAGGAGTTTGGCATACAAATTTAGACAATGTGAAAGTTGTTTCACAACTCACGCCACCTGGAACACCATAGTGTGATGGTGTGTCCGAACGTCGTAGTCGTGCCTTGTTTGATATAGCACATACTATGATGTCTCTTATCGTTTTGCCACTATCGTTTTGGGGTTATGCATTAGATACAACCACGCTCACTTTAAATAGGGCACCATCTAAATCCGTTGAGATGACACCGTGTGAAATATGGTTTGATAGAAACCTAAAGTTGTCATTTCTTGATGTTTGGGGCTGCGAAGCTTGTGTGGAAAATGTTTTCACCTAATGAGCTCGAACTCAAAGCGGATAAATGCATCTTCATAGAAAACCCCATGAACAGTTGGGTATACCTTCTATCTCAGATCCAAGTGCAAAGTGTTTGTTGCTGAAATGGGTCCTTTCCCGAGAAAAGGTTTCTCTCGAAAGAATTGAGTGGGAGGAAGATATAACTTGATGAGGTTATTGAACCTTGTTTCAACCAGAGAGTAGCACAGCGCAGAAAGTTGTTTCTGTGAAGCCTATGTTGAGTTGAAGAAAGAAGTTAATGATGATGATCATGAAGCTTCGGATCAAGTTACTATCGAACCTCGTAGGTCGACAAGGACGTGTACTGCCCCTGAGTGGTGTGACAACCCTGTCTTAGAGGTCATGTTGTTGGACAACGATGAAACCTACGAGCTATGGAGAAGCGATGATGGGCCCAGATTCCGACAAATGGTTAGAGGCCATGAAATCCGAGAAAGGATCCATGTATGAAAACCAAGTATAGACTTTGGTAGACTTGCTCGTTGGACGACAGGTCGTTGAGTACAAATGGATCTAAAATGAAGACAGACGCTAATGGTGAATGTCACCATTTATAAAAGCTCAACTTGTCGCAAAGAAGTTTTTGACAAGTTCAAAGAGTTGACTGCGATGAGACTTTCTCACTCGTAGTGATGCTAAAGTCTGTTGGAATTATGTTAGCAGTTGCTGTAGTTTTCCATTATGAAATCTGGCAGATGGATGTCAAAACATTGTTTCCTTCACGGTTTACTTGAGGAAAGGTTGTATGTGATACAACCAGAAGGTTTTGTCAGTCCTAAGGATGCTAAAAGGTGCAAACTTCAGTGATCCTTCTATGGATTGAAGCAAGCATCTTGGAGTTTATACACTTTGATAAGGTGATCAAAGTTTTGTAGTTTATACAAAGTTTACGAGAAACTTGTATTTACAATAAAGTGAGTGGGAGCACTATAGAATTTCTGATAAGTATATGTGATGACATATTGTTGATCGGAAATAATGTAGAACTTCTGGAAAGCATGAACGGTTGTTTGAAAGGAGTTTTTCAAAGGAAGACCTGTATGAAGCTACTTAATTGTTGAGCATCAAGATCCATAGAGATAGATCAAGATGCTTGATGAGACTTTCAATGAGTACATACCTTGACAAGATTTTGAAAGAGTTTAAAATGGATCAGTCAGAGAGAAGTGTTCTCGCCTGATTTGTAAGGTGTGAAGTTGAGTGAGACTCAGAGCTCGACAACGGCAAAAGAAAGAGAGAGGACGAATGTCGTCCCCTATGCTTAGCCATAGGATCTGTATAGTATGCCATGCTGTGTACCGCACCTGTGTGTGCCTTGCCATGAGTCAGTCAAGGGGTACAAGAGTGATCCAGGAGTGGATCACTGGACAGCGGTCAAGATTATCCTTAGTAACTGAAAGACTAAGGAAATGTTTCTCAGTTATGGAGGTGGTAAAAGAGTTCGTCATAAAGGGTTACGTCGATGCAAGCTTTAACACCAATTCGGATGACTCGTAGTAGTAATGTGGATACGTATAGAGGAGCAGCCATTTGGAGTAGTACCAAGTGGAGTGTGGTAGCAGTGTTTAAAGTTTGACATAGAGATTTGCAAAGAACACACGGATCTGAATGTCGTAGACCCGTTGACTATAAAGACCTCTCTCACATGCAAAGCATGATCGAGCCCCAGAACTCATTGGGTGTTAGATTCAAAACAATGCGAATCACATAGTGATGTGAACTAGATTATTGACTCTAGTGCAAGTGGGAGACTGTTGGAAATATGCCCTAGAGGCAATAATAAATTAGTTATTATTATATTTCCTTGTTCATGATGATCGTTTATTATCCATGCTAGAATTGTATTAGTTGGAAACACCGATACATGTGTGGATAGATAGACAACCCAGTGTCCCTAGTATGCCTCTAGTGAACTAGCTTGTTTATCGAAGATGGTTATGGTTTCCTGACCATGGACATAAGATGTCATTTGATAAACAGGATCACATCATTGGGAGAATGATGTGATGGACAAGACCCAAACTACAAACATAGCATATGATCGTGTCAGTTTATTGCTACTGTTTTCTGCATGTCAATGTATATGTTCCTAAGACCATGAGGTCATGTAACTCACTGACACCGGAGGAATACCTTGGGTGTATCAAACGTCACAACGTAACTAGGTGACTATAAAGGTGCTCTACAGGTATCTCCGAGGGTGACAGTTGAGTTGACATGGATCAAGACTGGGATTTGTTACTCCGTGTGACGGAGAGGTATCTCAGGGCCCACTCGGTAATACAACATCACAACAAGCCTTGCAAGCAATGTGACTAAGTGTTAGCCACGGGATCTTGTATTACGGAACGAGTAAAGAGACTTGCCGGTAACGAGGTTGAACTAGGTATGAGGATACCGACGATCGAATCTCGGGCAAGTAACATACCGAAGAACAAAGGGAACATTATACGGGATTACCTGAATCCTTGACATAGAGGTTCGACCGATAAAGATCTTCGTAGAATATGTAGGAACCAATGTGGACGTCCAGGTCCCGCCAGTGGTTATTGACCGTAGAGGTGTCTCGGTCATGTCTACATAGTTCTCGAACCCGCAGGGTCTACATAGTTCTCGAACCCGTAGGGTCTACACACTTAAGGTTCGGTGACGTTTCGGTAGTGTAGAGTTATGAATGGTGGTGACCGAAGGTTGTTCGGAGTCCCGGATGAGATCCAGGACATCACGAGGAGCTCCGGAATGGTCCGGAGGTAAATATTCATATATAGGAAGTCCCAGTTTGGTCGCCGAAAAAGTTTCGGGCTCATCGGTAGTGTACCGGGAGTGCCGGTAGTGTACCGGGGGGCCTCCGGGAGGGGTATTTCGACCCCAAGAGGTCCATGGGCTGTGAGAGGTTCATTACCAGCCCTTAGTGGGCTGGGGAATCAGCCAAAGAAGGCCCATGGCGCAGGGATAAAGGGAAAAAAGGGAAAAAGGAAAAATCAGCCAATAGGGAGCAATCCTACTAGGAGTAGGATTGGGTGGAGGAGTAGGACTCCTCCTCCCCCTTTGGCCGAATCCCCTAAGGGGACCTTGTGCGCCAGACCTTGTCCCCCTCCTCTCCTCCTTTATATACTAGTGGATTGGGGCTGTTTTAGACAGATTTGACGGCCACGTGCTACCCGTTCCACCGGTGCATAGTTTCTCCTCTAGATCGGTTTTCCGCAGCGCTTAGGCGAAGCCCTGCCGGAATCCCTCCACCACCATCACCGGAGCGCCGTCACGCTGCCGGTGAACTCTCTCTCCTCTCCACCCCCTCTTGCTGGATCAAGATGGTGGAGATCGTCATCAAGCTGCACGTGTGCTGAACGCGGAGGTGCCGTCCGTTCGGTACTAGATCGGAAGGATCATGATCAAGGCCACGACACGTTCGTGATCGGATTGCGGAACAGATCGTGATGTGATCGCGAGACGGTCCGTGATGTGATCGCGAGACGGTTCATGATGTGATCGCGAAACGGTTCGTGATGTGATCGCGAGATGGATCGTGATGTGTTCACGGGACGGATCGTGATGAGATCGCGGGACGGATCGTGACAAGATCGCGGGACGGATCGTGATGAGATCGCAGGACGCTCGGCGATTTGGATCGCGAAGATGTTCGACTACACCAACCGCGTTTCTTAACGCTTTCCGCTGAGCGATCTACAAGGGTATGTAGATCCACTCCCCCTCTCGTAGATGCTCATCACCATGGATAGGTTTGCGTGTGCGTAGGAATTTTTTGTTTCCCATGCAACGTTCCCCAACAAGCACTAGGGGGCGGCTGCTCACCTTGGGCCCAATGGGCCGTTCGATGGGGTTGGAGCTAGGCCTGGAGGCGGCACGGCCCACACGAGGCGCAGAGAAGGCGGCCCAGGCAGAGGGTCAACGCGAGCGGGCGTCGTCCTCCCGCTCGGTCCCGAGCGAGGACAGGACATGGCGGTGGCCATGACGTCGGCGGCAGGAGGGACTCCGGCGGCTTGGAGGGGCGGCGAGCGGGGCGAGGCCAGATCTTGCCGGCGGCCCTCGATCCCGGTTGGATCCGAGGCGAGGCGGCGGAGCTCCGGTGGCTTCGGCGACCGGTGAGCCAATGGGAGGAGCTGCTGGAGTCCCTGCTCGCGGCTGGCTACGGGCACGGAGAGGAGGCGGCTCGCGAGCGCCTGCGGGAAGTGGCGGCAGCGCTTTGGGCCGGGGGCGGGCCCAGATGGGCTCGGCGGGCCCTGCGCAGGGAGGAGGCTGCTGTCGGCTGCGGGGTGGAGCTGGCTGGTTGGGGCGGCGCGGAAATCGAGGCAGGGTAGGCTAGGGGTGTTATATAGGAAATGGGGGGCTAGGTTAGGGATTTTTAACCCGTTTTCGGACCCTTCGATCGCGATCGGACGGCTCCGATCGTGGGGTAGGCTAGTATGGGCTAGGTGGGATGTGGAGAGGTGGTTGGGACAAGAAGAGAGGGAAATGTGAGCCCGTGACACGAGGTTTTGAAACACCGAAAAACGTTGACGAATAAACCGATGACCACACTACAACGACTGACCGATGGGGTATCAAACGAACTCGGAATGCGACAAAATTTGGCAGGCGGTCCACCTACGCTATAATAAGACCGCACGCCAGGTTTCAACCCAATCCAAGAATATTTTAGTGCGCCTTTTAAAACAATTTTAAACGATGCCACGGGCGCGTGCGTGTGTGGTTGGTCTCGAAACCGTCGACGACACGAACGGAGAGAACCGACAACTACGAATGGATGCATGTTTTCGAAAACGAGTGATGATGCTATGCAGATGATGCAAATTATGCAATGATGAATGCAACACCCAAACGAAACACATACGAGAATGGAAACAAAGGGGAATCTTCTGGAGCGTCGGTCCCGGGCTGTTACAAACAGTTTGCCTTTCCAACTGCTCAACCGTTTCTCTATACGCTCCTCTACATGCTTCCACTCTGCAATGGTGAGGCGCCGATAATGAATCGGTATTCCCAGATATTTAGTTGGGAATTGGCCATGTGCACAACCAAATAGGTCAGCATAGTCGACCACCGCCTGAATGGCTTCTCCAAAGCAGAACAATTCGCTTTTATGAAAGTTTATTTTGAGACCCGACCTTTGCTCAAACGCTGAAAGCAAGAGTTTCAGGTTTTGAGCCTTGTCTAGATCATGTTCCATAAAAAGAATTGTGTCATCGGCATATTGCAAAATAGAGAGGCCACCATCCACAAGGTGTGGCACTACTCCTGCAATTTGGCCGTCCAGCTTGGCGCGCTCAATCAGAATAGACAGCATGTCAGCAACAATGTTAAATAACATTGGGGATATGGAGTCACCTTGCCGCAGGCCTTTTTTTGTCTGAAAGTAATGTCCTACATCATCATTGACTTTGATGGGCACACTACCTCCAGTTACAAAATTTTTGATCCACTGGCGCCATTTATCGGAGAAACCTTTCATTTTTAGGGCCTGTTGGAGGAAAGACCATTTGACCTTGTCATAGGCTTTTTCAAAGTCAATTTTGAATATCACTCCACTCATCACTACTAGAAAAAAGACTATTAGTGGCGCACCTATTTTGGCTATTAATGACACACTATAGGTGCACCACTATTATCACGCCACTACTAATAAATAGTAATGACGCACGCTTCGTGCGTCACTGTTAATCTACATAACAGTGGCACACCACCTGGTGCGCCATTACTATCCCACACACTAATGGCGCAGCTAAAGTGCGCCATTACTAGGCCCAGAAGTGCGCCACTGCTGTTACTCCAAGGGGCCATGTGTACCTTGTGCTCTGGGTTACTAATGGCACACTTTTAGATAATGCGCCACTAGTGTGTTTATTCATGTGCGCCACTAAAGTGCAATATGGTGCGCCACTACTATGAATATTATGATTTTTTTTGCTTTTCTGATATTTGTACAGGTTACAAAATACATTACACCATAGAATATAAACAGCATAACATATAAACAGCAGATTTATCAAATACAATAGAAGATTAGTCTCCGAATACAGTTCATCATATTAGTCTCCGAATTCAAAATACCGAACAAAGTTAGAACATTACAAGTCTCGCGAGTAGCGAGTTTGTCTTCACATTACACGTCGATATCTAAACTACCATCACATAGAAGAGGGTTGCGGTCACGATGAGCATCATTGCGATGAAACTGATCTTCATTCGGTTCCTCCTCCGCTCCCTCCTCTCTCCCGCTAGATAGCGCGCGTATCTAGCTTCCGCCTCCGCCCTAGTGGTGTACCCTTTGTAATTATTACCGCTGAAACGGTGAACCTGTCTCCGACACTCCTCCCAGTCGTCGTAGACTCCGGGAACCTCACCCTTGTACACGACATACGACGGCATCTCTATGCATTAGACAAACAAAACGTTAGTAGCAATTCACAGATAATATATAAGCAATATATAAGTATGCAACAAAAGGATCGGAAGAGAAAAGCAACACATTAATAGCACGATTCATGGTCCTACCAATAAATAGCATCGATTACATATAAGTTGAACGACTGTCCAAACTAAAGAGACATACAAGTTCATTAAAGTTTAATTACAACATGAGCTAATCGATATTTCAGAACTACATAGCATCAATACTTTCGACTCGACTCAGGGACCGGAGCGTGGATGAAGCCGCCGTCTATCGTGATGGTCATGAATGTGCGGTCGTTGTCAGCCTGCATTTGTAGCGTTGTTTCTATTTCACTGTTGGACGGTTGACAGTTGAGGTAGAACTGCCTCGAGGTACGAAGGACATCTTGATGGATGATTTCCGCTAACTCTGACTCAATGTGAAAGAATTCTTGTCTGATGTCCTCGTCCTGGATTGCCGACAAGCGTGTGGCCCATTTTTTGAGATTATTTGGTAGCATAAGGTGATGCTGGTCCCGTACGATCGCCCGCATGTGATGGAGGGCGTAGTAGGCATCCTTCTGACTGTCAGGCGGCTCCTTGACGCAGGGGAACGTCGTTACGTGGGTGAACACGTGCTTGCCGTACCTACAAATTGGCCTCCTGAAGGTGCCTCCAGATTTGGCATAGCCGGGGAGAGCATCATCAAGAACTTTCTTGATATTTGTGTAGTCTTTCTTCGACTGACAGTCCGAGTCGAAATACGTGGCCATGGAATATTTCGGGCTTAAGAGGATGAGTGTGCAATGTGTGTCACTGCACAAAACACGGAATGTTAGAAAAAAAAGAATGATCGAAATCTAAGAAATCATATGTTATGGGGCGGTGAGGGGATGAATTACTCGGAAAAGTAAGGCACGAGGAAGTTATCCTTATCTGCGTTCGCCAGAATGACGCCTTCGAGGTATGAACTCGAGACTTGCCGGTCCCCAGCGCTGACCAAGATCTTGGCAGGCATGTAGAAGGGGCCGACTATCACGATGTCCGGGGTCTTGTCTCTAATGACTCTAATGATCCACATCTCCATACTGAGCGAAAATAGCCGAATGAAGGTGTAGTGCAGCGGATAAAGGTTAAACATAGCGAAGATGTCATCAAACCGCATGATGATCATATGTCCGATGGTGCTATCGACAAAGCCCTTGCCCTCTGGCACCTTGGCCACGAAAACCGGGTATGCCACATCATTCTCGGAGAGACGCCGCTTCTCCAGAGAAAGAACACTGTCATGCAGACTCCGCATAGCACCGGTTGCAGCATTGAGCAGATTAGTCGGTAGCATCGGCCTACCCGCCACATGCACCCTCCTTGAGATTTCCTTAGATATTGGTGGCCCGTCCTGAGCACAGATCGTACTCGGTGCCGGCTGGCTCGCACCCTTGTTATTTTTTCTTTTCCGTCCCTTATGCTTCTTTTGTTGTAATGGGATCGAGTTCTGCTCAGAGACCACCTTCTTGAGTGTGTTGGGGCTGATAATATTTCGCACCTCGGCTATTTGAGTCTCGGTGAAGGCGGCAGCTGGAGGCGTCTCCTGAGAACTGAACAAACGACGCCAGTTGCAATTGTGTTTCTCCGCGGTACTAGCTAGATCGCGATCGTCTTTTGCAGGGTTGGGTTCTTGAGAAGGAGGCCCCAACAATTCGTCACTGTACCCATGTTCGTTGATGTACTTATCGATGTTGGAAAATGTACCGTCGTCGTTGTCCGGTTCCTGTGCCATATGCATGTCCAGATCAGCTGACGGCGGTAGTGTTACGGCGGTCTTGCCATGGCTTGGTGTCGGCACGACTGGCAGTGTTGTCTGTGGGGTGGTGTCCCCTGCCCCCAAACGAATATGGCTCTTCGGCCAAAGCATGGACCAGTTTAAGCAGGCACTGAGGGTCATCACATCATCTTCGTCGGCCCCAGGGGGTCGATACGGAGGTAACAAGTCGTCGCAACCCCGCAACACCCGAACCAATTGAACCCTATACACAGTGGGTGGCATCAGATTACCGTGGAACACGCGGTTCCCCGGTTCAACGATTTTGGCCTTGACGACATCGATCAACTCGTCGTCCACGAAGTGCAGGAGAGTGTATGGAACGTTCGCGGCGCCCTGCGAAAACATGTAGGGCGTCAGGGATGCCCAGTCAAAGGCAAGGAGATGAAGTCATCGGCCGAGGCTTAGTTACCGTGATGGCGTCGAGCTCGGCTAATGTCGAGGCACCACCAACGACGGGCGTGCAAGTGACGGAGGGGCCGCTTGCTACCGAGGTGCCGGCCGGCGTATTCTTCCCACACCCGGGTGCATTAAGCTCCAATACCGGTGCTGACGCCGGAGACACCAATGCCGCCTCCTCCGGAGACACCGATGCCAGCGCGTTGTGCAAGTTGTTGCCCGTGAAGCTAGGAATCGGGGGCGGCCCCTGTTGGTCGCCCGCAATCCACCCCCGCAGCCCCTCAAGCAAGGAAGGCATAATGGCAGTGATCGTCGCTCCCAGTTGGTCTCGCACTTGCTCTTGGACTATCTCCGGAATCCGCACCACTTGTGCCTTGAGTTCTTTAACCTCGCGCTCCTGGCTTTCCGAGCTGGTCTTTCTCTCCTTTCGCCCAGCCTTATAGTATTCCGACCATTTCGTGGACAAGCCTTCGCCGGCCACACGACCAGCTGACGACGGCTTACTGAACTTATCCTTTTGTTTCATTATGTTCAACGCCCTATTTAAAGTGGTGTCCCAAGGGGCAGACGGGGAGCTCTGACACCCCGTGCTACTGCTTTCAGTTTGCTGTGGAAGGAACGTGAACCATTTAGAAATTTGGCTTCATTAATTAGAATGCAACCATATGGAGCTAATTACGTGGGGGTGTATTGCTTACCAGAACACGCTCAAGCTCCTTCACCTTCGGATCTGTGGTAAGCTCCTTTGTTACCAGGTCCACCTTGTACCGAGCCCTGACATAGTTCCTGGTCTGCTTTTCATGGTATTTATCAAAGAGGGGCGGTAGGCCTTGATCGGCACGCTCCGCGTCCTCCTTGTCCCATTTAGGTTCCGCCACTCTGTAACCGTCGGGACCGAGTTTGTGGACCCCTAAGTTCAAGTCCCGCATATCTTTCCCCCACTGACTTGATTCCACGGATGCGTTGCTCTCGCACTTGATCTTGAACTCCAGGTAGTCAACTTCGCTGATCGAAGGATTTGTCTCCTTGATCTTCTCATAACTATCACCTCTTAGAATCCTTCTCTTCACCGCGGCTCTCCAAGTAGCCAGGGTCGTGCTCATCTTCGTGAGGGCGGCACTGTTCACTTTATTCCCTAAGAGGCGTGTGTTTGCGAAGTCACCGGGGAACTTGTATCGTTCGTGCAGCTTCGTGAAGAGGAGGTTGCGCAAATTCCCTCGGTCATGATGCCTTAGGTTCTCGGTGTTGATCGAGACGGTGCTCCGGAGAATGCACCCGAGTTGTCCTGCGTACCCACCGACTAATTCTTTGGGCGCCGTTGGATTCCCACTGGAGGACACTTCAGTAAATTCCTCCTTGACGGTGCCGAGCACGTTCGAGCGCCGGTCCTTCCGTTGCCTCTTCGGTTGGCTGCCATCTGTGCGTTCGCTGCCATCATCAGTGGTGGCATCCCCGGCGGCACCATCAGTGGTGGCATCCCCGACGCCACTAGGGGTTGTGTAGTCGGGATCGGTGTCTTCTGTGGCGTCCTCATAGCGGTGACGTTCTTCCTCCATCTCCTGGGACAACTTCCAGAATGGCTTGCCCGAACCGCCGGCCTCATCGTTGTCGGCCATGTTCACTCTAAATAGGAAAAAAGGCTAGTAGAGTTATTGGATGAGATCAGGATAGTATCTATTCTTCTCAGATTTAGAGGAAAATTGAGAATAAAACATGCAAATTGATGCACACCCATAGGTAAGATCTCCTTTTCTTGGTTTATTTTACTTTGCATGTGATTCATACAAGTCCTTAGAAAAACTTGCTATCCCTGCATTCTGATTACCAAGCATACAAACAAAGCATTTTTCATGATAAACAACCAAGGCAACCAATATATATATATATATATATATATATATATATATATATATATATATATATCAAACAAATAAACAAATAAAAATGAGTTATTGCTAGAGCCTGATGGTTGAGCTTTCGTTAGCATGGCATATGTATGGAAGAAAAAATAGTTTGCATTTCAACTTAAGGGAAAACTATAAAAGCCACTTAGAAATATTTGCTTTGTAGAAATAACATTGTCTCTAAATGTTGATTAATTTTTGTTTCGGTTGAGAATCGGGCACCTTCTAGGTCAAGAAAATTGGGCATGACCTTTTCTAATTTTCTTGACCTAGGAGTGTCCCATTCTCAACCAAAACGAAAATTAATCAACATTTCAGGAGAAAGGGGTAACCTTCAGAACACAAGCAGTAAGTTCAAAAGGTCAAGCACATCCAGCTCTTAGGCGTCAACCATTAACTACACTTTGCTACAAAAGAAACTTTTCCCTCGCAATTTTACAAGATAAATATTTCATCTTATACGAAAAGCATTAAAACAAAACAAACCCCCATAGGAAGGAGAGGTTTAATTTGCTTGTGTTATGATGTACCTCCTGTGAAAACCCTCTAGGAGGTTCAATTTTCTTGTGTTATGCTGTACCTCCTTTCTCATTACAAAGTACTACTCCCCCTGGATGGGAATATAAGGCGGGAGGGCCATAGAGCCAGCACGAGGGTGGGTAGCTAACTCTCCTGAGCAATTAATTATCTCCGTAAAAGAAGCCAATCAGCGCGCGCATGAAACTCATGCATGCACCGTTTAATGGGCCGACCCTTGGCCTCTTGCAAGCAGCGGTCCGGAGTGCATGTCACTCCTTGCCAATGCCCATTCAGCGGTGAAAATTAATTTTGGCTAATTAATGCATAGCTGAGGGCGAGAAAACTGCTTCAGATTTGGCGTGATTAGTGAGTAGGTGACTTAGAATCTAGAATTATCTGCTGGTGGTGAGGTGACTACCAGTCCGGAGGGAGTTTTGCTCCTAACTTGATTACTTAACTACTTTGTAACATTTATATTATGAGTAAATTATATACATACCACCCCTTGTTTTTATGTAATTTACTAATTTGTAATTCCTTTGTGCAAAAGACAGGGGTCTGTTTGGTTGTACTGATTTGTAATTTCTTTATGTTTTTTTCTAGCAACTCATGTAAGAAGGGTTAGTCTTATGGTTTTCATGAAGCAAGAATAAGGGAAGCCATTCTCTCATCTAAAGTCCTTGTTTTGTTATAGTTTGTCTCATCTTTCTCCTAAATCCTTCCCCTCAAACCGTGCACACCGGACCATCTTTGTACAGTAGTTAGTCTTATGCTTGTGTTTGCTGGTTAATTTTCCTCCATAAATACCAGGACACTACATCACCGCATCCCGGACAAAAACCTAGAAACTGCCATCCATGGTGCGACAGCCGTGGGCACACAGAGCATAGGAGAGGAACAAGTGGCTTACCTCCTGTGCCACCGGAGGGAGGCGTCGGAGTGGAAGAAGAATCCCCGTTCAACACCACACAGATGTCTCTTGCGCACCTGCGAGAGAGGAAGCCGCATCAGTGAAGGAAGAGCAAATGGAATCGAACCAAGCAAGCAAGGGGCGGCCGCACAAAGAGGAGAAGCGGGGGGTGGACCTTGGCTCGACGAGCTCCCCTCCCGGAGGCGGCGCGCAGATGCTCCCCTCTCGGCGCTGCCTTGCTCCAAGCCCTTGCCTACGGCGCGGATCGGGGCAGACCTGCTCGATCTGCGGCCCCCCGACCTGGGGCGGGGAGGTGAAGGGAGGGAGAGAGGGAGGGGGCGGAGCGCGGAGGCGGTGGGGGATACGGCGAGGTCGCCGGCGGCGGCGGGGACGGGGGCGGGGGCGGGAGCGGGAGCGGTGCTGATGTGGGAGGGAGGGAGGGACAGATGGAGAGAGAGAAGGAGGCTCGTGTGTTTTCTTTTTGGTTTTCTGACTTTGGTATATCAATGGCGCACCTTTTAGGGGTGCGCCATAAACACCGTGATAGCAATGGCGCACCTTCTCCTGGTGCGCCATTACTAACTTTTTTTTATTTTTTTGGATTTTTAGTTGCATGTAATAATTTAAGATTTGAGATAAAAGAAAAGGAAAATGCAAATGGAGTGATAAAACCATTGTGCAAAGATTTAGAATTAGATGACATGGTTGAAATCAAGTGACATGAAATAATAGTCATCAAAGATTGAGCTTGCCACTGACACACACACACGGCCGACACGTCGTGATTCAATCTTAGCTATCTTTTCACAATCTTCTTGCCCTTCTTTCTCGCGGTTGAATAATTTAGGCCTGGATCCCCTTGAATTCTTCTCTTGATTGGACGTCCTTTAGGTAAGATGGTCCTGCTTCTTCTTGTGGTGTATGGTACTTCATCGTCGTCGTCATCTTCCATCTTCGGGTCACCGTACTTGTCGAAGTCTTGCTCATTGGCGACTCCATCCATTCCGATGATGTTCCTTTTGCCTCTCCTCACGACAACACGACTGGGCTTTGACAGGTCGGTAATGAAGAAGCATTGGTCCACTTGGCAAGCCAGTACCCATGGCTCATTTTTCGTGGTGACGTTTGCGCTCGTGGTCTTGGATTTGGCTTCGGGTATAACCATGATGGTGAAATATCGGTCTTCTTTTAGGACGCTCTTGGCCCATCTGACACGGAACATTGGGACCTTCTCTCCAGCGTAGCTCAGCTCCCAGATCTCCTCGATCCTTCCGTAGTATCTGTCCTTGTCGTTACCGGTGTAGGATTCCATCGTTACCCCTGAGTTCTGATAATCGCTCTTCATGTCCTTTTCCTCGGTGTAGAATGTGTAGCCATTGATATCGTACGCCTCATAGATCATCAGGTTGTGCTCGGTGCCCTGTGACAAGGCGAATATGAGTTTTTCTTCTGCCAAAGAATCCTCATGTAAAGGGTACGACAGAAGCTTGTCCTTGAACCAACGCATGAAACATGAGTTGTGCTCTTTGATTATATCTCCATCCGTCCTCTGTTGGCCTCGGTCATTGTACGTCTTCTCAATAAAGGTTTTGTGCTCTACCACCCAAGGATCGACCACGTCTATGTGTTGTAGCGCAACTAGGTTTGCTCTTTCAAAGTTGGCGAGTCGACCCTTGAAGTCGACATGCATTTCGCGGCGACCCTCGCGGTGACCCCATCCAGCGAGCCTCCCGAGGTGCCTGTTGACGGGCAGACCAACTGGTTTCTCGATGCCTAGATAATTCGTGCATAAGGAGATGCACTCTTCGGTCAGAAAGCCCTTGGCTATGCTTCCATCTGGACGTGCCCTGTTGCGAACGTATCCTTTGATGACACCATTCATCCTTTTGAACAGCATCATGCTGTGCAGGAACGTCGGCCCGAGTTGGATGATATCCTCCACGATATGGACCGGCAGATGCACCATAACGTCGAAGAATGCGGGCGGGAAGTACATCTCAAGCTCGCATAGTATCACCACGATCTCTTCCTGTAGCCTTCTGAGTTGCCTCATGCCAACCGACTTCCGAGAGATGACGTCGAAAAAGTTGCATAGGCCAAATAGCGTTTCACGGACGTGCACGTCCATGATCCCACGGATTGCAGCTGGAATTATCCGCATCATCAGCACGTGACAGTCGTGAGACTTCATCCCGCTGAACTTCTGCTTCGCTGAGTCTAGGTATCTTCTTATCTTCCCCGCGTAACCATAAGTTTTACTCCTACGAGGCAGGTGAAAAACTGCTCGATCTCCTTCTGACTTAGAGTGAAGCACGCAGGAGGGCAGTCATATTCGATCTTCTTGGCCTTTTTGCCTTTGCGACGACTTTCCGTGTCCTTCGCCTCATCATCATCATCATCATTAGGGCGTTTTGCGTGAAGCTCCTCCCTGATGCCCATTGATTACAAGTCTGCCCTTGCTTTCGGCCCATCTTTGGTCCTCTCTGGCATGTTGAGCAGGGTACCAAGCAGACTCTCGCACACGTTCTTCGGGATATGCATGACATCAAGGTTGTGAGGCACACGGAGGATCTTCCAGTACGACAAGTCTCGGAAAACAGACCTCGTTTTCCATACCTTCAGAAGCGGCTCTGGCGCCTTTCGCTTCTTTCCCGGCGGTGGGCACTCTTTCCAATTTTTCAACAGCTCGTCTATTTCCTCGCCGCTCCTCGTATGTGGGGGTCTTCGGGGTTCGATTTCACCATCGAACAGATCCTTGCGTTTTCTCCATGCGTCATCGTCGTGAAGCCACCTTCGATGTCCCATGAACACAGTTTTCGAAGACCCGGGATCTCTATCTAGCTGGCGATACGTTGTGTCATCCATGCACCTGACGCATGCACAAAATCTGTGGACCACCTGCCCCGCGACATATCAGTAACCGAGATAGTCGTGCACCGTCGTGAGCAGTGCGGCTCTCATAGGGAAATATTGTTTCGCTGCGGCGTCCCACGTATTGGCTGGAGTTTTCCACAGCGTATCTAGCTCCTCTTTTAGCAGCCCCAGATACAGATTGATGTCATTCCCTGGTTGTTTCGGCCCTTCAATTAGCATACTCATGTGAATGTACTTCCTCTTCATGCACATCCAGGGGGAGGGTTGTACATCCACACAAACACAGGCCAGGTGCTATGTGTGCTTCTCTGGCTGCCAAACGGATTGACTCCATCGATGCTCGCACCTAGCATGATGTTCCTTGGATCGTCCCCAAATTCTGGGTGTTCGAAGTTCAACGCTTGTCACTGTCTCGCATCCTTAGGGTGACTCAGCATCTTGTCTTTTTTATTTATCTCCGGATCATTTCCGTCATCTTCTCGCTTCTTCTCCTCCCTATCCACGTGCCAATGCAGGAGCTCTGCTTGCTTAGGGTCCGCGAAATACCGCTGCAGACGAGGAGTGATCGGAAAGTACCACACCACTTTTCGAGGAGCTTTCTTCCTCTTCTTGTATCGAGTGACGCCGCACACCGGACATATGGTAGACTCTGCGTGCTCGTCCCGATAAATGATGCAATTGTTCATGCACACATGGTATTTCACATGTGGTAAATCCAGAGGACACACGATTTTCTTCGCCTCCTCGAAACTGGTCGGGCACTTGTTCCCCTTGGGAACACGTTCGTGCTAGAATGACATGTTCTCGTCAAAGCATGCGTAGGTCATTTTATGTTTTACCTTCATCTCCAGAGCCATGAGCGTTACTTTCAGGCGGGTATCCTCAGGCCTGCATCCTTCATACAATGGAGTAACCGCGTCTATCTCCAGTTGATCCAGCTTGGCTTTCTCTCGGGCGACAGCTCTTGCATTACCCGTCTGCTTGAGAAGCAGCTCTTGAATATGAGGGTCCTGCACCCAGCCCATCGATGGTCCATCGTCGTCTGCTCCGGCATCTTCATCTTCATGATCGTGCCCTTCGTCTTGATCTTCCTCATCATCATGTCCGGCATCTTCTACATGATGACTGTGTCCTGCATCTACTTCGTGATCATGTCCTGGAGATTCTTCGTCTTCTTGCCCGCCCTCGCCGCTATTGTCTTGCTGCCCTTCCTTATTTCTTGGCCGGCCCCCATGGACGACTTCATAATCATCTTCATCACCTTGCCACCGATAGCCATCCATGAAACCATGCATGAGCAGGTGGTCCCGCACCTGTCTGGAATCCGGGTCCATAAGGCTCTTTAGCTTGCATCTTCGAGACGGAGATTTATCTCCATCTCGTTCTTTTGAAGCATCTCGGTCTTCGCGGAGCTCAAAAACCTATTCACGATGCCTTCGGTCATCGTGCGGACCATGGTCACCTGCGGGATAGAGCAAAACGATATTTTAGAACCAAAAAGAAATTTGGCATGACTTTGCCTAAAAATTGGACCAAAAAGAATGCATAGTGCCAAATTCTCGCCGAAACGGAAATGAATCAACATTCCGGCAAAATATTGGCAACTATCGCATTTCAAATACCGGTACCTGCAAACACAAACATATGCAACACCACAAACATACGTAGATCTAGGCCATAAAAAGTGTGTAAGTTGGAGTGAGAAAAAAGTAGATCTAGAATATAAAGAAAGCTTTCCCCTTACTTACCTATCAAAAAAAGGAAATTTAACCACTTAATTTGGGTGAATCTATGGTGCAAATGAGATGAGGAGGAGGAGGCAGCCGAGACCAAGCTTGGTAGAGGTGGAGAGAAGGAAGTGGGAAAAGTGAGTGTGGTAGGTGGCTGTCAAAAATATCTAGCTGCTCTCAGGTAACCAATGGCGCACCTCCTAAGAATGCGCTATTGGTAACCAGGGTTACTAATGGCGCACCTGGTGTATGGTGCGCCATTACTAGTTTTGAAGAAAAAATTGAATTTTTTTGTTAGTAGTGGCGCACCGTGGGTGTGGTGCGCCATTACTAGTTAAAACTAGTAATGGCGCACTTTCCCCTGGTGCGCCACTGCTAAGTCTGGGAAGGGTGTGGGGCCAGGACAAAACTAGTAATGGCGCACCACACATCAGGTTCGCCATTAGTAATATGACCACTAATGGCACACCTATATCTGGTGCGCACCAATACATGGTGCGCCATTAATGTTCATATTAGCTATAGCCGTTTTTCTAGTAGTGCATATTTTTCCGATGCATCTCGTGGACGGTCTCATGCAGGATTACTACACCATCTAGTATATTCTGCCCTTGCATGAATGCCGTTTGAGATGGCCGGACAACATGACCAGCTACCAAATTTAACCTATTCGTAGCCACTTTGGTGAAAATCTTGAAGCTAACATTAAGGAGGCATATGGGTCTAAACTGCTGGATCCGTCCAACCTCCTTAATCTTCAGCAATAAGACAATCTCACCAAAATTCAGCCTGAATAGCTCAAGTCGGTCGGCATGAAGACAATTGAACAACTCCAAAAGGTCGGTCTTGATGATATCCCATGAATTCTAATAGAATTCTGTGGGGAATCCATCAGGGCCTGGAGCTTTATTGTGTTCCATTTGAAACACGGCCACCCTCACCTCCTCTTCCGAGAAAGGTGCCGTGAGGATATTGTTCTCTTCTACCGTGACTTGTGGAATATCATCTGTTCGGGTCTCGTCAAGGGTGATATTCCCTTCATCCGGCGGCCCAAACAGAGATTTGTAGTATTTGGTGATATACGTTTTGAGCTCCTCTTGACCTTCGATCCGCCCCTCATCCTGTTGGAGACTATGAATACATTTCTTCCTATGGCGACCATTGGCGACCAATTGAAAGTATCTTGTATTACTATCTCCCATGAGGATGAAGTCAGCTTTGGACCTCTGGTAGTATTTGATTTCCTCTTCTCATAGAAGACGAGCAACCTTCTCATTAGATTGATTTTTCAATTCAGTCTCTTGTTGAGATAAGGTGCGGGTCTGTGCAATTATGTCGAGACCATCTCTGAATCGGTGTATGACCAACGGAAGGCCTTTGCCAAACGTTTTTGATTATGTCTACAAAACCCTCCCGATGCAGCCAGCTTAATTCAAATTTGAATGGGCAACGGGCAGAATGGTTCGTAGAGTTAGAATCAAGAATGATTGGCCATGATCCGATATTGCCTCGATTCGCTCTAGGGCTCGCACGGTTACCATAGGAAATTTTAGCTCCCATTCGGTATCCATAAGTACCCTATCGAGCTTCTCGTACGTCGGCATCGAACAGTTATTAGCCCAAGTGAACTGCCACCCGGACATACAAGCCTCCCGAAGAACCTAACTGTCAATCACAACATTGAATAGGAAAGGCCAATGATTTTCGAAGCGGTCATTATTTTTCTCTTCCTGGTACCTAAGGATATTAAAATCCCCTCCAATAAGCATTGGGTACGGGTCATTATTTAGCCAGGTTCACCAATTCACGAAGGAAAGCAGATTTATGCTCATCTTGGGCAGCCCCATAGACTGCGACCAGGCTCCATGTAAAATTATCAGCCCTGTTTCATAGGTGGAATTTGATATGAAATTCACCGGTCGAAAAGGCCAACAAATCCATGGTCGTGGTCAGTATCCCAAGAAGGATTCCTCCAGACCTCCCACGAGCTGGTAGACTATGCCACGTGTAGTCAAAACCACCTGATAGGTGATCGAGGACATGCAGGCGGAAGTCACATTTACCAGCCTCGAAGATTGCCACAAAATCCAATTCGTGTTCTCGCACACAATCACTTACGTGTTTATGTTTAGCCAAGTCTGAGAGACCTCTGCTATTCCAAAACATGCCTCTTATGTGGAAATTCGGATTGGAGTGGAGCATTTCGCCTTCTTGGGTGGTTTTTGTTTCTTTTTAGAGGAGTGCGATTTAGATTTCCGCGAAGACGTTGTGAAGTCACAAAACATGGACCTGGGTCTTGCGTCATCAAAACCAACCTCGGTAACCTCCCCAACCAAGTGGGAGATAAGCGGACCATCATAATTGCCATCCGTTTCATCCTCCTCCTCGGTTTCGGGGTTAGGTAGGGTGTTATTACACTTCGGAGAAACCTTTAAACGGTCAATCTTCATGTGTTTAAGCGCCCCGATCGACATGTTAATTTCATCATCATTTTTCCCATAGATACACCAACATTCTTTAAGCTAGAGGAAATGTGAGTATCTGAAAAGGAAAGAAAAGATTGCACGGAAGAGGTACCTGGCGTAGGGTCCAAATTCCACGAGGCTTGACGGCGCATTGCCTTCGCTAGTGAATGCTCATCAGTCGTAGAGGAACCATCAGCGGACATGAAATGACGATTACTACGTCGAAGGGGCGAAGCCAGCCCTCCAGACATAGTACCTGTTGGTGCCTTCAGTTGAGCCGCAAGTGAAGAATTCTGTACTCTTGGAGGAGTCCGAACTGTCCCAGAGGTTGGAGAAGAGGGACGCGCCGCAGGACCCACCGGAGCGGTCACAAATGTTGTCGAGGCAGAACCAGTCGCACAGACCGCCGTTGTACTAAGAGGAAGCACGGCTACCGAAGTGCTAGTTGAAGAAGCCGTCGCGAATGCCAACGAGGATCCACACACGTGAACCGAAGCAGCAGCAGCTGCCTTCTCAGCTGGCGGTGCAACCTCGCGTGCAGCCGGCTGCACCAGTAGAGAGGCTGCATCAGCAGCATGCGGTGCACATGCACCATCAGCCTTGTGCACCCATGCTGACATGCACACATGGGCAGCCACCCCATGCACATCACCCAACACGTCCGCTGCGGGCTGCATGGGTGCACATGCATGCATGGAAGCCTCCGCAGCATCCCCATGCACGTGCATGGATGGATGTTTTGCATGCCCGACAGCCGGCACCTCCAGGGCCGCTTGCATGGGCGTTGTAGCTGCCGCTAGACCATCAGTAGCTACCGCTTGTATCTGCAGCAGAGTAGCCCCTTGGACTGGAGGAGCAATGTCTGATCGCCGTAGTTCACAAGCAGGAGACGTCGTGGGTTGCACCCGAGGTGATACTGACATATCATGAGCTATGTTTTGCAAATTATTGGTTTGGTGTGGAAGTGTAGCGAAGTCAGAGCCCAACTGAGAAATCTGCATGGGAACGGTGGTTGTTTGAGCCCCCGACACCGTACTTCCACCATCATATTGGGCGCCTTTTGGTCTCTTGCTTGCATCCCTATCTGGCATATCCTCATCGCGGTTAGCACCATCGTCATGCCCATCATCGTGATGCTCCCAAATTCGCGAAATGAAGTCAGCATCTGGGACGAAATCATCCCCCTCCAGTACAAACCGAAACGCATATCCATTGAGCTTGACATAAACATCAGAGGAGACCGAGCCTTTATCAGACCCATCTTTTTTTGAAAAAATATCCAAGGAGTGAACAGCCACCTGGATTCGCAGAATACCATGTCGGCGCAAGCAAACCAAGTCGACATCCTGCGTGGCGCCAATAACTGATCCCACTGTCCACAGACCAAGGAAATGGTGGAAAGGTGGTGGGATACCTGTGACATGAACCCAAACTGCATGCAAAGGAAGTAGCGATGAAACCTCCTCAACTTTCCATTCACTAAAAGCAATCTTCACGTCATGGGATTTAACATTGTACTCAAAAGCGGCCACATGCTGCAAAATCTCCACGGACGGGAAGGAAACTAAGAAAGTATTGGATCCATGATGAACGGCTTCCCACTTCCATGAGCTCTAGACCGAGGCTATCTTAGCGACCTCGGCCTCCACCACATCAGTAGACAAAGAACCACCAGAAATCATAACCAAAGCAGTTGGCAAAATTGGTGGCGCAAGATTCTCCTTGAATAATGTGTCTGGTAACTGCACGAACATTGCGTTAACCAAACCGCATCCACTGAGCGATGCAGTAGGCCTTGTTGCTTGAGAACAGTGCAGCGATGCAATGGGTGCTTGTTATTGTCGCAAATGTGACAGTAGTGAATGACTGCGTAATCCTTGGAGAGATGATCATTTGTTCTGCATTTGAAGCACCAAAGGTCAGTTTTTTTACCCTTCGGCACATGTCCAGTAGCATCAACAGCGCCCAAATCCACCAGATGGATTTCACGTGAATCTTGATTCTGAATATCCTGAGCAGCCACCATAGCTGGGGGCGGGAACGTCGGCGGAGGGCGCGCAGTCGGAGGGACGGCACCAGCGGTAGTGGCATCACGAAGTCCCCCCCTTGCGCTTGTTCTTGTGGCGGCGAGCAGGGGGCGCCTCGGGGGCAGACTGGTTGGCGGCACCGAAGATGACCGGCGGCGGCGTCAGGGCCGCGACCCGCTAGGCGGAAGGAGGAGCGTTGGAGCTTGAGGCCAGCGCTGCACCAAAACGCAGAGGACCAGCTGCGACGCCGAAGCCGGCAGAGTGTCCGGGGTTTGCAGCTGCTTGTCCCATTGGCGGAGCCCTCTTGGGCGGATTGCCATTCCGGCCAGCCATGTGAGGCGTTGATCGGCGCAGCACCGTAGCGTAGGAAAGCGGCGGCGGGGAAGATGAGCAGTGAAGATGCGAAACCGCGCAGACGAGACTAGGGCGCCGCAGGACCCCGTGCTGGAACATGTCAGCCCTCCTCAGCGTACGGCCCATACGCGCGGCCTGTGTGGCCACTCTGGCACTGGGCCCATGAGCCTGCAACAAGTTCTTAGTTTGGTGCAACTTCGATTGAACGTCCGCGCAGTCAACGTGAGCGCTAGTGCCGCGATCAACGCGATCACAAACGCATGCAGCATGATGCGGCGTCGTTTGAACAGCAGCGTCCGTTTCTTCCGCTTGACTGGTCACCGACGACGACGACGTATCCGCTCGGGAGGCCGGCAGGAACGCAGCCAACGCCGGCGGCGGCGTTATCCTGGGCCGCGGCAGAGGCCCCTTCCATGGCCTAATCCCTCGACGAAGCCGCGCCGGAGCCGGCGGTGGCCGCTGTACGTTCGGTGAAGCAGCTGCTCCAGCACGCATCTCATCCCTGCATGGAAGCAAATAATCGTGAGCAAGAACATTGTCTACCTTTGCTGAACTGCAGTTGCCCCTCTCCCACGTCCTGGACGCCGTCGTAGGGAATCCCACGTCGTTCCAGAACTCCTGCAGAAGCTCCGCATCCGTCTTCTTCATCCTAGGCCGCACTACCGACCAGGGTTCCCCCGAGGGATCGGCACAGCCTCCAACAACATCACCGGCGAGTACAATATTCACCATTTCATTGGCCAAACGGCCCACTTCCGTGATCTCGCCCGCCTCCTCATCAATGTCGGCCAATGTCTCAAATCGCGATCCAGAGCTCGACGGGGAGAGCGACGTCGAGGGTGACCGCGACACCGGTGATAGAGCACCCGGAGCCAGCGTCAGGCGCCGCCGATCTGGATAGACACGGACGCCGACACGGACGACGCAGTCGAGAAGCACCATCTCACTCCCGCTTTGGATCCTCTCACCGGAGCGCAGATGTCGCCCCTCCACGATCTTGCCGTCGCCATTCCGGAGGAAGCATAGGCCAGGTCGATCAAGGTAGAGAGATCCATCGTGCCATTCCGGCGAGCCATCCAGTCCGGCGTTGGAGAAAGACGCCGCCCATCGCAGTGTAGGCAACGGATCCGGCGGCCTCGGCATGTTGGCCTCACGAAGACGCGCTTAACCCTGGGGGCATATAGATCATGGCGTATGTATGCATAGGATTGCACATGTGCTACAACGTCAAGATGCTGGCGGAGGAGTGGGGCGCGTGCGTGGAGCTGGCGCGGGGGAACGGCCCGGACAGCCCGGTAGCTGACAGCCGCGAGGTGGCGGGGGTGATCGAGACGGTGATGAGGTGCGTCCATGGACTATCCCTTTTGATTTCCATATTCGCCACATTATTTGGCCTCTTACCAGCCGTTGCATATGAGGACTGGGAGCCCCCCCTTTTTTGAGAAGTAAACCCCACTTTATTAACTAGGAGTACGGTTTAACATGGGGATCATGGGGAGTCCCCAACCACAAATGTCGACCAGCCTCTAGAGAAGAAACAAACTTTGCTAAACTATGAGCATCATAATTCAAACTACGACCTTCAAAAATAAAATTACAGACTAAGAAGACTCTGGATCTATCAATGATCTCCTTAATAATGACGCCGTTTCTTCCTTCTGTCCCCTTCTTGATATTTGCCATAACTGATTTGCAGTCACATGCTACAACAATCCTGTTCAGAGATAAGTCGAGCGCTAGGGCTGAAGCTTCACGGCACGCCAGTGATTCTAGTGTTGCTGGTTCTGTAGCGTGGTCGAATACCAAGGCTGCAGAGCCTAAGAAGTGCCCCAAGTGGTCACGGCAAATAAAGCAGCAGCGCCCCTGCTTCCGTTCCTCGAGAATCCTCCATCCACCTGGAGCTTGGCCACCCTTATATCAGGCGCATTCCAGCGCACTGCTTCTCTCAGCCCCGGTATTTCATGTGTGTTTCTTGTCACTTCTGCAGTCGCCGCCTTCTGAATGTTGTTTATCTCTGCTATAAAACTGACAACAAAAGCGTGAGTGGCGTGAGGGCTTTGCAAAACTTCCTCATGAATAGCTCTTCGGCGCGCCGCCCAGATGGCCCATAGGGTGACTACTAGCTTGATCATAGACGCATGAGGTAAGTCCTCCATCAAGGCGAACAGCCCAACTTTGCATTAGGGTTAGTACTTGATTGAACATAATCTGCCACATCGTCATCTACCAACGCCCAAACGCACCGGGCGACAGAGCACTCAACTAATGAATGGCGCCACGAATCTTGCATACCACATAATTTGCAACTGTCAGCAGTAGCAATATTCCTCCTTTGCCTCACATCTTCCGTGGGGATAGAGTGCTTGGCCAGTCTCCATAAGAAGCTGTGAATTTTCCCCGGAACTTGGACTGACCAAAGAGATGTCCATGCTTTCTCTTCCTTCCCAAGATCAGAATTACCTGCATTCCCTTCTAGCCAGTCTTCCCTTCTTCTCTTTGTCTCCACTAACATGCGGTAAGCCGATCGGACAGTGAACAGCCCATTACGTTCAAAATTCCACGCCCAGAAGTCATCCATCCAGCGCGTACATAATGGTATGCTCAGAATCGCGTTTATATCCGCAACCACAAAAATCTGGTCCAGGCCCTCTCTGTTCCAAGCCGCATTAGTACTATCAATCAGCTCACTAACCATGGCGGGTGGATTGGCTGTCCGACACGCTATTGGTCTCATTGTTGCACTTCGTGGAATCCAGTTTTCCTCCCAAATCTTTGTAGTTGATCCATCCCCAATGCGTCTGATTAGGCCTTGACAAAGCACATCCCTCCCCTCGATAATTGCGTGCCAAACTTGTGACGGCCTGCTTCCTAACTCAGCATTTAAAATGCTTCCCTGGGGAAATAAACTGCCTTTAGAAGGCGGGCACATAAGGATTCAGGATGTTGCAGAATTCTCCATGATTGTTTTGCTAGCAAAGCTAAGTTGAAGAGTTCAAAATCACAAAAGCCGAGGCCGCCCATGTACTTCGGTTCAATCATGGATTTCCAAGAAACCCAAGCTGGCTTTCTTTTTCCCTCCTTGCTCCCCCACCAAAATTGTCGTATTAGCTTGTTCAGGTGTTCACAGAGTCCCCTTGGCAATTTGAAACAAGACATCGAAAACACAGGTACTGCTTGTGCTACTGATTTAACCAATACCTCCTTCCCTGCTGAAGATAAAGTTTTCTCCATCCATCCCTTCACCTTACTCCAAAGTCTGTCTTTCAAATATTTGAATGCCCCAAATTTTGAAGTACCAATGTCAGAAGGCATACCAAGATACTTATCATTCAAAGTCTCGTTAGGCACATTCAAAATTTGTTTGATACTATCTTTTATAGTAGCCGGACACCTCTTACTAAAGAATATGGATGACTTTGAAGAGTTAATTCTCTGCCCAGAAGCTTGGCAATAGTTCTCCAATAGGTTTGATACCTCTGTCACCTCACCGCTCGTTGCTTTGAAAAACAGCAGGCTATCATCTGCGAATAAAAGGTGATTAACAGGTGGAGCCGATGGCGCCACTTGTATCCCCCCAAGTTGAGATGACTCGCTCACATTTTTTAAAAGGCCTGAAAGACCCTCCGCTGCCAACAAGAACAAGTAAGGAGAGATAGGATCTCCCTGTCGGATTCCTCTGCTAGGTTTAAACTCCTCTAGATTCTTCCCGTTAAACAAAACTGAGTAAGAAACCGAGCTTACCAAATTCATAACAATGTCCACCCACTTCTGAGAGAAACCCAGCTTCAGCATAATAGCTCTCAAGTAGTCCCATTCTACTCTATCGTATGCTTTCATCATATCCAGTTTTAACGCACAATGACGGTGTTTCACTGCTCTGTTGCGTTTCATAAAATGCAGACATTCATAAGCCACAATGATGTTATCCGTGATCAAGCGACCTGGTACGAAAGCTGACTGTTCTGCAGATATTATCTCTGGGAGCACCTCTTTCAAGCGGTTAGCAATCACTTTAGAAGCAATATTGTACAACACATTAGACAAACTGATTGGTCGAAATTGTGAGAGCAAAGACGGTGTTTTTACCTTCGGAATCAACACTAAGTATGTTTGATTAATACCTTCAGCACTCTCCTAGCCATGAACTATTCTTAATACCGCTGAAGTAACCTCCGGTCCACACACCGGCCAATGTTTTTGAAAAAAATGCGCCGGGAATCCATCGGGGCCCGGCGATTTTGTTGGGAACATTTGGTACAACGCCCTCTTCACTTCTTCTTCTTTGTACGGCGCATCAAGCATGGCTCGCATGTCATCAGTGAGCTTAGCTGGGACTGCATCCAAAACAGTTTGCATGTTCGTGCACCCTTCTGAAGCATAAAGATCTTTATAGAATTGGGTTGTCATAGTTTCCAACTCCTACACATCTTCAGTCACCTGTCCGTCTGGTCTTGTTAGCGATACAATTCGATTTTTTCTCCTGCGCATTGATGCTCGCTGTTGAAAGTACTTGGTATTCTTATCTCCGTAAGTGAGCCAGTCTACCCTTGAGCGCTGCTTCTGTAGAATTTCTTCTCGCTGGTATAGTTCTACCAGGCGTTCTGTTATCTTTAGCTCACTGTGACTCGGACCTAACCGGCCTGAAACATTTTTCAGAACTCTCTTGATTTCTTTCTTAACACTCCCAAACGTGTTCCTGTCCCAACTGTGTAGGTGTTCTCCGAGCGCACGCAGTTTTGCCTGCACCTCCGCTGCCGTCGCTCCTTTAGGCTCATAATTCCACTTCCCCTCAGCGCAAGAATTCAACTCTGGATGCCTTTCGAGCGTCGCTTGCTGAATCGGTGCTCACGTGCTCGATCTTGTGGGCCAGCTCATTAGCATGAGCGTTCAGTTTCCCTCGATCAGACGACAGTAGAATCGCTCATTCTACGCTTCTACTGATTCGCTCGTTTGAAAAATAGTTCACAAATTTGAAAAACTTTTATCGCTTTAGGAAAAAAGTTCATGAATTCGAAAAGAGTTCATCGATTTAGAAAAAAGTTAATCGAACTTTTTTTAAAAAGTTCATCAACATTTGAGAAAAGTACATCAAATTTGAAAAGAGTTCATCGATTTAAAATAAAGTTCATAGAATTTTTTAGAAAGTTCATTAAAATTTGAAAAAAGTTCATTGAATTTGAAAAAAGGTTCATTAAATAGGAAAACTTTCACGAATCTTTAAAAAATCCACAATTTTAGAGAAAAAAAAACAGAATAAAACCTGCCAAGACCGGAGTAATGAACCGAAAAACCTGGTTTAGGGATATACAAAGTTAAATAGGAAGAAAAGAAGACAATATTTACATCGACTGTTGGCCTAATGGTCACGCGGGGCTCTATGATGGAAGAGGGTGCGCTTTCGAATCCCGACGTCACACCATTTTTTGCAGGCGCCCGTCACCTCTTTTTTTGAAATTACTTTTGCAGGTGCCCGTTAGCAAAATGCGTTAAAATGGGTGTCTGCGTTTTTCATGGGAACTCGTCCCCCTCTTTTTTTGAAATACTAATTGACGAGTACATTTTTTAAAGATCACTCACACCCTCAGATTGCGACAAGTGATGTACTGCATGTGTGTCACTTGTCACAACCTGAGAGTTTTATCTTTTTTCGTAGATCCATATTTTGAAAACGTTTTATCTCTTAAATCGTGCGTCCAAATCTCGAACCGTTTTCATCGTTGGGTTTTTTGCGTCGAGATCTTCAAAGCTAGCTATATTGATAGATTTTAATTAAAAAAAATCAGAAAAACCCGCGACGAAAAAACCGTGCCTCTCGAGCAAGCAACACCGTGTCTCTCACAAAAAAACACGTTTTCCGTTTTCCCTTTTCTGAGAGGCATGGTAATGCCTTTCGCGAAAACAAAATTGTGCCTCTCGCGGAAGCTAAACCATGCCTCTCGCAAAAAAAAAAACATGCCTCTCGTGAAAGCAAAACCGCGCCTCTCGCGAAAACAAAACCGTGTCACTCGCAAAAAAACGTGTTTTTTCTAGCTAAAACCGTGTCTCTCACAAAAAGAAAAGAAAAACGCGTTTATTCGCGTAATTTTTTTTCCGCTCAAAAGCTAAGAAACACCGGTGAAAAACCGAAACCTCCAAAAAATCGCCGTACGCATTGCTGCAACTCCCGTCGCCTCTACTCAGATTTGTTTTTCCGATCACGTTGAGAACCACGCCCTAGCTAGGTGCATCTCAAACTCAATTCTTTCTCTAAATCAAGAATTCGTAGCCTTTGAATCACCTAGCCCATGATATTACATCTTAGAATAAATTTAAAACGCATAGTCAATCATCCGAGGACCAAGCAATCACACGAGGCCCAACATCAAGATTTGTTAACGAGGTTCACCAAACTCGGCTACATCACGGTGCATGACTAGGGGTGTTCCTCATCATGTCACCATCACAATACTGCAACCCGGCAGCCGACACACACCGTCGGCTCTCCCTGTGTGCCTGTGTTATTATGTTGGCATAGATTACATCATGTGTCTATCCCTCAATATGTAAGATGTCAAGGATACAAATGTCCTACTAGGACGCGACTTCATATCCTCTTTAAACACAATATTACTCAGAGTCTAACTGTAACCTATCTTGTACACTATATTAGATGCAACTTGAACACATTTTGGCTCTGCTTTCTATACACAAATTGAGCTGTTGTGATCTCCGTTCTCCAAGTAACCAAAATTTACCAGCCCTGATCTAGTTATGTCATTCCGAATTTCAAGTTCGAGTTGCGTTTTCTTAGAAGAAAGCCAAGTTTATTACTTAAAAGACACATAATGTGGAATACAAAAAGCATCATGGGATTGCATCAACCACAAGTGTCTACAGCGAATGCTTTTTATCTACTACTAGCAAAAATGCCCGTGTGTTGCACCGGAGAAAGAAAAATTATCACACCCGCTAAGCATAACCTATTACACAAGTAATTGTTTAATTTATGACCCATGTCAACTATTCTCAACACAAAGACTTATGCTTTCGGCCAGACTATCTTTGCAAAATGGCTAAGAAATATTTGCATTGTTAAGTTTGCGGCTTTGGTATTTTATTCCTACCTGCACGGTTGCAGGTGCTCTTCAGTCACGATGGTGTACTTTATGTCTGGTGCTAATGAGAGGCATATGTAGGACCAAGAATCTATTGGGTTAACTATCGTGACCATCTTGATTCAAAAATAAAAAACTATTGTGACCATCATATTAACCAATATCCGAAAACATGGATAGCTAATTTTCTAAACTTGGGACAATTTTCTCATGGATATGTAACAATTTTCTCAAAATCTAGAACATTTTACATATACAGATATATGACTTATGACTTTTACCAACAAATCATGATATAATATTACATTTAACAAAATGGTAAAAAATAGCATCAATCATAGCTAATAGAAATATAATAAATTCTTGTGAATGATAGGTTGTCTATACATGGGAACCTAAGATTAGATTGACTCGCGACGGAAGAAGGCGTCGTAGTAACATAATAATAAAATTCATTCGAAAGAATATTTCTGAAAGAAAATACATACTATGCATAAGTATATGGAAAAAGGATGACTAAACATCATGAGATAGTAAATGTGCACGAGGAGAAAAAACTGAGAAAATAACAGTAAATTATTTTATAGAACTTCCCCTTGTTCTTTAGAACAAACGGTAACAATCATGATGCCATATTATATGACTTATGAATTTCACTAACAAATCATGATATAGTCTTACATTTAACAAAATGGTAAAAAAATATCATCAATCATAGCTAATAGCAAATATAACAAAGTCTTGTGAATGATAGTTTTGCTATACATGGGAACCTAAGATCAGATTAACTCATGACGGAAGAAGGCATTGTAGCAACATAACAATAAAATCCTTCGGAAGAATATTTCTGAAAACAAATTACATACTATGCACAAGCATATGGAAAAAGGATCGCTAAACATCATGAGCTAGTAAAATTGTACGAGGAGAAAATCTGAAAAAATAACAGTCAATTATTTTATAGAAGTTCCCCTTTTTCTTCGGAACAAATGGTAACAATCATGATGCCATATTAGAGCTTATATGAGAGCATCAAATAATCATGTTTACTCCACTTAAATGAGTGGGAAGCATATACGATAGACATTTACAAATTACCCCATATAAATTAGGTATTAAACTATTAATTAAGGTTGCAACCAAAAAGCATAATTTTAAAAATAATTAATATGCAAGATAATTGTATATTTGAAATCTACATATTTTCTCTATGGCACTTTCATATATATTATGTTAGATTTGAATTTGGGGTTCAAAAATATATGAATATTTCGAAACTATTTTAAATCTGCATGTAAAAACGAAAATAAAAAAATAAAACAGATTAGCTGGACCAAAAAATGCAACCCATCAAGTAAGCACACATATACTGCCATTAAAAATTGAGAAGGAAAAAGGAGAGTGGTGGGACTCAAACTCAGGTTGCTTGAGTAGGAGCGCAACGGTCCAACCAATAGGACACCAGTGCATTTGTGTTAAATTGGATGACCGCCGCCTTTTACCTTTGATAACACACGATGCGCAAAACTGAAAAACGAATCGGTTTTTGACTTACTGGTGCATGCTGGGTAAATAATCATGACGGACGACCAGAAGCACTATTTGCTTTTGGTTGAGAAAGAAAGCTCTCAAGTTCCCGGCAAAAAAAAAAGATAATGAGCTGCGGCTGGACCTAGACAATTGTTGAGGCAAAACGAGAACAAAGAAGGAAACCCAAGCTCGGCTGCCTACGAACGGACCACACGGGCCTCCATAGTTCAAGCTCTGGATGGGCCTGCATTGACTAGCCCGTCGTGGCTTCGGAGAGGGCACAGCCTCTCAGTGCAGGGGATGGTTTAGTACCACCTCGCCCAGGTAGATAAGAGTAAGGTGCCTGGGAGCGATACAAATAGCAGCCGTGGTGGAACGGGGAGAGCACGCAGCTGCGTGGTGAGCACAAAGCGAACTGTTCTTTCGCCTTTTACTAAAGAATACCGTGTGCACGCCACACTAAGCAGCATAATAGGGCGTCTTCTCTTTGTGAGGAGGCCCCAACAAACATGAATTTAAACTTTTTATTATTTTAAAAGCTTGTGGCAGCTGTTTGAATGATGATGGTTGTTTCTAAACTGTTAAAATAAAATGCCCATCTGCCTGTTTTCCTCGTTTATATGATTCTACCTCTACACCACTAATGAACAAAATAACCTTCACTCAAGAACAGGCCTTGGCCTCGAACCTCGGCAGGACCACGAAAGCGATTGACGTCGGGGCCAGGCGCACGGGCGAATCCACGGCGGCGGGCACCGGGTTCATGGCCGGGACGCCGCCATTGCCCCCCACCTCCAGCGGGACGCCGTTGAGCAGCATCGTCCTGCTCTGGTGGTCGCCGTCCTTCGCGGTCAGATGGTACTCGTCCCTCTTCGTGCTGTCGCTCGACGGCTTGCTTCCCAGCCACGACACCGCTCTCCTGAGGCCGCCGCCGTGCCTCCGGTGGCCGCTGCGCCTCTCGACGCTCACGTTGAGGTCGTTCTGGACGGTAACGTTGTATCCGGTGCTGTTGCTTAGGTTGATCAGGAGGAGCGTGATCCCTTTCTGCATTGTGGAACGCAAAGCTTTGTTCAGGACAGCAGAAATGGTTTATCTAGCACATGTTTCAATGATAGTTGAGGTAACTCTCTTCAGACACAACAAACTTAGCAAGCAAAGTAGAACACCCATATTACTTCAAAGTTGGCAACAAATCTAAGAATATCTGAAACTATTTCCATCAGTTTGCTTTAAGAAAAGCCAAAGCGACTCTCAAAAAAAAAGAAGAAAAAGAAGGTCAAAGCGCCGGGTTCTTACGTGTCGCTTGCTGCAGTGGGCATAAGCACGCAGCTTACGTGGTGCATTTATATCGACTGAGAGAACTCCATTGCCCATAAGCCGATGCCATAGCAGAGCACTGAGAACAAAAGGAGGGGTAAGCACACATATAAGCCGCGCTCTGGAAAACACTGCAGCGAGTGCGTAAAAAGTGTTTACAAATGTGAGTCTTGCCTGTAGTAATCAGGATTTGGTAAGAACGTCTGCGTGTCAAGCAGACCGTAGTTGCCACCGATGAGAGTCTGCCTGCAGAACACTTTTGTGTTGTACTTCGATGCCATTCCAAGTTGATCGAGGTACCTGTTTGCGTCCAAATTAACTTTTTGCTCACACAAGATACATCTTCATCGGTGTTGCACTTGTGTAAAGTTCACGAGAAAATGTTGAGAGCTGACCAGATGCTGTTCATGAAAGTATTTGACACCAATTGACGGCCATTGTTGAACACCCCACCGCTTTCACTAACCCAAGAAGAAGCCCATGTTCCATGCCTTTGGAGGGTAAGTTGCATGTCCCTGTAAGTATCTTCAGCACGGTCTAGGTACTTAGGATCTACTATCTTCCTCATAAGGTGGACATCATCCCCTGAAAACAAAGTGTCACTGCTGATGCATTCTATATATTAATCACATTAACTGATTGAACAAATACTATTAGGATGTTATGCACCACTATTTTTATTTTCTAAGAAAAGCCTTGCTATTCCGATGTAAGCTTTATTATTCAGGAATTTCATGAAGCCTTTCCTTCACATTATGTATCACAAGAAGCACTAAAATTAAAACAGCAAGGCAATATATTATTTTATTGCAGAAGACAGCCATTAGTAAGACATGTACATAACATTAGTGAAGTCCTGCCTACAAAATTCTCAGCGTCACTTCTTCTGATATCTCTAAGTCATGCAAAGCATCAAGATATGATTTTGGAGCACCAAAAATGAGCCTATTCTAAATGCCACCAGAGCAAAACAAAATATCACATACCTCCACCAAGATTGTAAATATGATGCGTCAAGGCATTAACAACACCGTGACCTGAAGTCTGAAGTAACTGAGTGTACCACTGTTGATCAAAGAACCCTCCGGGGGCTAACAGGAGTGGCTGGGAGAGCGGTGTCCTATACAACTGCCGGAGTATGGATTTAAGTTCAGTCACATCCTTTCCATAAAGTTTCGCATCGACTCTTGCCCCGGTTCCATGCCCACTCAGCTCATTACCTGACAAGAAAAGAATATTCATGCCTTCAGAATTCATAAGGGATAACATAGAAGAGCTGAGCACAGAAGAAAAAAAATACAGTAGATTACCGAATTCCCACGAGTCAACTGGATATCCTTTTGAGATTGTGTATTTGACAAAATCATAGGTGTTTGTAGAGTTCCATTTTCCCGCCCAGAAGGAACGTTGGACATTATACCTTCCATGGAGTGCATTCAGACCAAACGTGATAATTGCTCTGCAGATAGATTTTTGTTCATCCATGAGCTAGTGCTGCTTAGCGCTTATAAAATGAACAAATGATCTAAACAAGCACATGCAGCTCCATTAGGAGTCCCTCATTGTGCACATCAGTTCCTTGTACATATATTTCACTTAGTTATGTTGATAAGTTCATCTAGCTTGGTTTCACTTTTATCATATCTCCTCCCTAAACAAAATATAATGTTGAAGACATGCAGAAAAAACGACGCTGCTAATGATTTTCTTCAACTATCAGTAGGTTATAAAAATATCCAGAACAGTGATGGAAATGCGATATCACATGGTTATGGCTATGTGAGCACAAATATGTGCACATCTGACACAGGTTATGCATGCTAAATTCAAAAAATTAAATATTAGACGCCTCACCCTGTTATTTGGAATAGATCATTCAGTTTGTCCCACCTATCCATACTTAGACAACCGGCTGAGAAACCAAACAAACCATTTGACACATTTGTGAATGGAGTGCACGGACTATTTGTCCCAACATCGTAAACAACTCGGTCTTGCAAAGAGCCTCCCAGCCTAATCCTCAAATTATGAAATTCTGAAGACAGAATAAAGAAGATGTTTTTATATATTCACCAAACTAACCAACTAATGCTTACAACTACGAAAGATTTCTGCAAGTAAAAATAATTATAATCCACTGACATGAAATTAACTACATATGCTACATACTGTATTATGTCAGAATTCTGGAGCAGTTGCCTTAAATATCTTGTGATACTTGATAAACTAGAGACCATAAAAAGCGATAGTATCATTGCAAAGAGAAAATAACCTTCTTTGGAGTACAAAATTCACAGTAGGTGGGCAAACTATGAACATAGATTTTCCATAGTTTAGAAAAATATTTACCATAAGCAAGTGGCAACTACTGAATAAAGACCAGGTATTCATACCTTGAATGGCTTGAGCCAGAAAGGGCTGATCCAAATCCTGAACAAACCAGTAGTTGTTGGAAACAACATGAACACGAAAAGTAAGTCAGTCCATGAACCACAATGTGCAGCAACAGCCTATTACTTACTGACAAGTGACAACAAGTCAAGAACATAATAAGAGTACCAGATTCAGAATGGAAGATTGGCCCCATGGGCACTGATTGTAGTTGCACTTCTCCGGCGGCCACCAGTCAATCGTGGCGCAGATGTAATTCACATCGGTCTCAGCAATCTTGGTGGATCCTTTAACTATGACCGTCGCCTCCTCCGGCTGCTGCTGGGCCGAAGCCGAGTGAGCAGCATGTAGGCAGACAAGCGCGAGGAGGAGGAGGAGGAGATGCCTCGCCGCCATGCTTCCTTACCTAGTAGAACATATATAAAAGCAAAATCAGGATGCTTTTGTGTGTTGGTTCTGCAAGCTCACCATTTCGCTGAGGGTTTGCGCATCAGATGCCGAAAATGGCGCATAAACCAGTGAGACGACGCATTGATGCTGAATTCGCCCAAACAATGCACGGAATTCATCAGCAGCCGCGATGACACCATGGGGCAGGCAATTGCAAATTAACGGAATTAACCACTCGGATCAGTAACAGTAGGATCATATACACAGGTCTGAAAATGCTGCCGTGTGTTAGAAGAGGCAAAGATCCCAAACTTGACATCTGCGAGAAAAGATGCTTAAGCAGGAAGAAGGAGGCGAGACGAGACCCCACCTTTCCCCCTTCCTCCACCAACCACCCCGTCCCCGTCAGGCGTCGGCAGCCGGGAGAGCCGCGGCGGCGGGAGCGGTCAGCCGGGAGATCCGGCGGTCGGCCGAGCTGCTTCGGAGCTGAGGCCGCCGCTTCCTCGAGCCGCAGGAGGCGGCCTCACGGGACACTCCTGCTCTGCAACCCCTCACTCGGTCGGCAGCAGTGTGCCTTTGGTGCCGCTGGCTTCTTGGAGCGACGCGGCGGCTCGGGGAACAGCGCGGAGAGCACGAGGACGAACAAGCCGGTGGGTATTCCTGGAGATCCGTGCCTGCCTCCTCTCTTCTGTGGTGGCGATGAACTTCTTCTTTTGCAAGAGGAAAGCTGCTCATTCGCACTGGACCAATCGATGTTCCATTTTTGTGTACGTATGTATGAAGGAGTTTGTCGTTTGAAATGGTACTCTCTGCTGCATTTCGTTTCTACGGTTTTTTGCTGATACACTTGAGAGTCAGGGAGTTGTTTAGGTGGAGGTGGGAGGGTCCCGACAGCGACAGTGCGCCCACCTGGAGGCAAAGATTCTGATTACTTAGCAATTTTTTTTTTCCTTTTTCTTTTTACAATAAACGGAAGGAGAAAGAAGAGGGTGTCGGTGGACGTTTGTTTTTTTAGAGCACGCCTACTTGTATCATAGCTTTATGGAAGGCAGAATTTCAATCACAAAAAACTATCACTCATGGGAACAACGAGTGTAGCACAAAGAACATACCCAACAGAATAAAAAAACAAACAACACCGCCAATCAAGCTACACCGCAAGACAGCCTATCCTAAAGTGACACAACGCACCGTGTCTTGACCGACGACTCACAACTTCGAAGACCAACAACTTTCGCATATTTTCTCTTGTCGATGCACCATCCACCCTTAGCGCCTGAGAGGAAGTGGCAGATGAATGACACGACTCGATCCGCTTCGGGAAGACAACGACTTGGACACATCAGCAACAGACATGCATAGCGTCGTTGAGGATCAAAAAAGGACCGCGGCGAACACCGAAGGAGAGCAATTAGGAGCCAGCCTTGTCTCCAAACACCATGCTCCCAACAAAGGAAAGACGTTGCGGCCACCGTCATAGTGCGGATCCAAACCGAATCGAGGCTTCCGCTCGAAGACATCCACCAACTCCAGGAGCACGAAGACAAGGCGAACACGCTCGGTGACGCCTCCAAGGAGGGGAATGACACCCACAGGTGCCATCCACCGTTGGTCCGGCAACAGCCGTGCAAAATTTTCATCCACGATCTTCCATCACTCCGCCTCCAAGGAATTGACAACACTGTCTAAGAAGCGTCACACCGCCGCCACCGCATTACTTGTCGGCATAGCTACAAAGCCGAGGACCGAGGACGAAATGCCTGGCAGGGAAACAAATGTCGTACCATCCACTCCCAGCCTGCATCAGTAACCACAACCAACCAGTACCTCCGGTCAGGTCCAAGACCACCCGCAACGGCCGTCGCCCACTCCAAGGGACGGCCCTGAGACGATCAGACATGCCTCTCCATGAAAAAAACCCAGGCAAACACCACCAGGAGAGTACCACCGCTCGCCACGCCGCATAGAGATGACTGACCGCTCACTACTCGCAAGACTCCATCTTGGCCAAGCCATTGCAGTGGCACCATCAACCTACCCATGGGAACCCGCTGTCGCCTCCAGCCGGTGTCACCGCCACCAGAACACGCCATATCTCTGCTGCTAGACCCCATCTGGCCCGCCGCACCACCAACCCACTTGCCTTGCAGCGTCACCTAGCCCTCACCTTCGGAAAACACGGACGGACTAGCTCGAGATGGATCAGTGAGGAGTACCAAGCCGCCACCGGCCTACGTGCTCCACTGCGACACGCCACCACTAGCCGTATGTGTCGTCCCTCTCCACCTCCATGCAGCGTGTGCCGCCAAGCCCTGACACGCCTACCATCGAGGCCCCACGCCCAACTCGTAGGACCTCACTCTAAGAGCACATTTCTCCATGTGTGGTTTTGGGTAATTGATGACAATCCCTATGGACTAATGGTTTCCTTGAGTTATATTCGAAGGATTTTTCCATAGGTACTTCTTGGAGTCCATCTATTGGTTTCAAGGAGTTTATATGGTGACCAAGGTGGTATTCAAGGTTTATCCAAAGATTGGTCATGTGGGAGTTGAGCTTATTGCAAGCATGTCTTGAAGAAGAAGATTGTGTAAGCATTCATGTTTACCTTAAAGACATCATATTTATGAAGAGAGAAGCTAAGAAACAAGGTTGATCAAGACTAAGTCAAAAAGTGAATCAAGTTGATCAACACACAAAGCGTACAAGATGTACCGAGAGGGATCAAGTAATCCCATGGTGTGGTAAGCATTGTCCATTACGCTTTGTGTACTAACCCATGGTCTACGTGAGAGTTATTTGTGGGGTTAGGTATATTTCCATGGGCTTGCATCAAGAGGCAGATCCCATACATCCCATGGAAGATGACATCAAGTGGAGATCGTCATCAAGGTTGTGATGTGCAAGCTCAAGTGAAGCATCACAAAGAGATCATGCTTGAGGCTCGCCGTTCATTGTGGTGACAATGGACTTGTGAATATGTGACGAAGAGTGTCTCCCTCATAGTGGAGTATGGTGGAGCAATCATCTAGTCTTCATCAAGCCAACGCAATCAAGAAAGGTGGTCCATCTTGAGGAAGTCAATATCATCATCATCTAGCTCAAGTGAACTATGTGCAAGGCTAAGGTTTGACCTTGATAGGATTTTCTATTTTACCGGTCTCATGGTGGTAGTTGAGACACCGGGTTATATGATCGATTCCCATACTATCAAGGGGGTCTCTCAAGTGAGTAGCTTGATCGTATCGTTCGTTGAGAGCTCAAACCATTGCACTCTTGGCATCATCATATTTCTTAGTTCTTGGTTGTCTTTTCTCTATGTGGGTTCTTGATCTTGTGGTTATCTTCGTGACAAGCTCTAGTGTTGGGGAACGTCGCATGGGAAACAAAAATTTTCCTACGCACACGCAAACCTATCCATGGTGATGAGCATCTACGAGAGGGAGAGTGGATCTACGTACCCTTGTAGATCGCTAAGCGGGAAGCGTTAAGAAACGCGGTTGGTGTAGTCGAACTTCTTCGCGATCCAAATCGCCGAGCGTCCCGCGATCCAATCACGAACCGTCCCGCGAACACATCATGATCCGTCCCATGAACTCATCACGATCCGTCTCACGATCTTGATCACGATCTGTCCCGCGAACTCATCACGATCCGTTCCGTGATCACATCACGAACCGTCTCGCGATCTCGATCACGGTCCTTCCGATCTAGCGCCGAACGGACGGCACCTCCGCGTTCAGCACACGTGCAGCTTGATGACGATCTCCACCGTCTCGATCCAGAGAGAGGAGGTGGATAGGAGAGAGAGTTCACCGGCAGCGTGACGGCGCTCCGGTGATGGTGGTGGAGCAATTCCGGCAGGGCTTCGCCTAAGCGCTGCGGAACTACGATCTAGAGGAGAAACTATGCACCGGTGGAACGGGTAGCACGTGGCCGGAAATTCTGTCCAACCACCCAATCCACTAGTATATATAGGAGGAGAGGAGAGGAGAGGCAGCCAAGGCCTTTGGGTCGGCCGAAATAGGAGGTGGGAGCAATCCTACTTCACCTCCAATCCTAGTTGGAGTAGGATTGCCTCCTATTGGCTGATTTTCCACTTTTTGCTTTAGGACTTTCTCTCCTGCGCCATGGGCCTTTGTGGCTGTTTTCCCAGCCCACTAAGGGCTGGTTATTATTCTCCCACAGCCCATGGACCTCTTGGGGTCGAAATACCCCTCCCGGAGGTCCCCCGGTACACTACCGACACTCCCGGTACACTACCGATACTCCCGGTACACTACCGATGAGCCCGAAACTTTTCCGGCGACCAAACTGGGACATCCTATATATGAATCTTTACCTCCGTACCATTACGGAGATCCTCGTGACGTCCGGTATCTCATCCGGGACTCCGAACAACCTTTGGTCACCACCATACATAACTCTACACTACCGAAACGTCACCGAACCTTAAGTGTGCAGACCCTGCGGGTTCGAGAACTATGTAGACATGACCGAGACACCTCTACGGTCAATAACCAATGGAGGGACCTGGACGTCCACATTGGTTCCTACATATTCTACGAAGATCTTTATCGGTCGAACCTCTATGTCAAGGATTCAGTTAATCCCGTATAACGTTCCCTTTGTTCTTCGGTATGTTACTTGCCCGAGATTCGATCGTCGGTATCTCCATACCTAGTTCAACCTCGTTACTGGCAAGTCTCTTTACTTGTTCCGTAACACAAGATCCCATGACTAACACTTAGCCACATTGCTTGCAAGGCTTGTTGTGATGTTGTATTACCGAGTGGGCCCTGAGATACCTCTCCGTCACACGGAGTAACAAATCCCAGTCTTGATCCATGCCAACTCAACAAACACCATCGGAGATACCTGTAGAGCACCTTTATAGTCACCCAGTTACGTTGCGACGTTTGATACACACAAGGCACTCCTCCGATGTCCATGAGTTGCATGATCTCATGATCGTAGGAACATATACTTGACATGTAGAAAACTTTAGCAATAAACTGACACAATCATATGCTACGTTTATAGTTTGGGTCTTATCCATCACATCATTCTCCTAATGATGTGATCCCGTTATCAAATGACATCTCATGTCCATGGCTAGGAAACCTTAACCATCCTTTGATCAACGAGCTAGTCCATTAGAGGCATACTAGGGACATGGTTTTGTCTATGTATCCACACATTTAAGTCTCCGATCAATACAATTATAGCATGGATAATAAACGATTATCATGAATAAGGAAATATGATAATAACTAATTTATTATTGCCTCTAGGGCATATTTCCAACACTCTCCCACTTGCACTAGAGTCAATAATCTAGTTCACATCACCATGTGATTCGCATACAACCTTTCCTTAAGTAAACCGTTAAGGAAACGATGTTTTGACATCCATCTGCCAGATTTCATAATTGAAAATGCAGCAACTGCTAACATAATTCCAACAGACTTTTAGCATCGCTACGAGTGAGAAAGCCTCATCGCAGTCAACTCCTTGAACTTGTCACAAACAACTTTGCAACAAGTCGAGCTTTACAAATGGTGACATTCACCATCAGTGTCTGTCTTCATTCTAAAGGTCCATTTGTACTCAACGACCTGCCGTCTAACGAGCAACTCTACCAAAGTCTATACTTGGTTTTCATACATGGATCCTATCTCGGATTTCATGGCCTCTAACCATTCGTCGGAATCCAGGCCCATCATCGCTTCTCCATAGCTCGTAGGTTCATCGTTGTCCAACAACATGATCTCCAAGACAGAGTTGTCGTACCACTTAGGAGTAGTACACATCCTTGTCGACCCACGAAGTTCGATAGTAACTTGATCCTGAAGCTTCATGATCATCATCATTAACTTCCTCTTCAACTAACGTAGGCTTCACAGAAACATCTTTCTGCGCTGCGCTACTCTCTAGTTGAACAAAGGTTTAACAACCTCATCAAGTTCTATCTTCCTCCCACTCAATTCTTTTGAGAGAAACATTTCCTCGAGCAAGGATCCGTTTAAGCAACAAACACTTTGCACTAGGATCTGAGATTGAAGGTTCACCCAACTGATCTTAGGGTATTCTATGAAGATGCATTTGTCCGCCTTGGGTTCGACCTCATTAGGTGAAAACATTTTCCACACAAGTGTCACAGCCCCAAATATTAAGAAATGACAGCTTAGGTTTCTATCAAACCATAATTCACACGGTGTCATCTCAACGGATTTAGATGATGCCCTATTTAAAGTGAATGTAGTTGTCTCTAATGCATAACCCCAAAAATTATAGTAGTAAAACGATAAGAGACATCACAGTCTGCACTATATCAATAGAGCATGACTATGATGTTCGGACACACCATCACACCATGGTGTTCCAGGTAGCGTTAGTTGTGAAACAAATTTCACATTGTCTTAAGTTGTATGCCAAACTCGTAACTCAGATATTCACCTTCACGATCATATCGTGGTCATTTTTATCTTCTTGTCACGATGATCTTTAAACTTCACTCTGAATTTGCTTGAACCTTTCAAACGATTCAGACTTGTGTTTCATTAAGTAAATATACACTATATCTACTCAAATCATCAGTGAAGGTAAGAAAATAACGATATCCACTGCACGCTACAAGACTCACTAGATTGCATACATCAACATGTATCATTTCCAATGAATCACTTGCCCGCTCCATCCAACGGGGTCCTTTAGTCATCTTGCCCAAGAGGCATGGTTCGCATGTCTCAACCGATTCGAAATCGAATGAGTCCAAATATCCATCAGCATGGAGTTTCTACATGCGCTTTATACCAATATGACATTTAGCGGCAGTGCCACAAGTATGTGGTACTATCATTATTAACTTTGTATCTTTTGACATCAATGTTATGAACATGTGTACTACTACGATCAAGATTTCAACAAACCATTCTCACTGGGTGCATGACCATTGAAGGTATTATTCATGTAAACAGAATAACCATTATTCTCTAACTTAAATGAATAACCGTATTGCAATAAACATGATCTAATCATGTTCAAGCTCAACGCAAAACACCAAATAACATTTATTTAGGTTCGTCACTAATCCTGAAGGTAGAGAGAGCGTGCGATGTTGATCACATCAACCTTGGAAACACTTCCAACACATATCGTCACCTCACCCTTAGCTAGTTCTCCGTTTATTCCGTAGCTTTTATTTCGAGTTACTAACATTTAGCAACCGAACCGGTATCCAATACCCAGGTGCTACTAAGAGTACTAGCAAGGTACACATTAATAACTCGTATATCAAATATACTTCTTTTAATGTTGCCAGCCTTCTTATCTACCAAGTATCTAGGGTTGTTCCGCTTCAGCGACCGCTCACCTCATAACAGAAGCACTTAGTCTCGGGTTTGAGTTCAACTTTGGGTTGCTTCACTGGAGCAGCAACTGACTTGCTATCCATGAATTTTCCCTCCTTGCTCTTGCCCTTCTCGAAACTAGTGGTTTGATTAACCATCAACACTTGATGCTCCTTCTTGATTTCTACCTTCGCGGTGTCAAACATCGCGAACAGCTCAGGGATCAACATTTCTTTCCCTGGCATTTTATAGTTAATCACCAAGTTCTAGTAGCTCAGTGACAGTGACTTGGAGAACTACATCAATCACTATCTTATCAGGAAGATCAACTCCCACTCGATTCAAGCGATTGTAGTACCCAGACAGTCTGAGCACATGCTCAACGATTGAGCTATTCTTTTTCATCTTGCAGGCAAAGAATCTCGTTGGAGATCCTATATCTCGCAACTCGGGCACGAGCCTGAGATCACAATCTCAGCTCTTAGAACATCTCATATGTTCCGTGACGTTCAAAACGTTTCAGAGCCTCAATTCTAAGCCATAATGCATGACGCACTAAACTATCAAGTAGTCATCGAAACGTGCATGTCAGATGTTCACAACATCTACAGACGACGCTAGATGGGGTGGCGCACCGAGCGGTGCATTAAGGACATAAGCCTTCTATGCAGCAATGAGGACAATCCTCAGATCACGGACCCAGTCCGCAATTTTGCTACCAACATCTTTCAATTCTATTTCTCTAGGAACATATAAAAATACAAGGGAGCTACAGCGCGAGCTAGTAATATACAACATAATTTGCAAAGACACTTTGACTATGTTCATGATAATGAGTTCAATTAATCATATTACTTAATAACTCCCACTCAAATTGACATCCCTCCGATCATTCGAGTGATACATGATCCAAATTTACCAACTCATGTCCGATCATCACGTGAGTTGAGGTGGCTGCAATGGTGAACATCATCATGTTGATCATATCTACTATATGACTCATGTTCGACCTTTCGGTCTCTTGTGTTCCGAGGCCATGTCTGTACATGCTAGGCTTGTCAAGTTTAACCCGAGTGTTTTGCATGTGCAACACTGGCCTGCACCCGTTGTATGTGAACGTATAGTCTATCACACCCGATCATCACGTGGTGTCTCAACACGACGAACTTTCGCAATGGTGCACACTCGGGGAGAACACAATTTAGCTTGAAATTAAGTGAGGGATCATCTTATAATGCTACCGTCGTCCTAAGCAAAATAAGGTGCATAAAAAGGATTAACATCACATGCAAATCATAAGTGACATGATATGGCCATGAACTTGTGCTTTTGATCTCCATCTAGAAAGCACCGACATGATCTCCATCGTCACCGGCACGACACCATGATCTCCATCAACGTGTCGCCATCGGGGTTGTCACGCCCTACATGCTTCTACTACTATTGCTACCGTAGCGATAAAGTAAAGCATTACATAGCGCTTAATGATTGACACGCAGGTCATACAATAATTAAAGACAACCCTATGGCTCCTGCCGGTTGCCATATTCAACGACATGCAAGTCATGAAATTCTATACATCACATGATCATCTCATACATCACATATATCTCATCATGTAATTGGCCATATCACATCACAACATACCCTGCAAAAACAAGTTAGACGTCCTCTAATTGTTGTTGCATGTTTTACGTGGCTGCTACGGGTATCTAGCAAGAACGATTCTCACCTATGCATAAACCACAATGGTGATACATAGATTGCTTTTCAACCTTCTCAAGGACCGCCTTTGTCGAATCCGATCCAACTAAAGTGAGAGAAACTGTCACCCGCAAGCCATCTAGGCAACAAGTTGCGTCGAGGGAACCGGTCTCTCGTAAGCGTACGAGTAATGTTGGTCCGGGACGCTTCATCTCACAATCCCTCTGAACCAAAATACGACCAAGGGAGGAAGCAATCTAATCATCAACACCCACAAACCTTTTGTGTTCTACTCGAGATCTCATCGAACCATCAACCTAGCTCATGATGCCACTGTTGGGGAACGTCGCATGGGAAACAAATTTTTTCCTATGCACACGCAAACCTATCCATGGTGATGAGCATCTACGAGAGGGAGAGTGGATCTACGTACCCTTGTAGATCGCTAAGCGGGAAGCGTTAAGAAACGCGGTTGGTGTAGTCGAACTTCTTCGCGATCCAAATCGCCGAGCGTCCCGCGATCCAATCACGAACCGTCCCGCGAACACATCATGATCCGTCCCGTGAACTCATCACGATCCGTCTCACGATCTTGATCACGATCTGTCCCGCGAACTCATCACGATCCGTTCCGTGATCACATCACGAACCGTCTCGCGATCTCGATCACGGTCCTTCCGATCTAGCGCCGAACGGACGGCACCTTCGCGTTCAGCACACGTGCAGCTTGATGACGATCTCCACCGTCTCGATCCAGCGAGAGGAGGTGGAGAGGAGAGAGAGTTCACCGGCAGCGTGACGGCGCTCCGGTGATGGTGGTGGAGCAATTCCGTCAGGGCTTCGCCTAAGCGCTGCGGAACTACGATCTAGAGGAGAAACTATGCACCGGTGGAACGGGTAGCACGTGGCCGGAAATTCTGTCCAAAAACCACCCAATCCACTAGTATATATAGGAGGAGAGGAGAGGAGAGGCATCCAAGGCCTTTGGGTCGGCCTAAATAGGAGGTGGGAGCAATCCTACTTCACCTCCAATCCTAGTTGGAGTAGGATTGCCTCCTATTGGCTGATTTTCCACTTTTTGCTTTAGGACTTTCTCTCCTGCGCCATGGGCCTTTGTGGCTGTTTTCCCAGCCCACTAAGGGCTGGTTATTATTCTCCCACAGCCCATGGACCTCTTGGGGTCGAAATACCCCTCCCGGAGGTCCCCCGGTACACTACCGACACTCCCGGTACACTACCGATACTCCCGGTACACTACCGATGAGCCCGAAACTTTTCCGGCGACCAAACTGGGACATCCTATATATGAATCTTTACCTCCGGACCATTACGGAGCTCCTCGTGACGTCCGGTATCTCATCCGGGACTCTGAACAACCTTCGGTCACCACCATACATAACTCTACACTACCGAAACGTCACCGAACCTTAAGTGTGCAGACCCTGCGGGTTCGAGAACTATGTAGACATGACCGAGACACCTCTACGGTCAATAACCAATGGAGGGACCTGGACGTCCACATTGGTTCCTACATATTCTACGAAGATCTTTATCGGTCGAACCTCTATGTCAAGGATTCAGTTAATCCCGTATAACGTTCCCTTTGTTCTTCGGTATGTTACTTGCCCGAGATTCGATCGTCGGTATCTCCATACCTAGTTCAACCTCGTTACTGGCAAGTCTCTTTACTTGTTCCGTAACACAAGATCCCATGACTAACACTTAGCCACATTGCTTGCAAGGCTTGTTGTGATGTTGTATTACCGAGTGGGCCCTGAGATCATATGCTACGATCATATGCTACGTTTGTAGTTTGGGTCTTATCCATCACATCATTCTCCTAATGATGTGATCCCGTTATCAAATGACATCTCATGTCCATGGCTAGGAAACCTTAACCATCCTTTGATCAACGAGCTAGTCCATTAGAGGCATACTAGGGACATGGTTTTGTTTATGTATCCACACATTTAAGTCTCCGATCAATACAATTATAGCATGGATAATAAACGATTATCATGAACAAGGAAATATGATAATAACTAATTTATTATTGCCTCTAGGGCATATTTCCAACATCTAGTACATCGAAAACGGATTTCATATGCTTCGTTTATTGCGTTTTCGGTGTTGGAGGTTTTACCGGTCTTATTCGAGGAAGGGTTCTCACCATTTTCTTATGGGACTTTTACAATTTGCTTCTTATTAATATTTCAATCAATATTATGTTACCCCATGTCGTTAGCTTTCCAAAAAACTTTGTTTCATTGAATTTGGAGTCCGTTTGCAGAAGTTGTGGCAGTTTTGGTGTTCTTAAAAGGCTGCAGCGGTACTACCACAGCTAGAGCGAATGTAATTTTTTACTACCGCTCCAGAGCGATACTACCATAGCTCCAAGAGCGGTACTACCGCTCGAACAAAATCTCGTGTTTTGTCCACCGGTGGTACGCACAGATGTATTTTATTAGTACCGCTCGCAAGCAGTAGTACCGCTACCCCTAGCGGTAATACCGTGAGGACGAGCGGTAGTACCACTCTGGCAGTTCTACTGGCCTTTTGCCTCCTTGTTGTTGTTTTTCATATGGCTACTACCGCCCTAGCTGTAGTACCTCTCCTTGGAGCGGTAGTACCGCTCTGTGCGGGCTGTGAGGATAACAGTTGGATTTTTCCCCACCTATAAAAGGGGGTCTTCTTCCCCAATGGACCTTATCTCTTTAGCTTGTGTTCTTCCCCCATTGTTGACCTTCTTCAAGCTTGCTAACTCTCAATCCCTCCAATGATTATTGCTAGTTCTTTAGGGAAAATAGAGAGGAAATCTAGATCCACATTTCCACTAATCACTTTCTCCTCTAAGTGAGGGGAACCCCTTGGACCTAGATCTTGGAGTTCTTCGTGTTCTTCTTTGTTCTTCCTCTCATTTTCCTCCCTAGCATTAGTTGCTTTGGTGGTATTTGGGATAGAAGGACTTGGGCACTCCGTGTGCCCTTTCCATTGCATTTGGTGCATAGGTTTGAGTTCTCCACGGTGATACATGGAAGTGAGAAGTTGAGAAGCTTATTACTCTTGGGTGTTTGATCACCCTAGAGCTTGTTCTTCTTGGGTGCTTTGGCGCCCTAGATGGTTGGTGGGGCCTCGGAGCTCAATCATTGTGGTGCAAAGCTCCGGGCAAGCTTCGAGGTCTCCAATTAGGTTGTGGAGATTGCCTCGAGAATTTGAGGTCACCTCGGAGCCACAATCCATTATGGTGAAGCTTCGTGGTGTCATTGGCAGCCTCCAATTAACTTGTGGAGATTGCCCCAACCTTGTTTGTACGGGTTCGGTGACCATCCTCAAGGGTCCCTTAGTGGAATCATGACATCTTGCATTGTGCGAGGGCATGAGGAGATTACGGTGGCCCTAGTGGCTTCTTGGGGAGCATTGTGCCTCCACACAACTCCGAATGGATATTAGCATCCGCAAGGGTGTAAACTTCGGGATACATCGTCGTCTCCGCGTGCCTCGGTTATCTCTTACCCGAGCCCCTTTACTTATGCACTTTTACTTTGTGATAGCCATATTATTTCTTGTTATATATCTTGCTATCACTTAGTTGTATTTCTTTCTTAGCATAAGTTGTTGGTGCACATAGGTGAGCCTAATTGTTTTAGGTTTTGTGCTTGACTAATTAAATGATAGTTATATTCCGCATTTGTTCAAGCCTAAACCGCAATTATTTTAAAGCGCCTATTCACCCCCTAGGCGACATCCACGTCCTTTCAATTGGTATTAGAGCTAGGTCTCTCATTATTAGGTTTAACAACCTAGAGAGTAAGGATGTCGACTAGGGAATTAGGATTCTCTGACACTCTTAGTTTTAATGGCACATATTTTGATGTTTGGGTAATTCGCATGCTTAATCTCTTTAGGGTCATGGACCCAAATTTAGAGCGAATTGTAGATATGGGTTTTTCTCCTCCAAAGGATTCTCAACACATATCTTTAGAGGATGAGAAAAACTCTTATCTCAATGCTCAAGCTTCTAATGTGCTTTTTGATGCTTTGAGCAATGTAGTTATATTTCAACTCATGCCATTCTGGGATGCTCATGAGTTGTGGACAAAGCTTCAAGATAAATATGGTGTGTCCAAGATTTGTAGGGATGATTGTTCTCCCTCCACCTTCGTTCATGTTGTCTTCTCAACTCCATATACTTCACCTACATGTGGATTGCCACAATGTAATTATATGGTGAGTAGTGATGATCATTGTAATGATGATAGTAGGCTTATTGTTGATAATTCTTCCTCAGTATCTTATTGCAATGCTTCATCTTTTGACTTTAACACCTCAAGCACTTTAAATGTTTCACATGCTTGTGTTGATAGTCCTTGCATACCATGTACAAATTGTTTGACTAAATCTCATGATGATATGCTTGCTATATCTTGTTGCCGTGATAAAAATGTTTCTATTTCCTCGAGTTATTGTGCTAACAATGTAGAGGAAACCCAACACTCCATGGAACAAGATGTGGTATTGAATGGTACTTCAAGGGATCCTACATCATCATCTATTGTTTCTCACTTTTGCCTTATGGCTAAGGCTTCAAAGGTATCTCCTACTTTGAAACCCAATATATCTCATGATGATGATGTTGATGATAATGAGGATAATCATGAAGAGTGTGATAATGTTGCTTCCTTAAAAATTAAGGGAGAAATGATTTTTAAAGCTCTTCATAAGAATAAACTTGCTTGTTCCAACTTCATGGAAATCATGTCTATTTCCATTGAGGGCAAGAAATATATTGAGGAGTTGGAATCTCATCTCGAGGAGCATGAGGCCACCATTGAGAAAATGGAAGGTCATGAGCATGATTAAACTAATGAGATCGCGGAGATATCTCAAGCTCTTGAAAATGAAGAAACCACCAAGGAATCTCTTGAGGAGACCTTTGTTCTAGAATTATCTAGATTAAAGGAATCCCATGAAAGAGCTATCAAGGTGGCTAATGATTCTATAACTAAAAATGATAAGCTTGAAGTTGCATATGCTAAACTTCTTGAGGACTTTGAGCACCTCGAAAATGGCTCAAGGGTCATTAAGATTTCGCTCATTGAACTCACCGAGTCTCATGCTCAACTTGAAGCTTCATATGCTAAAGAGCTTGCCATGTTGGCTTCTACTTGTGTTGTTAATAATGATGCTTGTGCTACTAACTCTATTTCATGTGAAGCATCCATATTAAAGGAGAATGTTGAGCTAAGGGCTCAACTTGAGTTGCTATCTAGAAATTATGGGAAATTGGAAGGAAGTCATGAAAAGCTTTCTAGCTCTCATGACGATCTTCTAGTATCGCATAATGTGCTAAAGATAGCTCATGAGGCTAGTACTACTAAGGTAGCATCTAGTGAGCCTCATGTGGACATTAACGCTACATCTAGTCGAAATGCTTTATTGCCATGTGCTAGTCCTCGTAGTTCATCTACTCATAATGTTCATACATCTTGTGATGAATTACTATCCTTGACTTGTTGCTCTAACGATGAAGCATATACTTCCTCTAGCACTTGTGTTGATTCTAACCATGTAGAGGAAATCAATGAGCTCAAGGCCCAAGTCACTTCTTTGAAGAAAGACTTGAAAAAGAGTCATGAAGGGAAGTACACACTCAACAATATATTGAGTGTGCAAAAATTCCCAAATGACAAAGGTGGACTTGGATTCAACTCCAAGAAGAAGAAGATGTCCATGAAGTACAAGAAGAAGGGCCAAGAACAAGTCAAGAACTCGGCCAAGATTATTTGCTTCAAGTTCAAAATAGAAGGGCACGATGTAAGATCTTGCCCATTTAAGAAGAAGCCTCAAAGTATCAAGCAACAAGGGAAGCGACCACAAGTTCAATCACATGCTCAACCACAAGTTGAAGAAAGGCCTCTTCCCAATAAGACCCCCAAGTCAACGCTCCTCTAGTTGAGAAATCAATTGAGAAGAAAGTAAAGGGTAGATGTTGCTACTTATGTCGTGAAAAGGGTTACTTCGCTTCTTCTTGCACGAAAGCTAACTTATCCAACCCAATTATCATTGATCATATCTATTCTCTTGGGAAGGATAAGCTTGGCAATGTGTTTGCCAAATGTGTTGGTACTCAAAGTGGTGTCAAGAAAAGAACCATTTGGGTAGCCAAGCCTATTGTGACTAACCTCTTAGGACCTCTTAGGACAACAAGCTCAAACTTGATCAATAGGTGTTGATGGAGGGCATTGGTGACTTGGCTACATCATGAAGAATTAAGGGATCTTCATCATTCATATTATCTCAACCCAAGTCATTTGGATTATCAAGTTTCTATCTTATATCCAATGCGCCTCCTTACGGTAACTTGTACTTAAATTTTTTACATTCATAGTTACTTGTCCCTTTGCATGTTGTGGTTTTGTACCTTGCATGTGTTTGTATATGGTGTGCCTCTAGCTTGCTTATTTTGGGTAAACAAGTATGGGTATGTTGGTTTGCACATCATGTACATGTGCGTATTGTGTTGAGCCTTTTTGCATCTTGTCTTATCTTAGTTGGTTCTCTTAAGAGATTAATAGATTATCCCATTTTGGGGGAGTGATGTGCTTTGTGCACTTCACAATCCTAAAAATGTGTGTACATGAGGAATAACACTTAGTATTGATATTACAAGATTATCTAGCTTCTATGTGGTATGTCTTTTCATGAGAAATTCAAATTCTAAATGTCATTAATCATCTCCTATTGGATTTCATCTGCCACTTGTTATTATCGTTGGGTTACCACATTATGGGGGAGTAATATGCTTGTGCATATTACAAGCCCAGAGAATGTGTACATTTGAGATATTTCCACTTAGATTTGATATTATAATTTATCTTGTTCCTAGGTGGCATGCTAGCTCTACAAGTGTCATTTGCTTGTGATTTAGGAGTAAATATTATGTTGGATCTATTTGCAATCTACCAATGGGAATTATTTCCAAATACTTCTTGTACTTTGATAATTGGTATTCCTTTTAAGAGGTAGAATTTTCTAATCATCTTTACATAGGTTTTTGTTTATCGTTTGTCTCCCTTGCCTCTTGTGGATCTTTTTGAGCATGTCTAGTGTTTCTATAGATATAGGGAAAGTGATGATCCCATTGTGTACATTTTGTATTCAAATGAAAATTATATATAATGCACATCTCTTCGGGGAGCTATCATATTTTCTTTAGAACACTCTCTTTATGTGTTTATCATAAAATCTTTTGATCTTCCTCAAGTGTGTGTTGGTGGGATGCAAGCCTTGATGGGGAACGTTGCATGGGAAACAAAAAATTTCCTACGCACACGCAAGATCTATCCATGGTGATGAGCATCTACGAGAGGGAGAGTGGATCTACGTACCCTTGTAGATCGCTAAGCAGGAAGCGTTAAGAAACACGGTTGATGTAGTCGAACGTCTTCGTGATCCAAATCGCCGAGCGTCCCGCGATCCAATCATGATCTGTCCCAATCGAGCACCGAACGGACGGCACCTCCGCATTCAGCACACGTACAGCTTGATGATGATCTCCGCCTTCTTGATCCAGCAAGAGGGAGCGGAGAGGTAGATGAGTTCTCCGGCAGCGTGACGGCACTGCGGCGCTAGTGGTGGAGTAATCTCAGCAGGGCTTCACCCAAGCACAGCTGAAACCGATCTAGAGGAGAAACTACGAACTAGAGGGTAGGGTTGCACGTGGCTAAAAAACTTCTGCCAAAACCCTAAAACCCTCTAGTATATATAGGAGGAGAGGAGGAGGAGTTTTGGCGCAAGGGCCATCCCCTCTAGGATTCGGCCAAAGTGGAGAGGAGGAGTCCTCCTCCTCCACTCCTAGTAGGATTAGGACTCCTTCCTTATTTCCACCCTTTTTGCCTTTTTCCACCTTTTCCACTTAGGAATCTCTTCCCAGCCGCATGGGCCTTGTGTGGGACTTTGTCCAGCCCACTAAGGGCTGGTATTAGTCCTCCCACAGCCCATGTAGCCTCTTGGGTCGAAATGCCTCTCCCGATGGTCCCCCGATACACTAACGGCACTCCCGGTACACTACCGATGAGCCCAAAACTTTTCCGGTGACCAAAATAGGACTTCTTATATATCAATCTTTACCTCCGAACCATTCCAGATCTCCTCATGATGTCCGGGATCTCATCCGGGATTTCGAACAACCTTCGGTCACCACCATGCATAACTCTATACTACCAAAACGTCACCGAACCTTAAGTGTGCAGACCCTGTGGGTTCGAGAACTATGTAGACATGACCGAGACACCTCTACGGTCAATAACCAATAGCAGGACCTGGATGCCCATATTGGTTCCTACATATTCTACGAAGATCTTTATCAGTCGAACCTCTATGTCAAGGATTCAGTTAATCCCGTATGATGTTCCCTTTGTTCTTCGGTATGTTACTTACCCGAGATTTGATCGTCGGTATCTCCATACCTAGTTCAACCTCGTTACCGGCAAGACTTTTTACTCGTCCCGTAATACGAGATCTCGTGAGTAACATTTAGTCACATTGCTTGCAAGGCTTGTTGTGATGTTGTATTATCGAGTCGGCCTTGAGATACCTCTCCGTCACACGGAGAAACAAATCCCAGTCTTGATCCATGCCAACCCAACAGACACCCTCGGAGATACCTGTAGAGCACCTTTATAGTTACCCAGTTACGTTGCGACATTAGATACACACAAGGCACTCCTCCGGTGTCCATGAGTTGCATGATCTCATGATCGTAGGAACATATACTTGACATGTAGAAAACTTTAGCAATAAACTGACACAATCATATGCTACGTTTATAGTTTGGGTCTTGTCCATCCCATCATTCTCCTAATGATGTGATCCTGTTATCAAATGACATCACATGTCAATGGCTAGGAAACCTTGACCATGTTTGATCAATGAGCTAGTTCACTAGAGGCACACTACGGACAAAGTGTTGTCTATTTATCCACACATGCAATGTGTTTCCAATCAATACAATTATAGCATGGATAATAAAAAATTATCATGAACAAGGAAATATAATAATAAACACTTTATTTATTGCCTCTAGGGCATATTTCCAGCAGTCTCCCACTTGCACTAGAGTCAATAATCTAGTTCACATCACTATGTGATTTACATTGTAATGAATCGAACACCCATGCTGTTTTGGTGTTGATCATGTTTAGCCCTTGGAAGAGGTTTAGTCAACGGGTCTGCGTAATTCAAATCCGTGTGAACTTTGCAAATATTTATGTCCTTCTCCTTGATGTAATCCCGGATGGAATTGAAGCGTCGCTTTATGTTTCTGGTCCTCTTGTGAAGCCTTGGTGCCTTGGACAGAGGAATGGCACCAGTGTTGTCACAAAACAGAGTCATTGGATTCAGTGCACTGGGCACTACTCCAAGATCAGTCATGAACTGCTTCACCCAGACACCTTCCTTCGCTGCCTTCGAGGCTGCAATGTACTCCGCCTCGCCTGTAGAATCGGCTACCACGCTTTGCTTGGAACTGCACCAGCTTACCGCTCCCCCATTGAGAATAAATACGTATCCGGTTTGCAACTTAGAGTCATCCGGATCAATGTCAAAGCTTGCATCGACGTAACCCTTTACGACGAGCTCTTCATCACCTCCATAAACGAGAAACATCTCCTTAGTCCTTTTCAGGTACTTAAGGATATTCTTGACCGTCGTCCAGTGCTCCATTCTAGGGTCACTTTGAAACCTTCCGGCCATACTTATGGCAAGGCTGACATCGGGTCTTGTGCATAGCATTGCATACATGATAGAGCCTATGGCTGAAGCATAGGGGATGACACTCATCTTTTCTCTATCTTCTGCAACCACTGGGCATTGAGTCTTACTCAACTTCACACCTTGTAACATAGGAAGGAACCCCTTCTTGGACCGATCCATTTTGAACTTCTTCAAAACTTTATCAAGGTATGTGCTGTGTGAAAGTGCTATTAAGCGTCTCGATCTATCTCTATAGATCTTAATGCCTAATATGAAAGCAGCCTCTCCTAGGTCCTTCATTGAAAAACTCTTGTTCAAATATTCCTTCATGCTTTCCAGCATTTCTATATGGTTTCCAATCAGCAATATCTCATCTGCATATAATATTAGAAACGCTATAGAGCTCCCACTCACTTTCTTGTAAATACAAGCTTCTCCATAAACTTGTATAAACCCAAACGCTTTGATCACCTCATCAAAACGCTTATTCCAACTCCGAGATGATTGCACCAGTCCATAAATGGATCGCTGGAGCTTGCAAACTTTGTCAGCATTCTCTGAATCGACTAAACCTTCCGGTTGCATCATATACAACTCTTCCTCAAGGAAACCGTTGAGGAACGCTGTTTTGACATCCATCTGCCAAATTTCATAGTCGAAATATGCAGCTATTGCTAACATGATTCTGATGGACTTAAGCATCGCTACGGGTGAGAAGGTATCATCATAGTCAACTCCTTGAACTTGTGAAAAACCCTTTGCCACAAGTCGAGCTTTATAGACGGTGACATTACCATCTGCGTCCGTCTTCTTCTTAAAGATCCATTTGTTCTGAATGGCCTTTCGCCCTTCAGGTAATACTTCCAAAGTCCATACTTTGTTTTCATACATGGATCCCATCTCGGATTTCATGGCCTCTAACCATTTCTTGGAATCCGGGCCCATCATTGCTCCTCCATAGCTCGTAGGTTAATTGTTGTCCAACAACATGACCTCTAAGACAGGTTTGCCGTACCACTCAGGAGTAGTACGTGCCCTTGTTGACCTACGAGGTTCAATAGTGACTTGATCCGAAGCTTCATTATCATCATCATTAACTTCCTCTTCAACTGTTGTAGGCTCCACAGAAACATCTTTCTGCGCTGCCCTATTCTATGGTTGAAGTAAAGGTTCAATAAGCTCATCAAGCTCTATTTTCCTCCCACTCAATTCTTTCGAGAGAAACTCTTTCTCAAGAAATGTTCCATTCTTAGCGACAAACACTTTGCCTTCGGATCTGAGATAGAAGGTATACCCAACTGTCTCTTTTGGGTATCCTATGAAGATGCATTTCTCCGCTTTGGGTTCCAGCTTTTCAGGCTGAAGCTTTTTGACATAAGCATCACATCCCAAACTTTAAGAAACGACAACTTTGGCCTCTTGCCAAACCACAGTTCATATGGCATCGTCTCAACGGATTTTGAGGGTGCCCTATTTAAAGTGAATGCAGCTGTCTCTAATGCATAACCCAAAACGATAGTGGCAAATCAGCAAGAGACATCATAGAACGCACCATATCTAATAAGGTTCGATTATGACGTTCGGACACACCATTACGCTGTGGTGTTCCAGGCGGTGTCAACTATGAAACAATTCCACAATGTCTTAAGTGACTGCCAAACTCATAACTCAGATATTCACCTCCTCGATCAGATCGTAGGAATTTAATCTTCTTGTTACGATGATTCTCAACTTCACTCTGAAATTGCTTGAACTTTTCAAACGTTTCAGACTTGTGTTTCATTAAGTAAATATATCCATATCTACTTAAGTCATTAGTGAAGCTGAGAAAATAACGATATCCATCGCGCGCTGCAACATTCATTGGACCACACACATTAGTATGTATGATTTCCAACAAGTCACTTGCCCATTACATTGTTCCAGAGAACGGCGTTTTAGTCATCTTGCCCATGAGTCATGGTTCACATGTGTCAAGTGATTCAAAATCAAGTGACTCCAAAAGTCCATCAGCATGGAGCTTCCTCATGCGTTTTACACCAATATGACCCAAACGACAGTGCCACAAGAAAGTGGTACTATCATTATCAAGTCTACATCTATTGGCATCAATGTTATGAACATGTGTATCATCACCATCAAGATTCAATATGAATAAACCCCTCACATTGGGTGCATGACCATAAAATATATTACTCATATAGATAGAACAACCATTATTCTCTGATTTAAATAAGTATCCGTCTCGCAATAAACAAGATCTAGATATAATGTTCATGCTTAACGCAGGCACTAAATAACAATTATTCAGGTTCATCACTAATCCCGATGGTAATCGAAGAGAGAGCGTGCTGACGGCGATCACATTAACCTTGGAACCATTTCCCACGCGCATCGTCACTTCATCCTTCGCCAGCCTTCGCCAATTCCGTAGTTCCTGTTTTGAGTTGCAAATGTGAACAACCGAACTGGTATCAAATACCCACGCACTACAACGAGAGCTAGTAAGGCACACATCAATAACATGTATATCATATATACCTTGTTTGTTGTTGGTCGCCTTCTTGTCAGCTAGGTACTTGGGGCAGTTCCGCTTCCAGTGACCAGTTCCCTTGCAATGAAAGCACTCAGTTTCTGGCTTGTGTCCAGCCTTGGGCTTCTTTACAGGAGTAGTAACTACTTTGCCATCCTTCTTGGATTTACCTTTCTCGCCCTTGCCCTTGCCATTCTTCTTGAAACTAGTGGTTTTATTGACCATCAACACTTGATGTTCTTTCTAGATTTCAGACTCAGCGACTTTTAGCATCGCAAACAGCTCGGTGACTGACTTGTTCATCCCGTGCATGTTATAGTTCATCACAAAGCTCTTGTAGCTAGGTGGCAGTGATTGAAGAACTCTGTCAATGATCGCCTCTGCCAGAAGGGGCATTCCCAACTCCGCCAGATGAGTCGAATACCCAGAAATTCTGAGTATATGTTCACTGATAGACCCGTTCTCCTCCATTTTGCAAACATAGAACTTATCGGAGGTCTCATACCTCTCGATCCGGGCATTCTTCTGAAAGATAAACTTCAACTCTTGGAACATCTCATATGCTCCATGACGTTCAAAACATCTTTGAAGTCCCGGTTCTAAGCCATACAACATTGCACACTAAACTATTGAGTAATCCCGAGAACGTGCCTCCCAAGCATTCTTAATGTCTTCGGATGACATGTCTTCGGGTTGGTCACCAAGCGGTGCATCAAGGACACATGATTTCTGGGAAGCCGTGAGGATAATCCATAGATTATGGGCCCAGTCAACAAAGTTACTTCCATCATCTTTCAACTTAGATTTCTCTAGGAACGCATTAAAATTCAGGGGTGCTACTGCGCGAGCCATTGATCTACAACATAAATATGCAAAGGTTACTTAGACTATTGTTCAAGATAATGAGTTTAGTTAATCAAATTACTAAAGCTCCACTCAAATTGACATCCCTCAGGTCATCTGAGTGTCACATGATTCAAATTCACCAACTCAAGTCCGATCATCACGTGAGTTGAGGTGGTTTCAATGGCGAACATCATCATGTTGATCATATCTACTATATGACTCATGTTCGACCTTTCGGTCTCTTGTGTTCCGAGGCCATGTCTGTACATGCTAGGCTCGTCAAGTTTAACCAGAGTGTTCTTCATGTGCAACACTGGCTTGCACCCGTTGTATGTGAACGTAGATTGTATCACACCCAATCATCACGTGGTGTCTTGACACGACGAACTTTCACAACGGTGCACACTCGGGGAGAACACAATTCATCTTGAAATTTAAGTGAGGGATCACCTTATAATGCTACCGTCGTCCTAAGAAAAACAAGGTGCATAAAAGGATTAACATCATATGCAAATCATAAGTGACATGATATGGCCATGAACTTGTGCTTTTGATCTCCATCTTGAAAGCACCGGCATGATCTCCATCGTCATCGACATGACACCATGATCTCCATCAACGTGTCGCCATCGTGGTTGTCGCGTCCACCATGCTTCTACTACTATTGCTACCGTTTAGCGATAAAGTAAAGCATTACATAGTTAAAGACAACCATATGGCTCCTGCCGGTTGCCGTACTCATCGACATGCAAGTCGTGATATTCTATACAACACATGATCATCTCATACATCACGTATATCTCATCATTTAATTGTCCATATCACATCACAACATACCTTGCAAAAACAAGTTAGACGTCCTCTAATTGTTGTTGCATGTTTTACGTGGCTTCTACGGGTATCTAGCAAGAACAATTCTCACCTACGCATAAACCACAATGGTGATACATAAGTTGCTTTTCAACCTTCCCAAGGACCGCCTTAGTCGAATCCGATCCAACTAAAGTAGGAGAAATAGACACCCGCCAGCCATCTTTGTGCAATGAAGTTACACGTCAGTCGATTGAACCGGTCTCTCGTAAGCGTACGAGTAAGGTTGGTCCAGACCGCTTCATCACACAATACGGCTGAACCAAAACAGGACCAAGGGAGGAAGCAATCTAAGCATCAATGCCCACAAACTCTTTGTGTTCTACTCGAGATCTCATCTACACATAGACCTAGCTCATGATGCCACTGATGGGGAACGTTGCATGGGAAACAAAAATTTTCCTACGCACAGGCAAGATCTATCCATGGTGATGAGCATCTACGAGAGGGAGAGTGGATCTACGTACCCTTGTAGATCGCTAAGAGGGAAGCGTTAAGAAACACGGTTGATATAGTCGAACGTCTTCGCGATCCAAATCGTTGAGCGTCCCGCGATCCAATCACGATCCGTCCCGATCGAGCACCGAACGGACGACACCTCCGCGTTCAGCACACGTATAGCTTGATGACGATCTCTGCCTTCTTGATCCAGCAAGAGGGAGCGGAGAGGTAGACGAGTTCTCGTGCAACGTGATGGCACTGCAGTGATGGTGGTGGAGTAATCTCAGCAGGGCTTTGCCCAAGCACAGCTGAAACCGATCTAGAGGAGAAACTACGAACTAGAGGGTAGCGTTGTAGGTGGCTGAAAATCTTGTGCCAAAACCCTAAAACCCTCTAGTATATATAGGAGAAGAGGAATAGGAGGCTTGGCACAATGGCCAGCCCCTCTAGGCTTCGGCTGAAGTGGAGAGGAGGAGTCCTCCTCCTCCACTCCTAGTAGGATTAGGACTCCTTCCTTATTTCCACCCTTTTTGCCTTTTTCCACCTTTTCCACTTAGGAATCTCTTCCCAGCCGCATGTGCCTTGTGTGGGACTTTGGACAGCCCACTAAGGGCTGGTATTAGTCCTCCCACAGCCCATGTAGCCTCTTGGGTCGAAATACCTCTCCCGATGGTCCCCCGGTACACTACCGGCACTCCCGGTACACTACCGATGAGCCCGAAACTTTTCCAGCGAGCAAAATAGGACTTCCTATGTATCAATATTTAGCTCCAGACCATTACGGAGCTTCTCATGACGTTCGGGATCTCATCTGGGACTCCGAACAACCTTCGGTCACCACCATGCATAACTCTATACTACCAAAACGTTAGCAAACCTTAAGTGTGCAGACCCTGTGGGTTCGAGAACTATGTAGACATGACCGAGGCACCTCTACGGTCAATAACCAATAGCAGGACTAGGATGCCCATATTGGTTCCTACATATTCTATGAAGATCTTTATCGGTCGAACCTCTATGTCAAGGATTCAGTTAATCCCGTATGATGTTCCCTTTGTTCTTCGTTATGTTACTTGCCCGAGATTCGATCGTCGGTATCTCCATACCTAGTTCAACCTCGTTACCGGCAAGTCTCTTTACTCATCCTATAGTACAAGATCCCATGACTAAAACTTAGTCACATTGCTTGCAAGGCTTGTTGTGATGTTGTATTACCGAGTGGGCCCTAAGATACCTCTTCGTCAAACGGAGTAACAAATCGCAGTCTTGATCCATGCCAACCCAACAGACACCCTCGGAGATACCTTTAGAGCACCTTTATAGTCACCCAATTACGTTGCGATGTTTGATACACACAAGCCACTCCTCCGGTGTCCGTGAGTTGCATGATCTCATGGTCATAGGATCATATACTTGACATGCAGAAAACTGTAGCAATAAACTAACACGATCATATGCTACGTTTATAGTTTGGGTCTTGTCCATCCCATCATTCTCCTAATGTTGTGATCCCGTTATCAAATGACATCGCATGTCAATGGCTAGGAAACCTTGACCATCTTTGATCAACGAGCTAGTTCACTAGAGGCACACTAGGGATAAAGTGTTGTCTATTTATCCACACATGCAATGTTTTTCCAATCAATACAATTATAGCATGGATAATAAACAATTATCATGAACAAAGAAATATAATAATAAACACTTTATTTATTGCCTCTAGGGCATATTTCCAACAAGCCTTTTCTCTATGGTGCTTTGTGCCATCATGAAAATTTGCGGAGGGTTTGGTTTGTTTTGAACCTATCTCTCTTTTGGGAACTTGATACCTCTTGTTTTCCTTTAATTGGTATCTTGTTTCCTTCTATTTGGCATGTGTCAATGGATATCTCATTCCTTGATCTATCTTTTGTTGGGGAACGTTGCATGGGAAACAAAAAAATTCCTATGCTTCACCAAGATCACTCTAGCAGATGAGCATCTAGGAGAGGGAAGAGTAGATCTACACACCCTTGTAGATCGCTAAGCGGGAAGCGTTAAGAAACACGATTGATGTAGTCGAACGTCTTCGCAATCCAAATTGCCGAGCGTCCCGCGATCCAATCACGATCCGTCCCGATCAAGCACCGAATGGACGGCACCTCCGCGTTCAGCACACGTACGGCTTGATGACGATCTCCGCCTTCTTGATCCATCAAGAGGGAGCAGAGAGGTAGACGAGTTCTTCGGTAGCGCGCGGGGTTGCGGCGATGGTGGTGGAGTAATTCCAGTAGGGATTCGCCTAAGCACTGGTGAAACCAATCTAGAGTAGAAACTACAGACTAGAGGAGAGGGTAGCATGTGGCTTAAATTCTGTGTCAAAAAACCTTCAAAACCTCTAGTATATATAGGAGGAGGGGCGAGAGGAGACTTGGCTCCCAAGGGAGCCAAATCCACTTTGGCCGAAGTGGAGGGAGGAGTCCTCCTCCTCCACTCCTAGTAGGATTAGGATGTTGGAAATATGCCCTAGAGGCAATAATAAAATGGTTATTATTATATTTCCTTGTTCATGATAATTGTCTATTGTTCATGCTATAATTGTATTAACCGGAAACCGTAATGCATGTGTGAATACATAGACCACAACAAGTCCCTAGTGAGCCTCTAGTTGGCTAGCTTGTTGATCAATAGATGGTCACGGTTTCATGACCATGGACATTGGAAGTCGTTGATAACGGGATCACATCATTAGGAGAATGATGTGATGGACAAGACCCAATCCTAAGCATAGCACAAGATCATGTAGTTTGTCTGCTAGAGCTTTTCTAATGTCAAGTATCGTTTCCTTAGACCATGAGATTGTGTAACTCCCGGATACCGTAGGAATACTTTGGGTGTGCCAAACGTCACAACGTAACTGGTTGGCTATAAAGGTATACTACGGGTATCCCCAAAAGTATCTGTTGGGTTGGCACGAATCGAGACTGGGATTTGTCACTCCGTGTGACGGAGAGGTATCTCTGGGCCCACTCGGTAAGACATCATCATAATGAGCTTAATGTTACTAAGGAGTTAGCCATGGGATGATGTGTTACGGAACGAGTAAAGAGACTTGCCGGTAACGAGACTGAATCTCGGGCAAGTGCATACTGGTAGACAAAGGGAATAGTATACGGGATTGATTGAATCCCCGACATCGTGGTTCATCCGATGAGATCATCGAGGAGCATGTGGGAGCTAACATGGGTATCCAGATCCCGCTGTTGGTTATTGACTAGAGAGGTGTCACGGTCATGTCTATGTGCCTCCCAAACCCGTAGGGTCTACACACTTAAGGTTCGATGAGGCTAGGGTTATAGGGAAATAGTGTATGTGGTTACCGAAGGTTATTCGGAGTCTCGGATGAGATCCCAGATGTCACAAGGAGTTCCAGAATGGTCCGAAGGTAAAGATTGATATATAGGAAGTGTGGTTTTGGTCACCGGAAGTGTTTCGGGGATCACCGGTAACGTACCGGGACCACCGGAAGGGTTCCGGGGGTCCATCGTGTGGGGCCACCGGCACCAGAGGGCTACATGGGCCGCAGGTGGGAGGGAACCAGCCCCTAGGTGGGCTGGTGTGTCTCCCACAAGGGCCCAAGGCGCAACACTAGGTGGGAGAGGGGCAAACCCTAGGGGCAGATGGGCCCTAGGCCCACCCAAGGCGCCGCCCCTCCTCTCCCCTCTTGGCTGCCGGCCACAAGGCCATCTAGGGTTAGCCGCCGGCCCTAGGTTGGGAACCCTAGGGGCCGCACACCCTCCTCCCCTCCCCGTATATATATGTGGGGTTTTTTGGGGGCTGCAACATACACGTTTCTCTCCCTCTTGGCGCAGCCCTACCCCTTCTCCTCCTCGTCCTCCGTAGTGCTTCGCGAAGCCCTACCGGAGTACCACGCAGCTCCACTGTCACCACGCCGTCATGCTGCCGGAGCTCTCCCTCAACCTCTCCTTCCTCCTTGCTGGATCAAGGAGTAGGAGACGTCACCGGGCTGCACGTGTGTTGAACGCGGAGGCGCCGTTGGTCGGCGCTTAGATTGGAATCCACCGTGATCTGAATCGCTACGAGTATGACTCCACCAACCGCGTTCTAGTAACGCTTCCGCTTAGCGATCTTCAAAGGTATGAAGATGCTCTACCCTTTTGCTCATTGCTGGTTTCTCCATAGATTGATCTTGGTGACGTGGGAATTTTTTTTGATTTACTACTATGTTCCCCAACAATGGCATCATGAGCTAGGTCTATGCATAGAATCTATGCACGATTAGAACACAAGGTGTTGTGGGCGTCGATTTTGTCAATTGTCTTGCCATTACTAATATTATCTTGATTTGGCGGTATTGTGGGATGAAGCGGCCCGGACCGACCTTACACGTACGCTTAGGTGAGACTGGTTCCACCGCCTGACATGCACTTGTTGCATAAGGTAGCTACCGGGTGTCTGTCTCTCCCACTTTAGTCGGATCGGATTTGATGAAAAGGGTCCTTATGAAGGGTAAATAGAAATTGTCATATCATATTGTGGTTTTGGCTTAGGTAAGAAACGTTCTTGCCAGAAACCTATAGCTGCCACGTAAAAATTTGCAACAACAATTAGAGGACATCTAACTTGTTCTTGCAGCATATGTCGTGTGATGTGATATGGCCAAAAGAATGTGATGTGATATATGTGATGTATGAGATTGATCATGTTCTTGTAATAGGATTCACGACTTGCATGTCGATGAGTATGACAACCGGTAGGAGCCATAGGAGTTGTCTTAATTTATTGTATGACCTGCGTGTCAATCATAAACGCCATGTAATTTCTTTAATTTATTGCTAACCGTTAGCCATAGTAGTAGAAGTAATAGTTGGCAAGACAACTTCATGAAGACACGATGATGGAGATCATGATGATGGAGCTCATGGTGTCGTGCCGGTGACAATGATGATCATGGTGCGCCGAAGATGGAGATCAAAGGAGCAAGATGATATTGGCCATATCATGTCACTTTATTGATTGCATGTGATGTTTATCATGTTTACATCTTATTTGCTTAGAACGATGACAGCTTAATAAGATGATCTCTCACTAAAATTTCAAGAAATGTGTTCACCCTAACTGTGCACCATTGCTAAGGTTCGTTGTTTCGAAGCACCACGTGATGATCGGGTGTGAGAGGTTCTAACGTTCGCATACAATGGGTGTAAGCCAGATTTACACACGCAATACACTTAGGTTGACTTGATGAGCCTAGCATGTACAGACATGGCCTCGGAACACGAGATACCGAAAGGTCGAACATGAGTCGTATAGAAGATACGATCAACATGGAGATGTTCACCATTGATGACTAGTCCGTCTCACGTGATGATCGGACACGGGCTAGTTGACGTGGATCATGTGTACTTGGATGACTAGAGAGATTTCTATCTAAGTGGGAGTTCATTAAATAATTTTACTATGTGAACTTAATTATCATGAACTTAGTCTAAAATTGTCTTTACAATCTATATTGTAGATCCAATGGCTAACCGTAATGTTGCCCTCAACTTCAACGCGTTCCTAGAGAAAACCAAGCTAAAAGATGATGGAAGCAACTATGCGGACTGGGTCCGTAGCTTGAGGATCATCCTCATAGCTTCCAAGAAATTGTATGTCCTTGATGCACCGCTAGGTGACGCACCCGTTTTCCCCGCAACTCAAGACGTTATGAACGCCTGGCAGTCACGTTGTGATGATTACTCCCTGGTTCAGTGCGGCATGCTTTACAACTTAGAACCGGGGCTCCAAAAGCGTTTTGAGCAACACAGAGCATATGAGATGTTCCAAGAGCTGAAATTGGTTTTCCAAGCTCATGCCCGGGTCGAGATATATGATGTCTCCGACAAGTTCTTCAGTTGTAAGATGGAGGAAAATAGTTCTGTCAGCGAGCACATACTCAAAATGTCTGGGTTGCACAACCGCTTTTCTCAGCTGGGAGTTAATCTTCCGGATGACTCGGTTATTGACAAAATCCTTCAGTCGCTTCCACCTAGCTACAAGAGCTTTGTGATGAACTACAACATGCAGGGTATGGAGAAGTCCATTCCTGAGTTGTACTCGATGCTGAAATCAACGCAGGTCGAGATCAAAAAGGAGCATCAAGTGTTGATGGTCAATAAGACCACTAGTTTCAAGAAAGGCAAGGGTAAGAAGAACTTCAAGAAGGACGGCAAAGCAGTTGCCGTGCCCGATAAGCAAGTTGCTGGGAAGAAGAACAAGAATGGACCCAAGCCTGAGACTGAGTGCTTTTATTGCAAGGGTACCTGTCACTGGAAGCGGAACTGCCCCAAGTACTTATTGGATAAGAAGGCCGACAACGTTAAAGGTATATGTGATATACTTGTTATTGATGTGTACCTTACCAGCGCTCGTAGTAGCTCCTGGGTATTTGATACCGGTGCAGTTGCTCACATTTGTAACTCCAAGCAGGAGCTGCGGAATAAGCGGAGACTGGCGAAGGACGAGGTGACGATGCACGTCGGGAATGGTTCCAAGGTCGATGTGATCGCCATCGGCACGCTACCTCTACATCTACCTTCGGGATTAGTTTTAAACCTTAATAATTGTTATTTAGTACCAGCTTTGAGCATGAACATTGTATCTGGATCTCACTTGATGCGAGATGGCTACTCATTTAAATCAAACAATAATGGTTGTTCTATTTATATGAGAGAAATGTTTTATGGTCATGCCCTGCTGGTCAATGGTTTATTTTTGATGAATCTTGAACGTGATGTTACACATGTTCATAGTGTGAGTACCAAAAGATGTAAGGTTGATAACGATAGTCCCACTTACATGTGGCACTGCCGCCTTGGTCATATTGGTGTCAAACGCATGAAGAAACTCCATGCTGATGGACTCTTGGAGTCTCTTGATTTTGAATCATTTGACGCATGCGAACCATGCCTCATGGGAAAGATGACCAAGACTCCATTCTCCGGAACAATGGAGAGAGCAACCAACTTGTTGGAGATAATACATACCGATGTATGCGGTCCAATGAGCGTCGAGGCTCGCGGTGGCTACCGTTATGTTCTCACCCTCACTGATGACTTGAGCAGATATGAGTATGTCTACTTAATGAAACACAAGTCTAAAACCTTTGGAAAGTTCAAGGAATTTCAGAGTGAGGTAGAGAATTGACATGACAGGAAAATAAAGTGCCTACGATCTGATCGTGGCGGAGAATATTTGAGTCACGAGTTTGGCACACACCTAAGGAAATGTGGAATTGTTTCACAACTCATGCCGCCTGGCACACCTCAGCGAAATGGTGTGTCTGAACATCGTAATCGCACTCTATTGGATATGGTGCGGTCTATGATGTCTCTTACCGACTTACCACTATCATTTTGGGGATATGCATTAGAGACTGCCGCATTCACTTTAAATAGGGCTCCGTCTAAATCCGTTGAGATGACACCGTATGAATTATGGTTTGGAAAGAAACCTAAGATGTCATGTCTGAAAGTCTGGGGATGCGATGCTTATGTGAAGAAACTTCAACCTGAGGAGCTCGAACCCAAAGCGGAAAGGTGCGTCTTCATAGGATACCCCAAAGAAACTGTTGGGTATACCTTCTACCTTAGATCCGAAGGCAAAGTCTTTGTTGCCAAGAATGGATCCTTTCTAGAGAAAGAGTTTCTCTCGAAAGAAGTAAGTGGGAGGAAAATAGAACTTGATGAGGTAACTATACCTCCACTCGAACCGGAGAGTAACGCAACACAGGAAGTTGTTTCTATGGAGCCTGCACCGGCTGCAGAGGAAGTTAATGATGATGATCATGAAACTTCAGATCAAGTTGCTATTCGAAGGTCCACTAGGACACGTTCCGCACCAGAGTGGTATGGCAACCCTGTCCTGGAGATCATGTTATTGGACAACAGTGAACCTTCGAACTATGAAGAAGAGATGGCGGGCCCAGATTCCGACAAATGGCTTGAAGCCATGAAATCCGAGATAGGATCCATGTATGAGAACAAAGTATGGACTTTGGTGGACTTGCCTGATGATAAGCGAGCCATAGAAAATAAATGGATCTTTAAGAAGAAGACTGACGCGTGTAGGAGATACGCCCTAGAGGCAATAATAAATGTTATTGATTATCTCCCTGTTCATAATTAGGTTTATGTTCCATGCTATAACTGCTATGGTTCTCGAGTCTACAATAACCACGAGGCTTGAAGGAAGACTCATATGCACGTGTGGAATAATAAACGGTAAATTATATTCCTAGTCTGGCCTCTAAGACTGGCTCAAGTATTGCATGATGATCCTGTTTTCCTGATCATGGGCATGGCTATGCCGGCAATTTTGAGGGCACAATGTTAGAAGAACATTTGTGTTGAATCGACCCGAATTGATGTTATGCTATGAGATACATTTTTCATAGGTTAATGGTTAATAACACAGAGAAGTTAATGTTTGCATAATTCCTTAGACCATGAGAGTATCGAGTTCCTTCATGCTTGCTTTAGGAACTTTGGGGTTTGTTAAACGTCATCCGTAAATGGGTAGCTATTACGGCGGCTTAAGGGTTCATGGAAAAGTATGTCAAGTAACTTGATAGCTCAAGATTGGGATTTCCTCCTTCGACGATGGAGAGATATCTCTGGGCCCTCTCGGTGTTACGGTATCCATCATCGTCTGGCCAGACACTTTGTGATTTGATCACGGGGATGCCGGAACACGGGAACGAGAAAAGAGAACAATACCGGTAACGAGGTAACTGGCACAGTGGACAAGTTGTTGATCCACGGGGATGCCAACATGTCTCACCTCGGGTATTTGTAACATATCGCGAAGCAACAAGAATAGCACACGGCAACTGGAGGTTCACTCGAATATTCATTCATGTGGGTATAGGGGTCAATATGGGTGTCCACGGCTCCGATGTTGATCATTGATCGGAAGGGGTTCCGGGTCATGTCTATGCTTCACTGAACCTATAGGGTCACACGCTTAAGGGTCATCTATCTGCTGAATACTAGACACGGAGTCTGAGAGAAAATCACCGGAAAAGTTTCGGGCAGCGGAAAAGTTCCGCAGAGAGAACACCGGAATAGTTCCGGTGAAACTGAAAAGTTGTTTCAGGGGATACCATAAAGTCAAATTGGTTTCGTCACATGCGTGATAATTCTTGGAGGGTACCAGAATCGTTCTGGAAACTTTCTAGAATTTTCCGGAAGAAAAACCGGAAATGTTCTGGAGCTGCCGGAACCACATCAGTTGCTTTTCACAGATGAAAATCACTAATCCGGAATTGTTCCGGATTGCATTGAAAATTATTTTAGTGGGTGATGGAAATGTTCCAAGCCCACATAAATATTTTAAGTTTGAACGGACGCTGAAAAATGTCGTCATGAATAGTGAAAGTGCTTTTTGGGAGAAAATATCTGGTGAATAGTGGAAACACTGTTATGAATAGTGGGAAACATTATTGGGAGAAAATATCTCATGACTAGTGAAAACACTATTACGAAATAGTGGGAAACACTATTGTGAATAGTGGGGAACACTATTTATGAATAGTGTAATCACTATTATGAATAGTGAAAATATCTGAGGGCATTTTGGTATTTTTACCATAGTCTCTCACCCTATAAATAGGGGTGAGGAGGCAGCCCAAAAACTCACTCCTTCTTACATACAAGTGCCATTGCAATGATCTGGCTTCTTCTCTCCCTCCCTGCAAAATAGTTTCGTAGAGCCGAAAGGCTGTCTGGGTTCCGGCAGGAACTAGTTCTGGACGGTGAAGCCCTGTCGGATAGATGACACCGTATGTGTGCAACTCTGTAGAGAGATCGTAGTTTTGGTCTTAGTTCGAGAGTGCCTCCCGGAGGGCTGTCCGTGTGACCGTTCGAGATTCGAAGGTCCTCCCGAAGGGCTGTCCGAGTGACAGTCCAAGTTTTGGAGGTCCTCCCGAAGGGCTGTCTGCGACACCGTCTGGGGGAATGTCTGACCGCCTCCCGGAGGGCTGTCCAAGGGGCAGATGAGGGTATACATCATCATGGTTGGGAGGTTGTAAATCCTAGCTGCGGGGATCTGCACCATAGATCATCATCGACTCTACTTCCGCCGCGCTACGAGTCGGTAACGAAAAAGATCAAACCTTGTATGCAGTCTCCATAGTGGTCCTGGGCTGGTGCGTAGGTCGGGAATTTTTTTCTGCTGCGTTACCCTACAGTGGCATCAAGAACCGTGCTATGCGTAGATGCAGGTTGCGATATAGAATACATAGAGATGTATGGGTGTTGCACAATATAATTAGGTAGTAGATGAGATCTATTGCTGAAAATTATTTGTGTGGGTAGCAGATGAAATCTGTTACCCGATGTTCTTGTTGGTTCCCTAGAATTTGCGTAGTCCTGATCTTAATGGCATGGTGGAATCTCACAAAGTTTTGGCAATCTGCGATCCTTTCATGCTGCTCCTGAGTATGCTGATTGACACATCAACGAAGTGCTAACAGTTCTTTGGGTTCCACCATAGTTGAGAAAGATGGATGTTTCGCAGACGAAAGGGCAATGCAGATATGATCTTCACGGGGGTCACACGTATGACGAAGTTTAGTATGGGGCTCGAGATTTTATTATCTCGTGTTTCATACACCCTGGAAAGTTAATCAAGCAACTTGGATTATCATGCTTGATGATGAACATTGGTAGCTTCGGTTTGTTTCAAAACCTTAGAAGCCACATAAAACAAGTTCTTGCATGAACCGATTAGAGGCGTCTAACTTGGTTTTGCAGGATGGTTTGCATGTGCATATGATGTGGTATAGCAAGTTTCATATTAATTCTATTATGTATGAGATGACTATATGATGTAATTTGATTAACATGACCTGCATGTCATGATTCGGCGTGATGGCTGGAGCCATATGATTGCACTTTAATGACCTGCGTGTCGACCTTATGTAATGCACTTATTTTATTAGCTATAGAGATAGAAATATTATTTGGTGCATCGACAAGGTGGTGGAAATCTTCGCGAAGGTGAACACCGACATGAATGTCAAAGACGAAGAAATGAAAGACTTCTCCGTCAGAAAGGGCTATACCATATCATGCTATTATAAATTGCTTGAGATGTTTATCCCTTATGATGCACCCTTCTTGATTGCGCGGTAGTCTCTTTTATTAGGGTGATCTCTCACAAAAATATCAAGTAGTTAGTGTTCTCCCAAGTGTCGCACCGTCACGACACCTAACTTTTCGGGGTGCACCATGGATGCATGGGTACGAACGATTAGGGATGTGTGAGGTGGGTGAGTATAGACCTTGCAGCGAGGTCACTTGGTTGTCTAGACGTTCAGGCATGAAAGTCATGAGCTCGGAACACACGCATCAAAAGATGAGCAAGAGTCACATGGAGATGTGATCGGCAAGTTGGCCTACCGATTACAATTCCCGTCATGAGATGATGATTCTATGACGATGAATTGAAGTCTGGATCTTGTATCACTCAAAATCAATTATGAGAGATATTGATTTGAGTGGGAGCACACCGTTGAATTAACTTGTTTAATTCTCAGTGCAATTAATTTTGAACATTGTCTAAGTGTGTTTTGCATAATAGTTGTAGAATAATGGCTCGTGTTTCCACCTTCCCTATTAAAATTGAATAGCTGTTAAATATCTGGTTATAACTTTATGGTTGGTAACGTAATGTGAGGATTATCCTCAATAGTGCCGAGAAGGATTTTGTCCTATCGCATACTTTCGGTATTCTCTCACTAATGCTATGGATCATGTGACTCTCGTCTTTCGATCCAAAAGCTAGAATTTTATTTCAGTCAAGTGCAATACATTTGCTTCCATGAGACCCGAACTTTGAAAGTTTGGATAGTTATGTGATATTCATGGAATCTGGAAATCATTTTTAGAGACAGACAAAGGCTAAAAGATATGAGATATCCAAAGCAATGCTTGTTTGCAAACTATTAGTAAAGGAGTTTACTATGCATTAGACTGATAAGAGAGGGATCCAGGAGAACGCCTGTCATATGATGAAAGGTGAATAAAACAACAACTTAAAGAGAAAGGAAGTGTCCGAAGGGTGTTAGTGAGACTTCCATGCCTAGGAAGTCTAGAGCTAATGCCACTCTTAAGTTGGATGCTTCTTCTGAGAGTAGGAGAAATACTGAAAGTTAAACTGTTAGAAGTATAATGGCAATAGAAAAGAAGAATGGAATATCCAGCTCATGTATGAATATCATACAGGTTTTTGATGTATAGAAGGCTGGTCAAAGATATAGTTCTTGGGAATTATGGTTAAACATGTGAATCACTAATTCTTGGGTATTGTGAGTTGGTCACAAAGATACCCGCTCGATTGCATTCTGTTGCAACTCGATGTAAGAACTACTATGGCCTGAAAGACTAGCCAGGGATGAGGTTTAGATACACGCAGGGAACATAGTAAATGTTACTATGCCTTCCATCGGTGTATTCCCTATGTATCAAGTTTCATAATTCATTTTAGAGTTTCACACTCTAGCGCTTTGCATAAGGTATCTTGCAAGAAGGTTGTTCATAAGAGAACTTTTCATGTTCGGTGTTATGAATAACATAAGGGCCATACTTTCATTATGAATGAGACGTATGTTATGAATATTGATAATAATACATTCCCTCTGGGTTTACTTTTATAATTCATTTTAGAGTTTCATAGACTCTAGCCCATTGCACAATGTTTGTTGCAAAAGAATTGTTCATAAAGACAACAATTGTTGTTCAGTATTATGAATAACATGAAAGGCCATGCTTCCATCCTAGATGGATGTATGTTATAAATATTGATGGAAATATGATACATCCATAACACTGACGCTAAATGTCGCAAGACTAAAAGAATACCACATATGTGTGGCACTGCATTTGGTCACATTGGAGAAACCCGCATGGAAAATTCCATTATGATGGATTTTGAAGTCGTTTGATTTTGAATCATCTGACACTTGCAACTTTCCTCGAAAAGGTGAACTAACTAAAATACCATTCACAGGCCACAAGGAACGAGCAAAGAACTTATTGGTGATCATACATTTGATGTATGTAGTCCGATAAATGTTGTTGAAAACAGTGGATTTGTCTACCTTCAAAAATGACTCAAGTAGATATATGGATATTTACTTGATGAGACGCAAGTCTGGATCTTTTGAAATCATTCGAAAGGTTTTCAAAAATGAAGTAGAAGTTATTGTACCAATAAAATTATGTTTTTGCAATTTGATTGCGGAAAGGAATATTTGAGTTACAAGTTTAGCGAATGTCTGATGAGTTGTGAAAAGAGTTTCATAACTTACACCTCCCGGAACACCACTGCAAGTGGAAAGTCCGTGAAGATGTAATCAAACCATTTATGACATGGTAATATCAAAGATGACATAAATAGATTTGCCATTATCCCTTTTATAGAGTGATGCTTTAGAGACTGCGGCTTTTACACTGGAAAGAGATCCATCAGGTCTGTTGAAATGATGCCATGGTATGGTACGCCCAACCATGTTACATCTTTTCTTAACATTTGGAATATGGGGCTTGTGTAAAAGGTTACAAAACTATTCCAAATCAGACAAGTGCTACTTTGTATGGTTATCCCAAGTCATTGGGTATTCTCCCACCACTATACCGAGGCAAAGGGTTTTGCCACAAAACGGTATGCTTTTAAAGAGAATAGTTCTTACAAAAGGTGAGTGGGAGGACAGTGCAACTCGACGATATAACCAATATCTTCGTCATCAGTTCAAAGGAAAGAAACCCTGGAAGTGATTCCGTTGTTTTCCTACTACGACTGATACAGAAGTATCTACAATAAAATGTATGGACTTCGGTCGAACGTGCAGCTGAACCACGTAGGCAAAGCTCGTGCAAACCTATCAGGTGCGCAAACGAGATATTGTTGTTAGACAACAGTATACCTACAATACACAAGGAAGCGTTGATGGGCCCTGACTCTGGGATTGGCTAAATGCCAATACAATCCAAGATAGTTTCCATATAAGTGATTCAAGATTAAAACCTTGATACACATTTCAGAGGACTTAGACTCTAACGAATATTTATGGAACTAAAAACTGATACGGATAAAAATGTTTTATCCATAAAGCTCGACTTGTTGAAATAACAAGTTCAAGGTGTTGACTACGATGAGGTTGTTTCAATGTAGCGATGCTTAAGGTCGGTTCAGGTTGAACTAGCAATTAATACATATATCAATCATGAGATAAGAAACATGGATGACAAAAGGATTTCCATCTGATGGAAATGAAACCTAGGACTTGTATGTGATACAGTCCAAAGTAATTTGTCGATCCAGAGGATGCTAGTAAGTATGCAAACTTCGGAGTTCCAGCAATGGACAGATGAAAGCAAAATGGAGTTGGAGTCTTCGTGGTTTGATGAAATGGTCAAAAAGGGTTTTTGACTTCATCAATGGGTAACGAAGATGCTTGTGATTCAAGAAATTAAGTGGGAGCATAATAATATTTCTAAAACGTTGTGTGCTTGACACATTGTTAATTGGAAATGAATTTCTTGACACGAATTAGGACTTCATTTGAAAATAGTTTTTCGATGAGGTGCTTAGGCTAAATAGCCTCAATATTAGGCATGATGATCTATGCAGATAGATTTACCTAAAGGGGCTAAGCTATGAATACATATTGACAAGATGCTAAAACTTTTTAGCATTTAAAACGCCAAGGAGTGATTCTTGCCGAAGTCACATGGAAAGAGTTTTTGCAAGACTCAATGTCCTAAAACACTGATGAGTAAAATACATGATGGAGATTCCGCACACTCTTGTGTTTGAATTAATCATGTATTCCATGGTATGTAAAACAACCAGATATGTCCGATACTCCAAAGTTGTTGCGAGTATGGATACCAAAGTATCAAAGTACTGATCATAGGACAACAATGAAAGATGTCATTGAGTGCTAGAGTAGTACTGATGACACGGTTTCTCGCAAGAAGAGATTATGAAGTGCTCGTTGTAAGTAATTACATCGATTCCGTCTTCATCAATGCTCCATGCGATTTTTGATTTAAGTTAAGGGTTTTGTGTAATACACAATATGGTGGCACGGTAGTTGGAAATTGTTCCAAACAAGATACTGTGGCGAATTCTGTAACAAAGGCTAAGTATGTTGATGCTTTGGAAGCGACAAAGAAGTTGTTGAATCATATAGTTCATTCATGAACTTAGTATGGTTCCAAGATGGCTTTGGTCTATGAGACACTATTGCAGATAGTTGCTCCATAGCTCAGTGTGAGGAATCAAGTTTAGACCAATGATTCACACATATGCAAAGCCAAGTTCACACAAAATACGAATTTTGTGATAGCGTGAAAACACGAGGATATGCAAAGTTACACACGGAGCTGAAGTTGTCAGATCCGTTAGACATTAGGCTATACCACAAGCGAAGCATATTTTACACCAGTATACCATAGGTGTAAAGTGCATTAGCATTGACTAGATTATTGACTCTAGTGCAAGTGGGAGTCTGTAGGAGATATTCCCTAGAGGCAATAATAAATGTTATTGATTATCTCCCTATTCATAATTAGGTTTATGTTCCATGCTATAACTGCTATGGTTCTCGAGTCTACAATAACCACGAGGCTTGAAGGAAGACTCATATGCACGTGTGGAATAATAAACAGTAAATTGTATTCCTAGTCTGGCCTCTAAGACTAGCTCAAGTATTGCATGATGATCCTGTTTTCCTGATCATGGGCATGGCTATGTCGGCAATTTTGAGGGCACAATGTTAGAAGAAATTTTGTGTTGAATCGACCCGAATTGATGTTATGCTATGAGATACATTTGTCATAGGTTAATGGTTAATAACACAGAGAAGTTAATGTTTGCATAATTCCTTAGACCATGAGAGTATCGAGTTTCTTCATGCTTGCTTCATGAACTTTGGGGTTTGTTAAACGTCATCCGTAAATGGGTGGCTATTACGGCGGCTTAAGGGTTCATGGAAAAGTATGTCAAGTAACTTCATAGCTCAAGATTGGGATTTGCTCCTCCGACGATGGAAAGATATCTCTGGGCCCTCTCGGTGTTACGGTATCCATCATCGTCTGGCCAGACACTTTGTGATTTGATCACGGGGATGCCGGAACACGGGAACGAGAAAAGAGAACAATACCGGTAACGAGGTAACTGGCATAGTGGACAAGTTTTTGATCCACGGGGATGCCAACATGTCTCACCTCGGGTATTTGTAACATATCGCGAAGCAATAGGAATAGCACACGACAACTGGAGGTTCACTCGAATATTCATTCGTGTGGGTATAGGGGTCAATATGGGTGTCCACGGCTCCGATGTTGATCATTGATCGGAAGGGGTTCCGGGTCATGTCTATGATTCACCGAACCTATGGGGTCACACGCTTAAGGGTTATCTATCTGCTGAATACTAGACAGGGAGTCTGAGAGAAAATCACTGAAAAAGTTTCGGACAATGGAAAAGTTCCGTAGAGAGAACACCGGAATAGTTCCGGTGAAACTGAAAAGTTGTTTCAGGGGATACCATAAAGTCAAATTGGTTTTGGCACATGCGTGATAATTCTTGGAGGGTACCAGAATCGTTCTGGAAACTTTCTAGAATTTTCCGGAAGAAAAACCGGAAATGTTCTGGAGGTGCCGGAACCACATCAGTTGCTTTTCACAGATGAAAATCACTAATCCGAAATTGTTCCGGATCGCATTGAAAATTATTTTAGTGGGTGCTGGAAATGTTCTAAGCCCACATAAATATTTTCAGTTTGAACGGACGCTGAAAAATGTCGTCATGAATAGTGAAAGTGCTTTTTGGGAGAAAATATATGGTGAATAGTGGAAACACTGTTATGAATAGTGGGAAACACTATTGGGAGAAAATATCTCATGAATAGGGAAAACACTATTACGAAATAGTGGGAAACACTATTGTGAATAGTGGGGAACACTATTATGAATAGTGGAATCACTATTATGAATAGTGAAAATATCTGAGGGCATTTTGGTATTTTTACCATAGTTTGTCACCCTATAAATAGGGGTGAGGAGGCATCCCAAAAACTCACTCCTTCTCACATACAAGTGCCATTGCAATGATCTGGCTTCTTCTCTCCCTCCCAGCGAAATAGTTTCATAGAGCCGAAAGGCTGTCTGGGTTCCGGCAGGAACTAGTTCTGGACGGCGAAGCCCTGCCGGATAGATGACACCTTATGTGTGCAACTCTGTAGAGAGATCGTAGTTTCGGTCTTAGTTCGAGAGTGCCTCCCGGAGGGCTGTCCGTGTGACCGTTTGAGTTTCGAAGGTCCTCCCGAAGGGCTGTCTGAGTGACAGTCCAAGTTTTGGAGGTCCTCCCGAAGGGCTGTTCGCGACACCGTCTGGGGGACTGTCTGATCGCCTCCCGGAGGGCTGTCTGAGGGGAAGATGAGGGTATACATCCTCGCAGTTGGGAGGTTGTAAATCCTAGCTGCAGGGATCTGCACCATCGATCGTCATCGACTCTACTTCCGCTGCGCTACGAGTCGGTAACGAAAAAGATCAAACCTTGTATGCAGTCTCCATAGTGGTCCTGGGCTGGTGCGTAGGTTGGGAAATTTTTGTTTTCTGCTGCTTTACCCTACAACGCGGATGGTAATGTGACCGTCTATAAAGCTCGGCTTGTCGCTAAGGGTTATCGACAAGTTCAAGGAGTTGACTACGATGAGACTTTCTCACCCGTAGCGATGCTGAAATCCGTCCGAATCATGTTAGCAATTGCCGCATTTTATGATTATGAGATCTGGCAAATGGACGTCAAAACGGCATTCCTTAATGGTTTCCTTAAGGAAGAACTATATATGATGCAGCCGGAAGGTTTTGTCGATCCTAAAGATGCTAACAAAGTATGCAAGCTTCAGCGCTCCATCTATGGGCTGGTGCAAGCATCTCGGAGTTGGAAGAAATGCTACAAATTCCTCTTGAAGTGCTACAAAGCGTTTCTCGGGTGAGAGCTTCGACATCATCTGCCAAACCCGGAGCTGTCTTTCACGTGCTCCTCTGCGACGTATACGACTTTCGGTCTGGATGCGAATGTTCTCGCAGAGGAAGTATCCACATAAATTTGTCCCTTGTGGCTGCTTCGCGCACTTTGCAAAAGAATAGAATTCAATAAGATAATTAATAATCAAGCATGTGATAATGGTGTTGAAACTAGAATTAAAGAGATGCGCGGACCTAGTAGTACTACTTAATTACCTGCATCTTTTTCCACTTCAGCTTCGGTTTCCATTGACGACCGTGATGGTTTTTTTCTTCTATCATCTTTTTCCAAACACTACGCGGCAAAGAAAAAGAACGAAAGAGTTATTATAATTACTTTTGATATCAGGAAATAATGAAAGAAAGCAAGGTTAATAAAGATTGAAATTACCGTTCTATCATAAAATACAAGTCCACGTATGATTGTTCTAGTGTATCTAGTGAGTCGTACACTTGAACAAGTCCATCAGCGAGGATAATATTTAGGAGGATATAGTTGTCTCTGCGTAGAAGTTTATATAATTAAGCAGGCATGCATTTAACTCATCGTGGTCGGGGGTGCCGTGTCGGGGTCAGGGTGTCGGGGGGTGTCGTGTCGGGGTCGAGGGGCCAAAACTAAACCTAAACTAGACCTAAAACTAAACTAATTCATTTCTCGAAGTCAAAAAGACCGCTTTCACTCATTTTGAAATTGTTTTCACCCTTTGCCAAAAACTGATTCCAATTATTAAAAAAAGCAGTCAGTTCTATAAACTATAATTTTCAAAAATAATTAACATCCATAAAAAATAATTAACATCCAAAAATCATCATATCAACAGTTTCTACATATATATACATCCATCAACATTTTCTATATAAAATCATCATATCACTTTCATATTAAAATCATCTAACATCTCATACATATTTAAAACAATGAACTCTATTTCCAAAAATTAAAATCATCTAACATCTCATACATATTAAAATCTCTATTTTGGCAGGGCTCGATCGTCGGGGCTCACCGACGGGATGGATCATCGGGGCGGGCCGGCGGCATGACGCGTTGGGGAGGGCTCGGCGATGTTGTCGATCGGGGACGGCGACGAGGAGCGGGCCGGTGGCTTGGGGAGGAGGGAGAGGCGAAGTCCGGTAATGTGTCGGTGGATAGGGCTCGGGGACGCTTCGGAGGCGACGGTGTCGGGCAGGGCTCAGGGATGGCGACGAGGAGCTGGCTCGGGAAGGAGGCGAGGAGGTCCGGCGACGAGGAATTCCGGCAGCCTGGCAGCGAAAATAAGCTTCTCCCGGTGCGTGGCTCGCACCGGGACGAGGCCTCCACTGTTTATATGTGGAGGCCCTTTAGTACCAGTGCGTGGCTCGCACCGGTACTAAAGGGGTACCGGTGCGAGCCACGCACCGGTACTAAAGGTCCTCCCCAAAACCGCGTGGGGCGGTGGACCTTTAGTACCGGTGCGTGGCTCGCGTCGGTACTAAAGGTTTTTTTTAATTCATTATTAGTTATTATTTTCAGAAAAACCCCTAAACCTTAAAAAGTCATAGAAAAAAACTATGACTTCAGTGGAAATAAATAATATATGAAAAAATATCGGAAAAATATAAAGAATCTGTTTACGACGTTTCCATGCATGTTTGAACAACTTAAACTTCTGTATAAGACAATTTAATTAAATGACATTTGAAATGTCATATCTCGAGTTTGAAAAGCAGTACAAATGAACTCTGAAAAGGTTGTAACTTGGCATGACATCATAATTTCACCCACATAGCAACTTCTAAAGAGTTGAGAGGGTTACCGCAAAAACTGGATGCACTTCGTGTACAAATTGGACAATCTCTTTCGAAGTATGAGGGTTTCGGACGAAAACTCATCTATTACAAAGGGATTTCATTTTTAATAACTTATTTTAACTCCATACTTTTTGTGTGTTCAATATGAACCATTCAAAGGCACATTATCAATTTTCAACCCTTTCTGACTTCATTTGATATTTTCCATGCATTTAATGATTTATTTTGAGCTAAATGACCCTGAATTTGAAAAGCAGTACAAATGAACTATGAAAAGGTTATAACTTGGCATGACATCATAATTTCACCCACATAGCAACTTCTAAAGAGTCGAGAGGGTTACGGCAAAAACTGGATGCACTTCGTGTACAAATTGGACAATCTCTTTCGAAGTATGAGGGTTTCGGACGAAAACTCATCTATTACAAAGGGATTTCATTTTTAATAACTTATTTTAACTCCATACTTTTTGTGTGTTCAATATGCACCATTCAAAGGCACATCATAAATTTTCAACCCTTTCTGACTACATTTGATATTTTCCATGCATTTAATGATTTATTTTGAGCTAAATGATCCTGAATTTGAAAAGCAGTACAAATAAACTCTGAAAAGGTTGTAACTTGGCATGACATCATAATTTCACCCACATAGCAACTTCTAAATAGTTGAGAGGGTTACGACAAAAACTAGATGCACTTCGTGTACAAATTGGACAATCTCTTTCGAAGTATGAGGGTTTCGGACGAAAACTCATCTATTACAAAGGGATTTCAGTTTTAATAACTTATTTTAACTCCATAATTTTTGTGTTGAATATGCACCATTCAAAGGCAAATTATCAATTTTTCAACCCTTTCTGACTTCATTTGATATTTTCCATGCATTTAATGAGTTATTTTTAGCTAAATGACCCTGAATTTGAAAAGCAGTACAAATGAGCTCTGAAAAGGTTGTAACTTGGCATGATAACATAATTTCACCCACATAGCAACTTCTAAAGAGTTGAGAGGGTTACGGCAAAAACTGGATGCACTTCGTGTATAAATTGGACAATCTCTTTCGAAGTATGAGGGTTTCGGACGAAAACTCATCTATTACAAAGGGATTTCATTTTAATAACTTATTTTAACTCCATATTTTTTGTGTGTTCAATATGCACCATTCAAAGGCACATCATCAATTTTCAACCCTTTATGACTTCATTTGATATTTTCCATGCCTTTAATGATTTATTTTGAGCTAAATGACCCTGAATTTGAAAAGCAGTACAAATGAACTCTGAAAAGGTTCTAACTTGGCATGACATCATAATTTCACCCACATAGCAACTTCTAAAGAGTTGAGAGGGTTACGGCAAAAACTTCGTGTACAAACTGGATGCACTTTGTGTACAAACTGTTACAAAGATACCATGCTAGAAAATGCATGCATGTCCTTCACATAGAAAGTGATGACGGTGAAGCCGGTCACATCCCAGAGTGGGATCTCATGGTGTAAGACTTTTTCTGCATGTTTGTACCTTGCTTATGATTGCGCCGTAACCATGGAGAATCTTCATCATTTAACATGATGCTTGGGCCAGTCTTCACTCTGAAGGGAGGGATTTCATGAAACTTTTCGTAATCTTCTGACATGTCTGTCTTGTCCTCCACTCCCACAATGTTTCTTTTTCCTGAAAGAACTATGTGGCGCTTTGGCTCATCGTATGATGTATTCGCTTTCTTATCTTTTTTTCTCCTCGGTTTGCTAGACATGTCCTTCACATAGAAAACCTGAGCCACATCATTGGCTAGGACGAATGAGTCGTCCGTGTATCCAAGATTGTTGAGATCCACTCTTGTCATTCCATACTGCGGGTCTACCTGTACCCCGCCTCCAGTATATTTGACCCATTTGCACCGAAACAAAGGGACCTTAAGATCAGGTCCATAGTCAAGTTCCCATATCTCCTCTATGTAACCATAATATGTGTCTTGAAAGTTAGTTGCATCATAGCGGACACAACTGTTTTGGTTGGTGCTCTTTTTATCTTGGGCGATCGTGTAAAATGTATTCCCATTTATCTCGTACCCTTTGAAAGTCGTTATAGTCAAACTTGGTGTCTGGGCCAACTAGTACAGTTCATCTAGAACATCATTGTCATTGATGAGCTTTGTTTGCAACCAACCGGCAAAAGTCTCCATGTGTTTACGTTCAATCCAGGGGTCAGACTGCTCCGGGTTCTTGGACCGTACAATATCCTTGTGTTCCTCCATATATGGAGTCACCAAGGTGGAATTTTGTAGAACCGTGTAGTGTGCTTGAGTGAAAGAATGCCCATCCATATTTATTGCTTCTTTCTTTCCTAATGTGCCTTTTCCACCCAGTCTCCCCTCATGCCGCGATTCAGGAAGACCAATCGGCTTAATGCCAGGAACAAAGTCAACACAAAACTCCATAACCTCCTTTGTTCCATATCCCTTGGCGATGCTTCCTTCTGGCCTAGCACGGTTATGAACATATTTCTTTAAGACTCCCATGAACCTCTCAAAGGGGAACATATTGTGTAGAAATACAGGACCCAGAATGTTAATCTCTTTGACTAGGTGAACTAGAACGTGTGCCATAATATTGAAGAAGGATGGAGGGAACACCAACTCGAAACTGACAAGACATTGGACCAGGTCATTCTATAACCTTGGTAGGATTTCTGGATCGATTACCTTCTAAGAAATTGCATTGAGGAATGCGGATAGCTTCACAATGGCTAATCGAACATTTTCTGGTAGAAGCCCCCTAAGTGCAACCGGAAGTAATTGCGTCATAATCACGTGGCAGTCATGAGACTTTAGATTTTGCAATTTTTTCTCTGCCATATTTATTATTCCCTTTATATTCGACGAGAAGCCAGACGGGACCTTGATACTAAGCAGGCATTCAAAAAAGATTTCCTTCTCTTCTTTCGTAAGAGCGTAGCTAGCAGGACCTTGATACTGCTTTGGAGGCATGCCATCTTTTTCGTTAATTCTTCGCTTGTCCTCCCGTGCCTCCGGTGTATCTTTTGTCTTTCCATACACGCCCAAGAAGCCTAGCAGGTTCACACAAAGATTCTTCGTCACGTGCATCACGTCGATTGCATTGTGGACCTCTAGGGCTTTCCAATATTCAAGTTCCCAAAATATAGATTTCTTCTTCCACGTGGGTGTGTGTCCGTTGGCGTCATTCGGAACAGATTGTCTGCCAGGACCCTTTCCAAAGATTACATGTAAATCCTTGACCATATCAAATATATACTCACCATTACGGAGGCCAGGCTTCTTCTGGTTATCTGGCTCACCTTTGAAATGGTTGCCTGCCTTTCTTAAGATATGCTTGATCGGTAGAAATCGAAGATGTCCCAGGTACACATTCTTCTTACATTTATCCAAATATATACTTTCAGTATCATCTAAATAGTGCTTGCATGCATTGTATCCCTTGTTTGTATGTCCTAAAAGGTTACTAGGAGTAGACCAATCATTGATGGTTACAAACAGCAACGCTCGTACGTCAATTTGCTTCTGTGTGTGCGCATCCCACACACATACACCTAGTTTTTTCCACAACTGTAGAAGTTCATCAACTAGTGGCCTTAGGTAGACATCAATGTCATTGCCGGGTTGCTTAGGGCCTTGGATGAGCACTGGCATCATAATGAACTTCCGCTTCATGCACAACCAAGGAGGAAGGTTGTAGATACATAGAGTCACGGGCCAGGTGCCGTGACTAGAGCTCTGCTCCCCAAAAGGATTCATGCTGTCTGTACTAAGACCAAACCATAAGTTCGTTGCGTCAGCTGCAAAGTCCTCGAACTCCCTCTCAATTTTTCTCCACCGTGACCCATCATCGGGTGCTCTCAACATCCCGTCTTTCTTACGTTCTTCTTTGTGCATCGCAACAACTTGGCATGCTCTTTGTTTTCGAACAAACGTTTCAACCGTGGTATTATAGGAGCATACCACATCACCTTGGCAGGAACCCTCTTCCTGTGGCGTTCACCCTCCACATCACCAGGGTCATCGCGGGGGATCTTATAGCGCAGTGCACCGCATACCGGGCATGCATCCAAATTCTTGTACTCCTCACCGCGGTAGAGGATGCAGTCATTAGGGCATGCATGTATCTTCTGCACCTCTAATCCTAGAGGTCAGACAACCTTCTTTGCTTCGTACGTACTTTTAGGCAATTCGTTATCCTTTGGAAGCATCTTCTTTATCATTATCAGCAATTCTTGAAATCCCTTGTCAGTTACACCTTTCTTTGCCTTCCATTGCAGCAATTCCAGCGTGGTACCCATCTTTTTCTTGTCATCTTCACAATTTGGATACAATAATTTATTGTGATCCTCTAACATGCGTTTCAACTTCGACCTCTCCTTATCATTTTCGCAGTTTCTCTTTGCATCAGCAATGACCCGACCCAAATCATCAGCGGGCTCATCTGATGCCTCTTCTTCAGCTTCCCCCATTGATGCCTCTTCTTCAACTTCCCCCATTGTTGTATCGGCGAAAGGATAGTTATCATCATCCTCTTCTTCTTCATTGTCTTCCATTATAACCCCTCTTTCTCCATGCTTGGTCCAACAGCTATAGCCGGACATGAAACCGGACTTCAGCAGGTGGTAGTGAAGGGTTTTTGAGGTAGAGTAATTCCTATCATTCTTACAGTCACGACATGGACAACATATGAAACCATTCTGCTTGTTTGCCTCAGCCACACAAATAAAATCATGCAGACCATTAAGAAACCCTAGACTTAGTCGGTCATTGTACATCCATTGCCGGCTCATGTTCACTTCACAACATCGAAGTGACCAAATTAATACAACTTCATCATCACATTACAACCAAAGTAGAGCTAGCAGTGACCAAATGTTATTACTGCAAATAATAGATACTTATAGTTCATACATACATCTCATAAAACAACATACAACTATCTAAAACATTTAAATTCAACAATAAATGCGATCATAATCGCAACTAAAGTAACAGTTGAGCCAAACGACATAATGATACCAAGCCTCTTTATCAAAGGCATATTTTCTAATCTTTCTAAGCCTCAAGCGCATTCCAGCCATCTTGTTCTTGTGATCATAGACGATATCGGCAACATGCAAATCCAATCCCATCTTCTCATCTTCAGTTCTTTTCAATTTTTCTTTCAAATGATCAATTTCTTTTTCAGCTTGTGTTAATTTCTCGAGCAGAATTGCATAGTCGGTTGGAATTTCTGGTTCAACTACTTCCTATAGATAAAAACATCTACGTCAATTTGGTGGCATAATTAATTGTCATAGACATTAGATGATGTGTGAAATAGTTATAAAATATAATGACATACCACATCTGAATCATAGACTGGACGAGGGCCGACGTGGGCGGATACCATAACCATGACACTATAGAATAACTAACAATAATACAAGTAAGTAAATCGTACATGCAGCTATCTAAATCCTACAAGTAATTTTTTATAAAAAAGGTTTTAAGAAGAACAAGAGGCTCACCAAGGTGGCCGGTGCCGCGACTAGACGGTGCAGACGATCGACGGTGGTTAGGACGGCCGGGGATGGGAAGGCACTAAATAAACGACACCTACACATATGCAACCTAACAAGTTAATTTGAGCTCAAATTGCATATAAATCAAATAAACTCCCACATAATGATCACTCCTCCAAAACCTAGCTAAAACCCACAAACACATATCTTTGAGCATACCACAAGCTAATCTAGCAATGAGAGATGAAGGAGCAAAGTTGCTAACCTTTATGAACACTTGGATAGATGGGGTGCCTTTAAATCTTGACAAATCCTTGGCAAAATGGAGGATGAGCTTCGAGCAAGAAGAAGAACAGGGGAGAAAACAGAGAAATGATCAAGCCCCTTCGATTGGCTGCGGACGAAGCGTATATGTAGGAACTCTTTAGTACCGGATGGTGACACCAGTCGGTACTAAAGGTTGCCCTTTAGTACCGGTTGGTGTCACCAGCCAGTACTAAAGGTGCACGCGGGGCCCAAGTCTGACCAAAAGCCTGCCACGCCCCCTTTAGTACCGGCTCGTAACACGAACCGGTACTAAAGATCCCTTACGAGCCGGTACTAAAGGTCGCCCTGCTCCTAGCTGTTGGAGCCGGCATGAACCGGGACTAATACCGTCTTTAGTACCGGCTCGTAAGCAGACCAAGACTAATGCTTGGACGAAAGGTCTGTTTTCTACTAGTGATATTTTGAACGGAGGGGCAGCCAGCTGGTGCAGCAGCAAGCAAAGCGTTGTGGCGGCATCTACATGTGAAGCAGAGTACATAGCTGCTTCGGAAGCAGCACAAGAAGGAGTCTAGATGTAGGAGTTCATCACCGACCTAGGAGTGATTCCCAATGTGTCGGGCCCGATGACTCTACTTTGTGACAACGCTGGAGCTATTGCCCTTACCGAGGAGCCCAGGTTTCACAAGAAGGCAAGACACATCAAGCGCCGCTTCAACTCCATTCGTGGATATGTCCAAGATGGAGATATAGTCATTTGTAAAGTACATACGGATTTGAATGTCGCAGATCCATTTTTTCTAAACCTCTCTCAAGAGCAAAACATGATCAACACCAGATCTCTATGGGTGTTCGATACATCACAATGTAACTAGATTATTAACTCTAGTGCAAGTGGGAGACTGTTGGAAATATGCCCTAGAGGCAATAATAAAATGGTTATTATTATATGTCCTTGTTCATGATAATTGTCTATTGTTCATGCTATAATTGTATTAACCGGAAACCGTAATGCATGTGTGAATACATAGACCACAACAACTCCCAAGTGAGCCTCTAGTTGGCTAGTTCGTTGATCAATAGATGGTCACGGTTTCATGACCATGGACATTGGATGTCGTTGATAACGGGATCACATCATTAGGAGAATGATGTGATGGACAAGACCCAATCCTAAGCATAGCACAAGATCATGTAGTTTGTCTGCTAGAGCTTTTCTAATGTCAAGTATCGTTTCCTTAGACCATGAGATTGTGCAACTCCCGGATACCGTAGGAATACTTTGGGTGTGCCAAATGTCACAGCGTAACCGGGTGTCTATAAAGGTATACTACGGGTATCCCCAAAAGTATCTGTTGGGTTGGCACGAATCCAGACTAGGATTTGTCACTCCGTGTGACGGAGAGGTATCTCTGGTCCCACTCGGTAAGACATCATCATAATGAGCTCAATGTGACTAAGGAGTTAGCCATGGGATGATGTGTTATGGAACGAGTAAAGAGACTTGCCGGTAATGAGATTGAACAAGGTATAGGGATACAGACGATCGAATCTCGGGCAAGTGTCATACCGCTAGACAAAGGGAATAGTATGCGGGATTGATTGAATCCCTGACATCATGGTTCATCCGATGAGATCATCGAGGAGAATGTGGGAGAAAACATGGGTATCCTGATCCCTCTATTGGTTATTGACCGGAGAGGTGTCTCGGTCATGTCTACGTGCCTCCCGAACCCGTAGGGTCTACACACTTAAGGTTCGATGACGCTGGGGTTATAGGGAAATAGTGTACGTGGTTACCGAAGGTTGTTCGGTGTCCCGTATGAGATCCCGGACGTCACGAGGAGTTCCTAAATGGTCTGGAGGTAAAGATTGATATATAGGAAGTGAGGTTTTGGTCACTGGAAGTGTTTCGGGCATCACCGGTAACGTACCGGGACCACCGGAAGGGTTCCGGGGGTCCACCGTGTGGGGCCACCGGCACCAGAGGGCTGCATGGGCCGTAGGTGGGAGGGAACCAGCCCCTAGGTGGGCTGGTGCGCATCCCACAAGGGCCCAAGGCATAGCACTAGGTGGGAGGGGGGCAAACCCTAGGGGAAAATGGGCCCTAGGCCCACCTAGGGCGCCGCCCCTCCTCTCCCCTCTTGGCCGCCGGCCACAAGGCCATCTAGGGTTGGCCGCCGGCCCTAGGGTGGGAACCCTAGGGGATGCACACCCTCCTACCCCCCTATATATGTGGGGTTTTGGGGGGCTGCAACATACAAGTTTCTCTCCCTCTCGGCGCAGCCCTACCCCTTCTCCTCCTCGTCCTCCGTAGTGCTTGGCGAAGCCCTGCCGGAGTACCATGCAGCTCCACCGTCACCACGCTTTGTGCTGCCGGAGTTCTCCCTCAACCTCTCCTTCCTCCTTGCTGGATCAAGATGTAGGATACGTCACCGGGCTGCACGTGTGTTGAACGCGGAGGCGCCGTTGTTCGGCGCTTAGATTGGAATCCACCGCGATCTGAATCGCTGCGAGTATGACTCCACCAACCGCGTTCTAGTAACGCCTCCTCTTAGCAATCTTTAAAGGTATGAAGATGCTCTACCCCTTTGCTCATTCCTGTTTTCTCCATAGATTTATCTTGGTGACGTAGGATTTTTTTTTTGATTTACTACTACGTTCCCCAACATATGACTCCTTCCTTTTTTCCACTTTTACCTTTCTTTCCAACTTGGGTTTCTTCCCCAGTCGCATGGGCTTCCTATGGGCCTTCAGACAGCCCACTAAGGGCTGGTATTCCTTCTCCCACAGCCCATGTAGCCTCTTGGGTCGAAATACCCCTCCCGATGGTCCACCGGTACCCTCCCGGCACTCCCGGTACACTATCGATGAGCCCGAAACTTTTCTGGTGACCAAAACAGGACTTCCTATATATAAATCTTTACCTATGGACCATTCCGGAGCTCCTTGTGATGTATGGGATCTCATCCGGGACTCCGAACAACCTTAGGTCACCACCATGCATAACTCTATACTACTGAAACGTCACCAAACCTAAAGTGTGCAGACCCTGCGGGTTCGAGAACTATGTAGACATGACCGAGGCACCTCTACAGTCAATAACCAATAGCGGGACCTGGATGCCCATTTTGATTCCTACATATTCTACGAAGATCTTTATCAGTCAAACCTCTATGTCAAGGATTCAGTTAATCCCGTATGATGTTCCCTTTGTTCTTCGGTATGTTACTTGCCCGAGATTCGATCGTCGGTATATCCATACCTAGTTCAACCTCATTACCGGCAAGTCTCTTTACTTGTTTCCGTAATACAAGATCCCATGACTAACACTTAGTCACATTTCTTGCAAGGCTTTTTGTGATGTTGTATTACCGAGCGGGCCCTGAGATACCTCTCCGTCACACGGAGTAACGAATCCCAGTGTTGATCCATGCCAACCCAATAGACACCCTCGGAGATACCTGTAGAGCACCTTTATAGTCACACCGTTACGTTGCGACGTTTGATACACACAAGGCACTCCTCCGGTATCCGTGAGTTGCATGATCTCATGGTCATGGGAACTTATACTTGACATGCAGAAAATTGTAGCAATAAACTGACACGATCATATGCTATGTTTATAGTTTGGGTTTTGTCCATCCCATAATTCTCTTAATGATGTGATCCCGTTATCAAATGACATCTCATGTTAATGGCTAGGAAACCTTGACCATCTTTGATCAACGAGCTAGTCTACTAGAGGCACACTAGGGACAAAGTGTTGTCTCTATATCCACACATGCAATGTGTTTCCAATCAATACAATTATAGCATGGATAATAAACAATTATCATGAACAAGGAAATATAATAATAAAAAATTTATTTATTGCCTCTAGGGCATATTTCCAATAGTCTCCCACTTGCACTAGAGTCAGTAATCTAGTTCACATCACTATGTGATTTACATTGTAATGAATCGAACACCCATGCAGTTCTGATGTTGATCATGTTTAGCCCTTGGAAGAGGTTTAGTCAACTGGTCTGCAACATTTAGATCCATTTGCACTTTGCAAATATTTATGTCCTTCTCCTCGATGTAATCGCCGCTGGAATTGAAGCATCGCTTTATGTATCTGGTCCTCTTGTGAAACCTTGGTTCCTTGGCCAGAGCAATGGCACTAGTGTTGTCACAAAACAGAGTCATTGGATTCAGTGCACTCGGCACTACTCCAAGATCTGTCATGACCTGCTTCATCCAGACACCTTCCTTCGCTGCCTCCAAGGCTGCGATGTACTCGGTTTCGCATGTAGAATCGGCTACCATGCTTTGCTTGGAACTGCACCAGCTTACCGCTCCCCCCTTGAGAATAAATACGTATCCAGTTTGTGACTTAGAGTCATCCAGATCAGTGTCAAAGCTTGCATCGACGTAACCCTTTATGACAAGCTCTTGATCACCTCCATAGACAAGAAATATTTCCTTAGTCCTTTTAAGGTACTTAAGGATATTCTTGACCGCCGTCCAGTGCTCCATTCTAGGATCACTTTGAAACCTTCCGGTCATACTTATGGCAAGGCTGACATCGGGTCTTGTGCATAACATTGCATACATGATAGAGCCTATGGCTGAAGCATAGGGGATGACACTCATCTTCTCTCTATCTTCTATAGTCACTGGGCATTGAGTCTTACTCAACTCCACACCTTGTAACACAAGCAAGAAACCCTTCTTGGACTGATCCATTTTGAATAAACCCCTCATGCAAATATGACCCAAACTATAGTGCCACAAGAAAGTGGTATTACCATTATCAACTCTACATCTTTTGGTATCAATGTTATGAACATGTGTATCATCACTATCAAGATTCAATATGAATAAACCCCTCACATTGGGTGCATAAAATATTCTCTGATTTAAATGAGTAACCGTCTCACAATAAACAAGATCCAGATATAATGTTCATGCTTAACGCATGCACTACATAACAATTATTCAGGTTCATCACTAATCCCGATGGTAATCGAAGAGAGAGCGTGCCGACGGCGATCACATCAACCTTGGAACCATTTCCCACGTGCATCGTCACTTCGTCCTTCGCCAGCCTTCGTCTATTCCATAGTTCCTGTTTTGAGTTGCAAATGTGAGCAACCGAACTGGTATCAAATACCCAGGCACTACAATGATAGCTAGTAAGGTACACATCAATAACATGTATATCATATATACCTTGTTTGTTGTTGGACGCCTTCTTGTCAGCCATATACTTGGGGCAGTTCCGCTTCCAGTGACCAGTTCCCTTGCAATGAAAGCACTCAGTTTCTGGCTTGGGTCCAGCCTTGGGTTTCTTCATAGGAGGGGCAACAGTTTTGCCACTCTTCTTGGAGTTACCCTTCTTGCCGTTGCCATTCTTCTTGAAACTAGTGGTTTTATTGACCATCAACACTTGATGCTCTTTCTGGATTTTAGACACAACGACTTTTAGCATCGCAAATAGCTCGGCGACTGACTTGTTCATCCCGTGCATGTTATAGTTCATCACAAAGCTCTTGTAGCTAGGTGGCAGTGATTGATGAACTCTGTCAGTGATCGTCTCTGCCGGAAGGGGCATTCCCAACTCTGCCAGACGAGTCGAATACCCAGACATTCTGAGTATATGTTCTCTGATAGACCCATTCTCCTCCATTTTGCAAGCATAGAACTTATTGGAGGTCTCATACCTGTCGATCCGGGCATTCTTCTTAAAGATAAACTCCAACTCCTGGAACATCTCATCTGCTCCATGACGTTCAAAACATCTTTGAAGTCCCAGTTCTAAGCCATACAATATTGCACACTGAACTATTGAGTAATCTCCAGAACCTGCCTCCCAAGCGTTCTTAACGTCTTTGGATGACATGTCTTCGGGTTGGTTACCAAGCGGTGCATCAAGGACATAGCCGTGAGGATAAACCTCAGATTACGGGCCCAGTCCACAAAGTTACTTCCATCATCTTTCAACTTAGCTTTCTCTAGGAACGCATTAAAATTTAGGGGTGCTACTGCGCGAGCCATTGATCTACAACATAAATATGCAAAGGTTACTAAGACTATTGTTCAAGATAATGAGTTTAGTTAATAAAATTACTAAAGATCCCACTCAAATTGACATCCCTTAGGTTATCTGAGTGATACATGATCCAAATTCACCAACTCAAGTCTGATCATCACGTGACTTGAGGTGGTTTCAATGGTGAACATCATCATGTTGATCATATCTACTGTATGACTCATGTCTGACCTTTCAGTCTCTTGTGTTCCGAGGCCATGTATGTACATGCTAGGCTCGCCAAGTTTAACCCGAGTGTTCTGCACATGCAACACTGGCTTGCACCCGTTGTATGTGAACGTACATCACGTGGTGTCTCAACACGACAGACTTTCGCAACGGTGCACACTCGGGGAGAACACAATTCATCTTGAAATTTAAGTGAGGGATCACCTTATAATGCTACCGTCGTCCTAAGCAAAACAAGGTGCACAAAAGGATTAACATCACATGCAAATCATAAGTGACATGATATGGCCATGAACTTGTGCTTTTGATCTCCATCTTGAAAGTACCGGCATGATCTCCATTGTCACCAGCATGACACCATGATCTCCATCAATGTGTCACCATCGGGGTTGTCGCGCCCATCATGCTTCTACTACTATTGCTACCGTTTAGAGATAAAGTAAAGTATTACATAGTGCTTAATGATTGACACACAGGTCATACAATAATTAAAGATAACCCTATGGCTCCTGCCGGTTGCCATACTCATCGACATGCAAGTCATCATATTCTATACAACACATGATCATCTCATACATCACATATATCACATCATGTAATTGGCCATATCACATCACAACATACCCTGCAAAAACTGTTGGAAATATGCCCTAGAGGAAATAATAAATTAGTTATTATCATATTTCCTTGTTCTTGATAATCGTTTATTACCCATGTTATAATTGTATTGATCAGAGACTTAGATGCATGTGTGGATACATAGACAAAACCATGTCCCTAGTATGCCTCTAATAGACTAGCTCGTTGATCAAAGATGGTTAAGGTTTCCTAGCCATTGACATGAGATGTCATTTGATAACGGGATCACATCATTAGGAGAATGATGGGATGGACAAGACCCAAACTACAAACGTAGCATATGATCGTGCCAGTTTAATGCTACTGTTTTCCGCATGTCAAGTATCTATTCCTATGACCATGAGATCATGCAACTCACTGACACCAGAGGAGTGCCTTGTGTGTATCAAACATCGCAACATAACTAGGTGACTATAAAGGTACTCTACAGGTATCTCCGAGGGTGTCTGTTGGGTTGGCATGGATCAAGGCTGGGATTTGTTACTCCGTGTGACGGAGAGGTATCTCAGGGCCCACTCGGTAATACAACATCACAATAAGCCTTGCAAGCAATGTGACTAAATGTTAGTCACGGGATCTTGTATTACAGAACGAGTAAAGAGACTTGCCGGTAACAAGGTTGAACTAGGTATGGAGATACCAACGATCGAATATCGGGCAAGTAACATACCGAAGAACAAAGGGAACATCATCCGGGATTAACTGAATCCTTGACATAGAGGTTCGACCGATAAAGATCTTCATAGAATATGTAGGAACCAATGTGGACATCCAGGTCCCGCTATTGGTTATTGACCGTAGAGGTTTCTCGGTCATGTCCACATAGTTCTCGAACCCACAGGGTCTGCACACTTAAGGTTTGGTGACATTTCGGTAGTATAGAGTTATGTATGATGGTGAACGAAGGTTGTTCGGAGTCCCAGATGAGATCCCGGAAGTCACGAGGAGCTCCAGAATGGTCTGGAGGTAAAGATTGATATATAGGAAGTCCCATTTTGTTCGCCAGAAAAGTTTCGGGCTAATCGGTAATGTACCGGGAGTACCGGTAGTGTACCGGGAGACCACCGGGAGGGGTATTTCGACCCAAGAGGCTTCACGGGCTGTGGGAGAGTAAATACCAGTCTTTTGTGGGCTGGTGGAAGTCCCACACAAGGCCCATGCGGCTGGGAACAAAAGCCCAAAGAGAAAAAGGTGGAAAAAGGCAAAAAAGGCAAAAATAAGGAGGAGTCCTAGTCCTACTAGGATTGGAGGAGGAATCCTCCAATCCTCCTTGGTTTGGCCGACCCAAGGGCTGCCTCTTTGGCAGCCAAGCCTCCTCCTCCTCTCCTCCTATATATACTAGAGGATTTTAGGGTTTTGGCACAGAATTTTCAGCCACGTGCTGCCCGTTCCTCCAGTGCATAGTTTCTCCTCTAGATCGGATTTCTGTAGTGCTTAGGCGAAGCCCTGCCGGAATAGCTCCACCACCATCGCCGGAGCGCCATCACGCTGCCGGAGAACTCTTATACCTCTCCGTTCCCTCTTGCTGGATCAAGACGACGGAGATCGTCATCAAGCCGTACGTGTGCTGAACGCGGAGGTGTCGTCCGTTCGGCGCTAGATCGGAAGGACTGTGATCAAGATCGCGAGACGGGTCGTGATGAGTTCGCGGGACGGATCGTGATGAGTTCGCGGGATGCATCATGATGATTTCGCGAGACGGATCATGATTGGATCGCGGGACGGATCGTGATGAGATCATGGGACGCTCGGCGATTTGGATCGCGAAGATGTTCGACTACACCAACTGCGTTTCTTAACGCTTCCCGCTTAGCGATCTACAAGGGTATGTCGATCCACTCTCCCTCTCGTAGATACTCATCACCATGGATAGGTCTTGCGTGAACATAGGAATTTTTTTGTTTCCCATGCGACGTTCCCCAACAGTGGTATCAGAGCTAGGTCTATGTGTAGATGAGATCTCGAGTAGAACACAAAGAGTTTGTGGGCATTGATGCTTAGATTGCTTCCTCCCTTGGTCGTGTTTTGGTTCAGCAGTATTGTGAGATGAAGATACCGGTTCCCTCAAACGCAACTTGTTGCATAGATGGCTTGCGGGTGCCAGTTTCTCTCACTTTAGTTGGATCGGATTCGACAAAGGCGGTCCTTGAGAAGGTTGAAAAGCAACTAGTGTATCACCATTGTGGTTTATGCGTAGGTGAGTATTGTTCTTGCTAGATACCCGTAGCAGCCACGTAAAACATGCAACAACAATTAGAGGACGTCTAACTTGTTTTTGCAGGGTATGTTGTGATGTGATATGGCCAATTACATGATGTGATATATGTGATGTATGAGATGATCATATGTTGTATAGAATATCACGACTTGCATGTCGATGAGTACGGCAACCGGTAGGAGACATAGGGTTGTTTTTAATTATTGTATGACCTGTGTGTCAATCATTAAGCGCAATGTAATTCTTTACTTTATCCCTAAACGGTAGCAATAGTAGTAGAAGCATGGTGGGCGCGACAACCCCAATGGTGACACGTTGATGGAGATGAAGATGATGGAGATCATGGTGTCATGCCGGTGACGATGGAGATCATGCCAGTGCTTTCATGATGGAGATCAAAAGCACAAGTTCATGGCCATACCATGTCACTTATGATTTGCATGTGATGTTAATCCTTTTATGCACCTTGTTTTTCTTAGGACGACGGTAGCATTATAAGGTGATCCCTCACTTAATTTCAAGATAAATTGTGTTCTCCCCGAGTGTGCACCGTTGCGAAAGTTCTTTGTGTCGAGACACCACGTGATGATCGGGTCTAATAGACTCTACGTTCACATACAACGGGTGCAAGCCAGTGTTGCACATGCAGAACACTCGGGTTAAACTTGACGAGCCTAGCATGTACAGACATGGCCTCGGAACACAAGAGACTGAAAGGTCGAACATGAGTCATATAGTAGATATGATCAACATGATGATGTTCACGATTGAAACCACCTCAACTCACGTGATGATCGGACTTGAGTTGGTGAATTTGGATCATGTATCACTCGAATGACTAGAGGGATGTCAATTTGAGTGGGAGTTCTTAAGTAATATGATTAATTGAACTCATTATCATGAACATAGTCAATAGTGTCTGTGCAAACTATGTTGTAGATTACTTGCTCGCGCTGTAGCTCCCATGAATTTTTATATGTTCCTAGAGAAATAGAGTTGAAAGATGTTGGTAGCAATATTGCGAACTGGGTCCGTGATCTGAGGATTGTCCTCATTGCTGCACAGAATGCTTATGTCCTTAATGCACCGCTCAATGCGCCAACCCCTCTAGCGTCGTTTGTAGATGTTGTGAACATCTGACAGGCACGTTCTGATGACTACTTGATAGTTTAGTGCGTCATGCATTACGGCTTAGAATTGAGGCTCCGAAACATTTTGAACGTCATAGAACATATGAGATGTTCTAAGAGCTGAAATTAGGATCTTAGGCTCGTGCCCATGTTGCGAGATATGAGATCTCCAACAAGATTCTTTGCCTGCAAGATGAAGGAGAATAGCTCAATCGTTGAGCATGTGCTCAGATTGTCTTGGTGCTACAATCGCTTGAATCGAGTGGGAGTTGATCTTCTAGATAAGATAGTGATTGATATAGTTCTCCAAGTCACTTTCACTAAGCTACTAGAACTTGGTGATGAACTATAAAACGCCAGGTATAGAAATAATGATCCCTGAGCTGTTCGCAATGTTTGACACCGTGAAGGTAGAAATCAAGAAGGAGTGTCAAGTGTTGATGGTTAGTAAAACCACTAGTTTCGAGAAGGGCAAGGGCAAGGAGGGAAATTTATGGATGGCAAGTCAGTTGCTGCTCCAGTGAAGCAACCCAAAGTTGAACTCAAACCCGAGACTAAGTGCTTCGGTTATGAGGAGAGCGGTCACTAAAGCGGAACAACCCTAGATACTTGGTAGATAAGAAGGCTGGTAACGTCAACAGAAGTATATTTGATATACGTGTTATTGATGTGTACCTTGCTAGTACTCCTAGTAGCACCTGGGTATTGGATACCGGTTTGGTTGCTAAATGTTAGTAACTCGAAATAAATGCTATGAAATAAACGGAGAACTAGCTAAGGGTGAGGTGACGATGTGCGTTGGAAGTGTTTCCAAGGTTGATGTGATCGACATCGCACGCTCTCTCTACCTTCGGGATTAGTGACAAACCCTAATAAATGTTATTTGGTGTTTTGTGTTGAGCATGAACGTGATTAGATCGTGTTTATTGCAACACGATTATTGACTTAAGTTAGATAATAATGGTTATTCTGTTTACATGAATAATACCTTCAATGGTCATGCACCCAGTGAGAATGGCTTGTTGAATCTTGATCATAGTAATACACATGTTCATAACATTGATGCCAAAATGCAAAGTTAATAATGATAGTACCACATACTTGTGGCACTGCCGCTAAATGTCATATTCGTATAAAACGCATGAAGAAACTCCATGCTGATGGATCTTTGGACTCATTTGATTTCGAATCGGTTGAGACATGCGAACCATGCCTCTTGGTCAAAGATGACTAAGGATCCCATTTTCTGGTTTGACGGAGCGGACAAGTGATTTATTGGAAATGATACATGTTGATGTATGCAATCCAATGAGTCTTGTAGCGTGCGGCAGATATCGTTATTTTCTTACCTTCACTGATGATTTGAGTAGATATAGTGTATGTTTACTTAATGAAACACAAGTCTGAACCATTTGAAAAGTTCAAGCAAATTCAGAGTGAAGTTTAAGATCATCGTGACAAGAAGATAAAAATATTTGCGATATGATCGTGGAGGTGAATATCTGAGTTACGAGTTTGGCATACAACTTTAGACAATGTGAAAGTTGTTTCACAACACACGCCACCTGGAACACCATAGTGTGATGGTATGTCCGAACGTCATAGTCGTGCTCTATTGGATATGGTGCATGTTATGATGTCTCTTATCGTTTTGCTACTATAATTTTGGGGTTGTGCATTAGAGACAACTACATTCACTTTAAATAGGGCACCATCTAAATCCGTTGAGATGACACCATGTGAATTATGGTTTGATAGAAACCTAAGATGTCATTTCTTGATGTTTGGGGCTACGACGCTTGTGTGGAAAATGTTTTCACCTAATGAGCTCGAACCAAAGCGGACAAATGCATCTACGTAGAATACCCTAAGAACAGTTGGGTGAACCTTCTATCTCAGATCCAAGCATAAAGTGTTTGTTGCTAAAACGGGTCCTTTCCCAAGAAAAAGTTTCTCTCAAAAGAATTGACTGGGAGGAAGATAGAACTTGATGAGGTTGTTGAACCTTTGTTTCAACCAGAGAGTAGCGTAGCGTAGAAAGATGTTTGTGTGGAACCTACGTCAGTTGAAGAGGAAGTAAATGATGATGACCATGAAGCTTCAGATCAAGTTACTACCGAACCTCGTAGGTCGACAAGGATGTGTACTGCTCTTGAGCGGTACGACAACCCTGTCTTGGAGGTCATGTTGTTGGACAACAATGAACCTACGAGCTGTGGAGAAGCGATGATGGGCCCGGATTCCGACAAATGGTTAGAGGCCATGAAATCCGAGAAAGGATCCATATATGAAAACCAAGTATAGATTTTGGTAGACTTGCTCGTTGGACGGCAGGTTGTTGAGTACAAATGGATCTTTAAAATGAAGACATACACTGATGGTGAATGTCACCATTTATAAAGCTCAACTTGTCACAAAGAAGTTTCCGGCAAGTTCAAGGAGTTGACTGCAATGAGACTTTCTCACTCGTAGCGATGCTAAAGTCTGTTAGAATTATGTTAGCAGTTGCTACATTTTTCAGTTATGAAATCTGGCAGATGGATGCAAAAACATCATTTCCTTCCTTGAGGAAAGGTTGTGTGTGATACAACCAGAAGGTTTTGTCAGTCCTAAGGATGCTAAAAGGTGTGCAAGCTTCAATGATCCTTCTATGAACTGAAGCAAACATCTCGGAGTTGGAATATACACTTTGATGAGGTGATTACAGTTTTTGAGTCTATACAAAGTTTACGAGAAACTTGTATTTACAATAAAGTGAGTGGAAGCACTTTAGAGTTTCTGATAAGCATATGTGGTTGACATATTGTTGATCGGAAATGATATAGAATTTCTGGAAAGCATAAAGGGTTGTATGAAAAGAGTTTTTCAAAGGAGGACCTGGATAAAGCTACCTAATTGTTGAGCATCAAGATCTACAGCGATAGATCAAGATACTTGATGAGACTTTCAATGAGTACATACCTTGACAAGATTTTGAAAGAGTTCAAAATGGATCAGTCACAGAAAGAGTTCTCGCCTGATTTGTAAGGTATGAAGTTGAGTAAGACTCAATGCCCAGTGACTACAGAAGATAGACAAAAGATGAGTGTCATCCCCTATGCTTCAGCCATAGGCTCTATCATGTATGCAATGCTATGCACAAGACCCGATGTCAGCCTTGCCATAAGTATGGCCGGAAGGTTTCAAAGTGATCCTGTAATGGAGCACTGGACAACGATCAAGATTATCCTTAGTAACTAAAATACTAAGGAGATGTTTCTGGATTATGGAGGTGATAAAGAGTTTGTCGAAAAGAGTCACGTCGATGCAAGCTTTAACACCAATCTGGATGACTCGTAGTAGCAATCTGGATACGTATAGTGGAGCAGCCATTTGGAATAGTACCAAGTGGAGTGTGGTAGCAGTGTTTACGATTTGACATAGAAATTTGCAAAGTACACATGGATCTGAATGTCGTAGACCCGTTGACTATAAGACCTCTCATACATGCAAAGCATGATCGAGCCCCAGAACTCATTGGGTGTTAGATTCATAACAATGCGAATCACATGGTGATGTGAACTAGATTATTGACTCTAGTGCAAGTGGGAGACTGTTGGAAATATGCCCTAGAGGCAATAATAAATTACTTATTATCATATTTCCTTGTTCATGATAATCGTTTATTATCCATGCTATAATTGTATTGATCGGAGACTTAGATGCATGTGTGGATACATAGACAAAACCATATCCCTTGTATGCCTCTAATAGACTAGCTCGTTGATCAAAGATGGTTAAGGTTTCCTAGCCATTGACATGAGATGTCATTTGATAACGGGATCACATCATTAGGAGAATGATGGGATGGACAAGACCCAAACTACAAACGTAGCATATGATCGTGTCAGTTTAATGCTACTGTTTTCTGCATGTCAAGTATATGATCCTATGACCATGAGATCATGCAACTCACTGACACCGGAGGAGTGCCTTTAGTGTATCAAACGTCGCAACGTAACTGGGTGACTATAAAGGTACTCTACAGGTATCTTCGAGGGTGTCTGTTGGGTTGGCATGGATCAAGACTGGGATTTGTTACTCCGTGTGATGGAGAGGTATCTCAGGGCCCACTTGGTAATACAACATCACAATAAGCCTTGCAAGCAATGTGACTAAATTTTAATCACGGGATCTTGTATTACGGAATGAGTAAAGAGACTTTCTGGTAACAAGGTTGAACTAGGCATGGAGATACCGATGATCGAATCTCGGGCAAGTAACATACCGAAGGACAAAGGGAACATCATACGGGATTATCTGAATCCTTGACATAGAGGTTCGACCGATAGAGATCTTCGTAGAATATGTAGGAACCAATATGGACATCTAGGTCTTGCTATTGGTTATCGACCATAGAGGTGTCTCGGTCATGTCTACATAGTTCTCCAACCCGCAGGGTCTGCACACTTAAGGTTTGGTGACGTTTCGGTAGTATAGAGTTATGTATGGTGGTGATCGAAGGTTGTTCGGAGTCTCGGATGAGATCCCGTACTTCACGAGGAGCTCCGGAATGGTCCGTAGGTAAATATTGATATATAGGAAGTCCCATTTTGGTCGCCGGAAAAGTTTCGGGCTAATCGATAATGTACCGGGAGTGTCGGTAGTGTACCTGGAGACCACCGAGAGGGGTATTTCAACCCAAGAGGCTTCATGGGCTGTGGGAGAGTAAATACCAGCCTTTTTGGTCTGGTGGAAGTCCCACACAAGGCCCATGCGGCTGGGAAGAAAAGCCCAAAGAGAAAAAGGTGGAAAAAGGCAAAAAAGGAAAAAATAAGGAGGAGTCCTAGTCCTACTAGGATTGGAGGAGGAATCCTCCAATCCTCCTTGGTTCGGCCGACCCAAGGGCTGCCTCTTTAGCATCCAAGCCTCCTCCTCCTCTCCTCCTATATATACTAGAGGATTTTAGGGGTTTGGCACGGAATTTTCAGCCACGTGCTGCCCATTCCTCTAATGCATAGTTTCTCCTCTAGATCGGATTTCTACAGTGCTTAGGTGAAGCCCTGCCGGAATAGCTCCACCACCATCGCTAGAGTGCCGTCATGCTGCCGGAGAACTCTTCTACCTCTCTGTTCCCTCTTGCTGGATCAAGATGGCGGAGATCGTCATCAAGCCGTACGTGTGCTGAACGCGGAGGTGCCGTCCGTTCGGCGGTAGATCGGAAGGACTATGATCAAGATCGCGAGACGGGTTGTGATGAGTTCGCGGGACGGATCGCGATGTGTTCGCGGGATGTATCGTTATGACTTCGCGGGATGGATCATGATTGGATTGCAAGACGGATCGTCATGAGATCGCGGGACGCTCGGCGATTTGAATCGCGAACACGTTCGACTACACCAACCGCGTTTCTTAACGCTTCTCGCTTAGCGATCTACAAGGGTATGTAGATCCACTCTCCCTCTCGTAGATACTCATCACCATGGATAGGTCTTGCGTGAACGTAGGAAATTTTTTGTTTCCCATGCGACGTTCCCCAACAAAAACAAGTTAGACGTCCTCTAATCGTTATTGCAAGTTATACGTGGTTGCTACGGGTATCTAGCAAGAACAATTTTCACCTACGCAAAACCACAATGGTGATACATAAGTTGCTTTTCAACCTTCTCAAGGACCGCCTTTGCCAAATCTGATCCAACTAAAGTAGGAGAAACAGACACCTGCCAACCTTCTTTTGTGCAACGAAGGTACACATCACTCGATGGAACCGGTCTCTCGTAAGCGTACGAGTAAGGTTGGTCTGGGCCGCTTCATCCCACAATACCGCTGAACCAAAACATGAACAAGGGAGGAAGAAATCTAAGCATCAACGCCCACAAACTCTTTGTGTTCTACTCGAGATCTCATCTACACATAGACCTAGCTCATGATGCCACTGTTGGGGAAGTTGCATGGGAAACAAAAAATTTCCTACGCTTCACCAAGATCAATCTAGGAGATGAGCATCTAGGAGAGGGGAGAGTGGATCTACATACCCTTGTAGATCACTAAGCGGGAAGCATTAAGAAACGCGGTTGATGTAGTCGAACGTCTTCACGATCCAAATCGCCGAGCGTCCCGCGATCCAATCACGATCCGTCCCGATCTAGCACCGAACGGACGACACCTCCGCGTTCATCACACGTATGGCTTGATGATGATCTCCACCTTCTTGATCTGGCAAGAGGGAGCGGAGAGGTAGACAAGTTCTCCAGCAGAACGATGGTGTTGCGGCGATGTTTGTGGAGTAATTCCAGCAGGGCTTCGCCTAAGCACTGCTGAAGCCGATCTAGAGGAGAAACTACGGACTAGAGGAGAGGGCAGCACGTGGCTAAAATTCTGTGTCAAAAACCCTCAAAACCTCTAGTATATATAGGAGGAGGGGAGGGAGGAGATTTGGCTCCCAAGGGAGCCAAATCCACTTCGGCCGAAGTGGAGGGAGGAGTCCTCCTCCTCCACTCCTAGTAGGATTAGGACTCCTTCCTTTTTTCCACTTTTGCCTTTCTATCCACCTTGCGTTTCTTCCCCAGTTGCATGGGCTTCCTGTGGGCCTTCGGCCAGCCCACTAAGGGCTGGTATTCCTTATCCCACAGCCCATGTAGCCTCTTAGGTCGAAATACCCCTCCCGATGGTCCCTCGCTATCCTCCTGGCACTCCCGGTACACTACCGATGAGCCCGAAACTTTTCCGGTGACCGAAACAGGACTTCCTATATATCAATCTTTACCTATGGACCATTCCGGAGCTCCTTGTGACGTCCGGTATCTCATCCGGGACTTTGAACAACCTTCGGTCACCACCATGCATAACTCTATACTACCGAAACGTCACCAAACCTTAAGTGTGCAGACCCTGCGGGTTCAAGAACTATGTAGACATGACCGAGACACTTCTATGGTCAATAACAAATAGCGGGACCTGGATGCCCATATTGATTCCTACATATTCTATGAAGATCTTTATCGGTCGAACCTCTATGTCAAGGATTCAGTTAATCCCGTATGATGTTCCCTTTGTTCTTCGGTATGTTACTTGCCCGAGATTCGATCATCGGTATCTCCATACCTAGTTCAATCTCATTACCGGCAAGTCTCTTTAATCGTTTCCGTAATACAAGATCCCATGACTAACACTTTGTCACATTGCTTGCAAGGCTTGTTGTGATGTTGTATTACCGAGTGGGCCCTAAGATACCTCTCCGTTACACGGAGTAACAAATCCCAATGTTGATCCATGCCAACCCAATAGACACCCTCGGAGATACCTGTAGATCACCTTTATAGTCACCCAATTACGTTGCAACGTTTGATACACACAAGGCACTCCTCCGGTGTCTGTGAGTTGCATGATCTCATTGTCATCGGAACATATACTTGACATGCAGAAAACTGTAGCAATAAACTGACACGACCATATGCTACGTTTATAGTTTGGGTCTTGTCCATCCCATCATTCTCCTAATGATGTGATCCCATTATAAAATGACATCTCATGTCAATGGCTAGGAAACCTTGAGCTAGTCTACAAGAGGCACACTAGGGACAAAGTGTTGTCTATATATCCACACATGCAATGCGTTTCCAATTAATACAATTATAGCATGGATAATAAACAATTATCATGAACAAGGAAATATAATAATAAATCCTTTATTTATTGCCTTTAGGGCATATTTCCAACATCTTTTAGTTGGTATCCGTCAGGTGATAATTTTTTGTTTGATATTTTATTTTCACTTTATACCTTATCTTTCGATATCTTATCAACTTTGTGTTGATTTGATTCTTGAAAGCCTTGAGCAAGCATATTTACTACATGTACTATCGTTGGCATGTTCTCTTTCCTTGACCCAATATATAGGGGAAACTCCACTATGACATAAATTGGCTAAAGTGTGCATGAAATTTAATTTCATATCTATATGCACATATTTATGTGGAGTTTTGTCCTATGTATTGTTGGTCCACTAACTTTTTGGTCCCAATAAGTTTGGGTACCACTTTGTTTGTGGTCTTTTTCTAGGAACAATTGGAGATACATTGGATACTCGACTCACTTACAAGGAAGGTGTTGACACCATGTGCTTATTTGAGCCATGCTAGGATGATCGATGAACCATTGTCTACTACATCAATCCAATGCTATCTCAGTAACACATATCTACTTCATGCATACATTTCTCGCATTCAACTGTTTATAGGTTGCATCATGGCATGAATTTCTTGAGTCATTCTTGTGGTACTTGTTTCCTTTCTCAAAGCGTCTCAACGATGATGTCATATTTCTAGTTGTGATGTCTTTGATGTTCGTGTATTGGGAGTTCATTTATGTACAATAAGAAAATATTAGGCTTTGTGCTATGATTTCAAGCAAAGATCTTATTGGTATATTTATGACTTCCTTTTGGATATCTTGTTTGTTCCTTTTTGTAACTATTTCATGTGTACATCATTCTTTGTGGATATATCATCATGATTGCCTTCTACCTAGAATCTTATACACATGAGAGAAGTTACATCTCTAGTTGATATCCTCTTTTCTTTCACGTCCACCGTTGCATTTCCTTGTTATTTACTTGGTGGTTTCATGAAAGAATCTGTCTGAGTGTGGATCTATATCCTTGCATCTTGATGCACTCTTTGGTGGTGAAGATTATTTTCCTCATGCTTGTCTTCACGAGGGTTTTACCATTTTGATTGGTATCCCTCCTCCTGACAATGCTATTATTTCCTATCTTCACTAGGGGTTGTCACAAGCTTTGGTTTTTAATTTTATTATTAGTAAGCTTTGTGAATCCATTTGCTAGTGGTTTGTGTGTGGGAAGGATATGTCTTGCACTTTGTGTCTCATTTCATCAAGACTATGTTGATGCTTAATGCTCATCCTTATATTAGTCTTCTCAAGTGCTTTTCCATGACTCACATACATCATTTTGGTTTAGCCCATTCTTAAATTGCCTCTTTTACCTGTTATTCAACCATATGTTTAGTGCAAGTACTATGCTCATTGTCTTATCTACTTACTTGCACTTGTTGTGTGTTTGTATTGATTTTGGGGGAGTCATGATCCTATTTTGTGCACTTGTAGTCAAATACAAAAAAATCTTAATTGTGTGCAAATCATGGGGAGCTCCTCTAGTTTCTTTATAAACACTCCTTTGACCATATCATAATATCATTTATTCATGTGGATCGTAGGTCCATGTGATTGATTGCTCCAATTGGTATCTTTTGATTGCTTGCTTCACTCCGGTGTATGTCTTTGTGCCATATGATCCTTTTTGCAATGTTTCGATCCTCAATATAGTTTGTTTTCCTCCAACTACTTATCATTGGATATGTGTATTTAATTGCACTCATATTTTGAGAGATAAAAACCTTTTGGAGGAACACCTATTATATTGGCTTTCCAAGCTTTTCGCCCATTTTAACAATCGATGCCAATGGGGGATAAGTTTAGAGAGTTTAGTTTGGAAAGCTTAGAGAGTTTTGATTTTATTGCTTAAGCAGTTGCATCTCACACCCATGCATTGCTTTGCATGTGTGTGTGCTTGGTTGTGCTTCTTTCCTTATATAAACTCTCTTGAAAGTGGTTGTCATCAATTACCAAAATGGGGGAGATTGTAAGAGCACATTTATCCATGTGTGGTTTTGGGTAATTGATGACAATCCCTATGGACTAATGGTTACCTTAAGTTATATTCGAAGGATTTGTCCATAGGTACTTCTTGGAGTCCATCTGTTGGTTTCAAGGAGTTTATATGGTGACCAAAAATTGGTCATGTGGGAGTTGAGCTTATTGCAAGCATGTCTTGAAGAAGAAGATTGTGTAATAATTCATGTTTACCTTAAAGACATCATCTTTATGAAGAGAGAAGCTAAGATACAAGGTTGATCAAGACTAAGTCAAAAAGTGAATCAAGTTGATCAACACACAAAGCGTACAAGATGTACCGAGAGGGATCAAGTGATCCCATGGTATGGTAACCATTGTCCATTACGCTTTGTGTACTAACCCATGGTCTATGTGAGAGTTCTTTGTGGGGTTAGGTATATTTTCATGGGCTGGCATCAAGAGGCAGATCCCATACATCCCATGGAAGATGACATCAAGTGGAGATCATCATCAAGGTTGCGATGTGCAAGCTCAAGTGAAGCATCACGGAGAGATCATGCTTGAGGCTCGCTGTTCATTTTGGTGACAATGGACTTGTGAAGATGTGCCGAAGAGTGGCTCACCCATAGTGGAGTATGGGGGAGCAATCATCTAGTCTTCATCAAGCCAACGCAATCAAGAAAGGTGGTCCATCTTGAGGAAGTCAAGATCGTTATCATCCAGATCAAGTGGACTATGCGCAAGGCTAAGGTTTGAACTTGATAGTTTTTTTTTATTTTACCGGTCTCATGGTGGTAGTTTAGAGACTGGGTTATAGGATCGTTTGCCATACTATCAAGGGGGGCTCTCAAGTGAGTAGCTTGATCGTATCGTTCGTTGAGAGCTCAAACCATTGCATTCTTGACATCATCATATTTCTTGGTTCTTAGTTGGCTTTTCTATATGTGGATTCTTGAGCTTGTGGTTATCTTCGTGACAAGCTCTAGTACATCGAAAACGGATTCCATATGCTTCGTCTATTGCGTTTTCGGTGTTGGAGGTTTTACCTGTCTTATTCGAGGAAGGGTTCTCACCATTTTCTTATGGGACTTTTCTCATTCGTTTCTTATTGATATTTCACTCAAGATTGTGTTATCCCATGTTTTTAGCTTTCCAAAAAACTTTGTTTCGTTAAATTCGGAGTCCGTTTGCAAAAGTTGTGGCAGTTTTGGTGTTCTTAAAAGGCTGAAGCGGTACTACCATGTCAAGAGCGGATGTAATTTTTTACTACCACTCCGGAGCGCTACTACCGCGGCTCCAAGAGCGGTACTACCGCTCTGGAACAAAATCTCGTGTTTTGTCCACCGGTGGTAGGCATGGATGTATTTTCTTAGTACCGCTCGCAAGCAGTAGTACCGCTACCCTTTGCGGTAGTACCGCTATCCCTAGCGGTAGTACCGTGAGGATGAGCGGTAGTACCGCTCCGGCGGTTCTACTGGCCTTTTGCCTCCTCGCTATTGTTTTTCATATGGCTACTACCGTCCTAGCGGTAGTACCGCTCCTTGGAGCGGTAGTACCGCTCTGTGCGGGCTGTGAGGATAACCGTTGGATTTTTCCCCACCTATAAAGGGGGTCTTCTTCCCCAATGGACCTTATCTCTTTAGCTCATGTTCTTCCCCCATTGTTGACCTTTTTCGAGCTTGATAACTCTCAATACCTCCAATGATTCTTTCTAGTTCTTGAGGGAAAAGAGAGAGGAGATCTAGATCCATATTTCCACCAATCACTTTCTCCTCTATGTGAGGGGAACCCCTTGGATCTAGATCTTGGAGTTCTTCGTGTTCTTCTTCGTTCTTCCTCTCATTTTCCTCCCTAGCATTAGTTGCTTTGGTGGTATTTGGGAGAGAAGGACTTGGGCACTCCGTGTGCCCTTGCCATTGCATTTGGTGCATAGGTTTGAGTTCTCCACGGTGATACGTGGAAGTGAGAAGTTGAGAAGCTTATTACTCTTGGGTGTTTGAGCACCCTAGAGTTTGTTCCTCTTGGGTGCTTTGGCACCTAGATGGTTGGTGGTGCCTCGGAGCTCAATAATTGTGGTCCAAAGCTCCGGGCAAGCTTCGGGGTATCCAATTAGGTTGTGGAGATTGTCCCGAGCATTTGAGGTCACCTCGGAGCCACAAGCCATTGTGGTGAAGCTTCGTGGTGTCGTTGGGAGCCTCCAATTAAGTTGTGGAGATTGCCCCAACCTTGTTTGTATGGGTTCGGTGACCACCCTCAAGGGTCCCTTAGTGGAATCATGACATCTTGCATTGTGCGAGGGCGTGAGGAGATTACGGTGGCCCTAGTGGCTTCTTGGGGAGCATTGTGCCTCCACACCGCTCCGAACGGAGATTAGCATCCGCAAGGGTGTGAACTTTGGGATACATCGTCGTCTCCGCATGCCTTGGTTATCTCTTACACGAGCCCCTTTACTTATGCACTTTACTTTGTGATAGCCATATTGTTTCTTGTTATATATCTTGCTATTTCTTAGTTGTATATCTTGCTTAGCAAAAGTTGTTGGTGCACATAGGTGAGCCTAATTGTTTTAGGTTTTGTGCTTGACTAATTAAACAATAGTTTTATTCCGCATTTGTTCAAGCCTAAACCGTAATTATTTTAAAGCGCCTATTCACCCCCCTCTAGGCGACATCCATGTCCTTTCACTCACCCACGACATTACCAGTAGGGAGGCCTCGCGCTCAGCACTGTCGCCGCACCACTCGCTAGATCTGGGCTGGCAGCCCCGAATCCACTCCCCAACGCCGACACACCACGTGCTAGATCCAGGCCGGCAACCCTAGATCCACTCCCCGCAGCCGCCAACGAACCTTGCCATGCCAGTTCTCGCATGCCGCCGCGAGGAAATCTCCACCAGATCGCGAGCGTCGATGAAAAGAGCCCTGCCGCTGCCATCCCTGGGGTGCGCACGGCTTCGCCCGTGTCCTCTCTAATGGTGACGAAGCAGGGGGAGGGGTATGTGAGGTGGCCGGTGGCGGCGCGATTAGGTTTGCCCCCTCCCCGAGTTGCCAGAGGAGGCAACGTGGGGGAGGGGGAGATGAACACTCTCACCGTGTGAAAGAATGAGCAAGGGCCTGGTTGGGTCTTGTAGTCTACTTCTCTCTTGTTTGTTCCAAAAACTTTTACGACACATTGGTTGCACGGATCTGGCAGGTGTGCATACATTTGGGGGAAATTCTAGGCCACGCGTCGCCATACTTGATTCCCTGCGGTGCCGACTGCCTTCATGGAGGCGTCGGTGTGGACTATGTCCCTCTCACCTCCTCCATAAACTGTCCCTAGTCGGTGCCGACACTCGAGGGGCGATTTCTATTTCTTCATGGAGACATTCGTCAGATCTGCTTCCACCTCCATCACGCCATTTGTCTCCCGGGTGAAGCCCTAACTACAATGGACAACGATGGCACAGACGACGTCGTTCCCTTCTTGGAGCCACCTTCTTGGGAGACATTTCACCGATGGACACCATTGGGGTGGCATTGACAGCGATCTAGATCAGGAGGTGGTGCAGTGTGGCATCTACTACATCGGTGACGGCGGTTCTCAGCGGCGTGGCGGAGCGGGGTCACAGTGATGGACATGTTTTGATGGACACGTGTAAGGTGGTGGCGTTGTATGGCGTCATGAAATTGGGACAGGGAAGATGACGGCGTCACGATTCTGGAGCGTACGTATGCAGTGCATGCTGAGGGTTTGCGAGATCGTTTGGTGATCTCGGATCACTGTGGGATGTCTTGGTGAGGTCACCAGATAACATGGTGTGCGTTGGTGCTCAAATGGATGTAGCTAGCACTAAAATATGTTTAGATGCATCCATTTGAGCGACAACTAATTCTAAATGGAGGTAAGAAAAATAAAATTGGAACAACGTCATTACAATTTTTAGAAAAATATTTATTAATTATTTTTGGTAATATAAACTATATAATCATATATTTTGTATCAAAAATAAAGGTCTGAGATACACCTACAGAAATGTATCATTGTCCAAAATTCATGTATTATGCAATGAAGAGGGTAAATAGGAGTAAAAATATCTAGATATGGTATAAAAATAAATACTTGGCACATTTGATGCACTCATAGCATCTCCAATAGATGACGTAGATGCAAAAAAACTAACTTTTGCATCTTCGAGGCTCAAAAGCCCACCTCCAACAGATGAAATAGATGAAAAAAAATTATATCTTCACCTTTTAGAGATGTAAAATACAACACCTCGGAATGCAAATATACATCTTCACCTACACGAGATGTACAACAGTGGTCACGCGTCAACTGTCCAATTGCCTTGATTTGCCATCCGCCCATCCGCCGTCCGCCTTAGCCGTCGGTTGATTCCGGCCAAAATCGACGCCGCGCCGCCCGCCCGCCACCACCAATCCCATGAGGACTCTCCCCACCGCTCAAGCCTCAAAATCACTCTCCACCTGAAAATCAGCCGCATCGGCCTTTTTTGCCGCAATGCCGTCGTCGGATTCGAGCTTCCCCCGCCGCACCACCACCGCCGAATTCGAGAACACCTGTTGCCACGCCGCCGCCGCTTTTCGAATGCCCTTCGCTTGAAAATCTTCCGCGTCGGTCATTTTCCCCCGCCCCGCCACTGCAGCCGGATTCGAGATCCCCCTCGTTGCATCCGGATTCGAGCTGCGCACCCTGTCACACCCTATGTTTTGCCTCATGACTAAGTTAACATGACTCAAAAATTAGGATCAATTAAAACTTTTTGAGTGCCTATGAATGTTTGTTAGTGTGTTATTTTCTTGCTTGTTTGACTGCTTGCTGGTGCTCTATATGGATAAAACTCCCTCCTACTCTCAAAACTCATTTCCTTGATCTAATATCTTGTCCAACGATCATAGCATGTGTATAGGACCTAAAAATAATTATTTACCAAATATTATTTTGGCCAAAAAGCATTTATTCAAAGTAGGTTTTCAAAACCCCCTGAGTTGAGGTTTGCACTGCAAGTCCTCAAATTGGGATTGTTTTGCCCAAAAGGGTTTATTTGGAACCTACTATGTATATGACTCCCCAAAACCATTATTTTTATTCTTTCAAAATATTTGAGAAATTTATGAAAACTCAATGGACATATATTGTCCATACATAAGAGTTTCAACAGTTGGTCATGTTCAAAATATTGGACAAAACCCTTCAAAACCATTTCTGTCTATTTCAAGCATTTGAAATAGTTTTACAAGAAATATTCTCAAATAAATGCAAGAAAATGCTAGCATGTCACATATGACATATGTGATCATATTGCCAAGTTTCATATCAATCCAAATTGATTTGTTTCACCAAATAAGCCAAAAAAAACTCTATGTTCAGATCCAAATTTGAGCAACTCTACATTGCCAACTGTCTCCTATTGATCTCAAAATTTATGGACATGTTCTAATACTACAATAATGCATCCACACCAAGTGGTGCATCAAGGAGAACAGATCCACTTGTCCAAATCCCCCCAAACCCACTTATGTTGATTTCAAGAATTGGAAATGTTTGCATTGTCAAGTTTCTCTATTTGATTCCAAACTTTTTGGGCATTTTCTAATACTCAAACAATGCCACCACAAAAAGTGGGGCATCAAGGAGAATGGATTTGCATAGCTAGATCTAAGCAAATCCATTTCTGTCCATTTCTAGGGTTTACCAAGTTTACATTGTCAACTTTCTTCAATCATGCTCAAATTGTGTGGTCCATCTTGTTTTTACCTCCCATTCTATCCTGGTGTCCGATGTTTTCACAAACCCGATGTGTGTGTGTGTGTGTGCCATACTTGAGTTAAGTCAGATGACCTGGCGTGATGATTGAACATGAGATGTTCACCCCCTGCTTATGATGATAACTATGACTTGTTAACATGAATACCTACCAACTGTTGATGCATGCTTACTTAAGTTACTTGATCATGTCATTGCACTCAAAATTAGCTTTCTGCTAACTTACCTACTTAGTGATCTATCATGCATTGTTACACCTTCTTCCAAAACATGGGTTGCTTGCGAGTACATGCAAAGTATTTATTGGCTTGCCACTAGTTATTTTATTGGCCAGTCATCAAAGATTAGGTCATGATGAAGATTGCCTTGGTGAAGAACATGTGAAGTAGGACGCTTCCTAGTCAGAATGCGTGTAGGGTTAAGGCAGATGGCATGGGTTCATGCTATCGTTGAATATTTACAATGTAAGATTATGAAGACTTAGCCATAAATGCCATATTCGAGTAAAATGATATGTAATGAATGTAAGACTCTTGTTATTCAGTTTCTGTGTGTTCAGTGAGCATTGATCTCTGAGATCACTGTGCACGTACATTCGGTGATCACGACTTATGAGTCGGGGTACCCACACACCCGGTGTCACGTCGCCGCTACTTTTTCGCCGCCTAATCCAAACTTCTTGCGCCGCTCTGTTGTCGTTAATCCACCGCCCCATTCAAGCCACTGTTGGAAATATGCCCTAGAGGCAATAATAAATTAGTTATTATCATATTTCCTTGTTCATGATAATCGTTTATTATCCATGCTATAATTGTATTGATCGGAGACTTAAATGCATGTGTGGATACATAGACAAAACCATGTCCCTAGTATGCCTCTAATGGACTAGCTCGTTGATCAAAGGATGGTTAAGGTTTCCTAGCCATGGACATGAGATGTCATTTGATAACGGTATCACATCATTAGGAGAATGATGTGATGGATAAGACCCAAACTACAAACATAGCATATGATCGTGTCAGTTTATTGCTACTGTTTTCTGCATGTCAAGTATATGTTCCTATGACCATGAGATCATGCAACTCACGGATATCGGAGGAGTGCCTTGTGTGTATCAAACTTCGCAACGTAACTGGGTGACTATAAAGGTGCTCTACAGGTATCTCCGATGGTGTCTGTTGAGTTGGCATGGATCGAGACTGGGATTTGTTACTCCGTGTGACGGAGAGGTATCTCAGGGCCCACTCGGTAATACAACATCACAATGAGCCTTGCAAGCAATGTGACTAATTGTTAGTTGCGGGATCTTGTATTATGGAACGAGTAAAGAGACTTGCCGGTAACGAGGTTGAACTAGGTATGGAGATACCGACGATCGAATCTCGGGCAAGTAACATACCGAAGAACAAAGGGAACGTTATACGGGATTAACTGAATCCTTGACATAGAGGTTCGACCGATAAAGATCTTCATAGAATATGTAGGAACCAATGTGGACGTCCAGGTCCCGCCATTGGTTATTGACCGTAGAGGTGTCTCGGTCATGTCTACATAGTTCTCGAACCCGCAGGGTCTGCACACTTAAGGTTCGGTGACGTTTCGGTAGTGTAGAGTTATGTATGGTGGTGACCAAAGTTTGTTCGGAGTCCCGGATGAGATCCCAGACGTCACGAGGAGGTCCGGAATGGTCTGGAGGTAAAGATTCATATATAGGATGTCCCAGTTTGGTCGCCGGAAAAGTTTCGGGCTCATCGGTAGTGTACCGGGAGTATCAGTAGTGTACCGGGAGTGCCGGTAGTGTACCGGGGGACCTCCGGGAGGGGTCTTTCGACCCCAAGAGGTCCATGGGCTGTGGGAGAATAATAACCAGACCTTAGTGGGCTGGGAAAACAGCCACAAAGGCCCATGGCGCAGGAGAGAAAGTCCTAAAGCAAAAGGTGGAAAATCAGCCAATAGGAGGCAATCCTACTCCAACTAGGATTGGAGGTGAAGTAGGATTGCTCCCACCTCCTATTTCGGCCGACCCAAAGGCCTTGGATGCCTCTCCTCTCCTCTCCTCCTATAGATACTAGTGGATTGGGTGGTTTTTGGACAGAATTTCTGGCCACGTGCTACCCGTTCCACCGGTGTATAGTTTCTCCTCTAGATCGTAGTTCCGCAGTGCTTAGGCGAAGCCCTGCCGGAATCACTCCACCACCATCACCGGAGCGCCGTCACGCTGCCGGTGAACTCTATCTCCTCTCCACCTCCTCTTGCTGGATCAAGACGGTGGAGATCGTCATCAAGCTGCACGTGTGCTGAACGCGGAGGTGCCGTCCGTTCGGCGCTAGATCGGAAGGACCGTGATCGAGATCACGAGACGGGTCGTGATGAGATCGCGGAACGGCTCGTGATGAGTTCGCGGGACAGATCGTGATCAAGATCGTGAGATGGATCGTGATGAGATCGCGAGACGGATCGTGATGAGTTCACGGGACGGATCGTGATTGGATTGCGGGACGGATCGTGATGAGATCGCGGGACGCTCGGCGATTTGGATCGCGAAGATGTTCGACTACACCAACCGCGTTTCTTAACGCTTCCCGCTTAGCGATCTACAAGGGTATGTAGATCCACTCTCCCTCTCGTAGATGCTCATCACCATGGATAGATTTGCGTGTGCGTAGGAAAATTTTTGTTTCCCATGCGTCGTTCCCCAACAGTGGCATCATGAGCTAGGTTGATGGTTCGATGAGATCTCAAATAGAACACAAAAGGTTTGTGGGCGTTGATGCTTAGATTGCTTCCTCCCTTGGTCGTAGTTTGGTTCAGCGGGATTGTGAGATGAAGCGGCCCGGACCAACATTACTCGTACGCTTACGAGAGACCGGTTCCCTCGACGCAACTTGTTGCCTAGATGGCTTGCGGGTGACAGTTTCTCTCACTTTAGTTGGATCGGATTTGACAAAGGCGGTGCTTGAGAAGGTTGAAAAGCAAACTAGTGTATCACTGTTGTGGTTTAAGCGTAGGTGAGAATTGTTCTTTCTAGATATCCGTAGCATCCACGTAAAACATGCAACAACAATTAGAGGACGTCTAACTTGTTTTTGCAGGGTATGTTGTGATATGATATGGCCAATTACATGATGTGATATATGTGATGTATGAGATGATCATGTGATGTATAGATTATCACGACTTGCATGTCGATGAATACGGCAACCGGCAGGAGCCATAGGGTTGTCTTTAATTATTGTATGACCTGCGTGTCAATCATTAAGCGCTATGTAATGCTTTACTTTATCGCTAAACGGTAGCAATAGTAGTAGAAGCATGCAGGGCGTGACAACCCCGATGGCGACACGTTGAAGGAGATCAAGATGATGGAGATCATGGTGTCATGCCGGTGACGATGGAGATCATGCCGGTGCTTTCTAGATGGAGATCAAAAGCACAAGTTCATGGCCATATCATGTCACTTATGATTTGCATGTGATGTTAATCCTTTTTATGCACCTTATTTTGCTTAGGACGACGGTAGCATTATAAGGTGATCCCTCACTTAATTTCAAGCTAAATTGTGTTCTCCCCGAGTGCGCACCGTTGCGAAAGTTCGTCGTGTTGAGACACCACGTGATGATCGGGTGTGATAGACTCTACGTTCACATACAATGGGTGCAAGCCAGTGTTGCACATGCAGAACACTCGGGTTAAACTTGACGAGCCTAGCATGTACAGACATGGCCTCGGAACACAAGAGACCGAAAGGTCGAGCATGAGTCATATAGTAGATATGATCAACATAATGATGTTCACCATTGAAGCCACCTCAACTCGCGTGATGATCGGACTTGAGTTGGTGAATTTGGATCATGTGACACTCAGATGACCTGAGGGATGTCAATTTGAGTGGGAGTTCTTAAGTAATATGATTAATTGAACTCATTATCATGAACATAGTAAGTAGTGTCTTTGCAAATGATGTTGTAGATTACTAGCTCGCGCTGTAGCTCCCGTATGTTTTTATATGTTCCTAGATAAATAGAATTGAAAGATGTTGGTAGCAAAATTGTGGACTGGGTCCGTGATCTGAGGATTGTCCTCATTGCTGCACAGAAGGCTTATGTCCTTAATGCACCGCTCGGTGCGCCACCCCATCAAGCGTCGTATGTAGATGTTGTGAACATCTGACAGGCACGTTTCGATGACTACTTGATAGTTTAGTGCGTCATGCATTACGACTTAGAATTGAGGCTCCGAAACGTTTTGAACGTCACGGAACATATGAGATGTTCTAAGAGCTGAGATTGTGATCTCAAGCTCGTGCCCGAGTTGCGAGATATAGGATCTCCAACGAGATTCTTTGCCTGCAAGATGAAAGAGAATAGCTCAATCGTTGAGCATGTGCTCAGACTGTCTGGGTACTACAATCGCTTGAATCGAGTGGGAGTTGATCTTCCAGATAAGATAGTGATTGATGTAGTTTCCAAGTCACTGTCACTGAGCTACTAGAACTTGGTGATTAACTATAAAATGCCAGGGAAAGAAATGTTGATCCTTGAGCTGTTCGCGATGTTTGACACCGCGAAGGTAGAAATAAAGAAGGAGCGTCAAGTGTTGATGGTTAATCAAACCACTAGTTTCGAGAAGGGCAAGAGCAAGGAGGGAAACTTCATGGATAGCAAGTCAGTTGCTGCTCCAGTGAAGCAACCCAAAGTTAAACTCAAACCCGAGACTAAGTGCTTTTGTTATGAGGTGAGCGGTCGCTGAAGCGGAACAACCCTAGATACTTGGTAGATAAGAAGGCTGGCAACATTAATAGAAGTATATTTGATATACGAGTTATTAATGTGTACCTTGCTAGTACTCTTAGTAGCACCTGGGTATTGGATACCGGTTTGGTTGCTAAATGTTACTAACACGAAATAAAAGCTACGGGATAAACGGAGAACTAGCTAAGGGTGAGGTGACGATATGTGTTGGAAGTGTTTCCAAGGTTGATGTGATCAACATCGCACGCTCTCTCTACCTTCACGATTACTGGCGAACCTAAATAAATGTTATTTGGTGTTTTGCGTTGAGCATGAACATGATTAGATCATGTTTATTGCAATACGGTTATTCATTTAAGTTAGAGAATAATGGTTATTCTGTTTACATGAATAATACCTTCAATGGTCATGCACCCAGTGAGAATGGTTTGTTGAAATATTGATCGTAGTAGTACACATGTTCATAACATTGATGTCAAAAGATACAAAGTTAATAATGATAGTACCACATACTTGTGGCACTGCCGCTAAATGTCATATTGGTATAAAGCGCATGTAGAAACTCCATGCTGATGGATATTTGGACTCGTTCGATTTCGAATCGGTTGAGACATGCGAACCATGCCTCTTGGGCAAGATGACTAAAGGACCCCGTTGGATGGAGCGGGCAAGTGATTCATTGGAAATGATACATGTTGATGTATGCAATCTAGTGAGTCTTGTAGCGTGCAGTGGATATCATTATTTTCTTACCTTCACTGATGATTTGAGTAGATATAGTGTATATTTACTTAATGAAACACCAGTCTGAATCATTTGAAAGGTTCAAGCAAATTCAGAGTGAAGTTTAAAGATCATCGTGACAAGAAGATAAAAATGACCGCGATATGATCGTGGAGGTGAATATCTGAGTTACGAGTTTGGCATACAACTTAAGACAACGTGAAATTTGTTTCACAACTAACGCCACCTGGAACACCATGGTGTGATGGTGTGTCCGAACATCATAGTCATGCTCTATTGATATAGTGCATACTGTGATGTCTCTTATCATTTTACTACTATAATTTTTGGGGTTATGCATTAGAGACAACTACTTTCACTTTAAATAGGGCATCATCTAAATCCGTTGAGATGACACCGTGTGAATTATGGTTTGATAGAAACCTAAGCTGTCATTTCTTAATACTTGGGGCTGCGACACTTGTGTGGAAAATGTTTTCACCTAATGAGGTCGAACCCAAGGCGGACAAATGCATCTTCATAGAATACCCTAAGATCAGTTGGGTGAACCTTGTATCTCAGATCCAAGTGCAAAGTGTTTGTTACTAAAACGGATCCTTTCTCGAGGAAATGTTTCTCTCGAAAGAATTGAGTGGGAGGAAGATAGAACTTGATGAGGTTGTTGAACCTTTGTTCAACCAGAGAGTAGCGCAACGCAGAAAGTTGTTTCTGTGAAGCCTACGTTAGTTGAAGAGGAAGTTAATGATGATGATCATGAAGCTTCAGGATCAAGTTACTATCGAACTTCGTAGGTCGACAAGGATGTGTATTGCTCCTGAGCAGTACGGCAACCCTATCTTGGAAGTCATGTTGTTGGACAACGATGAATCTACGAGCTGTGGAGAAGCGTTGATGGGCCCGGATTCCGACAAATGGTTGGAGGCCATGAAATCCGAGATAGGATCCATGTATGAAAACCAAGTGTAGACTTTGGTAGACTTGCTCGTTCGATGGCAGGTCGTTGAGTACAAATGTATCTTTAAAATGAAGACAGACACTGATGGTGAATGTCACTATTTGTAAAGCTCGACTTGTTGCAAAGATGTTTGTGACAAGTTCAAGGAGTTGACTACGATGAGACTTTCTCACTCGTAGTGGTGCTAAAGTCTGTTGGAATTATGTTAGCAGTTGCTGTGTTTTCAATTATGAAATCTGGCAGATGGATGTCAAAACATCGTTTCCTTAATGGTTTACTTGAGGAAAGGTTGTATGTGATACAACCAGAAGGGTTTGTCAGGCCTAAGGATGCTAAAAGGTGTGCAAGCTTTGGTGATCCTTCCATGGACTGAAGCAAGCATCTCGGAGTTGGAATATACGCTTTGATGAGGTGATCAAAGTTTTGATGTTTATACAAAGTTTATGAGAAACTTGTATTTGCAATAAAGTGAGTGGGAGCACTATAGAATTTCTGATAAGTATATGTGGATGACATATTGTTGTTCAGAAATAATGTAGAGTTTCTGGAAAGCATAAAATGGTTATTTCGAAAGTGATTTTCAAAGGAAGACCTGGATAAAGCTACCTAATTGTTGAGCATCAAAATCTATAGAGATAGATCAAGATGCTTGATGAGACTTTCAATGAGTGCATACCTTGACAAGATTTTGAAAGAGTTCAAAATGGATCAGGCAGAGAAATAGTTCTCGTCTGATTTTTAAGGTGTGAAGTTGAGTGAGACTCAAAGCTCGACAACGGCAAAAGAAAGAGAAAGGACGAACATCGTCCCCTATGCCTTAGCCATAGGCTCTATATTATGCCATGCTGTGTACCGCACCTGTGTGTGCCTTGCCATGAGTGTGTCAAGGGGTACAAGTGTGGTCCAGGAGTGGATCACTGGACAGCGGTCGAAATTATCCTTAGTAACCAGAGGACTAAGGAAATGTTTCTTGATTATGGAGGTGATAAAGAGTTCGTCGTAAAGAGTTACGTCGATGCAAGCTTTAACACCTATCCGGATGACTAGTAGTAGCAATCTGGATACGTATAGTGGAGCAGCCATTTGGAAATATTACCAAGTGGAGTGTGGTAGCAGTGTTTACGGTTTGACATAGAGATTTGCAAAGTACACACGGATCTGAATATCGCAGACCCGTTGACTATAAGACCTCTCTCACATGCAAAGCATGATCGAGCCCCAAAACTCATTGGGTGTTAGATTCATAACAATGCGAATCACATGGTGATGTGAACTAGATTATTGACTCTAGTGCAAGTGGGAGACTGTTGGAAATATGCCCTAGAGGCAATAATAAATTAGTTATTATCATATTTCCTTGTTCATGATAATCGTTTATTATCCATGCTATAATTGTATTGATCGGAGACTTAAATGCATGTGTGGATACATAGACAAAACCATGTCCCTAGTATGCCTCTAATGGACTAGCTCGTTGATCAAAGGATGGTTAAGGTTTCCTAGCGGACATGAGATGTCATTTGATAACGGGATCACATCATTAGGAGAATGATGTGATGGATAAGACCCAAACTACAAACATAGCGTATGATCATGTCAGTTTATTGCTACTGTTTTCTGCATGTCAAGTATATGTTCCTATGATCATGAGATCATGCAAATCACGGATATCGGAGGAGTGCCTTGTGTGTATCAAACGTCGCAACGTAACTGGGTGACTATAAAGGTGCTCTACAGGTATCTCCGATGGTGTCTGTTGAGTTGGTATGGATCGAGACTGGGATTTGTTACTCCGTGTGACGGAGAGGTATCTCAGGGCCCACTCGGTAATACAACATCACAATGAGCCTTGCAAGCAATGTGACTAATTTTTAGTTGCGGGATCTTGTATTATGGAACGAGTAAAGAGACTTGCCGGTAACGAGGTTGAACTAGGTATGGAGATACCGATGATCGAATCTCGGGCAAGTAACATACCGAAGAACAAAGGGAACGTTATACGGGATTAACTGAATCCTTGACATAGAGGTTCGACCGATAAAGATCTTCGTAGAATATGTAGGAACCAATGTGGAAGTCCAGGTCCCGCCATTGGCTATTGACCGTAGAGGTGTCTCGGTCATGTCTACATAGTTCTCGAACCCGCAGGGTCTGCACACTTAAGGTTCGGTGATGTTTCGGTAGTGGAGAGTTATGTATGGTGGTGACCGAAGTTTGTTCGGAGTCCCGGATGAGATCCGGGACGTCACGAGGAGGTACGGAATGGGCCGGAGGTAAAGATTCATATATAGGATGTCCCAGTTTGGTCGCCGGAAAAGTTTCGGGCTCATCGGTAGTGTACCGGGAGTATCGGTAGTGTACCGGGAGTGCCGGTAGTGTACCGGGGGACCTCCGGGAGGGGTATTTCGACCCCAAGAGGTCCATGGGCTGTGAGATAATAATAACCAGCCCTTAGTGGGATGGGAAAACAGCCACAAAGGCCCATGGCGCAGGAGAGAAAGTCCTAAAGCAAAAGGTGGAAAATCAGCCAATAGGAGGCAATCCTACTCCAACTAGGATTGGAGGTGAAGTAGGATTGCTCCCACCTCCTATTTCGGCCGACCCAAAGGCCTTGGCTGCCTCTCCTCTCCTCTCCTCCTATATATAGTAGTGGATTGGGTGGTTTTTGGACAGAATTTCCGGCCACGTGCTACCTGTTCCACCGGTGCATAGTTTCTCCTCTAGATCGTAGTTCCGCAGTGCTTAGGCGAAGCCCTGCCGGAATCACTCCACCACCATCACCGGAGCGCCGTCACGCTGCCGGTGAACTCTCTCTCCTCTCCACCTCCTCTTGCTGGATCAAGACGGTGGAGATCGTTATCAAGCTGCACGTGTGTTGAACGCGGAGGTGCCGTCCGTTCGGCGCTAGATCGGAAGGACCATGATCGAGATCACGAGACGGGTCGTGATGAGATCGCGGAACGGCTCGTGATGAGTTCGCGGGACAGATCGTGATCAAGATCGTGAGATGGATCGTGATGAGATCGCGGGACGGATCGTGATGAGTTCACGAGACGGATCGTGATTGGATCGCGAGACGGATCGTGATGAGATCGCGGGACGCTCGGCGATTTGGATCGCGAAGATGTTCGACTACACCAACCGCGTTTCTTAACGCTTCCCGCTTAGCGATCTACAAGGGTATGTAGATCCACTCTCCCTCTCGTAGATGCTCATCACCATGGATAGGTTTGCGTGTGCGTAGGAAAATTTTTGTTTCCCATGCGACGTTCCCCAACAGCCACACCGTCGATAATTTGAGCACCCATCACCATCCATTTGAAGGCAGAGGCTTGAGCGACGCGCCACTCCTTGTCGCTCGTCCCCAGAGCTCCTCTCGAAGCTCAGCCGCTGCCGCTTGGTCTGCAGTTGCCATGCCGCCGTTGAACTAGTTTACATCTCCAATATACATCATCTATTGGAGTTGCTTTTTTACATCTTCAATATACATCATCTGTTGGAGTTGGTTTTGTTTTGAAGATGTAAAAAGAACCTTTTGGTTTTCTTGGAAAAAGCACTTTTGAAGATGTAAATTTTACATCTTCAAATATGCATCATCTATTGAAGATGCTCTTAGGACGATGCCCTCGCAACTCTGCTAGTTTAACATGGCCGTGGATATGTTCCTCCAAACTATATCACTTCAAAACAATGGACTATTGATTTGTGCTCATCATTAGGAGAAAGGGTTTCTATGATTTTTTTTTTGCTAGGAATTCACATACTTGTCTCATTAGACCTTACTGAAATATTTGTTTCTTTCAATGAAGGTAAAACAATAGCCATTGCCAATTCAGTTACTTTGTAAACAAAACATGATTGTATGCACTTATGGTAGCTATAATAAATAATCTCTTGGGTCAAACTAAAACAGGCCAAATAGTCAAGTCCTCTTTCTTCTTGATACTACTATTCATGTAAAATTGGGCAAGTTTTGCCCAATGGAAAGATAACCATTGTAAATTAAGTATTTTCCTAAACAGATCACTTACTTTATTCTATAGAAATAACAATATTTTTTTGCTCATGAATATACCAGAAGCATCTCAAAGATTATTTTTTTAAATATTTGTAAATTTATATCTTTTTTCTGTTTGATATAATTTTCCTTTTGTGTGTGAACATGCACTTGGACACTCTATATATGCCCTTGACCTTTGTTAAGTACACTTCTTGAGGGAGTGTTGTTCGTTGTCACACTTTCTGTTCCTTTTTTTTGAATTGCTAATTGAATTTAGATGCATGTACCCCTCTCTATTGAAGTTTCTTTTAGTCCTCGCAGCTCAACGCCTGACCGAATAATAGCCCATTAAGAAAAGAAAAATGGATCAATGTGACTTGAAATATATTTTTGGTAATATTAACAATATATTTGAATAAATGTTAGAGATACAGCTATAGGAATGTAATCGATGTCCAAAATGTCATGTATTATGCAATGAATAGGGTAAATAGGAGTAAAAGTAACTACATGCTATGAAAAAAATATTTGGCACATTTGTTGCACTTAGGATGATGTTCTCGCATTTGCGAGGGCCACCGTGCTAGATTAACAAAAGAACATATATAGAAGGGCAATGGTGATGATATATATTAAACATGACTGATTTACAACATGTTCAGTTCGAGGAAATCATCTCCAAGCAATTACGTTTACATAGATGGACAGGGTACGTGACGACACAACCATTTCCAAATTAACAGTACAACGTTTCCTTTTTTTTTTCGGATAAACAGTACAACGTTTCACCGTGCACCACCGTACGTGGAGTCGTGGAGTGCTTCATGCATGCTACGATTTGCACCGTGAAGCACATATATATGCTAGGAAGCATCTCTAGCTAGCTACACTGCTACATGGCTTTGTTCCACATTGCAAGTGGTATTCTGAGCACGTTCTTCATCTGGGGTGTCGCCGGTGGGATGACCTTGACCCGCTGCTGCAGGCTCTTCTTGGGTGTCGCCGGAGCGAACTTGATCCGCAGCACAGTCTTCTTCTTCAGTGTCCCCGCCTGCACGACCTTGATCCGCAGAACCTTCCTTCTTGGCGGCAGCTCTGGCACGTCGTCGTGGGTGTGGATCTTGGGCGCGAACCACGGGAGCTGGAGCGCGGCGGCCGTCGTCAGCCGCTTAGCTGGGTTGCACTCGAGAAGCCCTTTCAAGACTTGGAACCCGTCCTGGGAAAGGTCTCCCGGGGGAAGAGGTTTCCGAGCGTGTTGTGCTGCTCCTGCTGCGCCTGCTCCTGCTGCGCGAGGAACTCCGGCCAAGGTAACCCGAGAACGCGGAAGATCGCCGAGAGCTGGGCGAGCCGGTCGTCCTTTTTGTCGGCCTTGAACAGCATCCTGCCGGTTAGCATTTCGGCCATGACGCATCCCAGCGACCAGGTGTCGACGCCCGCGCCGTAGTCCGGCTTCCCCAGGAGCATCTCGGGCGCCATGTAGGGCATGGTACCAGCAAATTGGTACGGCAACTTGGCGGTCTCCAAGGACATGGCCAGCCCGAGGTCGCACATCTTGAGGATCTTTCCTCCTTCCCCGACGAGGATGTTGTGCGGCTTGATATCGCGTGGGACGATGTGGTGCCGGTGCATCTTGTTGGCGCCGGTGAGGAGCTGCCACATGAATCCTTTCACGATGGCCTCCGGGAGCGGCGGCCTCTCGGACAAGAAAGTGTGGAGGTTGGGCCCGACGTAGTCCATGGCGAGGCAGAGCTTGTGGGTGGCCGGATCGCGGAAGAGTCCCTGGGAGGCGACAACGTAAGGGTTCGGGCTGATGGCCTCGAGCAAGTCGTGCTCTTCCTAAATCTCTTTGTTGGCGGCTGCAAGATCGTCGGTGGAGTGGAGGACCTTGACGGCGACGGTCTTGCCGGTGACGCGGTGGTGCGCCTTGAGGACGGCGCCGAAGCTGCCTTCGTCGAGGCAGGGCGTGTCGTCGAACTCGAAGGCCGTCGTGGTGTCGTTGCGGACGCGCCTCCTCTTGCAGAAGATTGCCTCTGGTTCTTGATAGGTCACGTGGCCGGCGTCGAGGACGGCAGCTGGTCGCTTGCCGACCACCATGGTGCTCGAGGGCTTGTTGCCGATCGGGGTGCGCGATGGATCGGAGGTGGAAGCAGATGAGATCAATCGAGGAAGGTGGGGAGGGAGCTAGGGTTGAGGTCTAGCTAGGCAAACACATTTCTCTGCATGGATCATGGGTACGTATATACTCCTGCGAGAGCCCGTTTTCGACTAGGCTACATATTGGGTAATGACCGGCACCATGCATGCATAACTTTTGTACTTCTGCAATGCGGATCCGAAGGCCACCCAGATTCCATTCCGTCTAGTAACAGCCATGCACGCATCTTCATTAAGCAAAGCGCAACTGATGGAGTCATGGAGTTCGGTACGATATCCTGATGTGATTGTAAATTTGGAAGGGGACGCGTCTAGCTAGCAGCCGTTTGCCGGCTAGCGATCCAAAGCAGAGAACATTAAAGGAAACACCTGGTCCCTCGTGTCCAGAAAAGGAAAGGAAGAGCCACCCACCCCGCCAGCCGCTCAGCCCCGTTGTACACGAGCCGCCCTCCCCCGCTAGACAGCCATATCTGGTCCTCCCCCACGCGATCCTCCATCTCTATCTATTTCTTCCCCTCCGGTACCCTTTCCACGCCAAACCCCTCATTTTGTCTTCTTCACCACGAAAGAAACTGCAGGTACAGTCCCATGGCGACAGGAAGAATCTCCAGATCCAGGGCCTGAATAGAAGAAATTTCTCCATCAAAAAGATCGGAAGAATTGTGAGTGCTCCTCTCCAGATCCTCTTCCTCCTCTCGAGATCCTCTTCCTCCTCTCCCAAACCTTCTTTCTTCTGCAAAAAAATTCTCTTGGCTGCCAGATGGTGTGATGTTCTTCCATATAGCAGATGCAATTGTGCATGGATGTGTGTACTATGTAGACATTAAACGTGCAATTTTTCTGTGTGTTTTGTCCAACAGCCCCATCAGTGTCAACCAAACTAAAAAGCACTTATTTGCAACCTAGTAGACAAATCAAAAACACATGACAGGGAAGTATTGTTGTTAGACAAAAACTATGCAACCTGACTATTGCTGTTAGACAAAACTTAACAGGGAAGTATTAATGTGCATAATGCACAGAAACAAAGAAGCATGCCAGGCAGGGGAAAACTATGCAATATTTCTGTGTGTTTTGTGCAAGCCCAGCAGCATGGTCTCACTATTAACCCAACTAGTGTTTGCAACCAGTAGACAAAAATTGTGATGTGCAAAACAAACAAAGAAAAAAGGCAACAACATCAGGTAGTAAATACTCTGTGCAATACTGAACTTGTTTCATAGCCAACTTAAGCAACTGAGTAAACTTAAGCAACTTGATCATTTTTGTGCAACCATCAGTCATACATGCTGACCAACTAGTAGTGAAACTAGAATATGTTCATTAGGTTGTTCTACTCTAAAAAAGCATTACTATATTCAACCTATACAAAATATGTTCTTCCTTCGAGATGTGGACACGAATACATTCTTGTCTTGCGGTTGTTGGTGTTGGGGAACGTCGCATGGAAAACAAAAAATTTCCTACGCACACGCAAACCTATCCATGGTGATGAGCATCTACGAGAGGGAGAGTGGATCTACATACCCTTGTAGATCGCTAAGCGGGAAGCGTTAAGAAACGCAGTTGGTGTAGTCGAACATCTTCGCGATCCAAATCGCCGAGCGTCCCGCGATCTCATCACGATCCGTCCCGCGATCCAATCACGATCCGTCCCGTGAACTCATCACGATCCGTCCCGCGATCTCATCACGATCCGTCTCAAGATCTTGATCATGGTCTGTCCCGCGAACTCATCACGATCCATTCCGCGATCACATCACGAACCGTCTCGCGATCTCGATCATGGTCCTTCCGATCTAGCGCCGAACGGACGGCACCTCCGCGTTCACCACACGTGCAGCTTGATGACAATCTCCACCATCTTGATCCAGCAAGAGGAGGTGGAGAGGAGAGAGAGTTCACCGGCAGCGTGACGGCGCTCCGGTGATGGTGGTGGAGCAATTCCGGCAGGGCTTCGCCTAAGCGCTGCAGAAAACCGATCTAGAGGAGCACCGGTGAAACGGGTAGCACGTGGCCGTAAACTGTGTCCAAACAGCACCCAATCCACCAGTATATAAAGGAGGGAGAGAGAGGAGGGCTGGCGCAAGGAAAAACTCCAATAGGAGTCGGCCAAACTAGAGGGGGAGGAGTCCTACTCCTCCTCCACTCCTAGTAGGAGTACGACTCTTCCTTTTTAGCCTTTTTTCCACCTTTTCCTTTAGGACTTTTGCCTCCTGCGCCATGGGCCTTGGTGTGGCTGTTTTTCCAGCCCAATAAGGGCTGGTTATTATTCTCCCACAGCCCATGGACCTCTTGGGGTCGAAATACCCCTCCCGGAGGTCCCCCGGTACACTACCGGCACTCCCGGTACACTACCGATGAGCCTGAAACTTTTCCGGCGACCAAACTGGGACTTCCTATATATGAATATTTACCTCCGGACCATTCCGGAGCTCCTCGACGTCCGGGATCTCATCCGGGACTCCGAACAACCTTCGGTCACCACCATACACAACTCTACACTACCGAAACGTCACCAAACCTTAAGTGTGCAGACCCTGCAGGTTCGAGAACTATGTAGACATGACCGAGACACCTCTACGGTCAATAACCAATGGCGGGACCTGGACGTCCACATTGGTTCCTACATATTCTACGAAGATCTTTATCGGTCAAACCTCTATGTCAAGGATTCAGTTAATCCCGTATAACGTTCCCTTTGTTCTTCGGTATGTTACTTGCCCGAGATTCGATCGTCGGTATCTCCATACCTAGTTCAACCTCGTTACTGGCAAGTCTCTTTACTCATTCCGTAATACAAGATCCCGTGACTAACACTTAGCCACATTGCTTGCAAGGCTTGTTGTGATGTTGTATTACCGAGTGGGCCCTGAGATACCTCTCCGTCACCCGGAGTAACAAATCCTAGTCTCGATCCATGCCAACTCAACAGACACCATCGAAGATACCTGTAGAGCACCTTTATAGTCACCTAGTTACGTTGCGACGTCTGATACACACAAGGCACTCCTCCGATATCCGTGAGTTGCATGATCTCATGGTCATAGGAACATATACTTGACATGCAGAAAACAGTAGCAACAAACTGACACGATCATATGCTATGTTTGTAGTTTAGGTCTTATCCATCACATCATTCTCCTAATGATGTGATCCCGTTATCAAATGACATCTCATGTCCATGGCTAGGAGACCTTAACCATCCTTTGATCAACGAGCTAGTCCATTAGAGGCATACTAGGGACATGGTTTTGTCTATGTATCCACACATGCATTTAAGTCTCCGATCAATACAATTATAGCATGGATAATAAACGATTATCATGAACAAGGAAATATGAATAACTAATTTATTATTGCCTCTAGGGCATATTTCCAGCAGTCTCCCACTTGCAGTAGAGTCAATAATCTAGTTCACATCACCATGTGATTCGCATTGTTATGAATCTAACACCAAATGAGTTCTGGGGCTCGATCATGCATTGCATGTGAGAAAGGTCTTATAGTCAACGGGTCTGCGATATTCAGATCCGTGTGTACTTTGCAAATCTCTATGTCAAACCGTAAACACTGCTACCACACTCCACTTGGTACTATTTCCAAATGGCTGCTCCACTATACGTATCCAGATTGCTACTACGAGTCATCCGGATTAGTGTTAAAGCTTGTATCGACGTAACTCCTTACGACGAACTCTTTATCACCTCCATAATCGAGAAACATCTCCTCAGTCTCTTAGTTACTGAGGATAATCTTGACCGCTGTCCAGTGATCCACTCCTGGTTCACTCTTGTACCCCTTGACGGACTCATGGCAAGGCACACACAGGTGTGGTACACAGCATGGCATAATATAGAGCCTATGGCTAAGGCATAGGGGACGACATTCGTCCTTTCTCTTTCTTCTGCCGTTGTCGAGCTTTGAGTCTCACTCAACTTTCACACCTTACAAATCAGGCGAGAACTCTTTCTCTGCCTGATCCATTTTGAACTCTTTCAAAATCTTGTCAAGGTATGCACTCATTGAAAGTCTCATCGAGCATCTTGATCTATCTCCATAGATTTTGATGCTCAACAATTAGGTAGCTTCATCCAGGTCTTCCTTTGAAAATCACTTTCCAAATGACCATTTTATGCTTTCCAGAAACTCTACATTATTTCTGATCAACAATATGTCATCCACATATACTTATCAGAAATTCTATAGTGCTCCCGCTCACTTTATTGCAAATACAAGTTTCTCGTAAACTTTGTATAAACATCAAAACTTTGATCACCTCATCAAAGCGTATATTCCAACTCCGAGATGCTTGCTTCAGTCCATGGAAGGATCACCGAAGCTTGCACACCTTTTAGCATCCTTAGGCCTGACAAAACCTTCTGGTTGTATCACATACAACCTTTCCGCAAGTAAACCGTTAAGGAAACGATGTTTTGACATCCATCTACCAGATTTCATAATTGAAAACACAGCAACTGCTAACATAATTCCAAAAGACTTTAGCACCAACTACGAGTGAGAAAGTCTCATCGTAGTCAACTCCTTGAACTTGTCACAAACATCTTTGCAACAAGTCGAGCTTTACAAATAGTGACATTCACCATCAGTGTTTGTCTTCATTTTAAAGATCCATTTGTACTCAACGACCTGCCGTCCAACGAGCAAGTCTACGAAAGTCTACACTTGGTTTTCATACATGGATCCTATCTCGGATTTCATGGCCTCTAACCATTTGTCGGAATCCGGGCCCATCATCACTTCTCCATAGCTCGTAGGTTCATCGTTGTCCAACAACATGATCTCCAAGACAGAGTTGTCGTACCACTTAGGAGCAGTACACATCCTTGTCGACCTACGAAGTTCGATAGTAACTTGATCCTGAAGCTTCATGATCATCATCATTAACTTCCTCTTCAACTAACGTAGGCTTCATAGAAATATCTTTCTGCGCTGCGCTACTCTCTGGTTGAATAAAGGTTTAACAACCTCATCAAGTTCTATCTTCCTCCCACTCAATTCTTTCGAGAGAAACATTTCCTCGAGAAAGGATCCGTTTAAGCAACAAACACTTTGCACTAGGATTTGAGATTGAAGGTTCACCCAACTGATCTTAGGGTATTCTATGAAGATGCAATTTGTCCGCCTTGGGTTCGACCTCATTAGGTGAAAACATTTTCAACAGAAGTGTCACATCCCCAAATATTAAGAAATGACAGCTTAGGTTTCTATCAAACCATAATTCACATGGTGTCATCTCAACGGATTTAGATGGTGCCCTATTTAAAGTGAATGTAGTTGTCTCTAATGCATAACCCCAAAATTACAGTAGTAAAACGACAAGAGACATCATAGCACGCACCATGTCCAATAGAGCATAACTATGATGTTCGGACACACCATCACACTATGGTGTTCCAGGTGGCGTTTAGTTGTGAAACAACTTTCACATTGCCTTAAGTTGTCTGCCAAACTCGTGACTCAGATATTCACCTCCACGATCATATCGCAGTCATTTTTATCTTCTTGTCACGATGATCTTTAAACTTCACTCTGAATTTGCTTGAACCTTTCAACCGATTCAGACTTGTGTTTCATTAAGTAAATATACACTATATCTACTCAAATCATCAGTGAAGGTAAGAAAATAACGATATCCACTACACGCTACAAGACTCACTAGATTGCATGCATCAACATGTATCATTTCCAATGAATCACTTGCCCGCTCCATCCAACGGGGTCCTTTAGTCATATTGCCCAAGAGGCATGGTTCCCATGTCTCAACCGATTCGAAATCGAATGAGTCCAATTATCCATCAGCATGGAGTTTCTACATGCGCTTTATACCAATATGACATTTAGCGGCAGTGCCACAAGTATGTGGTACTATCATTATTAACTTTGTATCTTTTGACATCAATGTTATGAACATGTGTAATACTACGATCAAGATTTCAACAAACCATTCTCACTGGGTGCATGACCATTGAAGGTATTATTCATGTAAACAGAATAACCATTATTCTCTAACTTAAATGAATAACCGTATTGCAATAAACATGATCTAATCATGTTCATGCTCAACGCAAAACACCAAATAACATTTATTTAGGTTCGTCACTAATCCTGAAGGTAGAGAGAGCGTGCGATGTTGATCACATCAACCTTGGAAACACTTCCAACACATATCGTCACCTCACCCTTAGCTAGTTCTCCGTTTATTCCATAGCTTTTATTTCGAGTTACTAACATTTAGCAACCGAACCGGTATCCAATACCCAGGTGCTACTAAGAGTACTAGAAAGGTACACATTAGTAACTCGTATATCAAATATACTTCTATCAATGTTGCCAGCCTTCTTATCTACCAAGTATCTAGGGTTGTTCCGCTTCAGCGACCGCTCACCTCATAACAGAAGCACTTAGTCTCGGGTTTGAGTTCAACTTTGGGTTGCTTCACTGGAGCAGCAACTGACTTGCTATCCATGAAGTTTCCCTCCTTGCTCTTGCCCTTCTCGAAACTAGTGGTTTGATTAACCATCAACACTTGACGCTCCTTCTTGATTTCTACCTTCGCGGTGTCAAACATCGCGAACAGCTCAGGGATCAACATTTCTTTCCCTGGCATTTTATAGTTCATCACCAAGTTCTAGTAGCTCAGTGACATTGACTTGGAGAACTACATCAATCACCATCTTATCTGGAAGATCAACTCCCACTCGATTCAAGCGATTGTAGTACCCAGACAGTCTGAGCACATGCTCAACGATTGAGCTATTCTCTTTCATCTTGCAGGCAAAGAATCTCGTTGGAGATCCTATATCTCACAACTCGGGCACGAGCCTGAGATCACAATCTCAACTCTTAGAACATATCATATGTTCCGTGACGTTCAAAATGTTTCGGAGCCTCAATTCTAACCCGTAATGCATGACGCACTAAACTATCAAGTAGTCATCGAAACGTGCCTATCAGATGTTCACAACATCTACAGACGACGCTTGATGGGGTGGCGCACCGAGCGGTGCATTAAGGACATAAGCCTTCTGTGCAGCAATGAGGACAATCCTCAGATCACGGACCCAGTCCGCAATTTTGCTACCAACATCTTTCAATTCTATTGCTCTAGGAACATATAAAAATACAAGGGAGCTACAGCGCGAGCTAGTAATCTACAACATAATTTGCAAAGACACTTTGACTATGTTCATGATAATGAGTTCAATTAATCATATTACTTAAGAACTCCCACTCAAATTGACATCCCTCAGGTCATCTGAGTGTCACATGATCCAAATTCACTAACTCAAGTCCGATCATCACGTGAGTTAAGGTGGCTTCAATGGTGAACATCATTATGTTGATCAGATCCACTATATGACTCATGCTCGACCTTTCGGTCTCTTGTGTTCCGAGGCCATGTCTGTACATGCTAGGCTCGTCAAGTTTAACCCGAGTGTTCTGCGCGTGCAAATCTGGCTTGCACCCGTTGTATGTGAACGTAGAGTCTATCACACTCGATCATCACGTGGTGTCTCAACACGATGAACTTTCGCAATGGTGCACACTCGGGGAGAACACAGTTCATCTTGAAATTCAAGTGAGGGATCACCTTATAATGCTACCGCCGTACTAAGCAAAACAAGGTGCATAAAATGATTAACATCTCATGCAATTCATAAGTGACATGATATGGCCATGAACTTGTGTTTAAGATCTCCATCTTCGAAACACCGGCATGATCTCCATCGTCACCGGCACAACACCATGATCTCCATCATCTTGATCTCCATCAATGTGTTGCCATTGGGGTTGTGGCGCCAGCCCTGCTTCTACTTCTATTGCTACCGCTTAGCGATAAAGTAAAGCATTACATAGCGCTTAATGATTGACACGCAGGTCATACAATAATTAAAGACAACCCTATGGCTACTGCCGGTTGCCGTACTCAACGACATGCAAGTCATGAAATTCTATACATCACATGATCATCTCATACATCACACATATCTCATCATGTAATTGGCCATATCACATCACAACATACCCTGCAAAAACAAGTTAGACATCCTCTAATTGTTGTTGCATGTTTTACGTGGCTGCTACGGGTATCTAGCAAGAACAATTCTCACCTACGCATAAACCACAACGGTGATACACTAGTTTGCTTTTCAACCTTCTCAAGGACCGCCTTTGTCGAATCCGATCCAACTAAAGTGAGAGAAACTATCACCCGCAAGCCATCTAGGCAACAAGTTGCGTCGAGGGAACCGGTCTCTCGTAAGCGTACGAGTAATGTTGGTCTGGGCCGCTTCATCTCACAATCCCGTTGAACCAAAATACGACCAAGGGAGGAAGCAATCTAAGCATCAATGCCCACAAACCTTTTGTGTTCTACTCGAGATCTCATCGAACCATCAACCTAGCTCATGATGCCACTGTTGGGGAACGTCGCATGGGAAACAAAAAATTTCCTACGCACACGCAAACCTATCCATGGTGATCAGAATCTACGAGAGGGAGAGTGGATCTACATACCCTTGTAGATCGCTAAGAGGGAAGCGTTAAGAAACGCGGTTGGTGTAGTCGAACATCTTCGCGATCCAAATCGCCGAGCGTCCCGCGATCTCATCACGATCCGTCCCGCGATCCAATCACGATCCGTCCCGTGAACTCATCACGATCCGTCCCGCGATCTCATCACGATCCGTCTCACGATCTTGATCACGGTCTGTCCCGCGAACTCATCACGATCCATTCCGCGATCACATCACGAACCGTCTCGCGATCTCGATCACGGTCCTTCCGATCTAGCGCCGAACGGACGGCACCTCCGCGTTCACCACACGTGCAGCTTGATGACAATCTCCACCATCTTGATCCAGCAAGAGGAGGTGGAGAGGAGATAGAGTTCACCGGCAGCGTGACGGCGCTCCGGTGATGGTGGTGGAGCAATTCCGGCAGGGCTTCGCCAAAGCGCTACAGAAAACCGATCTAGAGGAGCACCGGTGAAACGGGTAGCACGTGGCCGTAAACTGTGTCCAAACAGCACCCAATCCACCTGTATATAAAGGAGGGAGAGAGAGGAGGGCTGGCGCAAGGAAAAACTCCAATAGGAGTCGGCCAAACTAGAGGGGGAGGAGTCCTACTCCTCCTCCACTCCTAGTAGGAGTACGACTCTTCCTTTTTAGCCTTTTTTCCACCTTTTCCTTTAGGACTTTTGCCTCCTGCGCCATGGGCCTTGGTGTGGCTGTTTTTCCAGCCCAATAAGGGCTGGTTATTATTCTCCCACAGCCCATGGACCTCTTGGGGTCGAAATACCCCTCCCGGAGGTCCCCCGGTACACTACCGGCACTCCCGGTACACTACCGATGAGCCCGAAACTTTTCCGGCGACCAAACTGGGACTTCCTATATATGAATATTTACCTCCGGACCATTCCGGAGCTCCTCGACGTCCGGGATCTCATCCGGGACTCCGAACAACCTTCGGTCACTACCATACACAACTCTACACTACCGAAACGTCACCAAACCTTAAGTGTGAAGACCCTGCGGGTTCGAGAACTATGTAGACATGACCGAGACACCTCTATGGTCAATAACCAATGGCGGGACCTGGACGTCCACATTGGTTCCTACATATTCTATGAAGATCTTTATCGGTCGAACCTCTATGTCAAGGATTCAGTTAATCCCGTATAACGTTCCCTTTGTTCTTCGGTATGTTACTTGCCTGAGATTCGATCGTCGGTATCTCCATACCTAGTTCAACCTCGTTACTGGCAAGTCTCTTTACTCGTTCCGTAATACAAGATCCCATGACTAACACTTAGCCACATTGCTTGCAAGGCTTGTTGTGATGTTGTATTACCGAGTGGGCCCTGAGATACCTCTCCGTCACACGGAGTAAGAAATCCCAGTCTCGATCCATGCCAACTCAATAGACACCATCGAAGATACCTGTAGAGCACCTTTATAGTCACCTAGTTACGTTGCGACGTTTGATACACACAAGGCACTCCTCCGATATCCGTGAGTTGCATGATCTCATGGTCATAGGAACATATACTTGACATGCAGAAAACAGTAGCAACAAACTGACACGATCATATGCTATGTTTGTAGTTTGGGTCTTATCCATCACATCATTCTCCTAATGATGTGATCCCATTATCAAATGACATCTCATGTCCATGGCTAGGAGACCTTAACCATCCTTTGATCAACGAGCTAGTCCATTAGAGGCATACTAGGGACATGGTTTTGTCTATGTATCCACACATGCATTTAAGTCTCCGATCAATACAATTATAGCATGGATAATAAACGAGTATCATGAACAAGGAAATATGATAATAACTAATTTATTATTGCCTCTAGGGCATATTTCCAACAGTTGGTTTTAGCACTTGCATCATGTTGACTTGCGCACACAAAAAAGGATAGGGATTTGTTTTAAAGTTAGTGTGCCACATGTGGAGTCATTCTGTGTAATGTTAAAATAATGACCAATAGAGGGGGATGAAAATGCATCCTGAATAGTATGATTGTGCAAGTTTTAGAACTACTTACTACAATAAAAACATGTAGAATGTGCAAGTATTGGTGCTACTTCGTGCAACGAATTAATTTCAAAACTTTTGTTGTCTATTTATTTATTTGTAGATTGTGCATACAGATCAAGTGCAGAAGAAACCATGATTGATTTGAATGAACTACCTCCTGAAGTAAATGAACTTCCCCATGATCTAAACGATCAACAAGCCAACATATTACAACAACCTAATGATGTTGATGTGACAAGAAATACATATCCAGTTCGTTGCACTCAGCCGTCGATTGGCCATATTCAGGCAGCGCATGTTGATGTGGTAGGGACCTCAACAAATCATAGTAATCCTGTAGTGGTTTCCTTGAACTCAGAAAGTCATACACTAGATACGGGCACAGAAGGTGCTGCGGCTAGTCCAACCGAGAGTGAAATGAGAGCTGGAGGAGTTGATGGAACTGTGCAGGTAGATGAAGGGGATGATGAGGCAGGATCTCAACCATTGGAACCCTATGTTGGTATAAGGTTTGATAGTCTCCAAATTGCCAAGGATCATTACAATAGTTATGCACTTCGAATGGGTTTTGCGATAAAGATGAACAGTTCAAGACGGTCAACTTATACAAACATATTGGAAAAACAAGAGTTTTTTTGCAACAAAAATAGAAAGCCAAAAGGTTATGATGGAGGAGCAGAGAGAGTTCCTGTTTTGGACCCTATACCAGATCATAAAAAAGTGGATGAAGACGAAGAAATTGACGAAGAGCCACCTGTTTTTATGGAAGAGGAGACCAATTCAAAGAAGAAGCAAAAGAAAAGGAAGCGGGACACAATAAAGCAGACTGAATGCAAAGCCAAGATGGTAGTGAAATTAAAAGATGGTAGGTGGGAGGTGACACATTTTGTTCGTGAGCATAACCATCCATTGGTCAACAAACCCTTGTTACCCCAATACTTGAAGTCTCACCAAGGGATACCTCTGGATGAAGAAGAGTTTTTGCAGATACTGTATAACTGCAACCTGAGTAGGGGTGAGTTATTTCTGGGCATAGAGTCCCTCCTTTACTCGACATTTATTTTGTGTGCTACTGTGTAGTTTAGATATGTGCAACTCTTATGTGTTAGACACCAGTTAGCATGTGCAACATGTGCGACTAGTATATGAAAAAAAACTTTACTATGTCAATATTAAAAATCTGATACTTAATCTTTCTTGGTCAACCTTTGTTGCTAAACATCTTTTGTTTGCTTACTGTGCAACAAGCCATATGGAATTGCACAAGATAACTTGTACAATTGTGTCCTACTTATACTGTTATTTTGTTCGGAAAGAAAGCAACTAGTACTAAAAACTAGATTATTCGCTCCGCTACTGTTATTTGCTCTGCTACTGTTTTACAACTTGAACCAATTATTTTGTGCATCTGAATCATTTAATATGTGCAACTAGAACTTTACATCCTTGCTACTAGTACTAAAAAAGAGGAAAAAATTGTGCTATGCAGGACGTATGATGCATGTAATGTCTGAGTTCTATGGTTCAGAGTTGATGGTTCCCTATGGGCCAAAAGAAATAATGAACCTTTGCACAACCTTCCGACGAGATGAAACAAAAGAGGGTGACTTGATTGAGACAATTGCACGATTTAAGGAAATACAAAAGACTGATCCAGATTTCTTCTATAAGGTCAAGTACGATGAGGAACATAGAGTTGTCAACATATTCTGGGTTGATGGGGGTAGCACGGAAAGCTTATGCTGAGGCGTATCATGATTGTATATTGTTTGACACGACTTACATGACAAATATGTACAACATGCCATTTGCACCGTTCATTGGAATCAACCGCCATGGTCAATCTTTTATGCTGGGATGTGCTTTTGTGAGGCAGGAATTGGTGACGAGCTTTGATTGGGTCTTTCAAACATTCCTTGAGGCTATGAATGGCACACCACCTGATAACATCATAACTGACCAGGATGTTGCAATGAAACAATCAATTGAGAGTATATTTCCAACAACAGTTTATCGTTGTTGCCGATGGCATATTATGAAAAAGGCTCAAGAGAAAGTTGGCTGGCTGTTCTGTCGGAATCTAGGTTTGTCTGAAGATTTCAATCACTGTGTTGATTACAGCTTCACACCGGAAGAGTTTGAACAGAATTGGGCTGATGATGAAATATGAAGCAATTACACACTCTCATTTTGAGAAGTTGTATGAATATCGAGCAACTTGGGTGCCATGCTACTTCAAGTACAGGTTCTACCCCTTTCTGCAATCTACACAACGTAGTGAGGGGTTCAACGTTGTCCTTACATGATATGTCAACCCACATTACTCGATCCTAAACTTTGTGAAACAATATGAGAAGATACAAACACACATACTTGCCAAGGAAGGGTCCAATGATTACAGGACAAAGCACCTTGAGGTTGAGTTGTGGTCATTGGTTTCTGGTAGAGAAGCAAGCTTACAATTGCTACACTAGAGACCTCTATTGCAAGTTCCGTGAGGAGTTTGAAATGATTGGACGGTATAATGCTTTCCAAGTTGGTGCTCAACTTTATGAGCTCGGGCCGAATCAGGAAACGGTTGCGAAATATGGCCCTAGGATATACTTGGTGGAAGCTCAGGTTAGTGAAGGTTTGTATTCGTGTGAGGCTACAAGATGACTAGGGATGGAATGCTTTGTTGCCATATCCTGAAAGTTTTCACCCACCTTGGAATTGACATCATACCGAAGTGTTACATCCTTAAACACTGGACACCTTTAGCTCTCCCTAGTGCACCAGGGACGGGTTACCAGACTCCATATGAGATGCCTCCAGAGTCAAAGAAGCAAATAAGAGAAAGAAACTTGATAGAAGATTTTCAGAAGCTAGCCAAGTTTGCTAGTGGATCTGATGCAACGAAAGGAATTGTTCACAAGAACATGTGTGCAGCCCATGTAGAGATCACTCACCTCAACAAGTCGAAGAAAAAGAACAAACCGGCTACATCTACAAACACATCAAATGATGGCAATCATCAATGACCTCCACAGCCTAATCGTACAGGATAGGCTTCACAGCCTAATCCTACAGTCCTTGATGTGCCAAATGCACAAATAAGCTTTCCTCCGCCAAATGGACCTACAAGACAAACCTCAATGCAATCCCACACTGTCCCTAATGAGCAAACAGACGGTACAACCCGAAGCTCCATGTTTGCTCCAGCTGGCCCTGTTGGACAAGCATATTCTACATTCCACTCTTATGATGTAATACCTAGAGATCCACCTAGGTCAATTACAAAAGTCAGGGAAAAGAGTAGGCGCTACAAGTCATCGGCGCTTGAGATGCATCCAAAGAAGAAGAACAAATGTAGCCAATGTGGTTCTACTGATCATACTGCTGGAAGTTTCTTATAGGGGTTGCGATGAAAAAAGATTGAAGAAAGTAGAAAGTAATGTAATGAATTTTATATCCAGGAGACCTGTTGTTTTGTTTTTCTTTGCAAACTACTATTTCCTGTTGGATAATTTTTGTAATATATGAAGCACTATTACTAAATCTTTTGTTGCTATGGCTTTGTTGCCGGATAAGACTTTACAATAATTTTATGGTCTATACTTATAGTATTCTGTGCATAGGAGTGGTTGATGATTTTGTGTGCAACCAGTCTTTGTTTTGGGTGTGCTCTTAAGTATATTATTTGGGTGTGCAACCACTACATGTTCCGTGTGCAAAAAAGGTGTAAAAAAGGGAGAAATCACAATTTTGTGTGTGACTATTTATACTTAAGATTGCAAAAAACCAGTAAAACCAGTAAATCTACAAAAGTGCAAATTAGTTCTAAACTAAGAATGTAAATTTACAAGTAGCAAAGTTTTCAACTGGTCTAAACTAAGAATGTGCAACTTGCAATATATGGTGTGCAAAAAAAATGTGCTCCATATTATATTCTTACTTGCCATGTTTTGTTCATACCGCAACCGCGTAAAAATGTCGACCAAAATACAGAGGTTTTATTGGAACAAAACACAACAATATAACAGGATATAACAAAATTAATGAACATGCTTACACTTTGTCGTATTTCAACAACTTCCTCCATGGGGCAGAGTTATGCTCGCTTGTCATCCACTGGTAAGTTAAGAATTTTCTGATGTTGAAAACTTGAGTAACATCATAGTTTGGAAGTGTGCTCCCATTCCAATCACAAGCGTTCAGCTCCATGAAAAGTCCACACTCATTGCTGCACAAAAAAGAGGATAAAAAAGCACAAAAAACCTTATTAATGACACAAGAAAAGTTGAGAAGTAATTGATGAGTTCTCTAATTAGTTTTGAATCTGCTACTGGTAAGCTGTTAATGTGCAAGTGGTAAGTTAGGTATGTGCAACTATTCAGTTCTATCTGTTCAACTCCATAGTAATGTCTGTCCAAGTAATTAGTTATTTATGTGCAATCAAAAAAAGTAGTTGTGGCAAAAAAGAAAAGGAGAAAAGGTGTGAATTAGAGCACACAACTTCCTAATGACAAAAACTGAAAATGTGGCAAACTTCCTTAACTTACTTGCTAAGCTACTTTGGTACATCAATGTCGAGAATCTCAAAGTGATCAATGTTGTGCTTAGGGTAGTGCTTCCTCCATAGATTCCATACTGCCCCCGCAATGGTGGAGGCACAGTCCATCAATTCGACATCCTCCAAACTCCTAGATGAATCAAGGACTTCAAAACGTTCGTCCCTCAAATTGATGTCGAACAGCCAATAATGGCGTCCACCATCAACATTGTTTGGGTCATCGCATTCGAGCACAGGCAGCATAACCTATTTGTGATGAAAATTTTGTTTTCAGGATGATAACTACCTAGTTTTAATTAGTACGATAGCTGGATAGGGGTCATGGTTTAGATTTGCTTCTGCCAAAAACTAATGTGCAAGTGCACAATGAGTTTGTGCCAACTAAAAAGATATCGTGCTCCAAGAGGACAAAACTTACCATGTCTTTTTTATCAAGGCGGTTCAGCTTAGCAAAACGTGTATTTATTTCGTTCACATTGTATATTCCTTGTTGTAGTTTAGACTGCAAGAACACCAACAAAAAACAGGTTGGTCAGCACCATGTATGCATGATCCTATGAGATGTCCATACTGCTTTGAAAAAAGAACACGTTTAAAAAGAGCGGAAAAGTAAACTGGAGTGCAAAACTTACAGCAATCCTCAAAGGCATGATGACCTTGTTTGACCCTTCTGGTAGGTTCTTGATTGTGTGAATAATGCCAATCTCAACAACCATAGTTGACAGCCATTGTTTAGGCTTCATTGAATCCACTAACCCGAATAGTGATACAAAGTATCCATCGTAATTGATGATCTCTGGACTGTTTTTTCAAAAAAGACAAAAAAGATTAGAGTACAATGGTGTTGTGCAACTAGTACTTCTTTTATGTGCATCAAATTGGCTGGGTGTGCGCCATAATATGTTGATTGTGCAAATCAGTGTATTTAATACAAGTTAAGAGTGCCAAGAAAAAAATTCCCGTCCAGTTTTTTGTACCTGGTGAGTGGCTGATTCGCTCCAGGGATATGCCTAACCCAATACAATAATGCAGCGAACAGCTTATTCATTGGTTCTGTGGAGGTGAGTGACTTGCTCCTATTGTAGTCAACGAACAGGGACCTTTGTAGTGCACCAGGGCGGATAAGTCTCCTCTGACGTCTTGTGCTAGGTGGTCCTGATGAGCTTGGAGATGATCCGCTTGTGTCAACTGCTACTTCTTCAGCAATTGGTGTGTTCAATTCGGGTGGTGAGTCAAACAGTTCAACCAGGGGTGTTTTTCCTTTTTGTTCACCAATCCTATCTGCTATAGCACAAGCTTCTGCAACTGTGTTCGAATCCCAGTCATCGACCTCTTCGATGGTTATAGATTATCCTTTTGGTGGTGTGGAATGTGCTTCTGGTGATACAACAACTACACGAGCAGTGGGAGTGGGCAGATCATCTATACATAGATCATATGGGGGGCATAGCATATACCATCTCCATGAAAACTTGTCGAACTAGATCTGCGAAGAGGTTCTCCACTCATCATTCCTCCTTACGGCACGTACACTGTATCACCAGCTGATTTTGTTCGTAAAAGAGTTTTGGATGGGGGCCTTGGAGGCATGCACTTGTTAACTATGTTGAAGACTTCCTCCTGTGTTAGATTCATGCGCTTGTTAGCCATTGTTATGTTATCTGCCTGAGGATGCTGGTTTGTTATCTGTGGTATAGAATCACTATTTTCCAGAAGTCCAACCCTTGTGGTTTCCACTTTTTTAGCTGCTGATATTTCTGATGATGATCCACCTGAAGTTGGCGCCTTGTTAATTGCAGATGGACCCGAGTGCAAACCTGTTGTTGCTGTGCGTGGTGCACAATCATCTTGGGTTGGCCTATTAGTCTCTGGGGTTGGCAAAACAATATGTATACTTGGCATAGATGTCTCAGTGACTACTGCAAGAGGTTTAGGCTGTTGTATTTTGTGTACTAACTTAGCCACATTTTCTATTAAGTCTTCTCCCTTTGTGCCCTTAGCAAATGTTACAACCTTATTTTGCTTGGATAGTTTCAGTTGGCATGTCGTCGCAGGCAGCTCGAGATTGCACTTTTGATTACCTCTAGCAGTTGTGGCAGTAGCGTCTTGCAAAACAGGCGTTGTAGTTGGTGACAGAGTTGCCTTTGTTGAAGATATGACCATGGCAGTATCTTCCCCTAAATATGTTTCTTTACTTATTGTAAGCTGTAGATCCTTCTTGAACTTCACAACTTTTTTTCACTTTTGTGCTTCAGGAACAAGAGGTGGGCATGTCGTGAGAGGCAACTTATAAAGTTGCCATTCCTATTGCAGTTGTGGCTTCAACATCTGTAGGTGGCTTGATTGCTGCTCTAGTTGGCGCCGCAAGCACTACAATTGGCGCCACAGGCACTGTAGTTGGCTGCTGCACAAACTTCTTCAACGTCACATTATTTTTCTGCTTCTTTCTTGCATCACAAGTGGGTGTGCCTGCTGATGATGGGACCTTCCTCTTGCTACCAGCTGCTGACAATGCTTGCACTGGATCAGAAAGAGAATCCAAACACTTCTTGTACATTTTTTTGATCCAAAAACCTCATGACCATTCTGAGCATCCCTAAACTTAACTTCGTTCTTTTCTGCCTCTCTGTTCGGAAGCAATTGGAATTCGATGGCATTGTCAGTTTTCTCTAACATGTTTTCGCCCTCAAATGAAGGGGTTGGCAACAGCCCAGGGAAAACTGGCTTTAAATTGCAAAGCTCAAACATATTTATACTCTCCTCAGGAACTGCATGCTCATTTCTCTTTGGTAGTGGCACAACATCTTTACGGCAGTATTTATATATCCACCATCTGAGTGATGTTTCATAATACAATTGATTATTGTTGCTGCCTTTAGTGTTCTCTCGATCATCAGCTTTGATCCCATCAGAACCAGCACAATCAGCACTGTCATCGTCATCAACGCTGCTGCTTTCGCTCACTTCAACTCCTCCATCTCCTTCAATGTTGTTGTCTTCATTGTCTTCCTCCATGTCATCTCCTGCCTTCTCATTGTCGTTTGTTTGGTGCCCCTCTTCCACATTATTATCCTTCTCCTCTTCATCCTCGCCAGCATCATCATCTATATCCTCACCATTTTCACTGCCATAATCCTTCTCCTCTTCCCCCTCCTCTCCTTCATCCTCGTCCTCATCCTTCTCCTCTTCCTCCTCCTCTCCTTCATCCTCGTCCTCATCCTTCTCCTCTTCCTTATCCTCTCCTTCATCCTCGTCAGCATCCTCCTCTTCTTTTGCCTCTGACTCTTCTTCTTCAAAATATGATTCTTCTACCTCACTCTTTTTTCTTATCGAGCTGCCTCTGGTCTTGTTAGAACGATAACGTGATCTAGGAACATTCTTTACTGTCTCATTAGTGGGCACAATATCTGGTTCCTCCTCATCAATCTTGGCGAAGCTTTCAACGAAGTTGCCGAGCTGATCAGTCACTGATTTGCACAAACCATGGACCAAATCTGATAATTTTTTCCTTTTCTATACAAATAAGAAACCAAAAAAATATATAACTTAGTCATTATAAGTGTGGAAAGCAAACATGTGATTTTGGTCTAACTATAAACACACCATCATGCGGTTGTGTACACATGAAAGAAAAAAATGTGCAACTACAATGTAATTCAGGTGCAAGTACATCCTAAGGCAATGCAACTGAATAGCTGATATTGTGCAACAGCATACCAAAATCACAATGCAACTGCATTATCAGGCAATAATGCAAACTGAGAAGTGAGTACTAGAAAAAACCTATGCAACAACCATGTATATTTGGTGCATCTAAAACACAGCAAACATGCAACATAAGCAGTCAAATAGCATGCAAACCTGCCAGGGGAAAACTTGTATAACTACTAACTTACCACTGGATTGTAGTTTCGTGGTAGCTTTGAGGCTACAAAAGCTTCAGCTTCCAACAAACCCCCAAGCAGTGGTGTCTACTCTATGCCCCTGTATTGTTCCTTCAACTGTTTTAAAATATGATGTCAAAAAAACTGGAGAAGCAGTGTGCAACCAGCCATGTTGAAGTTGTGCAACTAACAAATTATATCTGTGCAACATGAAAAATTCAGGAAAATAGGTACTGACTTGCAGCTTGTCGAACACACCGGGCGAGATGAGGTCCTTCTTTATGACCTTTGCGATTAGATTACTATCCCAAGCATTAGCTCATACAGGGCAGTTGCTTACAGGTTCGTCCACAACAAGGGCATCTAGGTATAATATCTATCCCATGCGAAAAAGATGGAAAAAATGGTTAGTATTTCATTTCCCAAAAAA